>JAGQAX010000007.1:6941666-8141666 GCA_019142605.1 Cephalopholis sonnerati | reverse complement strand
TCTTCATTGGTTGGGTTGGTTATGTGTAGGTAAAAGGAGTGAGAATCATTAAGGTTAGGGTAAAGAACCAGAAACATCAAGCCAACCTGAGAGAGCTAGCAACAACAAAATCTGCCTGTTGTGTTGCCCGATGTCGCCTGTGTCTCAGCCAAAATGTTGCACATGAACACACCGCAGAGACTATAGCCAACGACCAACCAGCATGACTGTTCTGCACCTGCATGCAAGGAAATACCCACACTAGCAGACTGCATTAGTCTGTTGTCGTCATTCAAAAAGGGAAACTTGTAGACCATCTCGACGCTAGTTAACCAGTTAGCACAATAAGCTTGAGTTTAAGCTACAAAAGCATGTGGTTGAGTTCAGAAAAAAAACATGGTTTGGCTTTACAGTCTTACAGGCGAACACTGACCTCCATTGAAAGTTGATGGTTGTTGGACCCATCCACCACTACTCCCACCTGCCCTACTTGGACTACTGCTGCCTTAACTTGCGCTGTTGTCCCGCGGTGTTTCCCCCTAATGCCACCAGGCACTGTTGCACAACAATGGCAACCAGCCATGTATCATTCTGACCTGAAATGACAACTTTTTTTGTTGGTGTCTGACACTGGAAATCACTGACCAAGCACCAGATTTCAATGACTTCAGAGCGAGGGTTGCAATTTATGCTTGACCTTTGACTACCGAAATCTCATCAGTTTATCATTAAGTCCAAATGGACATTTGTGCCAAATTTTAAGAAATGTCCTGAAGATACAGTGGTGGAAAAAAGTTTTCGGACACGCCATGCATTTGTGAAATATTGCATTAAGAATCACTCTTAGGTCTTCAAGTGCAATTTCTTTTAGTACAGTCACAGCCAAATTAATAAACAAATCCTAAAAAAGCCATTAAAAACTTTAAATTGATTGGTTCCATAAAAATACATAAGAAATTTTGAGTATTGGGTCATTTTGGTACCAGTGATCCACTGATGAAGGTTGTGCTTTTTATTAAAAGACACAATTTTTGTTGCCGTGCTTCGTGTCTATATAAAGCCAGCACATTTGAAAGTTCTTTAGAGACAAAAGTGGCTAAAACAAGGAACCTAACGCAGGAAACACACCTGAAGATACAGATTCTCAGCCAGGAAGGCAAACGGTCTGTTTCAAAGCGTAAACCAAAGAATTTAGAAGAATTAAAAGCAGTAATTCAAGAAGAATGGGACAAGATTACCCCTCAACAGTGTGAAAGGCTCGTGGGGAACATGCCAGCCAGGATTAGAGCTCTACTGCGTGCTAATGGCAGGACTACTAAATATTAATTTGATGATGTGATGGTTTGTTTATTTTCTGTTCAGTTTTGAACACATTCTCTGTTATTTGTTGACTTTGATACCGACAATGTTGAGAACTGACATATTGAAACTGTCAAGAATTTAGTTTTGTTAGTTTTTCTTGTAAACAATAAACAAAAAAAATATCATTTGTATTTGTTTGTGTCTGTCTAATGCAGCCACACCTTTTGAAACACAAAAAAGATTTTTCCACAATATTTCATGATAATATTTGAGATTGTGTAAAATTTTAAGGGTGTCTGAAAACTTTTTTCCACCACTGTAGTCTTGAGATTTTGCATTCACAAGAATAAGATGGAGGAACAGATGGCACTGAGGCATAGAAAAAAAAACAAGCTAGCTTCACAAGTAGGAGGTGGAGCAGCAATGATGTCATACATGGAACAAATACTGACACCCAGATCAAGTATGCATGCCCATCCTTACTTTTAACAGAGATGTGCTGTTTGTACTGTGTAGTGTTTCAGATTGTAGGAGAGCCCTTGTTTATGTGTTCTTGGCAATGTTATTTGAATTTGAAAGAATACATACTGGCCCAACATCTCTCATTTCAAATCACTTTCCCTGTCGCCTTGCATTTGTCACGCTAATACCTGCCAACATATCCAGTGTTGGGAATGAACCTCTCTTCAGCTGGCTCATACTACACAGGCAATCATAATCAGAGCATTAATCAAAGTTCAATTTGTTCCTCGGACAGGAACCAACTTCATTCTTCACTGCTGACAGTCTGATGTGAATAAACAGAAACCATCTCATTGCATTTACAACAAATTTGAAACCTCAGATGATTACTAGATGGATTTATCGTTATGTCTTTCTAAGGTTTAACCATTTCTGGACTAAGACAGCACACTGGAAGCTGACTGGGCTTTTTCTACATGAGCCAAACCCTCTTGGCAGCAGGCAGAGGGACTGTTGAGCAGAGATCGGTAGACAAAGCGGGGAGCAAACCCTGAGATGGCTGACAGAACGCTGTCATGAAAGTAGGCCATGCAGTCAATTCTCAAACTCCCACTAAAAATACGGTATCGACTGCAAACAAAACCCTCTGAGATCAAAAGGAACAGGCCCGCCGGCTTTACACAACATCCTATATTAGAAAGCACAAATGCAGCTATTTCACTGGCTTCCAGAGAAATGACATCATGCGGATGTTTGTGTCGCCTCAGTTGTACTTTTACATCTCCGACAATGTCACCTGCAGAGCTAAAGATACAGAACAACCCTGTCAGTGTTTGAATGACACACACTTACAGGTCTGCTAGTAACTGTCTGCCCATGACCATGCCATGAAAGCTGCAGCTAGGTTTAGATATTTCTAATGCTCTGACAGAAACAGATGTAAAGAGTAAATATATTATGATTCCATGTGCGATTCGAGCACGTCTCTCCGCTAAGCCTGAGGACTTTTCACTCCACTGATTTTCTCTTTGACAGCTCCTAATATTATATCTCATTCCTATTCCCCAGAGCTTAGACGGCTTTTGTTCTTCTTTCCATCAGTGGATTTCAAGATGATTTCTCATGAAAGTTGGACTGATGAAAAAAAGTGTGTGAGTGCTGCAATACAAAGTGGAGACTGCTTTCTTCTTATGCACTATATGATAAAAAACTGTCCTGTCCAAAACCTCTAAAATAACTCGATCAAAGCCCATAAAATATAATAATAATAATAATAATCATGAAGATTTTCTTATTTAATGCTTTTTTGAGACATGGGTAGTCACTTGTACTGCTGGAATTTTTTAAATTAAACTGTATTTATTGAAATTGTTTAAAAAAGAATAATTTTCACTTTAACTTGAGTGTATTTTGGGAGTACAAACGATTATTTAAAGCACATACACTCACATAAGCCCCATTTCCACCAAACACTTTTGGCATGGTACCTTTGGAACCAAAAGTAACCCCTCACACATGGTACCTACACCCTAGTGTTTCCACTGCAAACAGTACTATATTTTACAGTACAGTAAATGTGGGCGGGGATGTTGTCACTCACTGCTCCATCCAGCGCTCACTGTATTTCCTCATTGCCAGTGACACAGAGGAAAGTCTGCACCCTGTTTATTGTCTGCAGAACGAGGTTGCACGGCGACATTTTCAGAGCAAAAGAAAACAGGCTGCAGTGAGAGTCCCTCTCCATGGTTTTTGTTTTTGTTCATTTAGTCCTTGTCAGGCAACCTCAAGGGTTTAGTGTTGCTGGAGCCCACAGGAACAACACTTTTTTTCATCAAAGTGAGGATTGGGATATATGCCACCCCAGTCAAAATGTAAATATATATATGTATATATATATATATATATATATATATATGAGCTGAGAGAGTTGATCTACCCTCCATTTCCTTCACTTTTCTCTATTTCCATCACATTTAGTTATGTGGCTCGGCCATTTCAAGCCACGACTTGGTTTGTAAAGTTGTGTTGAATGACGCAGGTCAAGGGAAAGTGGCAGTCTATGGGTATAAATGCTATTTGGGCCCTCGGAGGATTTCTTTGCAGTTTCGTGACTGGCCACTGTTACAAACTGGCAGCAAGGATGACAGGTGGCGCCATCCATGCAGAGCTGGATGCTGGCGTAGGCAGTGTAGGCAAATGCTACGGATGCAAAGGTTCTGAAGGAGCATATGGTTTTTCATTTAAATACTTATATCCATCAGCAGCAGTATGTGTTGCTACATGTTCCAGTTTTTGGTGTACACCCTGTAAACCCTGTTTCCCCTGGATAATCAAACTCTATAATGTCTGCAGGATTATTACAGGAGGTTCTCAGTATCTGTAGATAGCTGGTTGCTTTTGTTACAGTATTTAAAAGAAAAAAGCAAAAATGGAAACATGTTACAACATGAACCATACATTTTTTAGAATAACTTTATGTACATAATGTACACCATGATAGGAGTTTCAGTGTCTCCTTCATGTCAATTCAACATCACATGCTCTTAAAAGCATACTTGGGATGCTGTGGATTAACATCTAAAGTACAGAAGATTGATATAGATATTAATTTACTGATAAAACTACTCCTCTCTATCTATCTTTGGAGTTCTGTATATTTTTGCCACAAAGAAAAAAAAGTCTTCTCTAGAAATCCAGCTTCGCCTTTCTAGACAGCTCATTAAACAGTTTGCAGCTTTTACCCAAAAGGGTTAAAGAGGATGAGAGGAGGAAGCAGAAACGTCCTTGAGTCTTTACTTGGACCTGTGAGGATGAGGAGTATTATTCTCTCATGTTTTAAAGAAAACAATTTTTAAATTGGTCCCAAAAATGTGTTTTGCAAACCTCCAGAATAGCTGGATCAAAGCCTATAAAACATGTCAATGGATACAATTTTCATAGTAAAAGTTTACGTTGCATACGTCCTTTGTTCTTATGCACATTATCATAGCATGCAACAAAACAATTTCCCCATGCCACCAAAGGCAAGATTCACAACACTGAAAAATGCATCTTGTTGTTTTGAATTTGTGCCTGTGGAAGCACATGTGACGTCAAAGGGGGGTGGGGGGTGTTATATTGAAATTAAAATCCTGCCTAGGATTATGAGCTGAGTCATGGGCGAAACTGTGAAAGAATTCAATCTAAGTGTGAGTGGAATCTGCATCTCACGCTCTTTTAATTTGACACGCCTCATCGGCTAATCGCCTCCCTGTCAGAAAGATTCAGGGCTGTTTCGAACTCGTTTAATCATCTTTCAAGAGCCGAAAGGACTGTTTCACCTATCTCTCCCTCTCTTTCTCTCCACTCACCAACTCCACTTTTTAAAGGGCAGACTAACAACTGATCTCTCAGGACTATTTCCATTAATAGCCCCTCCTTCGCTCCACTGTTTCCCAGTGAGACAGGCTCATAATTAAACTGTGTAAACGCTGCTGCATTAGAGTGAACTAAATAAAAAGGGCTAAGCATCTCAGCGGTGCAGTTTTTGCTTACACAAGAAGCTTTGGGCCACTTTTCTTTGTGCCAACATGTTTGGAAGCATTTTAATTACCTTCTTCTTAGCACATGGCGTTGAGACAGATTCCTGAGGAGGTCACGTTTGTCTTCTTCCATTTTCATTTAATGAGAAGGACTTCCAGAGAGGGAAAGTAGCTTTACTGTTGATTATGTGTTCCATTCTGCACTGATCACACTACAGGCTCATTGGAACAGCTCTTCTCAGCCTCCTCAATTATCAGAGGCACCGTGATGATTCAGGCTCATTTCATTACTGTAGATTATTTTCTGTCAGCACTAGAAATGGCTAATATTTCCATCCCATTAACTCCAAAGCGTATGAAAATGACAGGAGATGATCGATGGGTGCAGTGTGGACATCGCTCTTGCAGACGCAGACAAGAGCATCTATAAACTCTCTGACCGACCTGCTGACTATTACTACTATTAGGAGACCTCACTGGGCTAATGATGCATGAGAAGTAATTAAGAAGGGATCATGGAAATTAGTTTCTTTCTTTATCTGACGAACACGTTAAACCCATGAAAGACTGCAGAAGGGCTGCAAAAAAGAAAATGCTAGCGCTGCAACTTTGCCCTTCAGGAAGTGTCAGTCTCTCGTGTAAGTATACATTTATTAAAAAGACATTTCATAGCACTGAATAATGCCTGTGTGTGTGTGTGTGTACTGGCTTAATCGAATCAGTGTGGCAGTCGGTGTGTTTACAAATGAGCTGCCAGATATGTGTGCTGGACGCTCGCGTAAAGTGACATCTTGGGTGGAAATTGTTAAATTCAAAAATAGATTTCTTTTCTTCACTCCTGAAGAATGCCTCTTTGTGTCTGTTCAGAGTGATAGAATCAGAGGGCAACTACTACTACTCATACTGAGCTACTGTGCTTCAGTAATCCTCTCCTTCAAAAAATCAATATTTGCAAAGGTCAAACAGAGCGGGCATGGAAAATGCAGATTAGCTCATCAATAACTGACACACTCTCCTACACCCACATGCTACAAGCTGGCAATGTGCGGATGAAACCACGTGAGAGGAGCAAGGTGGAACTGCTTAGGGTTTATACATTTAGCAACTGTGGCTGCTCAACAACACAATATGCTTTTTTTGTTTTGTTTTGTTTTTTCCAAATGACTTCATTCATCCTGATTTTAGTGGTATATGAAAAATCTTTATTGTTAGGCCATTATAATGTATACTGTTGCTTTTAAATGACAAAGATAAAAATCAAAATACTTTGTGTTTTTGTTTATTGATAAATGCAAATGCAGGTGACCCCTGCGTCACATACATACAATTTAACGGGGCCGAGCTACTGCGGTGTGGAACACCTGAGATATCAAGAGAAAATGATAAAGTAAAGCCTTGCTGTGTATAGGATGGCAAATGCCAATAAGGAGTGGGAAGGGTTCATTTTTTGCAGATGTCCATCTACAAGGACAAACATTTTCAGAGAGAGCTCTGGACTTAGCATCTAAAAAGGGAGAATATCTGGGACAGTCAGTCAGAAAGACATGGGCCTGACAGTAAGAAACTACTAAGAAAGTGGAGTTGAGAAACCTGGTAGTCTGGTACTCATAACCAAATTTGTGGGAAGCATGTTTCATTTCATTTCAGTAATCAAAGAAAACTTTGTAAGGTTGTTGGCATTGCGTTAGCAAGGCTAACGTTACATAACATAATTCTACTGTCAAGCACTGGGGCTGGAGGGCTGGCTCTATGTTTAAATTAGCATTAACTCAACTTTATTTATAAAGCACCTTTCATACAAATATGCAGCCGAAAGTGCTTCACATGGCAAAGTTGCAATGACACAGGCACAGTTAAAAGGATGACATAAACAACTGAACATTAAGTTTTGCAAGACTAGAAAATTACAACAATAAGACAATGAAATATTAAAAAGCAAACCAAACAAAACAAAACAAAACAACAAAATGTTCATATAATAAAAGGAAATCAAATAAATAAAATAGAATAAAAAGAAACAGGAGGAATAATATAAATATACATAGATAAAAGCCAATGGTTAAAACTTAACCATCAAGACTGTAATGTTACTCTGTATTAACAAGACATATTAAAAAGACAGGTTTTTAATTTACTTTTAAAAATACAGGGAGCTTGCTATTCTGATATCCAGAGGCAGTGAATTCCACAGTTTGGGGGCATAAAAACAGAAAGCACTCTCACCAGTACTTTAATGGGACACATGAGGAGCATTTAAAAGTAAAGCAGCGGAGGACCTTAGTGATCTGGCTGCAACATAAAATCTCTGATTAACATTAGTTTGGGCAGAGAAACTATGATTTTATAAGCAGTGTCTGTGGTTTAAATCTATTATGCTACAGTATGTTCAGACTACAAGCAACAAAGTTACAAAACACCCAAATGTGGTTTACAACCTTGTGACCAAGTCACTGTTGAAGTGTACAGAAGGTCATTAAAAGATAGTTAATGTTGGTAATGCTAATGGGCTGAAGACTGTGTTTCAGAATCATCTGCACACACAGTACATAAACATGACAAATATATCATAAAAAGCAGGCTTCCAGGAAGCTCAGTGGGTTTTGAAGCCAATTTTCAGAGAAGCCAAACACAGGACTTTTATCTATGAGACTGGTTTGTGTCCCTCAGTTCTTTTTTCTCAACCTAACCAGGGAGTTTTGTTGCATCTGAATGATGACTGAAAAGTCAGTCTGTTGTATTACTGCACAGATGGGGGACCTAAAGGCATTTTAAGCTGTCACTGCCTTTTCCGCTAAGCTCAAAGACAAACACACCTGTAACCATGGTAACTGGAGACATTAAAGATGGCAAACACTGTAGCCTCAGAATGCCAAAATACATAACATTTTAAATGTTCCCAGAAAATGGGACCAAGGATTCACTGACAAACACAACACTAAAATGTCTTTAATCTTGGACAAAAACTAAAAGTAATCAAATGACCTAAAGGTCCAGTGTGTTGGATTAAGAGGCATACATTGGCAGAAATTAAATGTATTTTTTCTTTCTTTAGTGTATAATCACCTGAAAACAGGAATCATTGTATTTTGGCTTCTTTAGAATGAGCCGTACATAGAGAGCAAGTCCTCTTCTATGGAGATTACCACATTGCGCTGCCATGCTTCTACAGTAGCCCTAAACGGACAAACAAAACACTGGCTTTAGATAGAGCCATTCACTTTCAGCCCCTCTGCGACGAGACCTCTGGGATAAAAACCCCCTGAACATTTGGATTTTAAGTTATGAGAAAGATTAGCACAGATTAGCAGGTGCTAGGCTAACTGCCCGTCTCCAACATGCTAAGCAACATTGGATAAACACTGATCTGTAACGTGAAACTGCTTAATTCAGTGTTTTTATTGGTTTTAAACACCTGTTCCATTTGTTCTAAAGGGGAAGAGACATCTGCAGATAGTTTGTCTCCTGGTAAAAATCTCCTGAACAGTGAACACTGAAGGAATTCAAACCAGGAGAAGTTTCAGGTTCCACTAAATCCCCCTACATCTTACAAACTGGACCTTCAAATGTGACTAAAACTAGCATTTATTTTAGTTAAAGCAAAAACAGGTGACGACATTAAAACTGCTTTTCATTCTTGAGGTCTTGTAGGTTAAATAGTCAGATATATTATGGTTACCCAAGGTATCCTTAGCCAGTTTGACAGTCTGCTGACCCTCCAACACAGCAAATGTCATGCTCACAAATGAATATATTCTAAAAAAAACACTGCTATTTCTATTTTTCCTTGTATTTTACCATTTAAATGTGACCTTTGGGCAACTTGCACTCCACTGAACTGTGTCTTCAGCACCACTCTGCTACATTCAACCAATGAGATCAAGTCTTTCTCAAACAGCCTCTGACTTCTTTGTTCATGTAACTGAAACATTAATCTGCTTTACTAAAAGTCCCGAGTGTGGATTTATGACTTCCTTTTTTACTAAAGAAGAAAGAATGAAATACAGTCATCTATATGACAGCAACAACTTCATTTTCACTCTTTCAATTCTACATTGTCCAGTGGCTGCACAGTAGGCCCACATCTTAGAGTACATTCACCCTAAATGACACACAGAGGCCAGAGAGGATGATAATCACCAACAGCATGCAAGTGTTGCAGAGTGGGGGACACTGAGGATGAGACAGCCGTGTGGGCATCCTTGAGGGCAGATGATATCGCCAGAGCCAAGTGCAGTTATTAGGCCCATTGGTCTCCTCCACACATCTGAGGCTTCATACATATTCAGCAGCCTGATTGGACTGCTGGATGCAGGAATACTGCAAACAAAACAGCCAGGACAAGAGGGAGATGGTGGCTCACATCCAGGGGAGAAAAAGAGGGAGGCGTGTTGTCATACTGTATTTACAGAACGGTTAAGTCATACTATGAGTATTTTGTTTGTTTTCATACCAAGTAGGAACATTTCCTAACTGTAGCAAAAAATAAACTGTGTTATAAGTGCCACTTTCTAACGTCTGGACAACGGTAAAACAACACCACCTACCCTGCTGCTATTATATCATATATATTACGCAGTGTATAACAACATGTGACTTTAATGTGACTGTAACATTGATAGTGTTGTGAATTCTTGCCCTAATATTTCCCTCATCCCGTGTCTTGTGCTTTCGTTAGCTTTAAGTTGTCACTATAGACTGGTTTGTGAACTCCCATTCTGAAGCCTCAACTTTGGTATTGTGGCCTTCACCATCTTGGATTTTTGGAGCCAAAAATGACCATTTTTGGACAACAAGGTGGAGCTGTGGAGGGGCAAGGGGTGGATCTGACTCATAGGCTGAGGTGACGTCTCACAGACAGTCTGTTACTCAAAGTAACCACAACCTTAAGGGGACTTCAAGCTTTACAGGTCCAATGTGTAAGATTTAGGGGGACTTTAGGGGGACTCATTGCTCAGGTGGTTTTTACCAGGAGCCAATTTTCTGCAGAGGTCTTTTGATCTCCAAAATAAATGGACCAGGTGATTTAATACAATGAATGAAGCAGTTACATGTTACAAATCAGTGTTTGTGAAAGCGGTAGGATGCCCCTCCTGGGGACAGTGGATGCAGTGGGACCAGACACTCAAACAGTCACTGTCCTGGAAGGAACTCTGGGGTACTAACCAAGGCAAGTTGACTTTCCTGTTGTGGCTGACCTTTTGCCAACCCATGCAATTTAAAGATCTGGGGCAAGGAGGACGGCCCATCATGCAAACAGCGTGGAGCAACACTCTGCACACTGAATCACATCTTGACTGGATGTCCTAAAGCATTGGGAAAATGCTGATACAGGTGGAGGAATGATAAGGTCCTAACAGAAATCGCCAAATGGGTGGATCAGCAGAGGGTCAAAACCAACAAGAACCAGGCATCACTGCCCAGAGCTATCAATTTCCTAAGTGAAGGCGATAAGGCTCCTAGAGTTAGAGCAATGGCCAAGAACCCACCTTCCATTTTTTCAGCTTTTTTCTGACCGGGAGATGCAAGTGGACCTGAAGAGGAAACTTGTCTTCCCGCAAGACATGGCAAAAACTTCCCTCCAGCCGGACAAGGTTCTACTATCCAGAAGCACAAAAACCATCTCAGTAGTCGAACTAACTGTGCCCTGGGAGGACAGGCTAGCCACCTCTTACCAGCTGAAAAAAGCCAAGTACCAGGATTTAATTAGTGAGGCTCTCATCAAAGGATGGCACGCAACCATTTTCCAATTTTCTGCAGGTGAAGGCTAATCGGTCTTCGCTGCTCCACTTAGGCATACCGGCTAAGGGACAAAACTTTACTTTAGGCTTTTAATTTTAAACATCTACAGAAAGTGTTGAGTTTGAAGTGAGGGAGCGGATAGAAAATAAAAATAGAAAACTACAGAGGTAATAAATAACGGTCTGTTTCTAATGTAGTCTGTTTCAAATGAAACTAAATAAAGTCCCTGCCACTATTTCTTAATTCCGTTTCTTTTTATCCTTCTTCATTATGAAGCAAATAACATTCTTTGCTAGCCTGATGCTAATGGCAGTACTCAGTGGGTTGCTAAAGTGCCTCTGCTGTTTCAAGCCATATTTTTTCCCTATTTACTTGGTAACATCCCTACAGGGGTGTTGTTGCTGTACAGTTGTCAGCAGTTCACTCTGCGTTTCTATTGGTCTAAGTGACAGCTGTGACAGGAGAAAATGTGAACGACAGAAAAAAATAAATAAAAAATGCTACATGTTCTGTCAGGACATCGTGAGGTGTCCCAGATGCAGCTTCAGTTGTCCTCTACAATGACACACTACATGCAATGAAATTATTATTATCATTATTATTATTGATTATTGCATACAACACTTATTGTCGTTCACGATCCGAGCCGACACCGTACGACACTGCATCGGGCTATAATCGGACTGATATTGTGTAGTTTGAACCCGGCATAAGAAGCTGACTGATGAAAGCCTTTATGGTCTGTAACTAATGTCTGTAATGTTGTAAATTCAATATATTGCTTAGCCCTATAAAACACTATTTATCTGTTTCCAGAAAGGTGTTGGGTCCTGATATCACAAAATGATATGTCAGCAAATGCAACTAAAGACATCAACCTAATTTTTATCATGGATCCTCATTCACCTATCTATTTATCTAAAAGCTTCATAACTTCTTTTAATTACTTAAATTTACAAGACTCTGTATTATCATATCCCAACGGTAAACCCAAGTTACCAATGTGACACCAAACTTGAAAATCACAGCAGGGTAGTAGTGTGAGCAATGGACTGAGAGTCATTATATCTCACAATGTACTGTAAGCTTATCTCTTAACCTCAAAACCCCTCTTCTCCTCCTGCAAACCAACAGGGACTGTATGGTCAGCAGCACAAACTTAATAGCATATAAAACGTTTAGGCAAACTCATTTTGCAATGCATCCAAGATAATGGAAAACAATTAGTGAGGACATGAAGTGGACAAAGAGCACAGCAGTTAGAACAGCACAAGTCAGCCAAACTCTAACGTTAGAGTCTCCCCGTGCAGCAGAATACTGTCGTTATTGTATCTGTGCCTGGCTGCTGCTTCTCCCCAGAAAATGATTATACCCCGTTTTGTGAGGAGAATCTAGAGTTTATATTAGAAGTGTGGCATTCTGCGAAAAAGACTCTAGTGCTGAAAAATACCAGTTGACAGGCATTGTCCCTGGATGTGAGGAATGAGATTATTCAGGCTGAAGTGGCTGAAATACACAGTACTGCAGATGGATGAAACTGTGCTACAGGTAGTCTGCTGTGGCATGTACAGGGCATGCTTCTGAAATACACAATGGAACTGGGTTCCCACTCTTTTAAATAAATCATCTTCACAGACCTTCCCTTTTGTGAGCGTCTCATAGCTCAAGAAAAACTGATTTCAGTTGACATTTGTCTTCTCTGTGGCTGGGAAGCTGTAATACTTATTTCTAGGTTTTCTTGGATGTGTACCTTGAATGACGATGCCCTTTAGAGCTGCACTGATCAATATTTATATATAAACAATGACTATGGGTAATATGAAAGGTGTTGCCTAAATTGACAAACCCACAAGGAATTATCATCTCACCCCGCAGTTCCACTCAGCTCTACAGAGCCTTCTAGCATCTTTCAGCATTTCACCGTTTTGGTTCACTTTCACCTGAATCGTTAATGTTTTGGTCGCCTAAAAATAGTCTTGTTTAGCATTTGGTTGCATTAAAAGACCATTTTAGATGTCAGCTGTTCTGTTTTTCCAGTAAGCACTAAGGTGGGAGTGACCAGAGACCAGAAGTCACATTACAATATTATTGTGGTTTTAAACCTGCTGCGGTACGCAGAGTATTGCGATAAAATATATATAAAATATTGCGATATATTGTGATTTATTACCTTTTTTGAACTTCAAATTTTGTCCCTAACAGAAAACTTTATCAACATCTGTTTTATCTAATAAGGTAAAGGTTTCAGTCTGTTCATCTCACTTCAGTGATTTGTGTTGCAGCAAAATGTAACGAGTGGACTGAAAAAGCCATCGATTTTATTATTGTAGTAGGCTACCAAAAGTTTAATTTGTATTCGTAATCGAAAGGATAGAATAGAATAGAATAGAATAGAATAGAAATTCAGCTGTCCAGCAGCTCATAAAAGACAAGAAACAACAACCACACTTCCCCTCAACAACAACAACACAGTGGTATTAATATGGTAAAATAAAATAAGTTAAAATAAGTGTATGAATACAAATTAAATTAAAATAAAATTGCCCATTCCACAGTCTAGTATATAATTTAAAAAAATCAATACTTGGTGTCCATGTGACAATATGATATTGCCATACAAAGATATCATGGTACTATGATGTATCGTTTCCACCACCTTTAGTGAGTACATTTTGTTTTACTGTTTTTTTGCTAGCAAAAATTAGCATTAGCATTAGCATTAGCATTAGCATACCAATACAGCAACTGGCATTAGGGTCTCATCAAAATATGGTCACTCCTGGCTCCAAAAATTCAAGATGGCAACGGCCAAAATGGCAAACTTAAGACTTAAAAAAAGGAGTCCACAAACAAATGGGTGACATCACAGTGGCTGGGTCCTTCTTTTTATAATGTCAATGCAACAGACGGACATAGCTGCCCAGCTTAAACATAGTGGAGCATTTAGCAGCTAAAGGGCCAAATATTTCCTCAGAAGCTGGTGGAGACCAAATCAGAGCTGAAAGGTGAGTGAATATTGGGCTCTAATTTATTGGCAGTTTAAATGATATCTGGGCAAATGTTTGCTAAATCATTTGCCATACTAACTTCATAAGGTAGTAATACATTCTCGTTGTGTTTACAACTTGTTCGGCTCCCCCAAGTGGAAAAAATGCAGCTTAAATAGAATACTGTATACTCAAGACGAACATGGCCGGAAATAAGGTTTGTATGGGATGTATTTAGTAGTGAGCAATAGTTGTGCATCTCTTAAAATGTTGCATAATTTACTTAAAGGGTGATGTCTTGCACTGATTGCAGTTTTTTTTAATGATTCCAATTTCAGATTTTTTTTTCACAGTCTGACCTGCTGATTCAGATTTTGGTTTCCTATAATTGATATAATTGACGGCATACACAAACATTACTTTTCTTTCATGGAAAATTAAATTTTCAGTTCATAATCAAACACTGACTAATTAATTTACATTTTCTCTCAAACTGCTCAAGGTTACATGACACTCTCTTACTCAAACTCAAAGTAAAAGGAGCTCCAGGTTACTGGACAGAGCTTTTGTTCAAATAAAATCTAACTAACAAAAACTACAGTTTAACCCTTTTTATATAACATGTGTTACTTTCCCAAAGGAAAAGAGGTACAACACATCTATATATGCTTGAATGAATTATTTACATATCAGAGAAGAGTCAGTGAAAATATTATTCTATACTGTGTATGTGGGCTTATTATAGAGAGATAACCATTTATTATCTATCCAAAATGATGTATTTATATTGTGATTTGTACAAAACTATTCATAAACCCGTATTTCTTTACAAGAATGTAAAGGTGTGTGTAGAGTAGGCTATATATTAGTTTCCACTACTGCAGCAAGCACCATCTCATCTCCTCCTGCCTGCTCCACACTGTGAATGGTTCAGGATGAGACGCGAGACTCCGTAATGCTGACAGAAGAACTGATCACTGTGATTACTCTGAACAGCATGCATGGGAATAAATCACAACTTTTTCACTGATAGTCTAAATTAGTCTAAATTTGTAGCTAGTTACTTTTTAGAAATAAAGTCACTAAAGGGGTCTGAAAAATTGCTAACAAGGGGACGTAACAAAGCGTTGGTATTTGATGACTTGGGAATGAAAAAGGGGTGGCAGCAGCAACAAGCTGTTACTGTTTCTGTTCCATCTTGCGGCGCATGCATGTATCTGATTGTATTTTATTTCGTAGCTATATTTATTTATTCTATTAATTATCATCTTACTATTGCACTATATGTTCTTTCTTATATGTTGCACAAATTGTTTTTAAATGTTTTGTTTTTGCTCGGGGTATGCGAAATGTCATTTCGTTTTTGTGCTACGCATAAAAATGACAAATAAAAGGAATCTGAATCTGGATCTTAATTGGCAAAGGATTGGCTATATCTGAGACTGACCAGCCGGTCACCATACTTGGCTGATCAAGCTGAAAATTGACTGATTCCGGTCGCCAGGCCATCAATCAATGTAGTAGAAGAAGTAAAAGTAGGCATTGCAAGGTCAATGTGTACATATCTGATTTAGGCCACTGAAGGCTGCAATGGCTGAACCAGTTTGTGTCATCCACATTGGGCAAAGGGAGGTTTTATGTCTTGACCTCATCTGAAAACCACAAACCATTGAAATGGGATATCCTTATCAAATGTTATGATGTATTCAGTTTTGGAATGAGGACTTTGGAAGATGCATCCCCTGAAACTCAACACCCAAGCTACACCCAAACTGCTGGCAGTAATCCTTTTTTACCAGTGATGATAATTTACAGGTACTTTTGACTTACATAAGAGAAACAGATAATATACATTGTGCTGTTTAAAAGAGCTGCAATATATTTGAAAATAGTTCCTCAACATTAGAATTCTGCCTGTGGACACATATTCCTCCACCTTGCTTAATGACCAGTCCCAGGTCACTACATTTTATTTTCTCTGAGTAGTAACACAGTGTAGCAGCAAGTTTCCACAAGCTTCCATCACGACTTTTCTACCTCAGCCCAGGGAAAAAACTTTTTTGCAATACTTTCTCTTTTCATTGAAATTGCTGCTGTTTCTATCCAGTTTTTGTCCACAAATTGAAAATAATAACATCTAGATAGAAAATGCCTATTGGGCACCTAACTGCAGCAACACCCAAGCTACAGTGACATGCAAAAGTTTGGGCCCCTCAGCTGTTTAGATGAGCCCATGGCTGCTGATTGTTGGGACAAGGTTTCAGGAGAAATTTGTATCACCTGGCCTTTCCTGATGATGGTTGTGAACAAACCAGAGCCCTACCAAGCTAATTATGGTCTGAGACCCTGGTAAAAGTTGTCTGAGAGCTCACATGTCTTGAGGTGTCTAAACTTCTGCACGGTGCTCCTTTCCTTTTTTCACTCTGAAATTGTACAAAACAAAAATAATACAATGATCTTGCTTAAAATGTTGAAAAGCATGTTTTATCTTTAACTTCATGCCTTTTGGAGATCAGTTCATCTTCAACTCAACTATTCACAGTAAACAAAATTTTGACCAGGGGTGCCCCAACTTTTGCATGCTACTATATATTCCTCCACGTTGCTTAATGACTAGTCCCGGGTCACTGCTGCTGTTTCTATCCAGTATTTGTCCACAAATTCAAAATGTACATAATAACTAACTAACTAACTAATAACTAACTAACTAACTAATAACAGAAATATTCCTATTGAGCACCTAAATACACCAATGCCCAAGCCATACCCAACATCCATGCTACATACAGCAGCAAACTGAATAATCCATTGGCTGGCCTTTGACTTACATAAAAGAGACAGGTATTTTGCATTCAGTTGCTTTAAAGAGCCACAATCATTTTTTTTTAAATAGTTCCTTAACATTCATTTTCTATGAGCACACATACATGCATTACTATACCTCCACCTTACTCCCAGGTCACTCCCTATTCTTTTTTTCTCTATGAAGTAACAGGCAGTGATTTAGAAGAGGCTCTCCTGCAGCGCTCGGAGTAGGGCAGCCTGTCAAGAGAGGCTGCAGCACGCCCAATCCAGTACACATGCAAAAAGAGACGGATGCATAAATTAACATGAGCCACATGAGTCTTTGAACTGTAAACCAGAGACGGCTCTGATCCGCTCTGCAGAAGAGCGCTGGCTTTGATGCGTTTGAAAAGGAGGTTTAAAGATCAATTACATCTCCTGTCTTTACTGTCACCCAAGGACTGCTTTAACTCTGGAGTTTCAAATTCGATTAAAGGAAATGTAGGAAAATTCAAAGGGACGTTGACTAGATCAGAGATCACCAAGTTAGATGACCAGACTGTCAGAAATGTTTCATCTTAAGGGGGGATATGGAACGAATCTGAACACCACCATTTGATTTAAAGAAAAATACTTTACTCAAGAAAGATTTCAGCATCATGTTTTCTTCCAGTAATGCCCCTTTTCACCTTCATCCAGATATAGAGATTTATATTGTATTGCAGTACTGCTGCAGCCATTTTCTGCTTTCATCCATTGAAACTACATGAAGTTGCCAAGGATGTCAACGGTTAATCAGTTATATTTTCGGTTACACGTTAGTATGTAAGTTTTATTTGCTTCTCTTCAGTCTTTGGTGCACACCACCCAGTCTGGCAGGAGATAGCTAACTAGCAATGCCCACTCATTTGGCCATCACTCCTAGTGATGACATTTCTTACTCTGGAAGCATGTCCACCTTCTGATCTCCTCCCAGCTTACCCCAGTCATAAACCCCCTTTAGCATTGCTGTTAACGCAATCATTGAGTTAATTTTTGAGTTAGTTACTTATTATTTTTAGTTTTAGGGGAGTCTTGTAGGGGCTACTGCGAGATTATGGGGTACCAGGATCGATAAAACGAGCCATCTAGTCCCTGTATGGCCAAAGTGATAGAAGCATCCGCATACTCAGCATAAAGTCAAACACGTTCTCGGTGGGTGTTGGCCTCCACCAGGGTCGTCCCTTGTCACCGATTCCGTTTGTGTTATTCATTGGACAGGATCTTGAGGCACAGCTGGGGGGAGGAAGGGGTCCATCACACCGGGGCTTCATCCAGAGCTGCATCACACCCTGACCTCCAGCATACACTGGGGTGGTTTGCAGCCAAGTGTGAAGCAGTTGGGATGAGAGTCAGCAACTCCAAATCTGAGACCACGGTAGTTTGTCGGAAAATGGTGTATTGCCCACTTTTGGTTGGGAGAGAGTTGCTGCCCCAAGCAAGGGAGCTCAGTTATCTCAGGGTCTTGTTCATGAGGGAGGATAGAATGAAGCATGAGATGGATTGGCAGTTTGGTGCGGCATCGTCAGTGATGCGGGCACTGCGCCGGACTGTTGTGATGATGAGGGAGCCTAGCTGGAAGGCTACGCTTTCAATTTACTGGTGCATCTACGTCCCAACTCCGACCTATGGTCATGAGCTTTGGGTAGTGACCCAAAGAATGAGACTGCAGATACAACTAGCCAAAATGAGTTTCCTCAATGGGGTGGCCGGGCTCAGCTTTAGAGATAGGGTGAGGAGCACAGACATTTCACATTTCAGACATTCACGTTGAAAAGGGTCAGTTAAGATGGTTTGGGCATCTGATCAGGATGCCCCCTGGGCGCCTCCTGTTGGAGGTGTTTCAGGCACATGCAACTGGTAGGAGACCCCAAGCAGACCCAGAACATGCTAGAGAGATTGCATATCTCTTCTGGCCTGGAAACACCTTGGGGTCCCCCAGGAGTAGCTGGAAAGTGTTGCTGGAGAGGGGGACATCTGGGGTGCTTTGCCTGGCCTGCTGCCCCCATGACCCAGCCTAGGATAAGTGGATGAAAGTGGATGGATGTATGGATGAATGGATAGATGGATGGATGGATGGAAGCTGCTGAATGCACACTCTGTACTCAAACTTAAGCAGAATAGCTTAATAGACCCGTCCTGTGTTAACGTCATAAATCCACATTGTTAGGATGCCCAGAAATATACACCTGGTAGGAAATAGCATTGTCTTAGACTGTATCAAAAAAGGACAAAGCTATCGTGACATACCCAGCTCCCATTTTAAAGCCTCAAGTTTGGCATTTTAGCTGTGGCCATCTTGGTTTTTTGGAATCAGAAGAGACGGAGGGTGGAGCTGTGAAGAAGCTTGGACCTGACTCATTGACTGTGGTGACACCTCACAGACAGCCTGTCACTCAAAGCCTCCCCTCCTTAATCGTGTGTAACTTGAAGCCTTAATAGAATGTAAATGGGTGAGTTATATAAAAATTCCCCCCAGCAGTTGTCATGAACGGGGAAATTAGGTATAGAGACAACAACGTGTTTTGTACCAGGCTGTGAACATGTCTATTTCTGCTGTAAAGTTGGGCATTTTAACATGGGGGTGTATGTGGATTTACTCACTTTTGGAGCCAGCCTCAAGTGGCCATTCAAGAACTGAAGAACTGCAGTTTTTTGGAAGTGTTGGCTCTAATTTTCAGCCTCTGAAGTTGCAACTTGTTGGCTACAGACACATCTGCCTTTATATTTTTGATGGAGCATGTTCTGGCACTCTGCTGAAATGCTAGGCTTAACCACTGAATATCATTCAGCTCAGGCATCACATTAAGTAATCATAGAAGAGAGATTTTGTTCAAAGACATAATTTATATCACAGTCTCAATATTAAACAGTGCTGTCTGATTTTATTGTTAACATTTCAGAGAGTGGATCTTTAAACACAGCACAAAAGGAATAATTATAGACAAATCTATGCAAACAGAACTGAAACATCCTCTTCTTAAGTGCAAAACTACCTCCTCTATCTGAAGGAAAGTTTGCACATCCTTTATTCCCATCTCTTTTTTTTTGTTCTTGCTGTCGTCACCATGACCCAAACATGTCACGATGCATTAGACCCTAACTGTGCTAAAAGAGAATCCAAATATGCTCCATCTCCAGGAGGCAACAGGCCAAGCACTGTATTCAGCATTCACCACACAATAACAAAATGAATATTTGATTTGGATTGGTGCAGCCACTTCCTGTCTCCTGCAACGCCCTGAAGAACAAAGCAGCTCTCCTGTTACCCGCGGACAGTTAGGACTACTTTAAATAGCACTCCACAGCACCACAGTGAGCACAGCGCCCTGCAGGAAATACGGTTTGTCTTGTTAAGAGTTGCAGAAGAAAAGTTGACTCAAAGACAAAGTAATGAAACTTTGAACAAAGTGGCAGTGTCAAATACAATTAATAAAACTGGATTTCTCTTTGATGAGATTTCACCTTAGCAGCAACCTGTTCTCTATTAGGAACAACAATAGAAAATCAATAAAAATGCTAAATGGTCTCAAGGTCTCAAATTATTTTCTTCCAGCCTCTACGGGAAAAACAAGCAGCCGCCCTTTGCTGATTCTTAAGAGTGAACCACAGTGTTCATATGAGTCCTTTCAACTCCTGTTACTGCAGATGTCCGACAGCAGCAGGACAGCAGTCCGACTCACCGCGTCTGTAACTCAAAGTGACAGTGAGTAAGAGGCAGCATCTGCTCAGAGAGAAAGGTCCACTACCTGATGACACTCAGGCGGGAGGAAGGAAACCAACTGGCTGCTTCACTCATGCTGTCCTTGATGTGGCTGCTGAGGGTCGCTTGTGTGTTTTTGTGTGTCAAGCTAAATCAGATGGTGGTACAAGCAGGCATACGATTTATTTATACTCCCTTTTATGTACAAAAATACTTCCATACTTCTATGAATCCTTCATGAAGGCATAGACACAGTCAATAGATGGCACTAGAGGGCAGAGTCAAAGTTTCACAAACAAGGGGATGGTGGAGGAGCTTGTAATATTGTACCTTTAAACAGACAGCAGGAGTCTGTGCGGCCATTAAATAAATTTCGACATGTGGATGAATGATTCTTTTCACTATATGATCGACTTGTTCAGTTCCAGTATTATTAAAATTCTTCGTTGTCTCCTATGTTGCATTCTGGCTTAAACTACGTTACGCTGCCCCCAAAATCTCTGGCGGTACTGCTCAGTTTTGTCCCTATCTGCGAGCTTTCAAAAAACGTGCACAAGCACAAACAAAATGAATGCAGTGTATGGACAGAAGGCTACATATGTATCCATCTCTGTATCTAACATTGAGCATAAATGGGCCCTTAAGTACACATTCTAGAGGGAGTATTCATGGTGTACATACCTATTCGGTCAGGGACATGTCAAAGAATTGACTACTCATATCATATACATCTACATTTATGATTGGATCTGTTGAAAAAAAGCTTTTTAAATAGTTGTCAGAGTATCTAAACAGCAGTGAGGACTCTTCTCTGAGAGCTAATTCCTCACAAGCTAAAGACATGAGGAGGATAGGGAGGGAGCTGTGGCAGGAACCTGAACTGGCATTAGTGTTCAGCAGTAGCAGTGTGTAGTACTAAGGTGTCACGTTATAAAGGCTGCATTCTACACCTGAGGATTTGACACTACGGACCCCGACACACCAAGTCGATAGTCGGCCACCTGTCAGTGTCAGACCTTTTGTGAGGATCTGAGCCCTAGTTTTTCATACAATCAGCGCTAGTGGGCCCTTGTCAGTTGATTTTTGTCCAAGTTAGCAATTTGAATTTGTGGCGGAGCCCGTCTGTGAATAAAATTACTCTGATTGGCAGTTCAGCTGAGAGAGAGAAAGAGAAAGAGAAGAGAAGAAAGCAAACAAACGACTAAAACCAAGACGTTGTGCAAACGAAATGAACTAGTTATACTAGGTGAGACTTTCTTAACCATTAAGCTCTTAAGCTGAAACAGTTCGTAACTTTTTGTGTTATTTTCCCCCACTGCACAGTAATTATCATTTGTTCTTTCAATACTGGGTTTTGTTGTTTATGTGCTGACTGGCTGACTGCATCTTGAATCCATCCTGGCTAATACAGACTACTGCAACCTGCTGGTATGGAGAGATATTTCCTCACATGCAAAGAACATATGTGCTAGGTGGCCGTTGGCTATAGTCTTTGCAGTGTGCTCAAGTGCAACTTTTTGGCTGAGACACAGGCAACTTGAGATGACGCAACAGTTGATCTTCATCGCCACTAGTTGTTTGATTTGTTGATGTGTGTTTGGTGTGTCTGGTGTCTGAGTCTTTACACTTAGCTTGTAGCTAAACGGCTCATGAGTGAACCAGTGGTTGTGAAGCATGAATGAAATAGTTAAAGCAAATCAGATAATCCAATCATGATCTCCAACATTGTTAAAACAGTAATAGCTAGCTAATCGGGAACACGTACAGCTGCAAATATGAAGTGAACAACCAAAGACTGTTAATAAACTAAACTAAAAATATAGTCTGATACTGATAACACAGAGATGACTTTAAAACACCTCCACACTCGGGGTGAATCCACAGAATGATTGGACAGCTTTTGCTACTGCTATACCTGAAAAAACAAGACCAAAAAAAAACTCACTGCACCTGCAAAGGGTGACATGCATCTCTGACTAGGCTGCCAAGCAAAGGAAATCTCTGTGCTACTGTGCTATCTGTTTGAATGTAAATGAGGTAATGTGCATACTTCTGACACAAAACTGGCCCTTTCCTAGGCAAATGAGCCTCATTGCAGAAACAGTCCAATTTCTAAAGATCAGCCCTGATAGCAACACGCAGTTACAGTGAAATTATTAGCATCTTTAGAGAGTTGGTGGTAACTGAATTGAACGATATCTTTTTTTATTTTATCCTCCACTCATACGATCTTCCTTTACAGTCTGAAGGTGTGCATTTGAAAACACCAACAGCTCTGACAGACTGGGATATTAAATCCCAAATACGGTCTCTCTCCGTCACCATTAAATTACTTGGCTGAAGTTTTGAGGAATGCCTCTGAAGCTCATCTGTCAGGACCTTTAGCTCACTGTCTGAAAATTTCAGTTTACTATTTCTATCTGCAACTTTTCCGTCTACTGTGTTCTTGGCCCAGAGGCAACATTTATACTTTGAGATATGGATAATTGCAATCAGATGAAATAGAAGGGCAAATTCCACTCAGCTGTAAAATTCATATGTTGTAATATTATGAGTACAATATCTGATCAGAGACATGGCAGATAGCGGTTGTAATAGATGCCCAAATCATGGTCCTATGAGTGGCCACTATCCATTCTTTGTGACTTTGCCCATCGAACATCACATCTAATGTGTTCAACACAAAAATAGAAAGCATGACAGAGTAGCCTGCCTATTTTTTAGATTGGTGCTCGCTAGCTTTGCCCTGATGACTGCCCTGGTGATTGCTGAATGCAGACTTACAAATTGCTAGCTAGCAGCTAAAAAGACACAACATGTAACTAAGAGCTTTGAAGGTTCTGGGACGACCTTTGCTCTTCTCTTTTGGTAAAGGCTAGCCTCATCCCAACAACTGTAGAACTTCTGCCACCCTCCAAAATGTCAAAATAAGTGAGCGTTATTGGGATTAGTAAACTTAATGTAATTGATGGGCTTCATTAATGAAGTGCTTTTGTTATTTTTACCAAAGAGCATTATAGTTCTCATGCCCACATACACACACACTCATACACCAATGCCAGTGAGCTACCATGCAAGACGCTGGCTCAGTCATCTGGCCAATTTTGGGGCTCAGTGTCTTGCTCATAGCTGCCACCCCATAACAACTGAATTTATGTGGGTTATGAAATAACATATTACTGCCCAACACTGCAACTGCATGGCATTCAAATGGCATCTAAGAGCCAGGTCAGACAATTATCATAAAAAATTGCCACAAAACACACACATAATGTGGTTGTATTGGCTGTCAATGTGTAAATTTGATTATTCTTGTGTAAATATGACTTAACCAGCCCAGCTCCCAGATGGAAATGCTGGCATTGTATGTTTCTGTAAACCACAAATAAGTTATATTTCATATGAATCATATCAATGTTTCTAGAGTGACATAGTATGTGAGCTGACCTTGTCATCGCAAGGTGGAGGGGATGGTGGATGGTATGACACCAAGGTGAGATGGCTACCAAGCTGCAGACCACTGTTCAAGACCAACAAACAACAAAACCGGTTGTGTTTTAGCAACCTGTTGCTGTGTTTTCTGCCAAGATAGCGCAACGAAAAGTGGCTAGACCTACCTAGACCTTGCTGAGTTTTCTACCAGGATAATGTGGCAAATAGTGGTTGTTTTTTACCGAGATCTCGCTGCAATTTTCTGCCAGAATACTGTGAAAAAAACAACTGTTTTTAATGAGACCTTGCTGCATTTACCCCCTGGATAGTGTGACAAAAAGCAGCTTTTTTTACCGAGACCTCGCCGCAGTTTCTGCCAGGATAGCGCGAAAAAAAAAGCCGCTGATTTTTACGAAGACCTCGCTGCGTTTTCTGCCAGAATAGTGCGACATAAAGTAGCTGTTTTTTAATGAGACCTCACTGCATTTCCTGCCAGGATAGTGCAATAAAAAGCAGCTGTTTTTCTGTGTTGTTGAAACGTTAAGTTTAAATATATCTGCTACATAATCATGTACAAATGTAGTATATCCTTGGTTTGCATAAACATACAATGCCGCCATTTTTTCCCGGCATTTGTGTTGACTTGTCACACTGGTTCCTATTACTTATGTCAGGATTAACTGTCATGCTTGCAGTCAGTATCTTTTACACAGTTATGACAGCATGGTGCCACACAGTGTTAAATGTATTGTATTTTCTTACTGTAATGAGTCAAAAAGAATATCAGAAATATACAATCATCTATTGTTGTTAAAAGGGGTAAATACTGTAGCCCCTTTAACATAAGTATTTCAGAGATTATGCATGCATATCATTGAAATTATATATTATTATTCTCTATTATTCCTTCATTTCCATTGTAGCTCTCTACTGGGGTTGATGAAAAAAGAACTGGGTAAACTCAGGTGTGCTGTGTGTGTATTGACAGTATGTCAGCTGCAGGGCTCAGGTGTATAGATCAGCCAAGTGTCTCTGGGGGGTGGGAGCCAAAACAGGCTGACCCCAAGCCTTTCATTAATGACAAAAGAGTGTTGTGTATCCGAGTCATGTGAGGTGATGTGAGGGGGCGTCTTCACCTCATAATGGGCGACCCTCTGGGACTCAGAGATGAGCTGAGCGCTGCACACTTTGCAGTAGCTGTCTGTGAAAAGCCCTTGGTCCACCTCTGTTGACTTCATCTGGAGGGAGAGACAAACAGACATGGTTACTGACCTGGACGCACTTTGTGGCAACGATCTGAACACACAATGCTGACCTGTTCCAAACAGAAAAAGGCCTGAAATTTTTATTAACAAAAGTCAACATGTTTCAGAAAGCCTGAGATGTAAGACTTTCTGGTAGTGTGTTGAATTCCTGGCCAACAAAATGAGGTCAAGCCTTTTATTTTGTTAAAACTGCAAGCCTGATTCACACGACTGTGTTCAAAAAACAAGAAAGTGCTGAAAAGGATATTGTTATAAAAGCCATGTCCACAAGTTTTACTATCTGCACAAAAACACCACGTGACTTTTGTTGTCACTGTCATGCAGCCTCATTTTGTAGGTCTGCAGGGAGCTAAGACAAACCAACCAAGATGTAATAGAGCAAGTAAACAACAATCTCATTTCGTACTTTCATCGCTGTTAATCAATATTTCATTACCTCAAGCATTTGAGTTAGTGACAGATGCTGAGCAGCTTTTGCAAGCAATGAGTCAGAAAAAAACATTTCATATCAAACATCCCACTAAAACTTGAAGCCATGAAGCCAAAATTATATTTTAGGATGATAAATAAATAACAGCGACAGATCACGCTGAAAGTTTTTTCCTGGAAATTCATTAAAATATATGACTGAGCTTCTTGCTGTGCATTGGAGAAATGGGGATTCAGAGAGAGACGGCTGCTAAAAGCTTTTATTTCGTTTTCCACGGACACAGCTGAGCTATCTCTGCTTTCTATTACTAATTCAGCCCAGCTTCCATTAGGGGCTCACATTTCATATTTGGAACCAGTCAGGCTCAACTCATCCTCATTTACACAGGCACGTCTTCATTAGCAGCAGCAGGACAGATGAGAACTGAGGTCATGTGGGTATAGAGGCAGACACTCTCCAACCTGTTTGAATATTCTTCACTGTGAATGGAGACAAAAATGACCAGCAGAAAAGAACTTTTACAGCAACATTTTGGTGTGGTTTGTTCTGCTTCGCATACAAATGATGCTTTTAAATGTTTTCCAGACAAAATGTGACCATCAAGTCTCTGCAAACACATAGCTGGTAGTTTAGGCAGTGCACAGAAGGACAATCTGCAATACGCTTTAATAACTCCTCATGAATACCAACTGGTCTGCAGAAACGGCTGAATGATTCCAGATTCCTCACAATTCATTTCTTAAACTGACTGGCCTCTTGTTGGTGGAAACACCTGCATATTTTTTACTTTAAGTACATAAGCCTCTGTTGTTATTCAGTTTGATTAAAAATATTGGATGTTACAAGCTGTAAACTGGAGAATAAATTATGCCTTCTGTGGGTTGGAGCCACTTTCAAGATATTGTTTTCTGCCAGGAGCCACAGGTGCGGTAAAAATTATACATAAGAGAAATATAACAGCATTGTATTTAAGTAAAGGACAAATAAATGAAATCAATGAACTTTAAAGTTTAAGAGTTACTTTTTACATTTTTTTAGAGCATAGTGCAGCTTTAATGGATGTGATGGGTGGGTGATAACTTTGGGTCCAATACTGATATCTACCAAGTAGGGCTGTCTGTTGCCCTGCTGCAATTTGATTGGCTATTGAAGTACTGTTGTTGTTATTTGCTTGTGTTGGCAGAAGTTAGTTTTTGTTTTTTTGTTGTTTTTTTTTAAGAAGATAGTAACTGCAGTCACTATGAACAAATTGCATTATCTTCTAGAGCAGGAATTTTTAAAGATGGACCGATTTCTAAATTCTGTGCCGATACTGATACTGAAAATAACAATTTGGCCAATAGCCAATACCAATGCCAATGCTTTTATATTGTTTTTTTTCTGCCCCTTTTGTGCAAGGGAAAAAAGAATTCTATGCACCATAATATCAGCACATCATCAGTATCTGTATTGGCTTTAAGATGAAATATCAGAATCGGCCATTATGCTGATATTATTGGTACATCGTTCAGCCAACATGCTGTTTCTTATTTTGCATATTACATACATTGAAAAGCATTGTATTTCATGTCTCCATCTGCTGGTGGACCATCACAATAAGAGTATGCATGCATAATATGATGATTTCACTACAGAAGAAACTTGATGATCACTAAAATTACGTGGGGAAAAAGCAGATATATCAACATCAGTATCAGTTATCAGCCAAATAAATTGTAACATATTGGCATGGCATCCCTAAAATCTACACAGCTTTAAAGGCTTTTTTTCTATATACAATGCAACATAATTCCCTCTCTAATATCTATTTTATATTGCTGTAAAAACATCAACACATTTCTTTCAAACAGCTGTTTTTCAAGTTTCTTGCCAAAAACTACATTTTAGGGGATTATATTGAACACATTATGAGAACATTATGATTTACTTTCATCTAATATTCATTTGTACTGAAAAGAACTTGACTGCATTATAATGTAAGTCAGTGCAACTTCAACTTCAGCTGTTAGTTGCGGCCACCAGCTGCTTAGCACTAACTTTAACCAGCTCTCCTCCAACAGACTCATTGTTCAATATGTAGCATAATCAGGGAAGCAACAGGGTCCATCATTTCTCGCGACGATAGTGAGTTTAATGCCTCTTTTCCTTTCGGGAAAGATCTCTACTCGTCCCAAACACTTGTTCTTTGGACCACAGGACGCCGACTGCTACTAACCATCTCATCACTCAACAGTGAGATCACAGGGCCCTTTTGCTCCAACAGTCATTGTGGTATTCTTCTACTTGCTCATTAATTTGAGTTTGTGGCCATTAGTCTGGAGTCCTGCTTTTTAGACTGTGCAAAATGGATGTGACACAACAGAGAAACATCAGCCGCTGCCATTGGTGAATGTCATCTTATTTGCTGATCGGCAGATGGGCAGTCAACAAGGTGAATATTGGCCGATACCGATGTTCAGCCAATGAATCTGTGCATCCCTTGGAAAGTTTTGAGATTACATGAAAACTTAAGATTAAAGGCTATGAAACACATCAGCTACACTTAATCTCTTGTGCTCTTTCAAACTGGCCATTACACATCTACATGCAACACATAACAATGCATGGACTCAAACAGCTGCTGCAGTTGGAGAGAGGAAGAGAGAAAATTCTTGATAAATTACATTTAAGAACTAGAAAAGTAAATTCAAGAGAGTGCAGATCTCTGCCAGGTGGCCAGTTTACAGCTGCAACATATGCTGTTCGCATACAATGCACTTGGAGCAGCTGTGGCCGGTGGAAATGTCCCTCCTGGCTCCCCTACAGTCACGATGGCAGCGATAACAAAAATGGAGTTTGTTCATTTCGTGTCATGCCTAACTTTCGTAGACCCTAACATATTGTTTATACAACTTATCTGCAGATGCTCCAGTTCAAAATGAGACCAAACTTTTCAATGGATGTCAGTTCAGTTTTTTAACCACAATAAAAGCTTAATGCAACAGACATTAAGGGTTGTTGTTTTTAGCCTAGCTGATTAACAGAATTGCCTTCTGGTTTATGCTTTTGTGTGATTTTGTTTATGACTTGGGGCCATACTAGTTAAGAGGAGTGAAGAGTAAGCAGTTAATGACGGTATAAAGTAGCCAATAAAACAGGTTTTTCGACAAATGTAAATCACAACAACCATGACAGGCTCTTGAGCAAATGTGCACACAAAATATTAGGCTGATTGGTCCAGTAGTGTGCCAGATTAGCTGCAGACAGATGGACAAAGGGACAGATAAACCCATGCAAGCACACACACAACCAGACGACCAAATGCGTGGACCCCTATATGCTTATGCTTAGCGGGGATAATAACCAAACAGGAACCCAACCAGAGCCTGAAGCTGTATGCAGCAGTGTTTAGCCAAAAACTCTTTGATAAACACACAGTATACTACCTGCCAAGCACTAAACAGCAATCACACAAAATTAGCGACTAACTAGTAAACAGAGTGGAGTGATTAGCAGATGCAGAGCCAGAGCCAACCTTTTTATGACTAAAACATCAATGTTGTGTTTACATCTTGTTGCCCCTATGCAGTAAAAACATCAATTATTGCTGTTTTAAATTTTGTATCTGATGATATGTCAAATATGTAATGGCAAAACTGTTCCTCAATCACCTGTAGGCCTGTCATAATAACTCCTTGTGTTTGATGATGTATTGTTCCAGATATAATGCAATAAACAATATCATTGACATTTCGAGACCATTTTATGCCACTGATGTAATAATAAAGACAGAATAGCATAATGATGCAAGTACAAAGAGTCATGAGCTTTTAATTCTTAAGAATATTCAGACATTATATGACATTGTATAACATGAAAAAATAAAGAGTAAGAAACACCTGTTAATATACCATAAAACTTCAATTAAACACCCAGTCCCTTTGACTAGCCCGGCGTGGCCACTTATTTTGACAAATAAAGGCCTATCTCAATTAGATGGAAGTTCTTTGGATGTATAAAACCAGGTTGTTGGCTACTTGAAATTATGTGTCCATTCCTTGATTACCCTGTAAGTTGTTCATATTCCTTTAGTCCGTAAGGGTCAGAATCAAAAGAGTTTTTCATAAAAATTGATCCAAGTTTGTGAGTATTGTTTTAACAGGATAAAGTGTTGTATCGGTGCCTTAATTCTCTAAAATGAATTAATGGCCTGTCCCACACAGACAACTCAAATATAGGCCCGTGGATTTCAGTGATTTATGCAAATAATAACCCGGGCTATTAATTTAAGTTTTGTGGTATTCAAGAAAGTATACATAAAATTATGGTGACTATCAGGACTGTGCCTCTTCCACTCCAAACGTGCAGGCTACCGATAAGCTACACTGTGTCGTCTTTTAAGTGCTATTTTATTTTTCTTTGGACTTGCGCAAGTAGGTGGATGGAGAGAAAAAAATATATAATCACTGCACCCAAGTTTTATAATGGTCAGGAAAACCCTGCTGTTTATTTGAGCATCATGTTGGCTAAAATGCTGGTAATGCTCTTATGATAACATACATGCATGTAAACACAACAGCTAATATCGAGTTCAGAAAAATGAAGGTTACATTGTTATAACGTGATTATTGTGAAAGGCCTAATCACCTTAAACATATATTTGGCTTTTTTGTACTGCTATCATTGGTATAAAAGCACAGTGACCTTCAAGTTGCAGAATTAATTAGGATCTTCAGCATTAAACGTCACCTTTCTAGGGCATGGCACGACCATGAGTTATAGCCGAGTGTACTCTGCCTCTGAGCTACTGCCCCTGTGCTCTGTGGTACCCTGCAGCCCAGAGGCTATGACCAGACTGACTAGACAAGGATAAAACATGTCAGGGTGCAATGTGTCTGTAGACAAAAGGCAGGGGAAGAAGAGAAATATAAATAAATCAGTGGCGCGGCTCTCCTCCTTGGTGTTGTAATCAGTTGAGAGCGGTGCCGTACCTGTTCAGATTCTACAAACAACATAAATGAGAGCTCCATCAGCTTGTTGGGCCCACTGCCTGTTTTAGCCAGGGTGCACAGATGCTAGAAATGAATGATTAATCACCCTAAATTCTGTTAAGAAACAGAAGCGGCAACATCAGCAGCAGCACGAGGAGATGCAGCAGCAGCAGCCTGGGAAAGAAAACAACTCTCTATCTTAGATTTCATTTCCCACAGCTAGAGGAAGAGTTCATTCTTTGTATTTCCACCTCAGTTTGAGACCGAATTGTCCTGACCCTGCAATGTGAAATAAACAGATAAAGAAAATAAATGAAAAGTTTTGTGTATTTATTTATTTCCGTAGTATGTCTCAATAATGCATCATGCTGGAGTCCAAGAAGCATTTAGTTGTATCCATTGTCCTGATGTGACCCCTGACCCTGACTTTTGTCTGCATATAAAGCCAGTAATCATGGGAGCTTATGTTACTGTTACCAAAGAGTGCACAGCTCTGCAAGAATTACTATGGCTTATTAATTATTTTTATGGTTTTGGCCATCATTTCTGTCAGTCCTGATAACATTGTATGTACCAAACTAATTGCAATAATGAAGTATGATGAGGCAGGAACCATGAGCAGTAAGAACAGACAAGTTTCCCCACACAATTTGAACAGCCTGTCCGCACCAAGGAGTTTTCTAAGTCTTCTTTTGTTGACCAGCTCACAGGTGACTGTGTTTGGGGCAGTATGGATGGCCAAAATAAAGGATAGGCTTTAAAATCCATACAGCTTTAATCTCCCCTCCTCTAAAGAAACTCTCAAGTGCACGACACAGCACACAGAGACCCAGTAGCTAAGCAGATGATGATGACTGAGTGATGACCTTGTACTGATGATCTGCTTTAAATCAGTATCCTGTTGGTGTGACGGGGACTGAAAACATGCAACACAGGCAGACCTCGCCAAGTTCAGGGAACCTACAATACAAAGAGCCGATAAAGTTTTATCTTTACTTAGCTTGTTCACTGAATCTAAGTCCACTATTGCCATGTAAAGAAAAGTGAAGTAATGGCATCCTGAGCAGAGAAGTCTTACAGACTCAAAGACTTGTCAAAGACATTTGACACTGTTTACCACAGACTTGTTTTAATGCTGCAGGATTGAATTCAAAGTTTTCATAAGATTAGGAAATGGTGCGCCACAAGGTTCAATTTGAGGCCCACTGTTCACTTTGAATATAAGTGATATATTCTTTATGCTTGGGCACCTTCTATGGAAGCTGTATCAAACCTTCAGTGTGCATTTGACTGTGAGCAGAAATCCTTTAAAAACCTTAGACTGATTTTAAATGAACCTAAAACTAAATTCATGTTATTCACAAGATCAAGGAAGTGTGATCATGACACCTACTCGTTCCGTTCCCTTAATGGCGCCCACATTGAATGCGTTACATATTACAAATATCTTGGCATCTCCCTAGATGACAGGCTTTCAATTAAACTCACAAAGACGGTGAAAATTAAATTGAGAGCATTATACAGATTTCAGTCACGCTTCTCTTTAGAAGCACGAATAGAACGGAAGTACAATTATTTAATCATTATTCAGTCTACTATAATGTCAGTCTTAGATTATGGCAATATTTTGTATATGCATGCAGCTCAATCCACATTAAAATCACTCGATATATTTTACAACAGTTCTCTCCGTTTTATTACTGGAGATGGTTTTAGAACTCACCACTGTGAGCTATATCAGAATGTGGGATGGTGTTCTCTCACTGATAGAAGGGAAAACCTTTTTGTTTATAAGGCACTGCTGGGAAAGCTACCCTTCTACCGCAGCTCTCTTTTAAAAATCAAATTCATCTCTCATGACACGCTCACAGGAATTTTTATCCCTTGAAACTCCTCAGATTAGTACTGAGCCTGGCAAATTAGCTTTTAGTTTTTTCGCACTGAATAAATGGAACAAGTTACAAGAGATATTTAAATTAGACAGGTATGTGTCGTTAGATCATTTCAAGTGTATGCTAGATGCTATGGCTGTTTTACATTGTTCCTGCTTTGGTTAATTGACGGACACGATTTTTTACATTTTACTTTGTTGTTGTCGTTGTTGTTGTTGTGTATCTGTCATTTATGGCAGACTTTATTATCATTATTTAACTTTTTTTTTTCACTTTTTGACTGAGACTGCTATTATATATTTGTATCATTCCAGCCCATTGAATGCGAGCTAAGGCCATTGCTGTAAAAGAGCTTAATGCTCAGTCAATTTCCCCTGAATAAGCAATGGTTTGACTGATTGATTGATTGATTGATTGATTGATTGAAGACATGCTACCTCTGTGCATGTTATAATCTGAACTCCTCTGTGGTTTGCTGTGGTTAGCCAGCCCAGTTTGTGTGCATGTTAGTGCATGTGTGTATGCCACTGGCTAGTTCATCGCCACCACTTTGCACTGCATTCCAATTACAGCTGCATCATGGAAACAGCCTATTGCCTACTCTTCTGGTTCCTCCCCTGTTTAACACCGGTAGCTCTGTCAGCACTGTGGCTGTTGTTTAGCTCTGTTTATGGAGTTCGCACAGTTAGCTGCTAGCCACTGGCTTAGCCACCTTCAAATTCAGAACCATGAGCAGACAACTCAAATTCTCTGAATGTCGCACAGAGCCCCTTTAAAATATATTTTAGCCAAGCAGTAACCTCCGGGGCTTGAAAATAAAGCCAGCATGGAAGTGCCGAAGACTGCAGTTCTTTGAACAGCCACTAGAGGCTGGCTCCAGAAGCCAGTCAATCCACATATACCCCCCATGTTAAAAAGCCCAACTTTACAGCAGAAATCAGTTCTTCTGACACTACTCATTGCAGAGAGGCTGCAAGCTGCGGTCGCCAACATGGAGATGTGAATGGCCCTGTCTAAAGCGAGCGATTGGTTTGTCCATTTTGGGCCACTGTAGAAACATGGCAGTACAACATGGTGAACTCCGTAGACAAGGATCCGCTCCCTTTGTAGATATAAATGGCTTATTGTAAGGTTATAAAAGCACGACTTTTTAGGTGGTTATACAATAAGAAAAATTAAGTTTAATTGAATTTTTAAAAAATACATGTTATATTTTATTCCATTTCTGCCAATATATCCCTCTAAATCCTACACACTGGACATTTAAGGCTTTGCACTTTTTTCTTCAAAGTTAGGTTTTACTTTTCTTTAATAATCTATTGGAGGACATTTTTTTCTTCTTGTTTTGTTTTAAGGTAAAAGGTGGGATATAAATGTCATAATATATATATAATATTTTAGTATAATTCCACGTAAGTTTAACCAATCTTGAGACTTGGTAAAGCAATGTTGCGCTATTCTACAAACTTAGCAATAATGTGTTGAGAACAGGAATGGTGCGACCAAAACTATGACAATAAGACCCAAGTTATAAAAAAACAGAATGATCTTTTAACCCTTTACTTGACAGCGTGACTTTCTCTTTGTCCGTGAGTGTCTGTCACTCAGCAGCACAGGAAGGAAAGCAAGAAAAGCCCTGCTGAGTGTGAAGTACAGCACTCTAAAGAGCAACTGCTGCTGACTGAATTAACATGTCCCTTTCCTTGGCAATCAATTCATTAAGTTAATGGATTTTACTGTCAGATACACCGCTGTAATTGCAAGAGGTTGACTCTCTTCTAAATGAGATGCGGAGAAAAATATTAATTTTCACCCAGTGTAATTGGATAAGGGAAGGCATCACATTGTAAACCAACAGGGGGTTCTCTACACAATTCAATCATCAATATCTGATCAGAGCAGCTGTTGTTAACACTGTTACTCTCTCAGCACAGCACCGTGAGCTCATTACAGAAGTCGTATCGCCACCTTGGTGAAGGAGAAACACGGGACGGTGAAGTCATAGAGGGAACAATGCAGCGTGCCTCGCGCTGACAATCAAATAAGCGGGATGCCAGCGTGTTTCTCACACCTAGTCAACTCTGTTTACCATCTGTCTTTGACTATGACGAGCCGCCAGCAAATCAGCCGAGGCAAGCTGCGCGGGACTGGAAGCCCGAAGCTTGGGGGTGGGATAGAAAAAGCTGATGAAACAGTGGGAGGGAAGGAGTGCTGAGATGAAAGGTAGGTCACAGCAGCGAGTGCCCAGCAGCTATAAAAGGTCAGTTGTAATTCATTAGGGAGGGTGTTAAGCTGGGAAGCTGGACAGATGCCCACATAGACAAACTGAACTCATAATGGCCTTTCCAGTAGGTCCCACTTTGACTGAAGGCAACTCAGAAACTGATTCTGATCAACAGCTCCACAAGGCACAGTTGCTGTCACAAGAAGACGGACTTTGATACAAATGGAGAAAGGAGGACGCATTTTTTAACTCGGATCCTATTTTTACCTGATGGTCCATCACACCCACAGATTCTGACAAAAATTACTTCAATAAAAGTACTAGGCCTAAATAAAGTACTATAAAAATACCATAGTGCATGGTGAGCCTTTGTGCAGCCCAGACAGAATGTCTCTTTTTTAGGGACTCTTCTTCATCTTGACTGTGCATGAAAGAATGAAAAGGTGTGTCATTCATAATAAAACGAAACAGCTCAAAGATCACTGGATTGTCAAAAAAAAGCCCAGACCAGCACAGTTCTGTGTCAATTTTGTACCTTTGTGTGTGAATTAACAGATCCTATTCAAAAGCTTTTTGTGGACACTGAAGAACCCATGGCCACACAAGCAGCGATATGAGGTTGTAATTAGGCACAGCAATGCCTTAAGTTATACACTATCATTCCATAACTATTTATCCAACGGTTGTTGAGATATTTTTCCGTGAGTAAAAAAATGTCAACATGCTGTTAACGTTAGAGGAAAAGTCCAGGGATCACACAAAGTCAATCTGATTCATCCACTGGGGACCATGAATGTTTACCAAATTTTTATGGCAATCTATCCAATCACTGTTGAGATATGTTTCTGAAAATCAAATAAGTCAACCAAAGTGGTGGATTGACCGACCGATCAACATTGCAACTCAGTCACTTAAATAAATGTTGGCATTGCACGTTTCTGCAGACCATGGATACATTACATTTGTTTGTTATTATGTAATGGGTACATTGAAAAATTACATTTCTTTATGTTTCAACAACACTGTGGTTAACATGTGGTTAGGTTTAGGCACTAAATCTACTCTTATGATTAGGAAAAGATCATGTTTTGGCATGAAATACCTGCTGTTGGTCGCACAGTCCCAGCAGGAAAACAATCGCTTTTCGTGGGACAGTTCCAGCAGGCAACACTGCAATGTCTTTGTGCAACTACACCTGGTGGAGACATGGCAACAGGTTGACTTTTTTTTTCCAGTGACCTTTTTAGTCACCAAAGTTTTGTGACTAAAAAGTCACTGGAAACACAGTGATGACTCACTTAAAATAAACCGTTTTGTTTTGTTGTTTGTTGGTCTCAAACAGTTGTCTGCAGCTTGGCAGGCCTCTCGCCTAGTTGACACACCATTCCCTCCACCTCTTGATGACAGAAGTCAGCGTACACACTACATTGCATTCGAAACGTTAATGTGATTTGTATGAAATATACAAATGTAAGTTGTCAATGGTTTGCGGAAACATACAATGCCAACATTTTCCTCTGGCAACTGGGCTGGACATTGCCTGCCATTCCTACAAACCACTGCTACCTTGGCAAAAAACAAAGATACAACTTTTAACTACACTGTCTTTGCAGTTTTGCCTGGCTTGGCCTAATACTGCTAATCCCTCTCTACATTGAGCAATGATCTCCTAGAACCAGAGCAATATGAAAACCAAATGTGTCTCCTCCTAAGCTAATTTAATTTAAAGTGCTACTGTATTCACTTGGGGTGATTCAGCACCTCCCACACAGAGACCTCAGATTTGTCTTGTGAGAAGCTGTTGTGGCAGATCAGCCCCAAACTGTTCTCTCCATCATTAAACTGTCCGAGAGCTGTAGCACAGAGCACAGTGCTTTAAAAAGAGAGGAAAAGAGGCATTTTAAAGGTCATGACTGCATGAGCCCTGAACACTTTATCCCAATCTGTTTCCAGCTCTACCGTATCTGCACTGTGCATGTCTGGCCACACTGGTACCACACCAAGTGCACCAATGATTCACAAAAACTAAGCTTAAAGTCTGTAATGAGACAAGTATACATTTAATCATCAGTTTATTCATAATTTAACTGTTTATTTGGCACTACATAGACATCAGTGACCAGAAGTAATGTGTCAAAACTAAGACTTTGTTGAACAGTAAATTCCCATCTTATTCCTGAACATCATCACTGGAAAACTCCATATCATACATAATTACGTGAGCATAACTGAGTGATATATATGTGAAGAAAGGTGATTTGCAACTAAAGAGAAAAACATGCTTGATGGGATAACTAATCAGATGAGACAAATTTAAATCAAGGTAACATTCCACTGATGTCAGGTCATCTGAAAGCACTCCTACAGCACCACTTTTACTTGGTCATTACTGAATTTAAGAGATAGAGGACCTTATATAATTCATGACAAAAAGACTTTAATTTAAGCAGTATTAAACAGGTCTATAAATTATAAATTATGCAGCAGTTTCGATAGAGCTTTTGCTCTTGACTCGCAAGTCCTGGAAGCCAATGAGTATCCCTTTAGGGATCTGAAATGCAATCAGGATTACAAACTGTAGAACAATAATGTTAGTTCATAATGAAATGTGTTATTAGGAAGTTACATTATTTTATTTAACGTAATAATTTGAAACAAACTCTAGATATATTACAGTGGAAGGTCACAGATTAGCAATGACACATTGTGGAACAGGAAAGCACTCCCTATCAGCGCTTGGAAAAATGTTCTTGAGTACACTTTCCATAGACTGAGTGTGTTGCATGCCAGCTGGATGAATTAGTATTCACTGGGCACCGGGCAGCCATTCAATGACAGGAAATCATGTGTGGAGAGAAGGGAATCCAAAATGTCAGGAAAGGGACTGAAAATGAGCCTTTTAGCCTCCATTGTGAAATTGAAAAACTCAATGAAAAAACTCGAGGCAACAGTCTGTACATTGTACCAACCAATTTACTTGTTTGTGTGCTTTTCCGTGTGTAATGAACTACGGCTAATTAATTATTAGTTATCAGCTTATCAGGAGTCATTGAAGCCCAGGTCAGACCAAAGATTCATGACGAGGCGAATTGAAACTTAACTGCAACTACCTGCAATGCACCGATCTGTAACGTTCTGCCAATTTAAACCAATGCAACTAACCGAGACGGTGTGTTGTCTCCATAGCAATGACTCTGTACTTCCCTTCTGATTTCCAGCTTTTCAGGATTCTTTTGTAGCTGAATACACTTTATAGCTTCATAAAATATGAATGAGATAGTGATAGTGAGATATTTGCCACAGTTGCATTTCTAGTGATGATGAAAGGGCAAAACCATAAACAAAATGACCTGAGCTTTAGATGGACTGTATTCATAATAAGTATGACACAGTGACTTAACCAGCGCCTGTTAATCAGTCAATGAGTAGGTTATCTGTGTGACATCAGCACATGCAGTGAGCAGCAGCATTGACCCACCATCCAACACCTACAGTACACACCATGAGGATGGTGACTAGGCCTCTATAGCCCCTTTTACACTGCCAGATTTTTTGCGAATGTTCAGCCGATTTGCCGGCAAGCTGCGAGAGTTTAGACACACAGAGCCGGATAGGCGAGTTGATCCGAGGTGCCCAATTTTCCGCCTCGTAGGGTAGTCATATTGGCGGAACAGTTTTGATCTAAACAGAGTGAGGCGGCTTTCCGCCTCGGGAGGGTCTGTTGATGACTTGTGGGAGGGGCTGTTGATGACGCTGCACGTTCGACCCACTGGCGTGGACTTCAATCCAGGAAACAGCTGATAGCAGGAATGAGAATCTAGCAGCACTAAGGAGACACAAACCAGAAGATGAGCAACTGGGGAGATAAAGAATTGCGCGCCCTCCTTGCCCTCGGTAACGAGGAGGCCATTAACCGTCAGATGACGGGAACCGTGAAGGACGGGCCAATGTACCAGAGAATCGCCGAAGGACTGACCAGCCGCGGCTTTCCTCGGTACGTCACCGTTTACATCACACGCTGAGCTGCACGTTTTGTTACTTGCTCACGCCCCCCATTGCCTCGAAAAAGGCGCATTCTGTATAAACAAACGTAAGCAGGCACCATTTTACTGCACTCTTTTGTTTTTATTCTGCCAATGCTGAAAGAAGACTGATTGGGCTTTCCTGCAAATTTGCACAATTCCTGTGTAAAAGAGGCTTATGAAAGCCACCCAGCCTTGCTTCCAATTTTTCCCAGTGGCATGGTATTGCAGTGAAAAAATCCCCTCTGGCCCAAAAACATTTTCCCGGTAGGCCACCATTATAAAAAAGACATTGATAAAACTGTTGACAGGACACCTCAAAATGCAAACAAGCTCAATTATGACTCAATCTTTTATGAATTTTTGATCCATGGAGGTTTTATATTTGTAAAACTTTGCTTGAGCCGAGATAAACAATTGAAAAATCTTTGACATCATCACAATGTCTAAGAGTCAAGTGTGAACTCATGGGTGTGGCCAGCAGGAGAAGCAATACTGCACAGAGTCAGTGGGCTGCATACCACAGAAGTAAACCCTAAAGCTATAAAGTTTTTTTTGGCAATGCACCAGATGAGCGACACCATTTGAGTTAATAGGGGCCATCTTTGGGGTTCGGAGACAAACATGTGTTACCTGTAGCTATGCTAGTAATCTTTATTCATGCATTTTGACAGTGTAGGATAATACAGGAATTATCCTTGACAGTGACTGTAAAACTGCAGTAACAAATCTTGGCTAAATTCTAGCACTAGCAACAAATACATACATGGACTAACTGTAGAGCCACATTAACGATAACACTGAATTCAAAATTGACTGCGTGAACTGTCATTTTGTACTCTGGCTATTCAGCTGGGATTTCCTCAAATAGACTAATGCTAATTAAAACTATTTTAGAGAAAAATAACAACCCATCTAGAAAATAATGAACCACACTGCCTCTCAATTCCCAGACTAAAGTAACCTTTAATAAAGTATAGACCTGTTTAATGAAGAATGATGACTACACACGCACAACATCGTGGTAAGTCATCAATCAGAAGTTGGTCATTCATTCCATATGCAGTATTAAAAGTAGTAAAACTGGCAATTAATCATAATGGCTCCACACATTAGGAGTATCAGCTTAAGAGTGGAGTGCTGGGAAGCCGTGGCTTTGAGCTACTGTCACAGAGAACTGCTGAAGCGCTCAACGCAGTAAAAGTCATAATGAGGTCCTGTTAAAAAAAAGACTCATAGTCTGCATATTTCTCATGACACTTGAAGAACTGAGCCAGTGTGAGTTATTGGTGGCTGTTGGGGCTGTGCCTGACTTCAGATTTAACAAGTCAAAGCTGATAGGAGATACTTGCAATCAGAAGGGTTTGAGATACTCCATTATCCACAGGCACTTCATCAGAGAATGACCAAGTTTTGACCTTTCAGCTACTGACGAACATAATTTAGATACAAATAAAAGATTGCTCAGTATTGTGGAATTTGTTCTACTCACGCTGAGTTGAGCTGTGGGCGACTGTGAAAGCACTGTAAAAAATGTTTTTTCATAGGACAGCATGGCAGAGTTCAAGGCTGGAGGTTCTCTAGTTCTCACAAGAACAGCCTGCCGTCTGCACCAACCCACCCTGGCCATTTCTTCTTTTCATATTTGTCCCTGCAATATTTAATACACATCTATAAAGAAAAAAGTGCACAAGCTATTCATATCTTGATTAGCTTTCACTGAAGAATATCACTGCCAACACAGCTCTGCTAATAGATACATTGCTTTTCTTACAGCTGCTTAATGAAAGCTGCTGTTCTGTCGATAGAAAGCTGTTAATCAGCAGTAATTTAACACAATGTCTACACAGGAAGCGTCGTGTGAGCAGCACATTAGCAGAACGCCAGCTTTGGTGCTCCATTAGCGCCTACGCAGAATGTAGTCAGACACAGTATTTAGTGTAACAGAGCTTTTCCATTGTCATTGTTGTGTTGCCATTACCAATTTAAACGCACCAAGTTGTGCCATGTTGCACCCAAGATACACCATCTCCACTTCCAAGTGGGTTGCAATGATGTCAGATGGGCTTTGTGATCATAATTTAGAGAATAATACATACATAAAAAAACTGTCAGAAGTGTGATGCATATTTCATACACAGCTACCAGCAACGCAAGAAGTGGACTGTTTTCTTCATGTTAATAAATGCCTGAGTTGACAACATGAATCTATGTATACACCTCAAATGTCAATATGACAACTTTGACCATTCCATTTCTTTTTATTGGGTCCCTTGCATGACATACAATTTGGTGATGATTGGATTTTCTAGCGATTCAAAAATATATGGAAATTTAAACTGGATCATGAGAACAGTATGTATTCTATTTTCTCACTTGGCGAAAAAAAAGTGGCAAAGCTACAGTGTTGCTCCAGTGCTACACCTATGCTTCTGAAACATTGCAGCAAGCTGGAGAAGATGGGAATCTGGCTTATGTTTGTGTAGTGCAGAGAGAAAATTAAAAATCCTGACCACAATAACACCAACAGGTGGATAGAAACACATCCCGTTGGTTCACAAGCACAAACACTCTATCAGGTAGTCCTGTTGTATAAAGACACAACACACAAATCCCTGCCGCCCTGGGTGCATGTGCCAAGTCAAATCAAGTCAAGTCAAGCCAACACATGTGTAAGTAAAACAGCTATAGGTCACCCACATTTTGGCAGCTCACAGGGCTCAACAACAGTGTTGCAGTCAAGACCACCTTAACCAAGATCAAATTGACTGGAAAGATCCAAATTCCAACTGTTATTGCCATACTATATATAAGTGTGTATGTAAGTGTAACATGAGAAATGTCTTGATTAAATAAGCAAAAGGCATTGCAGAGGTTAATTTTATGTGTGGCAGTTTTCCTATAGGCAAACTAATACAAACACTGAGGAGCTGAAATCAAAGTAACCATCTTAATTCAACACAATAAACTGTGTGATTTTCAGTGATATCAGTTGCAGTTGTAGCCTTGACTTCTTTAAATAAAACCCTGAGTCCTCTTTGTCTGAGACTAAGACAGGACTAGGCAAAGATGCAGATGATTCTGAGATGAGACCAAAACCTTAAAAAAGTGGTCTCGAGACCAAGCCCGATCTTAAGTACCACAATGTTGCCCAACACTTTATTTTTCCTTTAAGAAAAAGTAAAAAGCGCATCTGTTCCGTAAGGGTGTAACGATCCATCAATCTGGATCGATACATCGATTTAATGATCAACAATCCAATTACATCGATGCAAAGTGGAAACATCGATCCATATCGTCATCTTTAGCATAGGCTTTTATTTTGAAGGTTTGTGTCACTGTCAAACAGCGGCAGGCAGATACTCGGAATAAATCAGCATAGTGGAAACATTATGGATTTCGGAGAAAAGAAGGATCAACAGACAGCACATGGCGCATGTAAACAATGACGTTAGGAGACAGAACACAACGTGACGTTAACTGCCTGGACGAGTATCTCACTCCGCTAGCTTCTTGCTTTAGCAACATTAGCTGCTCTGTTTTGACAGTGTTCGTCTGAAACACCGTGCATGCAGGCTGAAATTCAACCGAGCTGTTCTGTCAGGAGATGCAGTGACTTAAACCAGCGGTGAGTACGATAAATATTACTGCTGCGTGTCATTTGTTAAGCTATGAGAAGAGGAAAAATGTCCGCTAGCCGCTAGGCTAATTAATGCAATGGAAACATGCCTAAGCTAATAATGGGTGATTAGCAACAAACAATTGTTTTGTCCATGAATCTTGACAGTTATTACTGAGCTGAATGTTACACTTTTGTTGAATGGTTCTGTTGTTAATCTGTTTTATGGCTGTTGGAAGAAGTTTTCCTTCAAGTCGGGTCGTATGAGAATAAAATACTCTGGGAATACTACGAACATGAGGGCTAATCTCACAGCTAAGCCTGCTCCACTGAAAAGTCAACCAACACAGAACAAATTTAGCTTGACAAAACTACCATCCAACCCGGAGAGAGCCAAGAAAATACCACAGCTCATCACCTACTTCATGTACAAAGATCTGCGTCCATACAGTGTTGTTGAAAACAAAGGGTTTTGTTACATGCAGCATTTCTGTCAGGTTTTATGACGGTGTTGGTCAGTCTGTCTGCTTTGCATCATATTTTACTGCAATAAAAATTATTTAAGTCAGATGAATTTATGAGGTAAAACTGATGTTAACAAAGGTAATAAATTGCGATATATTTTATTGCAATACTCAGCATATTGCAATAATATTGTATCGTGACCTAAGTATCATGATCATGATAATATTGCATCGTGGGTCCTCAGTCCAAAGCTCCACAGTCAGCATCCAAACTTTTAATAAAGACAGACTCACTGACCTTCCAACAGCTTGACTAACCAATCAACCTCTAGCACATCAAAAACCTTTGGAAACCTTTGTTCTCTAGAATAATCACAATGACGCATGCTTAACAGACAGAATACAACAATCTTACCAATCATCATGTGTCATAAGCTAACCTTTTATCTGAGAACAATTATAAAGGTAATTGGAAAAAAAAAGTTTTTACAGTATGACTCAACAAGACACTCTCACAGATGTTTCAAATCACCACATTTAAAAAGCCAACCATAATTACAGTTTTAGTTATACTTATGGTTAGGGTTAGACATCCTATACTGTGGTAATATGGCATTTTGATGAGCTGGCCTTTTCATTAAACATCCAGTATGGGCCAGTGTGGTCACACAGTAGTTCCTCCCTAACCACAACTCCATTCAAGCGGTCTCTAAATCACCCTAAAGAGCTGCTAACCCTGCTGCTGTTCAGAGCTGCTAAAGAATTTATTCATTCTGGATTTCTCTGCAGAGTTTTACAGTTCTTCTGTGATCGTCTGAATGTTGTTAGAGAAGATTTTCCAGCTTAGCCCGTCTCTGAAAACCTGGTGCTGACAGAGGAAATGTTGTTAAAATTTAAAAGACACCTCTTCGGAGCAGCTCCTAGATGCAGATGTATATTTCTAAAATCAATACATCATCCACTTTTGTCAGAGTGCTGATGTGTAGCAAATTGAAGCAAACAAAATTTGCAATCTGTACAGCCAGCGATGATTAAGTTGTCAGAGGTCATGGTCCTCATAGTCCACCATTTATTCATATTCTCGGGAAGTCCTCTTTACTCCACCTCCATTTTTTCCCGTTTCGCCTGACTTTGCAAGTGAAACAGATGAGTTTTAAACGCCCAGCGCAGCAGAAAGAATCAATCACTGATATGGTACAATGGCAAGAATTGTACTTTTTAAATGAATGGTTGTTATCTTTGCTGACCTGTTGCTGACAGTGAATGATGATAAGGAATAAAGTGAGCATGTCGGTCATGAATTTTGGAGGGCCTCCAATGCAGCTCTCTGGGGCCTGATATTACTGTAAAAGCCAGTGTAGGCAAGAATCCTCAGGCTGTAAGAGATGCCATCTAAAAGTCACTAACTGTACTGAAGTGCTGAGAGACAAATACTCTTCAGTCCTGAGTGGAATACAGTGAGATTGTGCTACAACAGAGCAAACAACGGGCAGTCTTTGTAATTACACTGAAATGTCATTAGCTACACAGCTTATGGTACACAGAGGAAGGTAAGCAACTACAGTACCATGCCTGTGAATCACAGTGTCACCAGAATATGATGTCTGATTCAACTTATTGTAGCATGTGTCAGAATCACCTGGACACCCATGATAGACAATATTTCATCTGAATTAGTGCTGGATTTATTAAAGCTCCAATTGGTAACTTTTATAACAAGCTGTCAGTTGGCTCAAACTGTCATTGCATCCACACTGCAGTACATGAGATAGATAATCTGTGAAATGAATCATACTCCTCTGCCTACTCCATTGCCTCTAAGGGCTTCTATTGGCACATGAAGGAAAACAACCAATCAGAGTTGAGGAGTCTTTATGCAGCTGTCAATCATTTCAATCACTGATTGTGACCTTCGGTCAAACTGTTAAACTAGAGGGCACTGGTCAAATATGGATCAAGATTCTGTAACTGAATTGTCTATTTCTCACTTCAGATGTTTTCAGAAACATATTTTAGGGTACTGTTTAGCTGTAAAATGAGAAGATTTGTGATTGGCCTCTGTGTTGAAAACAGTTGAGCTGACACAAATCTATCACCCACAAGCTGGAGCAAACTTTCTCATTTTAAAGCTAAAAAGTACACTAAAATATTTTTCCGAAAACATCTGAGCTAGGGTTGGGGGAAATTGCTTAAACATAAAATTGCAATATTTTTAGTCTGTATCGCGATAAACAATATATATCTTGATAAACTGGAATCTCCTATATAATCTACTATAGACTACTAAAATACAAAATTATTAAATAAACTACAGTTACAATAAAGTAGCTGCTATCATAATATAGTTCTGTTATAATAAAGTTAAATAACGTATTGTTATAATTAAATAAATACAAGCAGAACTACTGGTGCTTTTATTTTGAAGCACCCAGCTCATCTCAGTCTGACAGCATTGATGTTTATTCTGTAAAGGTGAAGCTTCTGGTCTACAGTTAGATGTTAGCAGTAAGCACGAAGTTAAACTGTTGCAGCTACACCTTTAAACATGAGGATTTATTCACGGTGAGCTGAAAACACACTAATAGCTCTCCAGTTTATACATTAATAGTATTTGAAAGTCCCACTGGTGCTTCATGGTCGCAAAATGTGACTAAATAGTCGCGGTCAGGAGCTCTACAGGTACAAAGACACACGTTTCCTCTTCTCATGTTATTGTTAATAGCATTAACAAACTGTCACCATGACGCTGTTAAAGATGATGATTCATTCTCTGTAAGCTGGTAACCAACTAACAGCTCTCCAGAACATTAGGTGGTGCTCCATGGTCGCAAAATGCAACTTAATAGGTAAGGCACACACCTCACCTGGTCACACACTATCGCTCGGGAGAAAATGATTTGGACGGGCAGAGAAGTGTGTGACATATCATGTTTGTGAGTCTTTCTGTATTTGAGAGGGCGAGTCTCATGTTAGTTGCTTAAAAAAAAAAAACGACATAATTTATACTTAATGTTCATGATTTAGTCATTTTATACATCCAACATGGAACAAGCCACAATACATCGAGTATATTCCATCTATTGCCCTCCCCTAATTTGAGGCAAGAAATAGGCAATGCAGTAACACAATGCTGATTCACATTCGATCAGTGCTGTCTAGTTTGACAACAAGATGTTAGATGTTCACTGATTTAGTAACAACAAAGATTTTGAACTTCAAAATGCCCAATTTTTTACGTCATTTTAAAACACTGTTGCGATTACATAGTAATCAACAGAGAGTAGACTTTAATATTCAATTGTAAAATTTCCCACACTATAGTATCTTTCTGACAAGACAAAGAGTTTAGAGCCATGTAACCATGCTTACAATTACAATACTAGCAGGCTTATATTTAGCAAGTATAGTGTCCACCGTGTTCATCTTACATTAGCAGGTCAGCATGCTAACATTAACACAAAGTAAATGGACTTGTATTTGTGTAGCTAGATATATCTTCCATACACTCAAAGCACTTTAACGCCCAGCCATATATTCACACATAGATTTATACATTGGTGGCTAAGGCCCCATCTTCACACCTGTGCCATCAGTTAAACATTCACACACAATCACCAATGACACAGCCATCAGGGGCAATATGAGGTTCAGCATTTTGCCCAAGAATACTTAAACATGCTGACTGGAGGAGCCGGGATTCAAACCACCAATCTTCTGATGAATGGATGACCCACTCTACCTCCTGAGCAACAGCCACCCACACACAGCTGAGGCTGATGGGAATGCCATTGCAGGTGTTTGGTCATAAATCAAATTATTGGACAAATTGAAATTTTTATGATGGTGCTTGATGAAAAGTCAAGGGGATCACCAAAGCTATTTCAATCTATCCTGAGGGGAACACGGATAACTGTACCAAATTTTAGTAGCACTCCATTCAATAGGTATTGGGATATTTCAGTCAAAACTACAAGTGTGAATCTTGGTGGCATTTAAAAAAAAGTTGGTAAGATTTATCGTTAATGTACAAAATTTCATGGCAATCCATGTAATAGTTATTAAGGTATTTCAGTTCAGACGAAAGTGGTGGACCAACCAACCAACCAGTTGATCAACACTGCTGTACTTAAAGCCATGCTGCTAGCATGAAAAATCTATATGAAAAATGTTAGTGTATTTAAACAATAGCCATGACCATTCTCTAACTTTAACTAAGTAGTTGTATGAGCCCAAACTTAAAAACATTTATACTGTATGGTTGACAGATTAGAAAAGACAAATTAACAGTTACATTTCATTTGCAGCAGTTTGGGACGTCACCGATAAAAGACCAAATGGCTCATTTTAAAGGCAATAACAAACCTATTTTGTCATTTAAGTTAGAGGACTTGTGCTTTCCTATACTCTAATTTAGTGTGATTGCAATTTATCAACTCCTAACCACCTCGTCATCGTGGATAGATTACTGAACGGGCCTACTGAGCACAGCAAAATGTTACTCAAATTAACACATACAGACCAGGAAGAGACTCAAAATGACCACAAAGAGATGTAAAGGAGCTGCAAATAGATACATAATAACTGCAAAAAACACAAAACACCCAAGAAAGAAACTCAAAGAGATACAAAATGACTACAAATGGATGAAAAAATACCACAAGGAGCCACACCAGTGGCACACGCAAAATAACCACAGATACACAAAACCACAAAAAGATGCATAACAGCTACAAAGGCACGGAAAAGAAAGAGGCAAAACCACCACAAAGTCTGTATGTCTGTCTCCTATGTAGGAGAGGTGGTGGGGCCTTTTGCATATAAAACGCCCACGCTCCTCACGACCCCCAACAAAGACCTAACCGATTGCATATAAAACGCCCACGCTCCTCATGACCCCCAACAAGGACCTAACCGATTAACACAACAGTATCATTGTTAGTTTTGTTATCGTGATGTTTTTCTACAGGGTTTATGTTTAAGTCCTGCTCCACTTTATCTGACAAGCTTACTCATCTCTACTGTGAACATGTGACCTATCTGTTTGGGCAAAGAACAGACCATTGCCCAAGGGAAACTGAAAGATTGTCAGCTTTTGGTTCCAGTTGGGTTTTAGGACACAAAATGTCATTAATACCCTTTTTTCCAACATTTGTGCATTTATGCATGAAAATCCATTTAAAATAGGCAATAGACTGCTCTTCCATTGTCAGTAGACGAGTATGGCTTTCTGTTTTTTGTTTTTTTTTGGATTGTTTGTTTGTTTTCTGGCATGTCATGTTTGACTTCACAGAAAACTTGGCGCCAGCTACATTTTTAATAGTGTTCGAATGCTGTTTGTGCAGAGGCAAATGGTATGTTGGGGCAAGGAGTCATTGTATCACACTGAGAAAGGGGCTAAAACCTAGCCCAATTTTTCCATCACTGCCAATAGGACCAGGAGCTGATACTGTAAATACCCAAGACTGCTGCAAAGTCATCCCTCCCAGGAGTGTACGCCGGTTGTCACCTTTCCCATTAAATACAAATGCCAGATGTTAGTGGGTGTTAGTGTGTTTATTGTCCAGTGGGAAAAGGGGCTTTAATGTCATTTTATAGTTCAGTCTTTGAGTAAATCCAGCCAACAAAATGTTTCATCTTTAAAATAAATGAGACTACCTGCTGGTAGGTGATTTAGTAACAAAGAGAGCAAAAGCTACAGATATAAAGGTGAGAGCAGCTGTCTGGCCTCGCTGCGCTTACTATGACCTGTAAGGCTCATAGAAACTGTTACTTCTATCATCAGCAGCATTTTGTCCAGCTGGTGCTCCGGGGTTAGTGAGAGACTCCAACATTGCTCCTGAGGGGGAGGGCAAATTAGCCAGACTGGATGAGTGAGGCTGCACACGCTCACATAGCAGAGACTGTACTTCCTATCCCAGAGCCCTGTGCACTGATCTGCCTCCCATTCTGTCTCTATCATTCTGCTGCTTTGGCTTTGGGGAGGCAAAGGCAAGCCAAATTGTAATGCCATGCCTCCAGGTCAAAACAATGAGCAGTTACTTTGTGTTTGCTGCTAAGTGGCCTATTCCCATGCAGTGTGACCTAAGCGCCGTCCACAGATCTGCTGAGTGAAAACATTAACACGCACACTGGGCAGACTGCCTGCACTTCAGTAACATAATCAGCTTGGTGTTCAGCCAGAGCAGACATTTAGGGCAAATGTTGAGTCGGTGTGACAATAAAATTGTGACACTGGTCATCCTAATGGGATTAATTCTTTCCAGTGTGGGCACAAAATCAAGCTGGATGATTCAAACTCAAATCATCTGCTGTCAAGGAAATATTACAGCATGAATATTACAGCACACACCTGTTGCAAGAGACTGTAAATACTGTAGCTCTTAGATGATACACAGTACAGCTGGCTGTTAAATTTTTTTCTCTGGTAAAAGGCTCACTAAGTCTCATTCACAAAGCACTTGACTGTAAGGTGAAGTGTGTAGATCCATATATCGAGTCCGTCCAGGATTTAAAGACTCTCTTGGTGCACCAACAGCCAATCAGTGAATACAAAATAGTATTTTTTTTTTTCCTGAAGCTTAAAATGCAATTACTAAGCTTTTCAGTTAGCATTACCGTGTAGACTGTTACTTAAAGGTCATTAGGTGATATATGTTTTTAATTCACCACTATAAGTGATCACTAAGACTGCAGCAGGCAACTTTTTTTCCTTCTGAAATAACTCTCTCTCTAATGTCTGGTTAATGGGGGATGGATGATATTAGGTTTACTGCAGCTCAGCCTAGGGATGCACAATGTTTGATATTATGCCGGTATATAACTACTAATTTGGCTGATGCCGATATCAGTACATCCACTTTTTTCCCCACCTAATTTTAGCGATCATCAAGTCTCTTCCGTAGTAGAATTAGCATCATATTTTTTACATCCAGAGAACTTTGGTGAAAATGAACTGCATCACAGTGTCAATGGCAACAACACCTGGCGTCTAATTGTGACCTGCGTTTATTTGTCAAAATGTTAGCAAAGAAAAATGGACTCCAGAATTTATTGGGGCTCAGCTTTCAATCCAAGTTTTACAGTAGCTATAATTTCAAACATTTTTGTGGCATCTTGGAAGGCTAAACTCCTAACTCCATAAAATACACCACACTCAACTTACGAGACCCTGGCCCAAAAAAGATTGAATGCAGGTTTCGTTTGAATGGGTCATTTTGATACTACTTGGTACAGAGTTATTTCAGTCGATACCTTAAAGGTATTGAGTACCTATACCCAGCCATAGCCCTGACACACCAAGCCAGTTGTTGGCCTTGGTCAATTTCAGGCAATCGGTGAGCATCTGTTGCCCTAGTTTTTGCAGTGTCCCACTATTTTTGTAGCTTTCTAAAACTGATGATCTCACATTTACATCCGGCATAAACTAGCTCTCTAATCTTCCCACCACTCAAAGAGCTTTTCCACTACATGCTACATTCACCCATTCATACACCAGTGGCAAAGCCTTGGCACCTGCTCATCAGTTCAACGTGCATCTTGCCCAAGGATACTTTGACATGCAGACTGGATGAGCCAGGAATTGAACCGCCCACAATTTTTCTGCAAGCATGTGATTGTTTAGTCATAATCTGCAAAGTTGGACAAGCAGGGTTGGTTTCTATCCAGCTAAGAAAATGAAATTAGAATTTGCTTTCATTTCCATGGAAACTAGTGAGGTTTTAAGCCCCATCTCATATGCTGCATTTTATGTCCTCCTTGTGCCCTCAAAGACTTGACATGATCATGGCGAGCACTTCAGGCACGTTAGAGTACATCTGATCAAAGTCCAGAGGGTGGATTTGGATTCAGCTGATACCTCCACATCTGCTGCATCAAATTCTACTATTCTTTTTTACATTTTCTATTTTTCTCAAGTCTCCCAACTTTGTGGATGTGCAATACTAACTGGACTTCTTTAAAGCTGGTGTGGACAGTTTTATTTTGGCGCCATTGGGCAAAAATCTCACAATAAACTTTGAGCATATTGTAATTCAAATGGTCTGAGAGAAAACTAGACTTCTGCACCTCCTCTTGGCTCTGTTTTCAGGCTTTAGAAAATCTAGCCCATAACAGGAGACTTTGGAGAATCAAAGGTCATTTCAGAGAGAAAAAGGGGATTCCTATTGGCTGTTATACAAACATAGGTGTGCATGCACTTCCATTCGGTGAAAGCTTATATCAAAGGCGGGGAATTCTGCAGAGAAAGTTGCTTTTCCAACACTGGCAACAACTACCTACACTGCTAAGCAACCCAAAAAAGGAGGACTGACTTATTAAAAAACAGAGTCTAAAAGAGAGTCTGACAATAAATGAAACAAAACACATGTCAATATCTGCAAAGTAATTGAGAGATGGAGAGAAAATGTTGCTAACAGTTTAGCCTCCTGGTAACCTGGAGTTAAAAAATCATGGCTGCGGTTTTAAGTTCATGTCTATGTTATGTGAGCAAAGGTCGACTAGAGTCTTGATTCACATTGTGTCCTCCACCTCACTCCCCGCTGCTACAGACCACCTCACTGGGAGGAGAGCAGGCAGCAGCTCCGGAGACGAACCCCCAGTCCAGGGCCACAGCAACACAAATCCAGCCGGACAGTCCTGACTCCCTGCCAGATCAGCAAACTTTCTGTTGCTGCCATTACACAGGTTAGACCTGACACTGTTGCTGACCACCAGCCCAGCACTTAGGGGGTTTGCACTGGCCAAATTTGAGCGACTACAGCTTCTCAGTGGTGGGGAGCGTGATGGAGGGACCATGGGGTGGAGAGATAGCTAATTCTTGTTTCACTTGTGATCTGATAAACACAGAAAGAGAGAACTGGGCAAGAAGAGGGTTGAGTGATTGCACTGCCTGCATCTCTACAATGAAATAAGAATAAATAAATCAATATATAGGAAACACCGGGTTACTGTATGAAGCACATGCATACGCCCATGGTCATCTCATGGAAGGGGCTTAGAACAGAAAGGGGAGAGCTGCAGGAGAAGGGTGTATTTTCAATTTCTGGTGGGGTTTTTTTTGTTGTTTTTTGCCATTTTCAGATTTCTGCCTACACCAGCTTTAAAACTACCTGGACATTTGCTTAATTGATTTTAAAAAATCAATAACTGATTTTTTTTTTTTTTTTAATTATTTGGTGGTAAAAATGTACCCTTGAAACTCATTCACAGGTTTGTTGGACAAGGCGGTAAAACATCTATTATCTATTACACTTTGATAGATCAGTTGAGATGATTACTATCTTGCCAAGAAATAACTTCAATACTACCATTAAAAAAGTGCTATGGTTTATTTTATACTCAGCAAAGTCAATCAGAATTGGAGTCACTTTCTGTATGCTTCATTAGATATTTCTTTTAGAAACTACAAGTACAGACAGTTTGCATGTTTGTATTAAAAAAAAAAGATACATGTTGTTGTGCAGATCCAAGGCCAGTATGGACCCTTTTAACTTTATTTTCCATTTTGCTGTAATGAAAAACTGAAGGAAAAGATTCATCACCTCTGATAAAGCACACATCTCCCTCTGTGATGCGGCCGACTTTGCTCAGTTGTTTGCATCAAAACAAGTTCTGCACTCTGTGAAAATAAATGTGTTGAGCTGAGATTATTGGAGCTCTTTGTTTCTTTGTGTGCTATTTATAAAAATCCTCAGACCCATCTCAGTTGACCTTCTATGAAAGAAATAATGGAGATAGAACTGCGAACAACTGCAGCAAGAAGGCGATGGAGAGCAACAAAGAAGCAGGGCAATTTTAACTTTACAAAAGCAAACAATTATTGATGACATCGAAGCGCTGAGCTTCAAAGTCTTTTATTTATAGGCATCACAAATTACAGACAGCAGACGGGGGAATAATGCAAGTGGGTTTTTTTCCCTCTTGAAGTTTTTCAAAAATAGAAAGGATGACTGGTGAGCTTGAACAGACACAAGAAAATCACTAGGATATTAAAGAAAGGGTCGATGAAGGAGCTTTAGTGTCTGACGCTGTTTGTAACGTGTTGCTGTTTAGTGCACAACTTCATGAGGTGTCTTAAAAGAGAGCCGAAGTGACGGAGAAAGGTTTGTGTCGTGCCAAAATAAAAATTCAAGACAGCTTCCATGGTGCCAGGATGGAGCCATCTTGTGGTTTACAGGAGGAGATGGTGATGATATCATGCAGCTTCTCAGGGGGAAGAGTCAACTTTAAATGAGGCAGATTGAGATGGAGCTTAGAGCGCCTGGTTGGTGAAATGCTGCATTATTCTTTTTCTCATCATGCTGGAGGCTGCGGAATGAAACACATCATCCATATCTGGATCTTAAGTATGTGTTGAACTGGTGCTGCAGGAAAAAAGGAGGGCTCTTGTTTGTAAATGAAATATCTACTGTTTGAACGAAGTGACACCAACTGTACACGGAAAACAGGTTGTAGAGTAGAAACAAATGATGACACTTTAAAAAACATACGTTTCAATGTGTCTTCTCTATTTAAGGTTACACATATATTGCAGTTTGTTTTACAGTTAATTCAGTGGTGTAGAGGAGAGTAAATGCAGGTATATGGGGTATATACCCACTAGGAGTGAGAGGCCAGAGGCCCTATGATACAATACTATCATGATACAATGTTATTGCAATTTTAAACATTTTGCAATATGCTGATTAATGCAATAACATATATTTTAATTTATTACCTATTTAAAACAATTATATGTTTCCAGAGGAAAACTTTGTCAACATCTGTTTTATCCAAAACGATTTTCAATTTGCAATTTTTTTCCCTTTTTTGCTGCAAAATATATATACCGTACTGGACTAAAAAAGGAATTGATTTCATTTTTCTTGTAGGGTACCAAAACTTTAATTTGTAATAGGACTGGGCAATATGATCTAAAAATAATATTGCAATAATTTTTAGGCTATATCGCAATACACAGTATATATATCATGATAATTTGAAATCTACGCTAAACTGTTATATATCATGTTTGTAAGTCTTTTTGTGTCTGTGAGAGGGAGAGAGCCACAGGAGCCACAGGAGACAGCAGGAGAACCGAAACGCCAAAGCAGGTCTCATGCTGGAGACTTCAAATAAACAACGTGACCATTTCTACTCCACGTGGAACAAGCTGCAGTCTATCGAATATATTCTATATATCGCTCACACCTAATTTGTACTTGCAATAGTAATAATTTTTGTGATAAAAAAATTGATACTTGGCATCTGTGTATTGATACAATATTACCATGTAAAATATCACAATACTACGCTGTATCGATTTTTTCCTCCACCCCCGATACACACCTCTTTTTCTGGCTGTCTACTATATGCCCACCTGTCAGCCAAAAAGCCACTTAAATATATCCAGTATAGCCAATTCCTCCATGGTAACTTGCCCATCTAGTTAGTCATACACCTACCCCATCAACTACTGTTGAATAACTGGTTAATGTGGTTCTCCATAATCTGCATGGAAAATAGCAACTATTTTGATAATCAACTAACTGTCATTTTTGCAGCCAAAATGACAAACATTCACTGGCAACAACTTTTATGATATAGTTAATTAAACATATATACATTTTGGACCGTTGCTCTGACAAAACAAGACATTTAGAGACACTGGGAAATGTAATGGACATTTTTCACAATTTTCTGACATTTTATAGACTAAAAAACTAGCTGACAATCAAGAGCATGATCAGCAGGTTAATCAATAATGAAAATATTCATGATTTGCAGCCATAATTTGGAATACCAAGGAGTACATCCCACCAGGTGGGAAAAAAACAAATATATTAGAGCTCTGCATGGAAAACAAAGCAACCATTTTAATGCTGCACCTAATTAAAAAATAGTCACCTGAGAGACATCAAAGGAAAGGCTGCGCCGACCATGTTCTATATTTTCTATTTTGTTTGCTTTCCTGTGCAAGTGGGACATGGTCACTGAATGACAAACAGAAAGAGAAAAGAACTGATTTTAATGTTTCGTATTTCAGAAGTAAAAATCCGCAGTTATTTTGATAATCAATTTCAGTGTCATTGTTTGTTTTGTTCTTTGTTTTTTAATTAAAACAATGTTTTTATTCCGCTTTTCAAAAGCTGAGCTATGATGATTTCTTTCCCCCATGTATAGATGACTGAATCTCTCTCGGGTTTTGACTGTTTGTTAGTCAGTCTTGGGCTCTGGGAGATTATACAGAACATTTTCACTATTCTTGACAGAGTAATTAATCAATTTAGCAAGACAGATTATTCAATAATGGAAATAATCCTCATCTGCAGCCGTAATATGTTTACCAGTATATTTCCAGAGTTTTCCACTACGTGATAGAATTTATCAGGAATTGATTTATCTATCAGGAATCATTTCTCTTCAGGTGAGCTACAAGTAGACTGTTAATTCCACTGATACATAAATGATACATAAAAAGATGGCACACTACGACCTCCAGTCTACTACATCAACCACGATTACAGGAAAACATCAACTAAGTAAAGTTTTTATGTTTTGACTTTATGACTCTCAGTGTCAGTTGATGTGATGGGGATTCATAAGAGCTCTAAGCAGGCACCGTATAGTGCTCCACGGAGGTGAGGAAGGTGTGTTTATCTCCCTCCGCTACATCTTTGCTTCTAATCCACTTTAAATGTCACCTTGAGAGAATCGAGGAGCCCGTTGTCCTGCATGCAGAGCAACCTGGGATGCTGACATTGTTGCTTTCCTTCATATTCCTCACTGTTTGTCCACAGTAGAAATAAAAAGCCACGCTCTGCACAACTGACCCTATTTTGAAACTCTCAAACAGATCCTCAATGCCTCTGAGGTGCAGGAGGTTTAATAGCACTGTGCTGTCAGCTGCACTGGTGAAAGTTAAGCCTTTGATCGAAACAGTAAAGACATATTTCTGATTGATGTCTGTCTCAGTCATACACAGGAGACTTCCCTAAGAACCCCCTGGGGTGTCCCCGGCCGGACCCTCCCCTCACCCGCCGCTCTCCATCATGCAGGACCTGTGTTACGAGCCGTGAGGTCAACCTCCACCCGGCTGCTCCTTACTTTGAACCCCCATGTGCACCGCACCGAGCCGCGCGAGCAGCCACCGCTCCGCTCCGCTCCGCTCCGTCTCCCGGCGGCACGCAACAAGAATCTCGGTGAGGGGGGAAACATCAGCATGCAACACGACAACCATGCCTTTCCCCCGCAGTAAAGCATCTCCATAAAGTCACACTCACTACTCTGCACGCATGCACGCCTCTTATCACGGATAGTAGAGAAGAAGAGAAGAAAAGAGAGAGGAGACGGGACTGGCAAGTGGAATGCAAAATAAATGTACCTGTAACTCCACACTGTAGCCCTGATAGAAGTGTGTCGGGAACACCGCCAGCTGATGTTGCACTTGGAGGGAAACTGTATAATCCATTAACCAGAAGATGTTGAATAGCGACAGAGAGCGGGAGACGCGTCTACTGTTGGCGGCGGTACTACTGTAGTACAATCTGCCGCTGCTCTCCGCCCTGCTGCGCTCCTATTGGCCGCACGGCGCTTATCAGCCGCGTCAATTCACTTGAGGCAGAGCAGGAAGTGGGAGCTCACATCAGCAAATATCATCTGGTCTGCACCCAAACCATTCATACATACAGAGTGGAGCAAGGAGCTGATGAAAAGAGTTGTTTTAAATAAAGAGGCTTTCAGCAGCCTTCCTTCATTAACCTCTGTCTATTAGGCTGTTATTATTATTATTTCTTATTACTATTAGTAATAAAAGTAGTAGTAGAAGAAGTAGTAGCCTAGTAGGAAGCCAGTACTGGGGTCACAAGTCAACCTTCCCCCTTCAGACCATTCTAAGTAGGGTCTCCAACAGTTATTGATTGTTTTTTGTTAAGACAAGCTATAGCCTATTTAATTGTTTCAACTTTTCATTTCATTTAGGCTACTTTTCTTTCTTCACCAAGCACAGCTCTGTCAAAGGTGCTTTGATAAGCTGTAGGTTCTCTACGCCCACGGGTAACGTGTTGTATTTAACACGGGTGGAAAACAAGACATTAGCTCTTCTATACTGCATCTTCAAGGTGGATTTTCATGCCGTTCTTCTGCCTCGCCATGCTGTATGAAGGGTAAGGTTGCAGAAGGGCAGGACAGAGTTACCTTGCCTTTAAGTCGTCATTGGAGGTAGTCAACCCAGTCTCACTAGCTAAGTCGTCCAATACTGGTGCTTGGGCAGTATTTTGAGCATCAGACATAGATGAAAAAAGCAGTCCTGTCACGTCAGCATGATACGCAGCCAGTCGCCATTATTGTGTAAGGCTGACAACTATGTAAGTTAAGGGGGCAAAATGTCAGTGTAGGGGTGGTGGATGGATCCAACAACCACCAACTTTGACCCAGGAGGGCCAGTATTCGCTTCCCATATGACTGTAAAGCCAAACCCTTTTTTTTTTTTTTTTTAAACCCAACCATGTGCTTTTTTGCCTAAGCCCAACCATGTGCATTTATTTTGAAAGAGTGTATTTTGTTAACAGTCAACACACCCAGGGTACCTTGCCCATGACCAAATGTCGATATGTGAATATGTGACGAGGTCAGAGAGAGAATGTGTTGAGGTACTGCCATTGCCAAAGCGATGTCTGTATAAACAGAAAGTCGGCAGGACAGGATCATGCACAGCACAGGTGTGATGTTTTAATGAAGGATTATGAATGCGACCCACCACCAGGAGATTTAAGAACTAGCTCATAGCAATTAGCAGCCAACTTAAAGAAGAAGAACAGTGGCTGAAAATGTCAGCAAATTGGGAAAACAGTGACACCCAGGAGATCGGCCACCATATAGCAGGAATGGTAAATCATTGTTATTGTTTATAAAGTACTGCCAACACATATGTCATATGTCACTCCAGAGGCTGATGTTGTTTTACAAGTTACGCCCATCACACATCTTTTCATTCAGTGATGCTAGCATGCTATCTAAGATAACACACAGGCGTGGTATGATGCTGGCATTGTTTGATTCTGTGTAAAAATGCAAAGGAGGCATAAAGAAGGGACTTCATAGCAGCCCTATACTGTGATCTCTGTGCAAAAAGGACTACCTGGACACAGGCCCCTCCTCTTCAAGATGGGATTTTATGTCTGAAAAGAATATATACAGTTGTCAACGTTAAGAGACAAATCATTTTTTTGATCCTGTCTGAAATGTGCCATGAATCACACATATGATGTTTGTCAATTTAAAAGATAACTGTGCACCAAAGTTGTAGTTTGTTGTAAGCTCATCATAGTACCATTTGTGTGAAACTGCTCAGTGAGCTACATCTCTCGTCTCACATGACATACATTACCGACACCAGTTAGCTAGTTAGCTAGGTAACTTAGCTTTTTTTCACATGCAGAAGTAACATAATCTTATCTGATGTGTTTTATCCAGTGACTCCTGGTCTCTAAATCAGCCGGGAAGTGAATGATTGAGCAAAACCCATTGCTTGTGTGACTTCATCCTGGTACACTGGCATCTTTAGCTTCAGCAAGAGAGAAAGTTATGATGTCACTTGCGACTTGTGTGTTTTTCTAATTGCATATTTTTACAGTCTTGTACTTCAGCAGTTTTACAACAGACTGTAACTTTCTTGATGTACAAAATGAGCTTTTAAATGACAACATCATATGTGTAATTCATGGAACAATTCAAACAGGATCAACAATTTTTTTGTCTTTCACAAGCAACTACAGTATAGTACAGTACAATATGGCCCCACCGGAAGGGGTCTTGGCCTCCCTATTGTGGTTTAACGAACAGCTAGCCTTGCAGTTTAGAGGGATTTAGGTTGTATTCACTTTACCATGGAAAAATAGATGTCTTTTGCTATGTGTTTGTTGTTAGTCCTGCAGTATTTAGGCTACAGCAGTTCTCCATGTCAGTTAAACAGTGGTACCTTATCTACAAAGCTAATGTTGCTAGCAGTAGATTGCTACATTTCAGAGACTGAAACAGTTGGGGTTTTTTTGTAACAAGCCATAGAGCTGACAGAAAAACACAAAATTACCTCAAAGGGTCACAAAATGACAACAAAGAGGCGTGAAACTACCAAAAAAGAAACAAAATGACCTTAAGAGACACAAAATGACAACAGAGGGACATGAAATGACCACAAAGACCCAAAATAACCTCAAAGAGACACAAATTACTTCGGAGACATAAAAAACAACCAAAAAAGACAACATTTTCTCAAGGAGGAACTAAACTAAACTACTAAAGACAGAAACTGACCAAAAAGACACAAAATGACCCAAAAGAGGCACAAAATGACCTTAAAGACACACAAAATGACAACAAAGAGACATAAAATGACTTCAGATAGGGATGAACGAGTACACCATTATTTGTATCTGTTCAACCAACTAAATTGCCTGTATCTGTACCTGTACTTGGAATGGACAGAGTTTAAACTACAAATGGGTGGAACTTGACCAGAAGTTGTCATTTTAAGTCTGAAATTGATATGGGTTGATCAGTTGCTATATGTGTTATTTATAAAAAAGCTATTTAAAGAAAAATCTCAGGATTGACCTTCAGATCATTTTTGATGAAGAGACTAAGAGATTAAACTCATCTACCTAAATGGAGATTTTGCTTCATCACAAGTAAGGATATTGACAAAATGTACTCGGATGACACTGGTACTCATAAAGTACATTATCTGTACTGAATACTTGTTTCATCTGAGTATTCAGCTCAGCCCTAAGTACAGAGACATAAAACATCCAAAAAACGCACAACATTATCTCGATGAGGAAAAAACAACTACAAAGAGACAAAGTGACCTCAAAGACAGCATTAACACAGCATGACAAAAAGATACATAAAAACTACAAAGAACCACAAAACAATAACAAAAAGAGCCATAAAGTTTATGTGTCTGGCTCCTCGGTGGAGAGGTAGTGGGGCCTTTTGCATATCTGTTTTCAGTGGCTCATTGTCTGATAATCCACCCATGGTCATCAGTGGGAGTAAGGAAGTTGATTTAGTTGCTGTAGCGTATGATGGGAATAACCCACTAATTATGGAGCCCTTAGGCACCGTGTTCCTCATCGGACCATATTAGACTGCTTGTGGTGTGCAGGTAATGCAGCAGCTGTCATGCTTCATAAACAGCATGAGTCAAAAGAGTATGAAATGGATACTGATAAGACAAGCTCTTAGAGATGGCCCCAGCACCTCCTCCTTCGAGGTCTGCTTCAGAATGTGGGTGGAGGTTTAAAGGCAGCGCATGACTGCAGGGCAACATTTATGTGCAAATAGGGTCGGCGATGCAATTCGCAAAATATCTCCACTGCTGATTATTTCAACTAGGTCAGAATATCAGGTCAGGACAGAATTGCATTCGGTGGAGGGGGAGAAAAAAAATACTAAAGAGCAAGCAAATGTCTTTCATCTGCCCTTGAGCACAGGGCCCATGGTCCAGATGGTTGGACTGTCACGACAAGCTATGTTTTGCAACAGGAAACATGTCACATCCCTGGGGGCTTCTGCGCACCACATTTACATTTTCGGCATTTATCCAGAATGTCTTGTGGTTAGCGAGCAGGTAGGTGTTCGGTGGGGTAACTGACTTGCTGGCTGCTGTGGGAATCAAACCTGTGACCTTTCAGCTGGAAACGGAGTCGGCCTCGCCACCGTGCTGCCCCATTCCCTGTGGAAAAGTGTTCTTTGATCACAGCTGCATGTTGGCCACCAAATGGAGCTGTGAGAAGAGAAAATGTGTCAGGGCCAGATGATCTATTTTTGTTCATTTGTAGATTTCTTTGCATCTCATTACTCAGTACTCAGTAGTGGAATATATTCATGATATGCATTATGGAGGAGTGGTTGTAGCTGAGCACTGAGTATTAATTCTCCCCTCTTTTACATCGTTTCCAAAATCGGATTCCCACCTCCTTTATAGGCTTAGCGTTTGCTGCATATTTGCATCAAGTGGAATGTATTTACAGTACACTTTAAATAAGGATTGTCACAAGCTGCTGCACTTAGCAATGAAGCACATAAATGCAAAGATATGAGTGCAAAAAGCACAAACTCTCAGATATCTTATGAGGCATGAGCAGCTATATATAGGCCATTCCTAAAGGTTGAGGATTTATGGGTGAAATCCCTGCCTCTGGTAATAGAATACAATTTTCGCCAGGCTCCCTGAGGAAGGAAGTAGGAGTCATTTTTCCATTTACAGTGGATCCTTACCAAAAGTTCAAACAAGCATGCTTCAATGAGGTTATATTATTCTAAACACAGCAGGCAGCTGCAATTAAACTCTTCCAACCTGGCCCAGTTTGTTGTGGGGAGCCTCCGTGTCAGCCTGCAGCACACATGCCTGTCTGTGGCTGGCATGCTGTTTTGGCTCCTGTCTTTCCTCTTTTTTTTTTCAGTTTGAGCTGCCACACAAAGAGAGCGAATGCCACCATCAGTCAATCTCTGCCTTGTAGCCCGTAGCAACCAACCAACACCACGGGCATCAAACTGACTGTGACCCTGAAAGCAGGAACAAAAGCAAACCAGTCCTACTCATCATATTTTATCATTTAAAAGAAGCAACTATTTGAGCGGACACAGTGTGAGTGTAAGGTAAATATGACACTATTTGACTGTATTGAAAATAAAAAATAAGCAGGCTGAACATACTAAAACACAGGGATCTCACACTCATTAATGGAAAAGGCTATTTCTAATATTTTTTTTTCATCTTTAAAGTACAACTGTATCACCTCTGCTGTAGCAACATATGTGATCAATTTGACAAGATGGCATTGTTAGGCTTAATGTATTTTTAAATGCATTGCAATAGCTTAAAGGTCCAGGGTGTACAATTTTAGGTGGGGTTTAGTGGCATCTGGTAGTAAGGATTGCAATTTGCAACCAGCTGAAACATAGAATACCTTCAGTGTTTATTGTTCAGGAGGTTTTTACCAGGGGGGTATTCCATCAAAGTCGCTAATGATAGCGGCGTTTAAGTGATTAAGCCTCGTTTAAATTAGCGTCAGCTTCCACCTTAGGCTGAAGCCGTTCCACTAACACATTTCAGCCGCGCCTCATCAGCGTTAACTTCAGCCAGGCTTATCAAATCTTTCATTGGGCGTGTGCACGGGGTGCATGAGAAGCCCAGAATATGCGATTGTGGAAAACGCGATCATGTCGAAAAAAGACAAGAAAACTAGGGCTGATTTCTTCAACAGCGCGGAGCAAAAGCTCCTTGTGGAGCTTTACGAAGAGTATAGAAACGCAATTACCAGAAAAGGAAATACTGTTGCTTTTGTTAAGGCAAGAGATATGGCGTGGCAGAAGATTGCCGACCGCTTAAATGCATAAATTAACTTTTACATCGGTGTATAATGTCTTATGTTTAGACTGTGTTGATCGTATTCAGTATGTCCTGTCAGTAGCGAAGAGGAATTGCCACCGTCATTAACGTGGGAGACCTGAGTTTGAAGCTCAATAGCTGCATAGTATTATTTAATGGAAATTAAATTCTGCAAGGAAATGTTATTTGGTTTACAATTTGTTTTTAAATGTGTAGTGTACTTTGCACCAACTAATATGCCTAATTGTGTTATCTCTGCACAGGAGTGGTGTCAACAATGTTAAACACACGGCTGTGCAGGTGTTACTCCAATCATATGGACAAGTGTTAATGTTAGGCCTAGCTGATGTTAAAAGCTCTGTAGGCTACAAAGTTATGATGAATAATTGTCGGCTAAATGGCATTACATTTCACATACGTGTAATGTGTGACAAATGTAAGCTATAGGCTGTTGCTGCAACAGAGTTTCCATAATTTGATGTAGTGGATGATGCCATAATATGGATTCGAATCCCAGATGCCCGCATGATAATCGAGGGACGAGACCACTCTGCTACCAGTAATATTACTCACACATGAGAAGAATTTTAATATTTCAAGGTATCATCACGACAACGACACTTTTTAAAAAAAAAAAATTTAATCCTTGGGAATTCGACGAAACTAACCAAAAATGTGCGGTGAATTCATTTTTGCTGAAGTTGTTAACTTCGTTTTCGGACAACACGGATAACCAAGCGAAAAGTGTGAGGAACTGTTTGTCTGAGACTCTGTTTACTACAGGTACATATTCTTTGTAACACCGATTCATTAAGCCTGATAGTTAACCTGCCACGGAGCAGGTTGGTTCAGGAGCATATGTTACCCCAGTAACTCAGCTGAGGTTCCTGTTAGCGAGAGTCATGGAACCGAACTCTCTCTAAAACTAGCGCGGCTTATCGAAGTTAGCCGGGATTTGCGGTTAGCTGGCTTGATGGAATACCCCCCAGGAGCCGAATTATCCACAGAGGTCTCCTCCTCTCCAAAACAAACAGACCCGGTGATTTAATCCAGTAAAAACACTGAATAAAGCAGCTTCAAGTTACAAATTAATGTTTCTCTTTTGCTGTTTGGCATGTCAGAGACTGGCCGCTAGCCCAATACCTGCTATTGTGTGCTCACCTTTTTTCTCTGATATATTAAGATCCAAATATTTAGGAGGTTTTAACCAGGAGTTAAGTTATCAACAGAGGTCGCTCACTCTCCAAAACAAATTTACCTGTTGATTTAACTTGACTTAATCAGTGTTTTTCCGTTGTTTTCATAACAGTGGGGCTGATATGAAAATGCAGATTGCCCTCTCTACCAGGGTTTGGTTTGTATATTTTTGGTTATTGTGGAAACACCATGGTTAACATGACGATCTTTGTGGACTTTTTATTTTCAGGTGATTATGCACTAAAGAAAACATACTTATTTTATTATATTCCATTTCTGCCAGTATATCCCCCTAAATCCTACACACTGGACCAATATCTTTATACAAATGTGTGTGTAATACACATTGATTTAACACAATGGTGATTCAAACTACATGTAAATCCAGTAGGTGAAGATGTTGAACTTTTCTCTGTCCTCGGAAATATCCTCTGCTGCACAAGTAGTTATGTATTTTCATGTTTCCACTATGTTAAAAAAAGGCAAGCCCTCGGGAACAGCTCTCAGTTGTGTGGGGATTTTGGTGCAGTGTTGCCAACTTGGTGACTTTCTCACTGGATTTAGCAACTTTTCAGACCCTCTAGCGACTTTTTTTCTAACCAGCGACAAATGTATTCAGACCATCGGGGAAAAAGCAAGAAACGTTTTATATTGTAATTCATTCCCATGCATGCAGCTCAGAGTAGCCGCAGTCCAGGGCTCCTCTGCCAACAGCACAGGCACTCTCCTCTTCTTTTCTCTTTGGCCGTACACATGTAGTCAGTAGGTGTGGGACAGGCAGGAGGAGAGGAGATACTGCTCGCCACAGAAGTGGGAAGTGTGAGTTTCTGTGGTTACGTTGACGCTCTCGCTCTCTGGATTGGAAGGGTGAGAAAGTCATGCACCACAGCATAAGGGTCACAGCTCTTAGGCCATTCAAATGTTTTGTTGAGGATTTTTTGACTGAGTCTAATTCAGTGAAGTTTTAACGCCATTATTTTATATGAAAATAAATAAGCAACGTCAACAATGGGGCTGGACGATATGGCCTACAAATAATACTGTAATATTTGTAAGCTATATCTTGTTACTCAAAATATATCTTTATATTTTATCTCCTCTAAACTGCTGTAGACTACAAAAATACTAAACTGCAAAAATAACTATTGTTACAATAAAGTTAAAGCACTCTTATCATAAAGTTTAAGTATGGTTAACCTCAGTATTATTACAAAAGAGTTAAAGTACTCTAATCATAAAGTTACAGTGTGGCCAGCATTAAGTCAAAGTACTGTTCCAGTAAAGTTAAATACTGTGAAGTACTGTTTTAATAAAGTTAAATAAAGTATTGAGATAATTAAGGTGGAATGGTGATTTTATTCTGAAGCATGTGACTCATCCCGGGCCGGAAGAGTTGATGTTGCTGTGAAGTTGAAGCTTCTGAACTTTTATTCAACAGAAAGTTAAACCCTACAGCAACATCATTAAACATATGGATTTATCCACGGTGACCAAGAAACAAATTAACAGCTCAGTATTTACAAGTTGCACTGGTGCTCCATGGTTGCAAAATCTGACCAAAATACAAAAAAATACTTGGTAGCACTGTTTTGGCATATGGTGACAGTCAGAATTGCATGTCACACACAGGGGCTCAGAAAAATAAGGACCCATGTACTGTAATAGAGTCTCTATAGGTGTATTAAAACGGGTTGTTGGCTACCTCAAATTATGCATCAAATTCTCGATTACCCTGTAAGTTATTCATATTCCTTTAGTCCATGAGGGCCCTGAGATCAAAAGAATCCAAAGCGATATTTCATAAAACATAATCAAACTTGTGAGTATTGTTTAACAGGATAAAGAGGCATTGTTTCGGTTTACCGAGTGCTGTAACTCATGAATGATTCATAATTGATATATTATCTGAAGCCAAATTTTTAAACAAGTAATATTCATACTGGTTTAAATACACAATTTGATTGTGTTTCCGGATGTTTGCTGATTAACGGTTTTGTGTGAAAGGAATTAAAGGCTTGCTCCATGTAGACGCCTGTTGAGTTTAGTGATTTCAGCAAATAATAGCCTGGGCTATTAACTGAAGTTTTACAGTAAGTAAAGAAGACTAAGTGTCTACAGCAATGCTAGCCTCTCTGTTAGTCTGTGCTTTGGGCTAAACGCCAACCTCAGCATACTAACACTAAAGCTGACACCAGAATGTCTTTGTTGAAAAGTTCTGATTTTGCCCAAACATAACTAAATATGCACGGTCATGGGGCAGTGGTTAGCATTGTCGCCTCAAAGCAAGAGGGTTCCTGGTTCTGTGCAGAGTTTGCATGTTCTCTCCATGTCAGCGTGGGTTTACACCGAGTAATCCGGCTTCCTCCTCACAGTCCAAAGACATGCAGGTTAATTGGTGACTCTAAATTGGCCGTGGATATGAATATGAGCGTAAATGGTTGTCTGTCTCTATGTATCAGCCTTGTGACCTGTCCAGGATGTACCCTGCCTCTCCCCCAATGTCAGCTGGGATAGCCACCCTGGGACCCCGACAAGGATATGAGGTTACAGAAAATGAATAACTAAAGATGGTACTACACCAGGAGGTTACTACTGTATATTGTTATTGTGAAGATCACTGCAGGGAAAAAGGCAACAAGCCCTAATTACTTCCATTGCAAAATCTTCTGCTTCTTGGTGTCATTTGTTCAGAGACTGCCGCTGACCCCACCACTGAGCTTAACTGCGTCTCACAGATATGTAGTAATGAATGAACTAATCCAATATGGAAAACATTTTAAAGTTGCCCTTTTCAAAAGAACTAAAACTGACATGTTTATACCTTCTTATAGTGTCAGTGTGCGTGAGAGGGGGGAGGGCCTGTTATGTGACTCAGCCTCAGAAGACGTCCCTGTTAAAACGCACTCCTGCGAAGACTGCAACCTGTTATATCCATGTAGCTGGAAAAAATGACACCATGCGTTACATCACATTCTGACTACAGATATTGTTGCCAGAATCCCCACTGGCATCAACAGCCCCAAATTATCTGCTCAGAATTAAACATCTCCATAATTTAATACTCAGAATTTGGATGGGCTCACACAGTGTGGGGGTAAACCTGGTGCGTCTGTTTGCACAGTGGGTGTCAGCACACTGCTGGAGCTGCACAGCAACATAACAGTGGCTTCTGATGTAAACTGACAGACCTCTGACACAGAGCAATGACCCTTCTTTTATTAAAAAGTAATTATTGAGCAGGTTGTTACACAGGAAATCCTTATGCTGTGACCCATTATGTACAGATCCGTGAAGGTAGATGGTAGAATTATGGCTGATGATGAGGTTTTACTGCAGGTTGTGTACCCAGGTGAGCAGAATGATTTCTCTAGTCGAATATAGATATATAGAGTATAGATTGGTGTTATCTTAACACACACACACACACACACCTACACACACACACACACACACACACACGCGCATCTGCCAAATGCAGAGAGAGGCCAGAGAGAGGCCAGAGAGAGGAGACAATGGGCTCTAGGGACACACATGACAGTGGTGGAGATGACAGATCCTGACAGGTGAAATATGAGTTCCATTGATGCAGGGAAAAGCCAGCAAGGTTCTCACACACACATAAACATGCATTTATTTCTCATTATACTTTCCCCCTACAAATTCATCTTCTTCTATCACTCAGAGCTCTCATACATTGCTGCAGCATGACGGTGAGGTTTAAGAGGTGTCATTCTTCCTTCATCTACCTTCTGGCTAAAAAGTAAAAACCATCAGGAGAGCTAGACCCTTTAAGAGCTCATTAAATGAGCTGTGGTAATGTCAGCTACAGGTAGCTTCTGCTTTTTTGCCCTCTATTTGTTTACATTTTGGTAAGCTGGCACTGATAAAAAGTAAGCCAAATTAGCTATTAGCAGTTCCTGTTTGCAATGCGCTGATGGATTTACAGACAACGATCACTGGATTACTTTGATAGTGAAGAAAATTCTCTCTGGCAATTTCTGAAGTGTGTTTTTATCTATGATCTCTAAAAGGATTTATGGACATTTATTTGCGATGCAAATCAAAGATAAGGATATCCTCAGGAAGTGTGAGTCTGTGTGTTTAGATTTGACTACATTATGATACAGACAAGAATGATTTTGCCTCAAATTCACTCAAACTCTCCTCTTAAACTCTCAGCCCAGTCGCCAGAAGAAAATGTTGACATTAAACCACAGATTTGTGACATTGGGATGTATAAATGTAAGTATGTATGACATAGTTCTGATTCCATATATATAAGCTATCTTTGCTATCATAGGCAGAGGGAATGACGCCTAGGCAACACTGCTCAAGACCAAAACACAACAAAATCGACTGTTCATTAGAGAGATTGCGATGTTTCCAGCATTGTTTTTTGCTACCAACCCCGGGTGTTTTGTAGCAACACATTGTGGTGTTTTCAGTGGCAATTGTGCAGATAATTTAAAGGTCCAGTGTGTAAAATTTGGGGAGATTTAGTTGTATCTAGTGCTGAGGAGTACAGATTGCAACAGTTGAAACTTCTAGTTAGAATGTCCTCAGCGTAATTGTTCAGGTTTTTACTGCGAGTCGAATTATCCACAGAGCTCTCTTCCTCTCCAATACAGACCAGATAATTAAAACAAGTAAAAACCCCAAAGTAAAGCAGTTTCACATTTAAAAATCAATGTTTTTGCAATGCTTTCATAATGGAAAGGCTTCTAATTATGGTGAGTGATTTGAAAAAACATTTCTCTATCTAGGGCCAGTGTTTGGTTTGTCCTGGGCTACTATTTCTGCTGATATATCCCCCTAAATCCTACACACCGAACCTTTAAGCCAGTACGTGATGTTTGGGTGGCAGTAGCTCAGTCCACAGGGATTTGGCTTGGGAACAGAAGGGTCACCGGTTCAGTTCCCTGCCCGGACCAAATAAATATGGGGCGTGGACTGGTAGCTGGAGAGGTACCAGTTCACCTCCTGGGCACTGCCGAGGTGCCCCTGAGCAAGGCACCGAACCCCCCCAGCTGCTCAGGACGCCTGTTCATGCGCAGCCCCCCCACTCTGACATCTCTCCATTTAATGCATGTATAGGTCCCGTTTGTGCATGTGTGTGTATTTCGGACCTGTGTGAATATGTAATATAACAACAGAGTGAAAACATTGAATTTCCCTTTGCCGGATTAATATAGTATATGAAATTAAAATTTAATTAATTCCTTACCATAACCAAGTAGTTTCTGCTCTAAAGAGCCCGGTCTTACTCCAAAGTCATTGAAATGCGTCGCTTGGACAGTGACTTGTGACCAATGGAAAAAGGTATCCTTTAATGTCTGCATGATACACAGCTGGTTGCCGTTATAGTTTAACAGCACCCGGCAGTGTGACAAGGACGAAAGGTAAGGCTGTGAAAGTCCAAGTGGGGAGGGCAGAATAGGTGGTGGATGGGTCCAACAAACACTGACTTTCACCCGAAAGAGAGGTGTTCGCATCCCATAAAAATCTAAAGCCAAACCATGTTCTTTTTTCCTACACCTGACCACGTGCTTTTGTTGCCTAAACCTGACCATGTGTGTTTGTTGTTAAAGGAAAAAAAAAAAAAGGTAAATTCAGGGTGTTGTAGCAACATAGAGCATTTATTTTGAAAGAGACTGTATGTAAATGTTGAATTTCCTATGAAAATAGAACTGTATCTTGAAAGAAGACAATGCATGTAACAGGCAGAACTTGACACAGCATCCCAGAATGTCAACAGCCAATGCATCCAGGGTACCTTGCACAACGTATGTGGATGTGGAAAGTCCATGAACAAATCTATCTAAAATATATATAAATAAAATATGTAACGTGAGAATGTGTTGTTTTTAAATATAACCACAGGGTTGTTAAAACGTAAAGCTTTATCATATCGATACACAATAAAGTACATGTGTTACATATCCATGGTTTGCAGAAACGTGCAATACCATCATTTACTCTCCAGATTTGTTTGCAGTTTTCCCACACCTCCTAATTTGGCTTGGTTTTATGGTTCTGTCCCGCTGAATGTCTGTTTCAGACCATACAGTATTCTGTAACTTCCTGATGGTTAAAACACAGTCCTATATGATGATGTTAAATTACAGAGGAGCACAGTGAATATTTTTTGCCCCATCTTCCCCTGTAAAGTTAATCTCGTCTGGATGGGGCTTTTGATTTTTAAGGGGAGGGACACCTGTCTGAGTCGAGCACCTGCATGTATATATATGAATATCATATCATAATGTTTAGTAGCAAGCATGGATGTTTTGAGAGGGAATGAGCAGTTTTGCACATATTATGACAGAACAATAGTACCCTGTTTTTATGCTGGCAGAGACTACTTGTTTCTGACAAAACTGAGTACTCTACATGAGTATAAATCACAGCAGAGAGGATAAATACACATCTGCTCACCTGAAATATACATTCAACATAATGAGTTAATGGGGTTTCAGTTACTGCCTGGATTATGTTCAGTAGCAATGTTCTTTTTTTTTCCAGTCGGGGAAGTGTTTGTACCAGACGCACGTTGTAGGGAGGTGGTCAAGGTGGATGATTGGTGTACAAAGTGCAGAACTTTGACACTGGGGGCAGGATTTGCATTTGAAAATGCAACACACATCAGAGGTATCAAGTAGCATCAACTGAGGTAGGGGGGCACTGGACACTGGAAAGGAGGACAGTGGTGTATTCTGACAAACGGGGCCAGGCTAGGATAATAATTTAGGCCAGCCAAGGTCAGGTCTGGGGTCAGCCAAGGCCAGTGTCCACTCATTCACAACAGACCATGTGTACTGTAACAGCCAGGTTGGAATATTTTTCTGTTTACAGTTTGTGTAAAAATATCTTTTAGTTCAACCAACCAACCAACCAACCAACCAACAATCAATCAATCAATCAATCAATCAATCAACCGACCAATCATTTGTCACATGGAATTATATAAGGTACAACTCTAGTGAAATGTGATCCAATAGATGACAGAGAAATTTCAGCTCCAGGACCTTAACAGCTGCTAACCACCTCAGGTATTCCTGCACAATCCAACCACAACCCACCGTCCTCCATCTACTGCGCCACTGGTAGATGCAGGAGACTGGCCATCTGTTCTCACAGATGCTGACGGGATGGGAATGATATCTAGGGGCCATTTCAAATAATTATTGTCATTTACTATATTTGTGCAATCTCACTTTAAAAAAAATATGTATTGTGTCCATATTGTGCTTTAATTGTTATTTACTGATAATTAAGTATGCAGAGTCATTCATTTTCAGTCAGGGACTTTCATACTAAGGGCCCAGAATTTGGTGATATGCCTCTGCTTGTTACAAGCACAAAATGAAACTAAACATACTGATATATTGTCAGTAAATGTTTTGCGGACACATTCACAGTACTTTGCAGATACTGTAAGTTCATTGAAAACATTTCCCTAACAATGTTGATTAAAAATGTAATTGCATTGCACAAGACATGATTTATTTCATGCTCTGTTTTCTTAATTTTTACCTGGTAAATCATAAAGACTCCAGGCCCCCACAGGAGGAATATAGTGTCATAGTAACAGGTTAGCAGTTTCCCCTCCTTTAAGATCCCTGAATATAACACAGCCCACTGCCTGACTGATCACACAGGGTCACAGTTGACTAGTGAGTTTGATTGTATCCTTTCCCTCTCTCTGTGTCTCCCCTCTTGTCTGTCTCTCACTCTCTAAATAATGCAGGGCCGCTGATTTATATTCTGCACAGACCCTGGTGGTAAATGGGCAGATATGGTAAGCGGACATAGATGGTTGGACACACTCTAGTGCTCCATTGTTGAGTGCTTGATTGAAATTGCCTGGTGCATCACAGGAGTACACCAGGCAATTACTCACACACATTGCAATTATGAGACAATATGCGTTTGCAGACAACAGCACTGCAGGGTTGAGTAGAAAACAAGCAGAAAACACACTTTGCTGAGAGGTACATGCTCACGGATGAATGAAGAGCTTTCAGGTGATCATAGTGGAGGTATGCAGCTGTGGACAGAGTGGTGGCTTTTGTCACTGACAATTAACCACTCATTTTTATGGCAACCTGGGTAACGAGAGCCTTGAACTCTCATGCAGTGTTTGTATGTTTTACTATGAAAAGTAATGCACCAACATTTGTCTATATCCCACATAATGATATGCCAGTAATTCGTGCATAACCCATGTATTTTGGACAGCTGTCATCATGTGACCAATGCGCTGAGGGGAGTAAGGAAGGAAGCTGTCCAGAGCGGTCCAGTAAGCAAATTTGCGAATCTTAAGACAGCAAAGGAATGAGCCACCCTACTCTGCCTTACTTAACCTTACTTTGACTCTGGTTGGCTTACTCTGACAGTCTTACCCCAACTCTAACTAGTCCCACTCCTCTTGCCTAAACCTAACCAATCTAACCCATATTGGCAACGAATACCAGCCAAACACAGGGAGTTACCTCTGTAACTTTACATCAATTACATTACTTTACGTTAAGGATGTAACGTCAATCATGGGGCGCAAATTTGAATATCACAAGAATTGCTTTTTGTAGGACATCATATGAACCCTTGTATGAGGATACACTGAATCCCATTTCTACCTAAACTTAAGGCAAGACTATGCCAGTTTTGATAGAGAGACTAACGTTCTAAAGCTCTAAAGCAGTAAAATGCACCCCTACTGCTACAGCTTTACTTGGTCTGGCATAACCAGTAGTGTATGGCGCTAATGTTAGCTGTATTTCGGTAACTTACATTACTGAGTCAGTAACTTTATGACTCTTTTCTCACTATACCATAAAACACACTGTTTTTGCACTGTTTGTCTAGTTGTCCACAGTGGCTGCTGTTCAGCAACATTCATTTTTATTTCAAAGTAGACTGGAAAGAAAATAAAAACTTGTTACTGTTTACTGTTACAGCCTGTCTTAGCATGACACTGATAAATATTTCAATGGTTCTATCATATAGTGAAAACAAAAAGTGAACACTCTGTACCTCACCACAAGACATGTTTGATGCATAGACTGTATGAATAATGGATGTAGCTACCGTCTACCATGACATTATCCATTAGTTTCTGGAGTCCCATTTTAAGCTTGGTATTTTGGCTGTCGCCATCTTGGTTTTTTGGAGCCAAAAGTGACTTTAGCCTTACTAAAATGCAAATGGGTGAGTTAGAAAAAAATCACCACTTGTACGGTTGAGTCATTTTTATCAGCCAATCCATTTTACTTTTGTGCTGCTTTTTTAGTGCAGCATTGGGTTAGATCACCCTGATCCAGATACAGACTCTTTAAGATTACCAACTCTGGGTAACCAGCGCTCTAAGCAGGACTACATGTCACAATGTAGGCTACTTGATATGTAAAGAAAAGATAGAAGAGCCGGTGTGGGGTCACTTTAAGGGATTTTTGAAAAGACACTACTTTTGGCTGCATCATTGTAATTATATAAAGCGATGAAAGTTAAAATTCAGTATTTTGTTAGATATTGGCACCACATTTATTATTTATTTTATCAATTTATTTATTTATGTATTTATTTATATTTCCTGTACTTTACTGAAAGGGGTTGACACAGCAGTGCAGGGGTTAGCATTGTTACCTCACAGCAAGAGGGTTCCTGTTTCGAACCCAGAGCAGGCAGCCTGAACCCAGGGTGGGTGAGCCCCCCAACATGGAGCTTGCATGCTCCCCCCAACCAAAGCAATGACCCAAAAGAAGCCAAAACTCTGTGGGCTTGGCACTACAGGTGACCTCTTTCCAATTATACAGGTAATTTATCCATCGTTAACATAAAAAAATATTGATGAGTGCAGCTTTAATCTGTAACTCCTGGATTAGAGGGTACAAAGATGTGACAGAAACCTATGTTTGGAACTGTATTTTACAAGCCAAGAGATCAGTAACACAACATCAAAGCCTTCATTCCCCATTACTATTCATTACATTCAGCTACAAAACAGACAGTGGGTGATAATTTAAAAAATCTGTGCTGTGTGTGCCTCTGAATTTAAAGAAATCTTTAACAATGACAGAGAAGGATGTTGCAGGGCTAAAGAAGGATTTAGTAATCCTGTCATACAGACTCTACAGTCTGAGTCAAGCTCTTTGCTATCTGGAAGACATGCACTCTGGGCCCAAAATAAGACTGCCAGCCCAAACACGCAGCTCTGAGTCAAGGATCCCTTGGCAGTGCACTGTCTTCCCATCTCTCCCTCCTCAAGGGTGAGAGTCTGCGGGTCATCACAGGAATCACTCTGTGCTCTATATGAAGCTGGCAGCCACTACGGAGGGAGCGATGACTCCACCCTGCTGTGAGGCTGTATGACAGTGAACAGCCTCGTCCTGTGCTCAAGATCACTGTAACCTCTTGTCCTCTGTCATGAGTTTGTTTTTAAGGGATGTTAAAAGAAAGAAGAATGAGTTTCTGAGCTGCACAGATGGATTTATCATCCCTAGATGTTTTTTTAGCATTAAGCAATGGAGTTTGCAAATCTTTTTACTCTATGTACATTCATCTTCATTAAAAGAATTTCGGGGTAGATTTCTGTCATTTCTTATGGAGGCCTTTTTAAAATCTCTGTGCCTTATTTAATTTGCCAGTCTGGAGGCAGTTAACGGGCTGGTGAATATGTGCATAAACACACCTGGCATGTTTCCAGCCATTACACTGCTTTAGTATGCTTAACATGGTGCAGCTGTTTGCATGACAACACGCACATGCAAACACATTCCACTTAGGTGCACTCATAAAGTGAACAGGCACATTCACATGCTGACAGGCGCACGCACACACACGCACAGTCACACACAGTCTTTAATACTGAGACAGACAGTAAAGATGGGATTGCTTGCTTTTAATTTTGCTGCATAAATCAATAGTAAAGAAGTTTCTTTGCTATTGTGATAAATGTGTCTGCCAGAACGTCTAAGTCATCTCTACCTGGAACATCTCAGGGAATTAAGTTGGGTGACGTGCAAAAAATGTGGAGTGCAACCGTCAGTGCTTCACTACAGTACTGTTACAGAAAACAGAACACTGCTACTTTTACTGATACTGCTGTAGCTCTACTGCTTCCACTACATCTGCTGCCTCCTATTTTACCTCAAGTGCTACAACTACTTCTTGTGTTATTAACCCAGCTGGCCACTAACGTTGTTAGATGTTGATATTTGGTTGAGTTTAGGTTTGTCATTGGTTGAAAAATTCAATGTCAGGACTTATGGCGATGTCCATTTGACTTGTTTTAAGTTGAATTGTTATGTAACCAAAATCCAGCGTCTTCCAAACGTCTCATGCCAACATCATCTTGACATAGAATGCCAACATTTAATCATAAGTTATGGAGTGAAAAATGCAACAGCTGCAAGACTTCACAATGTTAACACATAATGTAAAAAATTACTGCTGTTAGACCTTTAAAAAAATCATCAACCCTACTTTCATTCCAACCAAAATTCAATGTCTGTCCAACGTAAGGGTCCATTGTCTTTCTGACATCATAATGGCATCCAGTGCCAGCCCTGGTGGTACTTTTACTGCTGCTACAAGGCCACTACTCTTGCTGCTCCTACAACTATTGTGAATGGTACTCTACAACATTTACAACTACTACAACAAATGTGGATACCACTACTAGTCTTCTTGTATTAGGCTGTCTTTACCACACTACTACCTATTACCGTAGACTGCACAAAATAATGGATGTAGCCTCCAAACGTCAACCATTCATTTGTAGACTCCCATTCTGAAGCCTCGAGTTTGGCTGTCATCATCTTGGATTTTTGGTGGAGATAACCCTAATGCTAACTGCTAGCTAGCTCAGCATGGTGCATTTACAGCTATGGTTAACTGCTATAATGCTAATGCTAGTTTTTGCTAGCGAGAAACAGGCTTAATCCTTATAACAAAATGTACTTAAAAGAAAAACTGAACATCTGACTCCTTAGAGGGTCTTATCGTACAACCAAACACTGAACAAGACTTTTTAGATGACAAAAATGTTACAATTAACTTTCATGAACTGAAAACATACAGCTACAGCTACACACTGGGGTCACGCCATAGTTACGTTAGCTGCTGTGGTTGCAACTTGTCAATGGACAGCACGCACCCGTCAGTAAAAGCGGCCATGCCCTTAATTATTAACAGTTGTCATGAACAGTCATGAGGGGAAAATTAGCTCCAGAGATCAATGCGTTTGGTGCCAGGCTGTAAACATGTTTATTTCTGCTGTAAAAATGGCCGTTTGAACCAACACATTCTCATCCCGACCATGTCACATATCAATGTTTCATCATGGACATTCCATGTCCAGAAACTACAGCCAAGGTACTCTAAGTGGGTTGGTTGTTGACATTCTAGGACGCCATGTCAACTTCACCCTGTTACTTGCATTGTCTCATTTCAAAATATACTTTCATTTTCACAGGAAATTTACCATTTCATACACTGCGAATTGATGTTTTTTTATCTTCAACTACTGATGCTCATGGCTGGATTTGGGCAAAAAAAAAAAAGGCATGTGGTTGGGTTGAGGAAAAAAAGAACAAGGTCTGACTTTATAATCTTAAAGGACGCGGATACTGCTCTCCTGGATGAAAGTTGATGTTTGCTGGAGCCATCCACCACCACTCCCGCCCACCCTACTTGGACTTTCACAGCCTTAACTTTCGTTCTTGTCCTGCAGTGTTTACCCCTGATGATGCCAGCCGCAATTAAACTATAACGGCGACCAGTCATGTATCTTGGAGACGTTAAAGATGTTTTGTTTTTGTCGATATCTGACGCCGAAAGTCACTGCCCACGTGCCAGACTTAAGAGTGAGACCGGGTTCTTTTAACCTGGGAGTTTGATGCAGGGGATGGACTCGCTCTTGGAGCCGGCCTCAAGTGGCCATTCAGGGAACTGCAGTTTTTGGCACATCTGCATTGACTTTTTACCATGCTGTATGTGTTTTACTTGTGCTGCTACCGCTATAACTACTGGCACTACTATGTCAGTATAAATAAATGCAGTTCTTAATTTTGACTCTGCTGCAGCTGTCATATTAGAAATAAACATATTTATAAAATAAATATATCATGACAAAATTAATAATTTTCTGCCAGCATTCTTCTCCTGCTTTATTTGCAGCAACACTGTTGCCTTTTGCTGCAATATTTTTGTAATACTCTAGGCAGAGGAGGGTAACAACCATTTGCCATTGTGGTACCCATTATACCCCTTGGACTGTGGTTTGAGCAGTCTGACCACTTAACATATGTCCAGTATTTACTGTCTTTTGATGTTTGGTTCTCCACCACTTCCTCAGAAAAATATCCGACTTTCAGCAGCTAGATTCTCACCTATTCTCACCAGCAAGTCATTAACTTTGTCTGTCTGCCATGCAGATGCTAAGCAGGAAGCGCACAGTGGGTTTATCAGAGGTTTTTCACTGAAAACGATGACCTGCTGCTAGAGACTGGGTTGATGAAAGCAGTGAGAATCCACAAGTTGTGGGGAGTAACAAACAACAACAAAAAAACTGACTATGGTCTGTAAGACACTAAAATGCTCCAGGGGAGGGAAACTGCGTATGCACATTATGATTAGTTTTTAACTACAAGCAGCCCCTTTCACATTACATCAGTCATTTGTTCATATTAAAATATTGATTAGTGCACAAAGGCATCTTATCACCAGAGCACACATTAAGTAGAACGTTCAGTATAACACAAATGAGTTTGTTGTTCCAAACTAAACTAATAACTGCTTGCAAATGGTTCATCCTTCAAACAGTGATGCGTCAGACGAAGCAATGGACACACCCAGTTTACAGTAACTTGAATTTCAGCTTACATTTACCCTCTCTCTTTGCTTGATGGGTTAATCGATGATATGGATAGATTTAGGAATCAAATGATGGCCTCCTGTATCCATTTCCTGTGTCTGGCTTGTGTTGTTGGTGTCTGTACAGTGTCTGCCGAGCCTCTGGCACAGTGGGCCTTCAGTACAACAGGGTGATTTATTAGAGAATACATGCTAGATCAGCTCCCAGCAGCACAACATGGGCCTGTACGACTGGCTGTGGGCTCTGTTTGCAAATCTCATTCATCATGCACTCCCCCCCCCCCTGCTCAAACAGAGGGAGGGAAATTAACATTGGCCAGCAATTATGAGCTAACAGTGAAAATCCAATCAAACTCCTGACACTCATCCTGTACGCATTGCCTGATGGCAACATCATAGATCCAGTCATCGACAACCAATATTCATCCAAAAAAATGCCCTTCAGCATACATTGAACTCATATCTACTCTGTTGTCCCATACTGCTCTGGAACTTGCATGTAAAGATGCTCAAGTTCACCCCCACACACCATGTAGCATGTGTGTTTGGGTGCTAACAGAGCCATTGCATGTTAGTTATTTAGTGCAATGGAGGCACAGCTTTATGCTACAGAGCTTAGGTTAGGCACCCACAGATGTTTCATGTCAGCCCCATTATTGGAAACATGCGATGTGTGACAAGCCAACATGAGTTAGCCTGATTCCTATTGGTTGTTAATGGCTCTGTCACACCTTATCATGTAAAGACTGTACAGGTCACCTCCATCCACTGCACAGATTTATATCCCTCTGACAGAGCTGCATTTTTCAGTTCATTTCCTCTCGATTCAAATACCTTTAAGTCCCTAAAACGATTGCGATGAGAGCGGTTATCTTGGAATGGAACTTTTTGGAGTTACAGACCATGATGTTTTCATCTGCAGAAGTGCTGTGATCAATGGAAACCTGGCTGAACGCTATTTTTCAGGGGTTGTCTATGCTGGTGGAAAATGGTCAAGCCACTGCGAAATTGGGAGCAGAAAACTGAGTGCTGATCAGCCAGAGCCATCTCTGGGAGGATATACTGTGGACCCTGGTGGGTAATAGCACTCCATTTTGTACATCACTAATGGGACTGGCTCATCACAGGTCAAATCTGCAAGTGGCCCACTGTTTTTAGACTGCAGCCTAGATTATGACTTCAGTGAGTGGGACAGAGAAAGTGGTAAGGCACTGTATTCAAGTTATTTTGCTAAAACTTTTATTTTATTTTTTAAAAAAGCAAGACCTTCCCCAGGATTCATTATATTTTCTTTGGGCCCTCACCCTTGACTTAGAAAAACACTACAAAATCTTCCTCCTCATATCTCAAAACAATTTATTGTCAGTGTTTTCACCCCTTTGCAAAAATTTTAATAATAGCCTAAAACAAATATGAATTAATAGCTGGATGTATATGAGATCAGATGCCTGACTATCCATCATAATCAAATCAATAATTTGATGCTGAATCTCCAGATGTGTTGTTTAGGGACATTTTCTTCACAGGCCATTATATATCAAAGCACACGTTAATTGCTGTCCATATTTTAAAGTTCTTTTAGGCACAGCTAAGTTGGCTTTTATGCACATTAACATGAACTGTTGTTACAACTGCTGAATTTTTATTGCCTCACCCAGAGATGAATTATATAATTTGACAGTGTAGCCTCCTAAAATATGTATGAGATCAGATGTGTAACTACCTGTAAATCAATTACATGATACCTAAATAGCATAACCAAGTGCAGATATTTTAAGAGGCAATATTAATGTAAAAATTGTATCCTTTAATCATAACACACTCTATTACTGTCAGTAAATGGTCAGAGTTACCAGATTTGAATACAAAGTGCCACAACATGTCAATATTTTTAATTTTCTACTTTTAGTTTTTGTATACATGTTCAAAAATAAATAAATAAATAAATAAAATAAAATTTGCTATAGCAGCAGCACATTATTTTGATTTGGCTGCTCGCAATTATTTTCACCTTTAGGTGTCACTAATGAGCACTGTATGAAATAAATGAAGCTCTGAGTGGTTCATCTTTTGGTGATACAATTGGCTGCCAAACCTCAGTGCTCTAGGAAGGACTTGTTTTGCCATCACCATTCAGTATGCATATAGGAGCTCTATATGGTACTCAGAGCATTTATATAACAGCAAACCACTATTTGCTCTGTAAAGATACAGTGGAGTTATGGTGTTGTGAGGAGAGAATGAAGTTGCGGTCTCTCTGTGTGTGTTGTAAGCTTCTCTGTTTGTTGTTATGGTAGACGCCATAGGTGCATATTAATGCATGAGAGTTTCGTGTGTATATCCCACCGGCTAGATCTTGGGTAGGCAACCTGCAACTCTGGAGCCACATGCAGCTCTTTAGACCCTCTTTATTGGCTGCCTTTGGCTTTGACATAAAATTATATGGAAATGAATATTTTTTTCCATGATGGGTTGAGCACAGAGGGGAGGTTTTGCAATTTTAAAAGAACAGTCTCTTGAAGTACCCTAAACAACTGGTATTGTAAATATCTCTGTGTAGGTATAATTAGAAGTATGATGTAATGCTTAAACTCTATTGTGTCTCTGAGCTTTTTGTTTAAAATCCAAGTAAAGAAGTGGATCACTTCAGTTGCAGTTCTTCTGGAGGTTGCATGTGCTAGCTGCCCATTAGCATAGGCCTACCTCATGTTTGTCTTTGCTTTATTGTAAGTTTACTCATGTTCTTTAGACAACTTTTATTTCAGTTTTTCCACACACCACATCAACATCTAGTCTGAACTATATTGTTTTCTCTCTTCTCTCTTCCTCCAACACTTTGCCAGTTTTTACAGCCACGATCCACAAACTCCATACAGTAGCTCATTGTAGGCAGAAACTAACTGACAAGTTGACAGATTCCACACAATACAGGCTAGGCTGGTTGTCTTCTACATGACTTGCATGGCTTGTGTGTTTTTATTTTATTGTTTATTCTGATGATTTGTGTGAAACCCTGTATTGGTTTGAATAAATAAGAAGGTCTCACTAGAATAAACAAATAAATAAAAATGGTGGAGACAACCAATCATGATTCCATGGTGGTGCTGATGATGACTGCTGTTCTGCTTTTGGATTTATTGTCAAGACTGTTCATTTGTTTAGTTTTCCAGCTGTCTATCATATTCAACACATGAGACATCCTGACTTTGATGAAACTCAATGAAACGATGCATCTTTGCAGCATTTTCAGCACTGTTATAATAAGGGAGAGCTTCATGTCAAACAGTGAGGCATATTTCTACCTGATTGGCCCGGTGGAGGACTTTGCCATGTGCAGGTGGCAACATGTTTTGCTACCTTGTTGTTGGCTCTTGTGCTGGTGGCGATGCTGTTGCTGCTAGAGGAGATAGTGGATCACATTTACTTGAAACCATCCCCGGGCTGTTACCTTGCACTTATCCTCACCTTGCCAGACAGACAAAAACGAGAAGAGGATTAAAGCTCAGTACCTCTGCCAGGGTGACAGGAGAGGGAAAAAAACAATGCCAGGCGAAAAACCACTCAGCAAATCCTTCGCTAACCTCATTATAACCTCAAAGGAAGATAACCGAGGCAGAAAGGGAAAATCCCCTCGCTCTCAGCCGTGACAGAGGGCTGATCATTCCTTATCTGCAACACGGACCTTCAATTCTCTTGATTAAGGTTTTAGCAGAGGACAAGCTGCCATGAGCCAAAACAGACAGCAGCTTCTCACTGCTTCCATAGACCGGCTAAAATTAATCACCTGTGTTCATTATACACCCACATGTCTGTGAAGATCTGATATCCACCTGTCAGTGCTGTTCAGCTCTGATATGATTACTATGATGCAGGTGGTTTTATTGTGATTGTAGAACTTATCAGTCGTTCATTAGCTGGCTGTAATAAGCTTTATTATTTGTATTATTTTTAGTGGCAGTAGCATAGACGTAGTGGGAGGCACAAAAAACTTAAGATCCCCCTATTAGCTTTTTGCTGTGGCTTTCAACCACACCTTACGAACGTCATAAGTGTTTGTTTAGAGCAAAGTAAACTAATTAAAAATGATAATAAATTGTGGGTTGTAAAACCAAACAATGAGCTGAAAGACGCTTAAGCACCATATTAAGCTGAAGGCTGATTATTCTTTTCTGAGTTTGTCATTTCGAGTGTCCCCTTTCACATTACCAGTGGCGCCCCAAGTGGGTGCCAGGGATGGCATACCAAGGCGGTATGTTGTTAATGTTTCCTCATAGAACGGTTCAAATGATATCCCTTGAAAATGCACACACAACAGTTCATATGATTTCCTATGAATAAGCGCACCACAAATTATGTTACGTCCTTAATGTAAAGTTATGGAGGTTCGGTTTAGGGAAAAGAAACATGGTTGGGTGCCTTTAGGTTTAGAAGTAAAGTTATTGTAGTTAGGCCTAGGAAAAGAAACATGGTGAGAACGTATCTTAAAATGACTCAAGGTTCACATGGTTCTGAACATGCGTCTATGTGGGAAAGTCACAGGGAAAAGTAAGTGGTTTTGTGACCCATCCACCACAACCAACCTGCCAGGACTTCCTCCTCTTTTAATCCCATCAGTGCATTGGAAACATACAAAAAACATGGGTTATGCACGAATTACTGGCTAATGATTATGTGGGATAAGTACAAATCTGGGTGTATTACTTTTCGGAGGAAAACATACGAACAGTTTATGAGAACAGCCTGATCCTGTGAAACTAGATAACTTAAGACATCCATTGGCACCAACCATTTTGGCATAACTTGACGGGAAAGGGGCTAAATAACTCTCCAAAGTTAGGCCAAATGTTGGCGAGGGAACAACTGTTTAATTTTCAAAGGGGTCCCTTGACCTCTCACTTTAAAATATCTGACTGAAAATGGGCTGGATGGGTACCCACAAAGCCCCCTAAACTTGAAAGGGCTTGTTAATAATGATAATTAGTAACATTAACTGTAAAATAAGAAAGCAAAGTTTATCAGAGTTTGATTTCTTAACTCTCATCTTGACATAGTTGCCATATAGCCTATAACAGCAATTTAGTCGTGGCTTTTGGTTTAGGTGTGCCACCCCAAGATTCCATTGGCCCAGATTGGCCAGCCCTATGAATAATTTCTGGGGGTGCCACTGGTGAAACAGTGTCTATCTCTTATCTTTATTGTTGCGTAATTAACACTGACAAACCAACGACGCCACTTCCTCAGGACCCACTGAACCACAAAAGCAGTAATCTAAATCATCCAGTTTTATGTCCTTGATTTTTCCATCATCCACTGAAACAACGATCGCTGGATTCCCTCCACGCAGCTGCTGATTAACAGTTCACCCAGCAGAGTGGCGTGTTGTTAGAGGATCAGTGGTCCTCTGGGGAGGATACAGTCGACAGAGAAGGGGAAACCACCACATCTCCATGTACAACAGATCAATAGTCCACAGTTAAACATATCATCAATCACTCAGACACTCGGGACCCGAGGCTGAGAGCCTCCACCTACCCACATCCATGATGATGAATAAACTATGAATCCTGGGACTATCCATCCAAACCTCAAAGGATTCTGTCTTTAATGTTGGGGCTCTTTGGTACTTCTTTTCTTTCTTATGTAGTTTCTGCATGGACAATGAGATACAATAAGGAACATATGAAGTGTGCTGTATACTGCCTGTGGCTGTAGAGCTGGGTGATGGATGAAGAGCTGACTGTGTTCAGTATTGTTGGAGAACAGCACCATCTTAAGGTACTTTGGCCACAAGACATCTTGCATTGGCTGCATTTTTTATTTCAGTGAACTAAATATTGTTATTTTTTTATCACACTTTTCCTTCTTTTTCATGTTAAATTACAGCTTAACTTACAACTGATGACTATTTTCACTGTCAAACTTGGTTAACTGATAAATTGTTTGGTCTATAAAACATTAGAAAATGGTGAAATATGTTCAGTGATTCCAGAAGCCCAAGATGATCCTCAGATGTCATGTTTTATCCACAACCCAAGGATACTCAGTTAATTGTCAGAGAGGAGTAAAACTGGCAGAAAATATTTACATTTAAGAAGCTGTATTCAGAGAATTTTGCCCTTTTTGTCCTTAAAAAAAAAACCAATTGATTATCAAATTAGTTGGTGATTAATTTAATAGCTAACAACTTATCATTCATTGATCATTGTTGCAGCTTTGCTATATATATTTCAGTTAAATAACCATTTTTTTAGGCATTCCTTAAAGAAAAATGATTTTGTGTTTTGTTAAAAATGCATCTACTTCCTACCCAAAACTAATGAAAATCAGTGTTCAAATTTTTTATATAATTTTTTTCTTATATAGTTTGCACATGTTTTATTATTATTATTGCACAGCCCATTTATATACCAGATAAATATACACTTAAGATTTTAATATTTATACTTTCAGAATTTTTATCCTTTACATATTTTCTTTAATTCTTATTTTTACTGGTAGTCTACTTTGTTGCACATTAGCCTGCACAGCCTCACAGGTATGCCACCTTGAATTTTACTGCACAATCAGAAGTATTTGAGTTTGCAACAATACCTTCTCAAAACCTGATAAGTAGAAAGTTATCAAGGTATGAAGTGGCAAGTGTTCTCTTTGTCACAAACTGAGCTTGAACAAGCCATTGTAATTACACCTTATAAAAAACTGTCATGTTTTATATGGTTGATGCATGAAATACTGAATCTACATTAAGTTATCTTACATAGTGATGTTACTTAATATTGGGGATTAGTTAGATCCCAGAGAGGTCTAACTTCCTGTTAACCTTTAAAATTCAACCTTTAACTGTTATTAAAATCCAATTTGGATTTGGAAGGAGTAGTGCTGCATAAAAGTACTGTCAACCCCAATCTCAAATATCGAGCAGAAAATAAGACCCCAAACAGAAGCTGTGAACTCTTGAAGTATGTCATCATTTTGAAATCCAGCCTCGTCGCCAGAAGAAAATAATGGCATTGTACATCTCTGCAAACCAAGAAAATGCTAAATTTGCATGTTTCATCATATCATATTCATGAATTCATTATCTGTAGCCGCTTACCAAAGTGTAGGGTTGCAGGGGGCTGGAGCCTATCCCAGCTGACACTGGGCGAGAGGCAGAGCACACCCTCTACAGGTTGCCAGACTATCACAGGGCTGAGACATAGAGACAGACAAACAGTCACACCCATGGGCAATTTAGAGTCACCAGTAAACCCAACCTGCATGTCTTTCTACTGTGGGAGGGAGAGGGAGCCCAGAGAAAACCCATGCTAACAACAGGAAAACATGCAGACTCCACACAGAAGGGCCCCAACCTGCTGGCAGGTTTGAAGCCAGCGCCCTCTTGCTGTGAGGCGACAGTGCTAACCAGTGCAATCCACGTATCATGTCTACCTTTCTAAAGTGATGTATTATATGTGCTGACTTTGTCACTGGGAGATGAAGAGGATGGCATACCAAGCTGCAGACCACAGTTTGAGACCAATGAACAACAAAACTGATTTAGTTGATTAAGTGAGTCATGCTGTGTTTCCAGCGGCTTTTTATGAACCAAACTTGGGTCTTTTGCAGCAACCTGTTGCTGTTTTTCCAGCGAGGATAGTGGCACGAAAAGTGGCTTTGTTTTTTTCTAAGATATGTCGCTGCTTTTCCAGAGAAGATTGTGCCCCAAACACATAACCTTTCCCTTATCATAACCAAGTGGTTTCTGTGCCAAACCACATAGTAACTATTGAGTAGTTTTGTCATTTGCTGACATGCAAATATGACGTATCCTTGGTTTGCAGATATACACAATGCCAACATTTTTTTGGTGACTGGGTTGTAAAATCATGTCTATACGCTAGTCTTATATAGTGTTGCAGAATCAAGCTGATAAAACAATCTAAAGTATATTTTTTTAGCTTTTACAAAGGGCTCAAATTCTCCATGAAGCCAAACAGTTAAAACATGTTCGATGTTAAGAAAATTTTACAGTGAAGACATTAATAACTTAGATTTTGTGGTTTTGTGGTTGAAGCACTGCTTATATACAGTGATTCAAGTTGCACTTTGATCCCAGGTTGTACCTTAAAGTTAATTTGTTTGTTTATAGAAACAGAGGCACACAATGAAAATTTTAAAGAATCATGTATTTGTTGCTGTTAAGGAAGATACTTTGATTTACATAGTAATTTGAACTTTTATTTGTCTAATATGAAGGTAATTGAAGTCACATTATTTTAATTCACTTCTCCTCAGATGAACAGAACTAAGTAGAGGAGGAAGAGAGTAAAGGAGGGGAAATATATCAGGGTTCACCCCTCCACACCTCATTTGATAGCATTTCAACCCAAACCACTGCCACTCCTTTCCAACAACCACAGGCAGGCAATCAGGACTGTTTCCATTTAAGAACAAGATTCCAGGAGACAGAAAAAAAAGCCTAACCTTGGTAGAGAGAGAAAATGAAGCACACTGTGAACACACATGGCCGTCACCTCTCAGGGCAGGCTGGGAGAGTTGGTGGGGGGTTGCCGGTCGTACGCCAGTCGTGCCCACAGAGGTGGAGAGCTGCCAGGCAGCTGCATGTTTGTCTTGGCATCACAGTGTGGAGCGAATGGAGAGTTAAGAAACCTCCTGTGCTGCCAAGCGGAGGATTGAATATCAGTGTAAATGTCCAACAGCATCTCACCTCATCCTCTCCTGGCCCGAGTGAAGGAGAGGCCGGTATCCAGAGACCAGACCTGAGGTCAGGCAGTATGTGAGAATGATTTTATCCTTTGGTTTAAGCTGCTTGGAGCCCTGGCTTGGTGGGATTTACCACAGTGTGGATCAGTTGTCAGCCAGAAAAACATTAAAATGAAATACTGTCAGCTTTCTGTCACTTCTGTATTTTCCCTGTGGGGAAATCCATAATCTAATACATTTAAATTATTTAAGAAAATAATCGAGTGGTGTCATTTTTCTTAAAAAAAAAAAAAAAAAGCACTGATTGATGATGAAAAATGTAATAAAGAGAGCAACAGCCTGTAAATGTGTGCAAATATATACTTAGAAACCAAGATCTTGCTCCTTGTCCTCTTCTTCTGTTCTTTGTTAAAACAGGCTTTTGACAAAAAATACCTTAAAATCACAGTGACAATTATAAACCTATTAATGTTTACAACTTATTTTGCATCTGCAAACTTGAGCATACATTTTTAGTATAGACCTTGGAAATGGTAATCTAACATAAACAGAGGAAGAAGAAGAAGAAGACATTTTTGTACCTGACTGGAAAATGAATCGTCCCTGTCTCTAAGGACCTGAACACTGTATTAACTGCATGCTGCTGTGTTTTGCTGTGACACTGACTTTAATGTAGCACTAGAGGGAGCTCTCATGCCAGCTCTTCAGACCACACTGCTTATGCTTCCTTGAGTGCAATCCCACCACAGAAGTCTCTAATGGACACAATAAAACACAAACTTATTACCAGTGAATGACGTTTCAGGGAGCAACTCTTTCCAGGACGGCCATTGTACCACTACAATGTGGCTCATGTAAAGTCACATTCATATTGGCTTATATGAACACAAAAGGCCTTGTGAACATGAAAACAGAAACATTATGATGCATTGATCATTGCATAATATCTGAATGTTTACAGCTGGTTGTTTGCTGGTAGCTAAGAGTTATAGTGCCTGCATATAAAACAATACTGTAGTTTAAAAGTACTTCACAATAATTTAACATGTAAGACTGCAGAAAACCGATCTGTAAATTGTACTTGAACTTGCATTAACAGATGTTTTGTGCCTTTTGAGGCAGTGCAGCAAAGCTGTAGATACAACACTGAAATATGCCCTTTCTTTTTACTTTCAGTTGACACTGCTGCTGCCCTTAAAAAGTGCATACTGTTGCATGCAGTATGCACACAGTCTGGGTATTCTACTTCCTCATAACATTACACCCTGAACTTAGACCCACTTGCTTTTATATCCGTTACCTTGGAGATGAAACAAATGCCGCTTACCGAGCTCGAGACGAAGATCAATTCTCTGTCGATGTGACGCTGTGCAGAGGACTGTGGGTCCGAATAGCCAGAAAAGCATGCTGGCTACTGCTAAATCAGACCAGATGTAGTAGAACACTGCGTTTGACATACTATGTATTGGGACATACTAAATCTTTTTCTGGCATACTATATAGTATGGTAGTATGTGTATTAGAATGCACAGATTATCACCTCATACTAAACCAGGAACACTGGGCACTGGAGCCAATTTGACATCATGGCCAAACCGTGAAACTCTCAGCAAGAAAGTAAAAAAGGTTGTTACCCTGAAATGTCAATGTATTCATTGAACTACTTTACATGCTGCCCAATAGTTTGATCAGATAGTTTATGTAATATCTACTAACTACAACTTACTGGTAGCTGTCAAAAGTGGGGAAAAAAGTACTTTAGTGAAGCAGACATATACAGTAGCATAGAACATGATTTATGTTTTTGTTCCACATAAAAAACTCCTGTCCTTATATAGCCTACATCTCTTTGACTCTGCATACTGTGATGTGTGCTATGCCTTCCCATAATTAAGATTTATGTCAGCCTTTAAGGTAGGAACAGTGATTTTATGTGGGGTTTCCCTCTGCTGTGTACGTCAGGCTACATCAGACAACAGTGGAAAATGTTCGCTAGGCGACATGACCTTTGAAGGGGAAAGAAAAACAACTTTTAAATGAGAGTTATGAGAGATAGATGGAGGGTGTGATGCCTATGAGGATATACAGGGAACCATATTTTATAATTACTCAGCCACATTGTAGGCTATTCCCCCTCCATAATCTGCTCAGCTCTGTCAACAATTGCTATTGGCAAAAAATCCATCCTGGGATACATCTGTATCACAGCAGTTGTGTCCGGACCACCTCGTGTTATTTTCTCTCTCTCTAGCTTCAGCCTGATATCAGCATGTCAGTATTGACCTTTTGGTAAATTCCAGCCACCAGCAAGTTAGTCAACTTTGGAGTTGATGGATGTTTCCTTTGAGGCTTTCTTAAAAGCAGCTTTAGAAGTATTTCCACACTGATAAGTCATTTTCTTCAAAATGTCAAAATGTTAACATTTACTATCAGCAGCTTCACTATAAAAAAAAAAATACTGCGGTTTTCAAGAACCCATCTCAGCTGAAGCCCAGTCGGTAATGTTTTCGCTGACACTGCTGATCTATGACCTGATACTGTTGCCCTAACAGAAACACCATGTCGTTCATTATGAGCCCTGCAGGCTTGGACAAATAGAAGTTCAATCTCCCATTCAGGGCCAGTGAAATACGAGCCAGCTTCTCCCCAGACTCATTCTTCAGATTATCCTGCTGTCCACGGTTCACACAGGAATTCCTCTATTTCTACTGTAACCCAGCTAATAATGGTCATCGCAGCACAAGGTATGCATTATATTACCAGGCAGGGAACCAACTCTAGTTTTTAACAGTCGTTATTCTTTTTTTCTTGGGAGCAGATGGGATGTTGAAGGCTGAAAAGCTTTCTGTGTTGTATATTTTGCTCCAAAAAGAACCCAATGCAGATGTACATGGTGTCTCTCATTTATTCATTTATTGTCTCGTATAAAGTCTCGCTACTGAATGTCTGTGATGCTGGAATCCACTGAAGGCTATTTTTTTCATTTCAATCAATCAAGAGGACATTCTTTAAAATAAATTGAAAGTCTGGGCCTCTGCGAATGATCTCATCTTTGTTATTTCAATTTCAATTTCAGTCCCACACTGACATCCCTGCTCCAGGCAAAGTCTAATAAGATTCTCTAAAATGAATGAACTCAAAAATACTGCTTTCATACAAATAAGGTGTTGGTGCCATACTTCTGACAATACAAGCTTTTTCATGGCAGATATTTTGACTTGTCATGGAAGGAAAAACAGAGGTGAAACATTTTGATTTTATTAATAATGCTTCCATCAAATTAACCACCACAATACCAGGAACCTGGAACACACTCACCTAATGCCAGCCATACACCAAATGACTTGAGATGGTTTGACCGTCGCAGACAAATATCTAAGGTTGAAAATAAAATCATGAGAATTTTACCTCAGTTGGTGCGCGCTCATGTAATTTAATCCGTTTGGTGTAAGGTGGTGATAAAACAAAGTCTGAGCTGTTTTAGAGGTCCAGTGTGTAAGATTTAGTGGGATTTAGTGGCAGCTAGCAGTGAGGATTGCATATTTGCAACCAACTGAAACTTCTCACGCTCAGATTTTCTTCAGTGTTCATTGCTAAGGGAGCCGAATTATCCACAGAGGTTTCCTTGTCTCCAAAACAAATGGACCAGGTCGTTAAAACCGGTAAAAACACTGAATAAAACAGTTTCATGTTATAAATCAGTGTTTTTGCGTCACTGCTCTTCACAGATGGGCTTCAAACTATGGTGGCCAGCACAAAAACATGAAAAAGCAAATGGCCCTATCTAGACACAGTGTTTGGGTCGTCTGTTCTGGGCTACTGCAGAAACATGACAATACAACATGGCGATATATGTAGACAAGGACCTGCTCTCTAGGTAGAATATAAACAGCTCATTCTTAGGTAAGGAAAACACAATGATTCTTATTTTCAGGTGATCATACTTTGAAAATATACTTGAAGTTATATAATAATGTACTTCAGTAATTACACTGAAGTTCAATGACCTGAACATTGTCAACAGTCAGTAGCGGTGCTCCCTCCAGCACCATTCAAGGAACAGCAAACCGAGTAGACAGTAAAAATGGAGGGGACTCTGGGGAGGTACAGGAATGTGAACAAGTCTTGGTTCTCTTAGACTCTGGAGAGTTGTGGAGAACAAGATTCCGTGCCTAATTTTGCGTGGATCTGATCCACCAAATAGCACTTATTTTCACGAGATGTCTTCTTTTTTCATTCAAGGCCTCCTCTCACTAAAATACTGCAGCTAGCCAACAGAGGCTGGCAGTGAGTTGAGGTGACAAAATCCAAAATGTAAAGGTTGTATGCAAATGCAGTTTATCTTTTTTGACTATATTGATGCCAAATCAAATGCTGTCGACATTTGACAGTTTTTATTTTGTTTTTTTCTAGAGTTATGTGTTTTTTGCAGACAGGAAAGGTTTTGTTAATACGTCATACTGTATTTCATAAAGGGTTTGGTGTAATATTTTCCACAAGGAGCAGGATGGAAGTCTGGTTCTGGTCTTGAAAGATCCCTAGTCTTGAAAAATCTTACAGTGTGTGATTAAAAACTCACATTGTCTTAAGATGTGAGGGTGTCAGACTGAAGTCTTTTAAAGTCTCTTAGTGTATGGTAAGCATTGATTGAATGCAGTCATTTTTAATGTTGTCAGTTACACCTGTGCTCCCTGCTATGATGAATGACGAGTGAAATCGGTGACAGTTTTCACCTCTTTAATTCAGTGGCAGTATATCAAAATTTAGTAAATATAAGTTGCATTAAAAGGTTCCCTGCTTATAGCGCAACATACTGTACAGACATACACTTATACAGAAATTAGTATAAGATCCTCCAAATTAGCGGCCCATAAATGGCGTTACATACATACTTAACATAAAGTTACAGAGGTTAGGTTAAGAAAAAGATGCACGGTGATGACTTACCTTATAACGATTCAAGGTTCATGCAAAGGTCCCAACACCGGTCTCCTGGGGGAAAGTCCTATGTTTTGTGACCATCCACAACCACAACCTACTTCCTTAAGTAAACAATTATTTATACTTATTTAAAATTAAAAAAATAAAAATAAAAAAATCCTATGCCAGCTCGCTATTTATTAACTATCCAGAGGGCCACCAACACTGGCAAGTGAGTTAAAGTAAGCCTGAACAGACTTTGATGGCCCTATATTTGTAATCCATGCTGCCATCTTGTGTTTGAACAGTGCAGCTGTTTTGAGTATTATAGTAATTATGTGTATTTGGCAGCATTATCACATGATTATATGTCTCATGCGGCTTGCCATAACCCAGAGATGGCAGTGTTGGCAGCTGGAATCAGGCCAGCTGATTTGGCCTGATTCTGGAGCGTCATTCATGCCGAGTCAGGCGACCGCACATGGCCCAACTTATTTTTTTCTGGCATGCGGAGTTTGGGCCAAAGCTAGGCCAGGTCATTTGTGACAACAGTCATGGCAGTGATGGCATTGTCAGCAGCCTGAGTTGGGCCAGCTGATTTGGCCTGATTCTGGGGAGCCATTCATACCAGATCTCAGCAGAGTTGGGCAACCAGGCACGGCCAGGCTAATTTTAATCCTACATGCCAAGTTCAGGCTGATTCTGGGCCAGCTCATTTTGACTACCTGGGAAGATTCACGAGCCACACAGTAATGCTAACATTTGCTAATTAGCACTAAATGCAAAGTGCATATATCATAGGAATGTCATCAGTTTGGCAGGAATTTGGTCACAGTCCCCATTTTGACTTCACATGGAGCTCAGTGGAAAGTCAGTCAAATCCAGCTGTTGATGAGATATTTCAGTTTCGACTGACTGTCTGACAGAAACTAAACTCTGGAAGTAAATTAAACAAACATTGTCTTAATTGGAACAACTTTGGTTGAAATTAGCATCAGGTTAAGATTGTGGTTTATGTTTTGACAGCTACAATTATTATTCCAAGTAAGTTGTGTAAGCTTCTGGCCATGGTGAAATAAGATTTAAACCTCACTCACAGAAGAAAACATCCTGGCATAAGGTTAGAATTAAAAGCAGATCATTAGAGTTTACAGTAAGTGCACCCATCCATCTAACATCCTCAACTTTGCTTTCATTTTGATGCCAAACTGCTTATTTCTCAACATCTCTTTTATTTATTCCTTTGGTGGTAGGGAAATGTATTTTTAAGGCATGGACCACAGCCTGAATTGTTCAAGGACTTGCAGATTGATCGAACATTAAGACCCTGTCATCACTCTATTGTGACAGCAATTCAAGAGTTTTGCTCAATTGCACTTGGGGCTATTTCCGTTGCCATAAGTTAAATGCTGAAACAGAGTTCCTAGGTTCTCAAAAAGTTTACACACACTTAAGGAACTGGGTTATGGTAGGCCTTCAGTATTAGCCATATTTTTCAAATGTCATATTAGAAAAGCCTACAGTAATTTTCCCAGCCTGATTTTATTATGGAGAAAGCCGATACCTTGACCATATTGCAGGTAGCTGGTGTTCTAGTCCGTTTTCGCTACCTTGAAATGGACCTTACACAATCATATTTTTAAGTTGAATATGTAATTGACGAACAAGTTAGAACACTTTTCCATGAGCCTTTTCACACCTGCCATTAGTATGCTTCTCCATGTGTCTCGAGTGAGCACTTGTGATCTGATCTCACTTACCCACTCCATATGCAAATAAATACATAGCCCACATCATTCAAATACCATCATAAGGATGTTAAGGTGGATAAAGATGCTGAATTGACTGTTCGCCGGGAGGAGGCAGAGGAGCAGCTCGACGATGGTCCTTCAACGCTGCATCTTTAGTAATGGCAACAGAAGCAACAGAAAGTTTTCTGGGACAAAATACTGGCCCAGACCACCTCCGAATGTGGTCGGAGTGATCAGACCTCAAGACACATTGAGCATACATTAGGTGCAGTCACCCCTCTATGTAGAGCTGTCCACTTATGATCCAATCACCCACCAAGACACATGTTAATATTTCTTTTTATATATACTTCATTAATCCTGCAAGGGGAAATTCCAATTGTCACTCTGTTGCTGTCACATACATATACAAACGGGCTTGGAATACCCACACACATGCACAAACAGGGCCTTTACATGCATCAGATGGAGAGATGTCAGAGTGAGGGGGCTACCCCTCCGGTTCCCAAGCCAAGACCCTATGGACTGAGCTACTGCTGCCCCAATACCAGGTGTAAACAGGGCCTGTGATAACATCCAAAATTGATTTAAAAAATTTGACTTTCTTCCTAAAAAGTATTAAATTCCTTTTCCTCTCCTGTAGTTCAAACAAAATCCCAATCACTAACCTTGTATTTGGGTAGAAAGATAAATCTCAGACTTGGATATCTCAAAACCTGAACAACTAAAACAATAAAATTGCATGGCTATTTACCAGTCGAAGCAAGTGATAAAATGTGTTTTTTATGATTACAATGAACTGACCCTTTAAACATGCAACTCGTAATCTTTAAATTATTAGAAAATTCTCACTTCCCCCTCCAAAGATGTGAATACCACATCACTTGGTCATTAAAACGGACCACAGTAAACACATCCCAACTTGAAGGCACCGTTACTTCCCAGAATTTGCTTTTGGCCCAAGAACTGATTTTCATTTTTAATTCCAGGAACCTAAGGCATCCTTGACGAGAAAGATCTACAGCGAGTCATCACATCTTTGATAAGAGCTACTCCCATCAGCAGGCTACAACCAGCAGGCTCTCAACCACAACTCTTAAAGAGTAGTGGTTGAGAGCTGCATGAAAGTGACAGAAGTAGCAAATTGGACAAACAAATCAAGTATTGAGGAAAGTATAAATGTCACATCAAGCTTATGACGCATTTCCTAGACTTCATAGTTCTTGAAATACAGTTCGACTGAAATGGAAACAAGAGCCATTCTCAGTGGGTTGAAATATGAAAACTTCCAGGCTGGCCTTTTGTAGCTGAAAAGAGCTGTTGACAGGACACGACAAGACTCAAACCTCTAAAGTTGTCATATGGGACACTAGGGTTTCTCAAGCTTGAGGTCAAGATCGTATGTGGTTTTGCTTGATTGTGCCAGAATATGCACATGGAAATTTCTAACACTGATTTTTGGAGCTCTCGATCGCTGGAATTATGACAATATGTGGACTTCAAAATGGGATGATGGGTCAGAAAATCTTGACAAACCCTGGACTGAACTGTGACTGTTAGTCTTCTGTATACTGAAAGGTTTGTGTCGGTGAGACATGGCTCTCACTTCAGTATGTGTGTGTGTGTCAGTGTGTGAGCACCCACACACATGAAACAGAGGCCCCAAGGGGAATCTTTTTTCCCCCTTAAGTGTACTATATAAACAGATAGAGCTGGAAAAATCCTCCCACAAGAATATCATTCTGACATCAAATTTATGGGTGTTTTCTTAGTAGCTTGTGATTGCAAGTTTATTTAATCAGAGTGAACACAAAGGCCCAAATCATCAGACATGTTGTGAACAAGCCACTGTTAAAAGCCATGCCCGGACTTGATAGGCTCATCACAGGGTGCCAACCAGCCTCAGGTTCTTTTTCATGAGCTTTGACTTGGCAGCGACTCACAGTGTTAAATGCGGTGGTGTACAAACACTAGCAAAATGAAAAGAATACATGATGTTGTTCGCTGCAAACTGAAGAAAAATTACACCTATTCTCTGCGAAATAATGTTTTCATAAGGACACTTCAGAAGGAATTTCATTTTCAGTTCACAATTGTTCAAAGTCTGTCAGCACGGTGACTGCCTACAGTCAATCGCAATACATTTTAAACTTTTGTCTCAAACAAATTGTCAGATTTTTGGACTTTCTCCCATAGAACTTAAAGCCTCATTTGTTCCTGGGTCAAGAAAACCTAATTCAAAATCGCATTGGCATTTGCAGTAACTTAAATTACAAAAAAAAAACAACAACTAGAATTACCGCCCTGCAGTTGTATGCCTCCACGTACCAGTCAAGCAGCACTTACAGTTTATACCCATGTCTATAAAAACATGGATACTTGACTCCATGGATACATGGAGAAAAAAAATCAATACAATTAACATAGTTTTAAGATTTGTGTCACCAGCTCAGTATATGCCCAAATGTCTCCCCTTCTGTTCAAATTTGAAGTACCTGAAGGCCTCCTTGAGATACTGTATTCACAAGACTGAGATGGACTCAAGGTCATGGTGACCTTGACCTTTGACCACCAAATTATAATCAGTTCATCATTGAGTCCAATTGAATATTTACACCAAATGTAAAGCTATTCCCTCAAGGTGTTTTTGAAATATCATGTTTACGATAATGCGACGGATACAAGGTCACAGTGACCTTTGACCTTCAACCCCTAAAATCTAAACACTTCATCCTTCAGTCCGAGTGGACATTGGTGCCAACCAAATTTGAAGAAACTGCCTCAAGGCTTTCTTGATATATCGCATTCACAAGAATAGGACGGACACACAGACATCCCAAAAACATAATGCCTCCGGCCATGGCTATCGCTGGCATGGAGGCATTAAAAAAAAAAAAAAACAGTTTTGGAGCATAGCCCTACTCAACAGTATATTTGCTATTTATTTGTCTAGACAGGGGTAAGTAAGTTTGATAAAAATGTATTATGTATTGTTGTTGTTTAATACAATAGTCTTTGGCTACTTTAATGAACGTGTTTTCTACAAGCCATAAGCCATTGCAAACTAAATGTCATCAGCTTGGCAGCATGAGGTGAGACCATTAGTGGGCCATATTTGAATATATTGATGGAACTGGAGATTGCATTTCAATATCATGTTTTATGATTTTATATGACAAAAATATTGATTAATTGTAAACTCCACGGAACCATTTCATTTTCCACCCTGTTGAATGTGAGGTTACATGGAGTTACTGATGCTGATGGAGCAACAGCTGTGTGTTAGCTGGGACGTCAGGACTTTGAAACTTTATTAGAATTCAAATAATGAGCAGTATTGTTCTCCTCCTCTTTGTTCAGAAAGAGATGTGCAGTGTTTTAGGGTTGAACTGCTTCTACAGCCAGCTAAAACAACCAGTTACATCATGCCTGTTAAGCACCCATTTTCATTTCCTGTCACACACACAGTAAACACTCCATTAGGCTTCGTTATGTTTATGGCTGGAATCTTTGGCCTTCTTGTTCCAGCTGGTTTTGTAGGATGAAGTTGGTTTTTGGGTGAGGGTAAAAGTCCCATTATACCTTCGAAGCAAAGTATGGAAGCCTGTTTCCTTCAAAGACAAAAAAAACAACATCATTTTGACTCATTATTTCATAATTTGCATACCTCTGGGAGTCTTGTTGGGGGCACTGCAGGATTACACCAAAGTGACCAAAGTTAGAGCTGTGTTTACATACCAGGCGTAAAGTCAAACACATTCTTGGTGGGTGTTGGCTTCCGCCAGGGTTGATCCTTGTCACCAATCCTGTTTGTGATATTCATGGACAGAATCCCGAGGTGCAGCCGGGGGAGGAAGGGGTCAGGTTTTGGAACGTCAGAATTGTGCCTCTGAATTTTGCAGATGATGTGGTTCTATTGGCTTCATTACACCATGACCTCCAGCAGGCATTGGAGCGGTTTGCAGCCAAGTATAAAGCGGTTGGGATGAGAGTGAGCACCTCTAAATCTGAGGTCATGGTTCTCTGCTAGAAAATGGTGGATTGCCCCCTCTGGGTTCGAAGAGAGTCAAGCGAAGGAGTTCAAGTATCTTGGGGTCTTGTTCACGAGGGAGGGTAAAATGGAGTGTGAGATGGATCCACGGATTGGTGCGGCATCTGCAGTGATGTGGACGCTGCACCGGACCTCCAATGTGAAGAGAGAGCTGAGCCAAAAGGTGAAGCTTTCGATTTACTGGTCCATCTACGTCCCGACCCTCACCTATGGTCATGAGCTCTGGGTAGTGACCCAAAGAATGAGATTGCAGATACAAGCGGCCGAAATGAGCTTCCTCAATGGATGGGCTCAGCTTTAGAGATAGAGTGAGCAACACACACATTTAGAGGGAGTGCGGAGTAGAGCCGCTGCTCCTTTGCGTCGAAAGGGGTCAGCTGAGGTGGTCCAGGCATATGATTACGATGCGCCTCCCATTAGAGTCGATCCAGGCACGTCCTACTAGTAGGAGGCCCCTGGGTAGGCCAAGAATAAGCTGGAGTGATCACATGTCTCATCCAGCTTAGGAATGCCTTGAGGTCCCAAAGGAGGAGCTGGAAAGTGTTGCTGGGGAGAGGGACGCGCGGGGTGCTTTGCTCAGCCTGCTGCCCCCACAGATTGGCCCCGGATAAGCAGATATAAATAGATGGATGGATATTGCACAGTTATGACATATCTTGTAATCTTGACATAGAAAGTTGAATTTCGTAAAAGTCACAAAAGTTAAAAGAAACAACACAAAGAAACAAGCCTTTTTTGTCACTAACATTTCATCTATTATTTTCTCTTTTCTTGGCAGAAATGGGCTTCCACAGCTTTACATGTAGAATGCCTGTTTAGTAGTACAATCCACATCAAGACTCACAGAGCTGATCCAGCTCACGTACAGAATCAGAATAAGTTAATTTTAATTTGCTTCAGCAATCACAATTATAGCTCTGAAAAATCTAAATTGCAGGTTAAACAAACAGACACTAGACCGTCTTTCTACCATCACCTGCAGCCATTATCAGCCATAATTTACAAAATTATCTGAGCGTCTGTAATCTAACAATAATGATATCGTTGCCCTTTCACGTGTGTCTGAGTAGTCCAAGAATTTACATTTTTCTCAATAACAAGTCTTTACAGTGACTCTAATGAAACCTTTTCTCCTTGCTTATTGTTGCACGGTTAAACACACAAGACATACAGTATCTGAATGCTATAATTAACCAGATGTTGCAAATGACACATGGCTAACATCGTGCATTTAGTTATCTCGTATTTACTGAGTGACTCTTGTGTACATTTTTTCACTTGTTACCTGGAAAAAGTACATTCATAATTACAGCAAATGTGTACATTCTTTTCAAAGACCACCTGTACCTTCAACATTTTCCAAAGGGAACTGTGCCAGGAAAACTAAACATGCAATGTGGGTTCATTTTAGGCGGAAAAACCCCATAAAGCTGTCTTTTTTGCATAAATATATCATGATAACATAATAAGTAGGCGGCCATGGTTCAAAGCCGCCCTCTGGAGTGAGTAAGAATGTCGGCCCAGAGAATAATCACTAATGTGCTGGAGTTACAAAGGGCATGATGGAACAAACCTGGGAGAAAGACAGTAGTCAGTGAAAGGTGCTATTATAAATGAGTAACTACCATTCAACGACTGCTGGCTCAATGGATCTAATCTTCATTTTCCAGTAGTAGGCTGTTTGAAATAATCAAAGACATCTTGTCAGGGGATCCTTGGTTTATGAATTTTCTCATTGATGTAAAGTTTCTGTACAGCCTTTGTAGGAGACACTCAGTGGTGGAATGTAATTTACTCCAGTACTGTACAAAAGCTTTGAAATAAATATAGCAGAGTAAAAAGTGAAATTTTTTTCTCATAAACAAAGTAGAGAGGAATAGGATCAAATGGAAATACTTAAGTAAAGTACAGGTGCCTCAAAATTGTACTTAAAGGAATACTTCACTCATCACTTTACTCATCGTGTGTTACCTTGAATTCTTGAGGAAAACTTGGTTTTCCTCACATGAGTGAGTGTGAGTGGATAATCTACAAAAGACGAACATTATTCATGTACTTAAGTAATCAGGGTCCACCTAGGGGCAGTAGCTCAGTTCATAGGGACTTGGCTTGGGAAATGGAGGGTCGTGGTTCAAGTCCCCATACGGACCAAGTATGGAGCACGGACTGGTAGCTGGAGAGGTGCCAATTCGCCTCCTGGGCACTACTGAGGTGCCCTTGAGCAAGGCACTGAACCCCCAACTGCTTGGGGCCCCAGTCTTAGGCAGCCCCCTCACTCTGACATCTCTCCATTTAATGCATGTATAGGTCCTGTTTGGGCATGTGTGTGTATTTCAGGCCTGTGTATGAAAAAAATTGAAATTCCCATCAGGTATTAACAAAGTATATCTTTTTCTTCTTAGTTCTTAGTTTAACAACTGATAAACTATATGAAGTCTCATTTATCTAGTCATATGCTAAGTGCTTCACAAGCACATGCATTTTTGCTAAAATGTCAGAATATAAAACATTCCCACCTACAAGCATCGCTCCCTTAGCATGCCGTGGCATGTGCATGTGTTTTAAACTTAGAGTTGAAACAGACATGTGAGCCCAGGCAGGCTACTGGGACTATACTGTCACAACACACTGTCCTATTGGCGATCCTGCATGGCACAAGGCCTCATTGGCTGTCTTGCGTGACTGTCAGGGTTGGACTTGCCTAGTCATAGAGCCTGTGTTAGTTTGAAAGGGCATGTGCTGCAGTAATTAAAGCCTTTTACAATTCATTTTAAGGCAGGAATTTCATGTCGTAATGCTGCCTTGCCATTCTGTAGAAAAGGTATGATCGTGGAATGGGGAACTTTTAGATTTAGATTTAACTTTTAGATTAAACATTTAGATTTAGATTTGATTATTTAATAAATTTTCAAAGTTAACAAATATTGTGTTAAATGTGCTAAAAAGTGACTTTCAAAAATTCACACCACTTTTTAAAACATGATTTTAAGCTAAATGTGACAATATGTTGCTGTTATTTTCAGCATGACCAACTTTACAAACAGCACCCCATAGTCCCTTTTATACAGATGTTAAGGGACAGCTGATAGGATGGGATCATGGGTGGCGCATGTGTAATGGTTTGATTATGTATTATACGTGCGACCCACTGCGAGAGATTTTTAAAAGTAGCTGATAGCAGTTAACAGCTAACCCAAAGAACAAAAACAGCAGCAGAAAATTTATTTACAACTTCAAGGTAACATGCGGTGAGTAATTGATATTTTTGGAGGTGAAGTATTCCTTTAAGGACAATTTTGAGGCACTTGTACTTTACTTGAGTATTTTAATGGTGCTTTAGTTACTAGTTCCTTCACAAGTTAAGATAATTGATTTAATATATAAATACACATAACATTTAGAATACATTATTGTCAGTACTTTTGTACTTAAGTAAAACCTCTGAATACTGCTACCATGGCTCTAGGGTTGGTGAAGTCTGTCAGTGTGACTGTCCATCTGTCCACCACTTTGCTCTAGATGGAAATATCTCAAAAATGATCACAGGGATTGCCATGAAGTCTTGTGCAGACATTTATACATGATTTCTGTGATCCTCTGACCTTCCTGCCCTTTCATCTAGCATCATCAGGTCTAAATTGTTCAGTACTTTGGTTTACAGTACGACCAGCAACACAGTGACATTTCCATCAGTCTCAGATACAGACCTACTTTGTGTTCATCCCTGCTGAGCAAGTGTTTGCATGCTATAAAATGTTGATGGTGAGCATGGTAAACATTATACCTGCTAAACATCAGCATATTAGCATTGTCATTGTGAGCGTGTTAGTATGCTGGCTGATGAATGCATTTAGCTGACAGAGCAGCCTCAGTGCCGCTGGCATGGCTGTAGACTCTCTTAAGTCTTGTTGTTTGACAGTTGGTGGTAATCACTGCTTATGTTTACTACACAGTCCTTCTTCTGTTTATTGCACACTGAAAGATTTAAAACACATTTCCTATCAATATGAATAACAAAGTGAAACTGCTAAAGCTTTCAGTGGATGAAAAAAGATGTATTTATTTGTAGGCAGTGGTGTAACGGCTCCGGGAATGGAACAGAAAATAGAAAGGTAAAGAAGTTGCATTTTGACATTTGTCTGTGCATATTTTCCTCCTAGTATCATAGTAAATAAGTACAAATACTTACATCTAACAGTGCCAGATCCATGGCATGACAGTATACCTATAGTTTTCCCCGTTTACCCTTGTTAAGTAGATTAAAGGTTGCATCTTTCACTCTGACAGAATAATACATTCGGTGTCAGCTTGTTCCAACTCTTCATTGAAGCTCTATGTTCTTATGGCTGCACCACTCTCTCAGATCATTGTCAATGTGTTATGCATCTTCTGTTTTTTATAGAATACAAATGGAATACTGATTCTGTGTAAATGAAAGTTTTAAAATACATTTACAAATTGCTCATTTGATTGGAAGAGCCAATCAGTGGAGAGAAAATGATTATATCCTCTTGTCATAAACTTTTTTGCCAAGCTGCAATTTGAGTGACATTGGTCTCTGTATTATTTCTTGGTTAGGACCATAGAAGTTTTATTAGGGTGGGAAGGTAGACTGTTACTCACTGGACGCCCCAATGTTCCTGGAGGAGGATACGTTCTACTGACCTTGATGATCCTCTAACCTTTTCTCTGGCACCACCGGTAGGTCAAAGTTCTCACTTTCAAATATATCATGATCTGCTATATGGATTGGCAACACATTCTCACGCCAACCTACTCACATATCAACGCTTAGTCATAGACTTTCTTGCCAACATATAACATGCAAGGTACCCTGGGTGCATTTCTTGTTGACGTTCTGGGACGCCGTGTCAACTTCAGCCTGTTACATGTATTGTGAGTTTTCAAAATACACTTTTTATGTTGAGAATGCACAGTTTGCGTACAGTCTATTTCAAAATAATCGCACTATGCACTTTTCCTCTGGGGGCTTTCATCTAGTCAAATCTCAGTTGGAGAATGTTAGCATGCTAACACACTAAACCAACATGGTAACTATGATAAACATTATCCTTGCTAGACATCAATGAGCTAGCATTATTACTGTAAGCATGTTAGCATGCTGATTTAGCATTTAGCTCAAGTGCAGTATAACAGATCTGCTACATGGCTATAGACTCTAGCAACCCAATGTAGCAAACCAATGGCCAGAAAAAAGGTTGGAATTGTATGTTTCTACAAAATATGGGTATGTTACATTTTCACATTTCATACAAAGTGGATATGTTGAAACATACTTCTGTTCACACTTTTAATTTTATGTTACGCTGTGTTTACCATGTGGTTAGGTTAAGACACAGAAACCACTTGGTTGGGGTTAGAAAAAAACATCATGTTTGATCTTAAATTACTTAGTTTGGTTGCCACAAACAGGGCTGAAAATGTCTTGAACTGTCATTAAAAAGCAGCCGCTTTTGTCGCTACAAACACTGCTGGACACATCCCAAACTGTCATTAAAAAACACTCCAGCTTCTGCAGCGATGACACCTCTGAATGCATCCCAAACTGCTGTTACAAAACACCTGCTTTTGTCGCTACAAACACAGCTGGACACGTTCCAAACTGTTGTTACAAAACACCCGCTTTTGTCGCTACAAACACAGCAGGACACGTCCCAAACTGTTGTTACAAAACACCTGCTTTTGTCGCTACAAACACAGCTGGACACGTCCCAAACTGTTGTTACAAAACACCCGCTTTTGTCGCTACAAACACAGCCTTATACGTTCCAAACTGTTGTTATAAAGCACCCGCTTTTGTCGCTACAAACACAGCCTTATACGTTCCAAACTGTTGTTATAAAGCACCCGCTTTTGTCACTACAAACACAGCTGTATACGTTCCAAACTGTTGTTATAAAGCACCCGCTTTTGTCACTACAAACACAGCTGTATACGTTCCAAACTGTTGTTATAAAGCACCCGCTTTTGTCACTACAAACACAGCTGGATACGTTCCAAATTGTTGTGACAAAACAACCGCTTTTGTCGCTACAAACACAGCTGGACACGTTCCAAACTGTTGTTACAAAACACCCGCTTTTGTCGCTACAAACACAGCAGGACACGTCCCAAACTGTTGTTACAAAACACCTGCTTTTGTCGCTACAAACACAGCTGGACACGTCCCAAACTGTTGTTACAAAACACCCGCTTTTGTCGCTACAAACACAGCCTTATACGTTCCAAACTGTTGTTATAAAGCACCCGCTTTTGTCGCTACAAACACAGCCTTATACGTTCCAAACTGTTGTTATAAAGCACCCGCTTTTGTCACTACAAACACAGCTGTATACGTTCCAAACTGTTGTTATAAAGCACCCGCTTTTGTCACTACAAACACAGCTGTATACGTTCCAAACTGTTGTTATAAAGCACCCGCTTTAGTCACTACAAACACAGCTGGATACGTTCCAAATTGTTGTGACAAAACAACCGCTTTTGTCGCTACAAACACAGCTGGATACGTTCCAAATTGTTGTGACAAAACACCCGCTTTTGTCGCCACAAACACAGCTGGATACGTTCCAAATTGTTGTGACAAAACAACCGCTTTTGTCGCTACAAACACAGCTGGATACGTTCCAAATTGTTGTGACAAAACAACCGCTTTTGTCACTGCAAACACAGCTGGACATGCCCCAAACTGTTGTTACGAAACACCCTTTTTTGTCGCTACAAACACAGCAGGACACGTCCCAAACTGTCGTTAAAAAACACTCCTGCTTCTGCTGCAACAACACCTCTGAATACATCCTAAACACCCACTTTTGTCATTTCAAACACCACCGCATATGTCCTGAACTGTCATTAAAAAACATTCGGTTTTGTTGGTCTGGAATAGTGATATGCCGATGTCTGCTCCTTGACAGCTATCTCACCTAGGTGTCATGTCACCCACCATACCCTCCTATCCCTAATGACAAACTCAGCACTAATACATGTAATGTGACCTATGTTATACGTATGAAATGCACAAATGTACCATGTAAGTGGCTTTGAAGAAAGGTATAATGCCAGCATTTTATTCTGGTGACTGGGCTGATCTTAGTCTTGTTTTGGAGGGTACAGACAAGTGCTGTTGTCCTGTTGATAGAAGCATCAGATAAGAAAATACTTCACTGTGTCATTCTAGATGGCATGGAAAAACTACAGTAGTATTTTATTGTTTTGCAGTGCCTCTGATCCCTCTCTCCATCTAAAAATGTATAGTTTATCCCACAGGATGGATTTGAGACAAAACAGGTAATTTTGATGTGAGATGTTTGAAATCACATGCCAGTTTACAGAATGATGTCAGTATGCATTACTGTAAACATCATTAAGTGATGAAGATGCATGATAGAGGAATGAGTGAACTCCAGCGTGCAGTCAAATGGTAAAAGAGAGTTTTGGTGGGTTTACACTCCCCTACATCCTGGTCCTAGCCTTGCTAAGCAACAGCTGCTTGTGGTTTATTGGGGGAACAATTTATGAAATTCACTTAAACTCGTTGGCTTTGGAAGCAGGAGAGGCATTATTGAGCAACAACTGAACTTTTAACAGGCTGTCATGATAGATTTGGCTGATTGTGAGCCGTGGAGCTCTCTCCTCATGCTTCAGCTAAAGCACTGTGCGGCTTACGCAGCTGAAGAATTTGTTGTAAATGTGTCTTGTGTGTTGCAAACAAGGAAACCCGCCCAACTCAGTTTACCCACAGTTTTATTTGCAGAATAGTTTGCAATGCTTTAAATCTTTGCAGTGCGAAGTAGCAAACTGATGGACGCTGTGTGAATTTATGGTTTTGTAAGGAAAGATTCCACAAATGAATTCTTTGTGGGAATGTAGAATGAATTTCTTTTGTTTTTGATGAACTGCATAAACAACTAAGACTGCAACTCGTTAAATATAATATAGAATTTCAGTGTGTGATTCCTGTGAAAAGCATGTTCCTTCTTCTCAGTCATCGAAAAACTTTTTCAGATCAGGTCCCCAAAGTTGACTCAGCTGCTTCCATTACAGCACAACTTTGACTTACCCTCTGTGGTTATTTTTGACAGCTCTTCATGGTTTTTAATGACCGCTCATAAATTCTCATTTTTTCACCAAATGTTTTTACAGCGTGCGGCTGGTCACTGGTGATAGCCAGTGAAGTGCTCCCAGAACAGCACGGCCATGTTGACACTGGCATCCCACAGCTTTATCCAGAGACTCGTATTTGCTCACATCCTCACCCAAGTCCATAGGCAAAGAGGGTGAGAGGTTTCTAAAGAGGAGGAGGTTTAACTGCGTGCTGAAAGCTGTGAATTAAAAGCGGAGTGAATCAAAAATCTACCACTGCTGGAAGGAGCTGTGTTTTTTTTTTTTCTTCCTCGGGACCAATGTGTAAAACAAAAGCCTGATTTGATTCTAACTTTACGTTATCGGGCTGAGGAAATGCACTCACCAATCTATGCATGTTTATTGCAAATATTTCCTCGCCTTCGTCTGTGAGGAATAAGAATCATGCATTGCAGGAGTCATTTCAGGGATCCGATCCAGGACTGCAGGAATATAGTTACTGGAACAGCAACCCTACAATGACATCATCCTCTTAAAACTAATGGCTATTATTCAAAAACATATGGCCGCCGGCCACATGTGTAGTCCATCCCCACCCCCTCCTCCTGCTCGCTTGTAGACTGAAAAAGAAAACAATTGTTTCTCTGTTACATTTTCCCTTTCAGGTTATCCCGTTCTCCCCCAAGATTTAAATGGTTGATGTAGTCGTAATCGCACGCTGCGAGCTGCACCAGCGAGAGGCAAACAGCCTGAGGTTCTGGGCGGTTAGCAGCCAGAAGATTGATATGACTAATCTGCCAATTTGACTGCAATCCCAGAATTCCTGAGGAACCTGGTCTCTAACGCAGTGTGCCGACTCATCCCTCTTCCTGAATCTTGCAGACATGCCAGAGACATTAACGGTTTGCTCAGAAGCTCAGGGTCAGCAGAGGAGCCAAAAACACAACAGACTTTGTAAATTTAAGCACTCACAAACTGAAGAAGCTCTTGTCATGCTAATGTCATATTTCAGAACATCAAAATCCAGTCCAAACTGTGTTAAAGAGAATGTATTTCATATTTGTAACTACAGGAAGTCATTTTAATGTTACATTTTAAATGTGATTTGTATACACGTTCCTGCTTTATGATGGCGCAAATTGCGGCTGACTGGGCTGCCTACGCAAAATCCTTCAAAATGACCCTTTTAAGTTGCTGGCTACTGGTGGTGCGCCATAAAACAGAGAATGCAGCTATACCATTAAATACAAAGGACGGTTTTATAGCAGTTGGGGAAATGGCAGCAGCTTTGAAGGCACATACAGAGAACAGAGAAGTGCCTCGCTTTTTAAAACCTCAAGACAAGCCACGGTTCAGAGATCCATAAAACAAAACATTTGGACCCGGTGAGGAGAAATAAAAAAAGAAAGTCATGTTACGATGGCTTATTTGCTGCCAAATATGTGCTCCATAAGTCTTAATAACACTTTATTGTTTCCTCCTGTTAATGTGAGGATGTGGAGTTGCATCTTAAATAGACAGTGGTGTCCAAAAGTTCCCCAGATGTGTCTTTGAAACACAGAGGGGAGAAAGAGGTAGAGCCTTCTCTGGTATGGAGCTATTAGTCACAGACTACATTCACTGTGATCTCAGAGGTCAGAAAAGTCTTTGGGAAGCAGTTTTCTGAAATGTTAGGGCGATAAAGTTTTTATAGGATGTCCCTTAAAAACAGTACAGAAAATGTTTCAACACTTTTGAATAGTAACACCTACATCTGTAAACTTTGTGCATTAGTTCTTTTATCAGTACTTCCCGACCTCCCAGCCTGCCTGTGGCACTGAGCCCCATTGTGTCATACTGAAGATGTATTATTTAAAAAAAAAAAGGCCCACAAATATAGTTGTCTTATTCCAAAAGGCTCAAACAAGAGTGAATAGTGCTTTTATTTGGGACTATTTTCAGCTGCGGATTGACATGTCTTAGGGGCTCTATTTAGTATTCACTGGCAGCAGGACGGGAATTCAGTCAAAATAAACTACATTGTGTATGTTCATGATAATGAAGGAACAAGTCATCCAGTGCAACTCATTGATGTGTTTTTAATAGTTTTTGGACGACAGTGAAGCTCTATGGCACGGAGGAGGAAGAAATACCAGTATCAGGTTATTCATTGTTCCTTTTCTTAGTCTTTTCATAGTATTGTTCAGAATAAAAAAAAAATAGTGTCTGCCGCCATAGTCATTAAGATTTCAGTGTGGCGACAGGTCGCAGAATTCTGTTTGCAATGACATGTATTGACCACTGGGTGCAGCAAACACACCTAGAGCAGCTAGTCTATCAGAAGTGCAACAGAGGAAGAGCATCTTGTGTGTCTTAAGCCTCCTACAGACTGCGCGATTTCAGCAGTCTTATAAGTTTAGTGCACATGAATCGAATAAACTTGGGTACGACATCCAGTTTGATGTATGCAGACTGTATGATGACAGTGCCTTCTGAAACGCAGGCTACTACGTACGATGCAAGAGCTTTACATTCTGAGTTTGCAAGGATGCTGCACGGGTTATTACTTCTCCAACTGTGAAGCACAACATAGAGGGTCACATCATTAAATAACCTAAAGTTTTGTGGGCATTATATACTGCGTGTGTCTGTGTGTATTTTCTAGCTGCTAGGTTTCTCATCTGGCAGCTGCAACACCACTGCTATTTGCTTCCATGCTTTGTCCTTCTTACACAATCATGACTAGACCTGGAGGACACATCATGCAGGCAAGGCTTCTGCTGCCACAACTCCACAAGGTTTTCCTCTTTGCTGGAATTCCACACATTTCTTTTAGTGTGTTTTGCCTCCATGGCTAGCTGCTATCCATCTGTTTGTTTGGGTTTAGCACCAGTGCGTCACTTCATGCTGCATTTCTATTGGTTGGTTCGTAGACATAGGTCATAACAGCAGTCACACTGTGAGATGTTCATCACAAATGTCTGACACTGTCAGAATTTTATCGCAGGCTGTCTTTAATCGCAAGACCATGACAACAGTCATCCTTGAGCCTCTCTCACTGTACGATGTAGGAACACTGTTTTTTAGAGCCACGACCAAAGCTATCGCCACCTTTCTTTTATGATGATCATCTTTTATCTGGGACAGTCCAAAATTGCACAGTGTATACCAGGCTCAATACCTACATGGGTGTATAAAGAGAGCTGGATACAGTGTTGGAGGCATGGCCCTATTCATTTCAATGAAAGCTGCTCAGTGGGCCGTGAAGCCAAAAATGCTCAACTTTCTGAGTATAAAAGTATCTAGATCTTCCGCATTGTTTGGCTCAGAGAGCAATTGCATAAGAGACTTTCCGCCGGATGAGTGGCTAACTTCAGACTTTAGAAATGTTATCAGACTGAATGGATCAAATCCTGAGTTATTTCATGGGGATTATATTGCTCAAAAATGTATCCACTGATTTGCAGGCATTTTTTTCACACTGTAAGCTTAAGGGAAAAAGTCTTTTTGGCCCAATGGCATCATGTTATGAACCCAGACAACTCAGTCTCATTCCGAAGTCACTGAAATCCGGCGCTTGGCCAGTGACTTCCAGTGTCAGATACCAACAAAAAAAGCCATTCTTTAACGATGGCATGATATGCAGCCGGTTGCCATTGTAGTTTAACAGCGGCCAGTGGCATCAGGAGACAACATGGTGGGACAAGAACTAAGGTTAAGGAGGCGAAAGTCCAAATAGGGCAGGTGGGAGCGGCGGTGGATGGGTCCAACAAACACAGACTATCACCTGGGAGAGCATTGTTCGCATAAGATTGTAAAGTCAAACCCTGTTCTTTTTTCCTAAACCCAACTACGTGTTTTTGTTGCCTAAACCCAGCCATGTACATGGAACTTATGATTAAACATTGTCTTATGTAGTATATTAGCTGGGCTGTGCATACATTCTTCTGAACTACTTGTGCGTGGGTTTACAATTTGAATCTTTGCAGTAAAGGCACACTCCAACAGTTTCAATGAAAAGTTAAAGTTCATATAGTGAAGAAGTGAGGAGACAGTGGTGTGGTTACAAATCCAGAAGACACAGAGGAAAATGAGCATAAATCTGTAGTAGTGTTTTAGTTCACGCGACAAAGATTTTCAGATTATGCTCCAGGTTTTGGCATCTCATTTGCATGCAAATAGTTTTAACTCACTAAAATGGAGATTTAAAAAAAAAAAAAACGTCTTTAAAGGTGCAGATGTTACAGAACTGTGGTTACTCTGTGTGGACACGTAAGACGAAGCGTTCGGGAAACGATGATGTAATCTCCTGAATTCCTCCTTTATTCTTGAATCATATGTGAATAATTGTAATGAGATCTACAGTAGGTGTTTTGAAAAGGTAAGGTCAGCCTGTACACTTTAACAATTTTGTGACAAGACAGACTGTTCATGTGGACAGATTTTTTTTTTTTTAAACAGAGGGGAAAAATATCTGTTTTAAAACTATACGTGTTATATTGTGAAGGTGTGGACATAACTGTGTTTTACATTAAGATCATTTTGCATCAAGCATTGGAGCTACATTTCTAACCATAGTCTCTGCCAGCTGTTGAGCAGACAGTGAAGGAAGTGTATGTTGTCATCAGGGCAAAAGTATTTGCTGTAAACAGAAGCACATTTACATAGGTTCTAGTGCATATGTACATGAGAGCTCTCTATGCAATCAGACTTTTCAGTTGTACACATAGCGATGTGTTATCAAGTGTGTGGTATTAATATTGCAGGGATAATTAAATACTTTCCTAGCCTGTGACGTGGAAACAATCAAAATAGTACTTCATCAGCTATGTCAATTTGAGGTTTTCAGTGAGACGACGAATCCAACAGGATGTTTTTTTGCAGATCATCTCTTAATAGGACAAAGCTGGATCTAGGCCCCGGGTTTCTGGAGCTCTTTTGAAGGCAGCTGAAGTAATGATTAGAAAGCAAGTCCACATCTGAGATATATTTTCCAATACCAAAGCCATTACTGGAACCAGATGGGCGAGACGTTGGTCCGTTTGATACTTCCTGGTTTTTAACAAGCCTTTTTATTGACAGAATGGTTTCATGTTTTGTTGTTTACGCTTGTTGCACTGACATGATGGATTTCAGCTCATAAAAGTATTTACATTAAAACATTCATCATCGAGTTACTCAAACCTGTGTTTCTTGTGCAGGAAAAATACAAGCTGCCTCTGTCAGCTATTTGAATTCTGTGCACATTTGCATGTTACTGTTCATGAATCAAATAAATTGGCATGGGAAAGTCATGCCTGTACAGCATGAGAACATATCCATCAGCACAAGCTATGTGAAGACAAATCTTTTAAGTCTGACAGTTAATTAGTGCTGCCTTTAGGTTAAGAAAGCATTGGAGTTCACTATCAGCACGAGCTGTTAGAGATATATCTCAGTATTAGCATTTACACACCACATACCGAAGCACCAACAGCCTGTGAAACCACAATGAACCTGAATCAGGAGGAGCATCGTCAGAGAGCTGGGGGGGGGGGAATAAAAACATGCTTGCATGAGAGAGCCTTCGGTGAGGAGAACTGGCAGCGCCATGCTTTATCTTTCCAAAAAGCGTGAAAATGTTAGTTTGGCACAGCTGTTTGACTTGATTGTCAAAGCAGAAACCGGCTGTTTTGGCAGTTCATACTCTACTTTGTTTTAACAGCATCACACACATCACACGCAAAGCCTGAAATTATGGTTTACAGAAAGAAAAGATGGACAATCTTTACATGACAGTTTTAAGATGCCAAATGTTTACAAGTAACTAGCATAGCTAGATAGAGTTCTTATGTTGACATGTCCTTTAATGGAGCATTGTAGCTAACACATTTTAATAAATCAAATCACTGCAAAGTCATTTCTCCACTACCTTGGCCCTTTGGGAACCCTGAGGTTCTGGGGCATTGGGGCAGTTACCCGCTTTGCCTGTTTGGTAATCCAGACTTGCACTAGCAGCTTTGTGAGGCTGTACATATGAGAACAGCACTGCTTTGAGCTAAATGCTAACATCAGCTAAACAAAATTACTAATTAACACTAAACATAAACTACAGCTGAGGCTGAATGTTATTCGCTGTTTTTAGTATTTTGTAATAAGCCCAAGTGGTGAACATAAATTGACCTGAGTAAAGTCACAGCATCACCAACGTCATTAGGATACACCATCCTGCAGCCACTTTTGTACCAGGCAGTTCTACAGTGGCCCTGAGGGTCATAACATAGTAACATTTCAGAAAACTCAACAACGTTCAAAAACACAACCCCTTTTCAGAAACTGTTTTCACAAAACAGGACTTTTCAGAAAACACATTTCACAAAACATAACCACGTTTCAGAAAACAAAACATTTCACAAAGCACAACTGCATGTCACAAAACAGATTTCACGTAACACTGCATTTCACAAACACTTAAACATTTCACAACATTTGTGACACATTGTAGTGTTTTCTGAAACACAGTGATTTGTGAAATATCGTGTTTTCTAAAATGTTGTGTTTTCTGAAATGTGTTTTGTTAAATGTTGTGTTTTGTGAAATGTTTTCTAAAATGTGGTTGCATTTTGTGAAATGTCATTTTGTTTTGTGAAATAGTGTTTTTTGAAATATGTTTTGTGAAATGTCGTGTTTTCTGAAATGTTGTTTAGTGAAATTTGTTTTGTAAAATGTGTTTTGTGAAATGTGTTTTCTAAAATGTGTTTTCTGAAAGGTGGTTGTGTTTTCTGACATGTGTTTTGTGAAGTTTTGTCTAATTTTTTAGTGAGATATTTCCCTAAACCGAAGCGACCGATAGACCAAAGAACACTGCCATGTCTTTGCAAATCCAAGAAAGAAAGCTAAATAATATAACAGACACCATTCAGTTTTCCATATTTATGTAAAATTTGTATGTACATGTAATAGGCAGCAATGCACTGCTGACATTCAAATCTGTAACAAAATAGTGCTAAAACTGACCAGCAACACTTGAGCAAAACAAACCAGAACACAGAGTTTGCAATATTTGCACTTTCATAACTTTTGCACTTTGAAACATGTTTAACTACAAGGCGTTTTCCATAACCGATGAATACTGATTACTGCAGTTAGACTGGATGTAGAGAGACAGAAAAGTGGTAAAAACTTATTTGGCCAAATGTCAGGTGACAACGTACAACAAGAAATGAAGAAATCTGCCACATAGGCCTACATAGTATCTCATGATGCAGATTGGTGGTTATAATTCTTTTAGATTTTTCAAGTAACGAAAAGAAATGTAACAATAAAAAGAGAAAATTAGAAGAAAATTATCAAAATGATTGGTAGTGCAGTCTTAGTTTGACAAATCGATCAGCTGACGGCAGCACTCATTCATACTTCTGTCAATAACTTATTCAACAGGAACCCTCTTTTGAGCTGCACTGTACAGTGTGGCTTTTAAAGCTCCAAATACCTGCAACTGCCAATCCTGTAGTCTAATCACTGGTTTTATGATTTATTACTTTATGATCACAGTGAGAGGGATTAATAAGAATAGCTGAACATTTTTACTGAGTTAGATGAGAAGACTAATACCACTCTTTATTTGTACACTGAATATGAAGCTTGAGCAGCAGATGGTTAGCTTACATTAGCATTCGGGTGACCAGATGAGAATGGGTGAGAACTTGGGAAAGGAGAGTTTGGGGTAGGTGTGGTCATGTGGCCTTGAGTATGTTTCGTTCAGTGTAATCTCTATACACAGATATCGCATATGTATGCATAATCTGTAGAATATGGGATGAGATTTTGATATTTTTGGTTTGTAGTGTTGGACAAAGCCAGGCTAGCTCTTCCCCCTGCTTCTAGTCTCTATGCTAGCCTAAGCGAACTGTCTGCTGATTCTAGCTTCATATTTACTGTACAGACTTGAGTGTTTTCACTCTTCACAATGAGTTCTCAGTAATAAAGCAAAACTGTATTTCCCCAAAGTGTCCTTCCATACCTTTAAGCAAAATCCCTAGACCTGTTGAATGAAAGAGGGTAACAAAGTAAATGTATCTACATAGAAATAGTGGAAATGATTTCAGTGGGAAGGGCTTTTACTACAATGTCCTTTTCTAAAGAAGAAAAAAAGGAAACCCAACCCTTTCTTGTGGCGTCATCACTCACCACAATCAACTAAAACTTAACGATGGACATTTCAAAGTATATCTGTAAATATACAAAGATATATAGATATATAAACAGGACAATAGAAAGCAAAGTTTGGGATCTTTAATGCTTGTGCAAGTTCATATGTAGGATGAAATGCGACCAAAGGAGGAGGGCGGGGGGTCATATTATTTGAAGACGTTCTCGAAGGCAGGACATTTGTGGGTCTTGAGTTTCTTGATGGCCTTTTTGAACTCTTTGCTGGACTTGTCCCACTTGTGGATGCCTGTGAGGAGGTACTGCTTATCCACCTTGCGGCCCATGATTAGATACTGGTTTCCCAGGTTGTCCAGCTGCTGGCAGGGGCAGTCTGCACCATTCTTCAAGTACAACACCAGCGTCTTTATGTCCTTCTTCTTCAGGTTCCCTGGTTTCAACATCTTCTTCCTCTTCTGTAGGATCACCTTGCGGTCCATGTTTTCTCGCTTTACCTCCTTGATCTTGGTCTTGAAAGCTGAGGAGAAAAAGGACAAAGAACTGTTACCCCGTGCTTAAAGGTGGATGAGTTTGCATACAAAAAGTTTGGTCTGATCACACTGTTGCCTCTAAAGACTGCTAGTTAATGTTTTATGAGTCCAAAATGCCAGTCATGTGCAGTGTGTCACCCTCTGTGCTAACAAAATGAAACATGATAAAGGGTATCAGTGGCAAGCCAGCGCTATATCCCCAGGACATGTATACTAATGTGATTCTGCAAAGGTGTACTGGTTTGGTAAAACAATCACCTCCACTGCACTACTTCATTAACTGTCTTGTTTTTCCTTTATTTTCTGTGAAATTGTATGTCTTGATATATGTCACTTTACATTCATATGCATTACAACATATATTAAAATAACCAGAGAGGACCGTCTGTTTTTGGCAAATCCAGCAAGCATCACGGTTATTAAGGGGTATAAATGGGATGGCATAATCTCTCACTGTAGAGAAATGAATATTATCTGACAATAAATATCACCACCCCTACACTGTTATATAAAGTTTTTTATTATCTTTGCCAGGCATACACCTGGTTGGGATCATGAGTTCACTCATTTGTTTGTGTGCGTGTTTGCATGTGTAGCTATCTGTCCACAGCTAATCTTGCATACTATTGGTCCCATCAACCTAAAATTTTAGTGCACATTTATAGACCTGTAATGGATTCTTGCAAATGCCATTAGGAGCACTACAAGGAGGCAGAGGAACACGGCGGTTGGGTGCTTAGACCCAACTGTGGAGATGGTCCGTCTCGGGCATGACTTGGCACTCGCTGCGTTTAAACTGGCAATGAAAACGTAAATCAATGCGGCATGGTTTTACTCGTTGCAGCCATAAGTGCCATTGTAAAAGCCCCACTAATCTTTCACTAAACTCTATTTAACCTTCTAATCTTTCTGTTTCCTCCAGTTCCCCTTCTGAAACAGAGCATGAGTCAGACCTTGGTGGTCCAAATCTCCATATGCTTCCACGCATTAAGCCCTCTCATTTTTCACTGACATATAGTGATGTGTGTGTGGCACGGATGACCTTGTGACATGGCAATGTGAGAGGAAAAAAAAGCGCAGCATGCTATGTCCAATCTAAGTGACACAGCCGGTGTCGGGATAAATCACAGAGTCTTCTTGAAGACAAAGTCTTGTGACCTACAGCGTGGGGAACAGCCTGATTGAGCATGAATCATTTTCACACTCCGGCAAAGATCTGGACTGATAAAACTGTAATTTCTGTCAAATTTTTTCCACAGTATCCCACACCAAATCCCTCTTGACTCACTTTTTACAGAATTGTGCTCGACATAACACCTGAGCTGGCACTTTAACAAACTTCCAAATGTTTCATCTTATCCTTTGCACCCGTATCTCCCATTGCTAATTAAAGTGTTAAAAAAGAGCCGTCCTGTTTTTCCCAGTATTAAGAGTGCACATGGTAGGGATTAAGACTTTTATCCCCTGTCTCTAGTCTCTCAAACGGCCTCTGTGAGGAGGCTTAGTGTTCAGTGAAATCAAAATGGGCAGCATTCATAATTAGGGAATCATAAAAGAGAAGGCCTGGCCCACCCCTGAAAGGACTTCATCTTGATAAATCCTCCATCCTCAATAATCCTTTGACGCCATGAACTTTCTTTGCACCTCGTGTTGTTTGAGAGCTTAATCTCCTCAGCAGCTACATACAGTAAGAAGTCAGATCATTGAACTGTTTAGCTGTTAACAATGCTATGCTTTGCTTAGAGCTGGTGAAACTGTCCCTGTAGCCACGCTTAATTATAATGTGCAATAGAGCAAACAACTGTTTTCACTTTAACATGAATAGACCATCCAGTAGGTGGTATTCAGTGGTGTTGCTGCTACATCTGTATGCTCCTATTCTCCTTGTGCAGGATGTATCAAACATGGGCTATAAAGCTCTGTAAGCTGCCATTGTTTCTGCCCCGTGATGGGGCCAACACAGAGCTATTGTGCTGAGAGAATAAAAGCATTTTGAACCAGCGAAGAACTTAAACATTTTAGCCTAAGCTGCTGAAATCACTTTATGGGTTATTAATAAAAACAACTCTTCTGTATCAGTTAAGCCATGTATTATGTTTATGTACAGTTTTGAGGTACTGTTATTAACTTAAGTATTTCCATCTTTCTAATGCCGCTCCCCAACAATACTTTATTACTTCACTATAATTATCTGATTGCTAATACCTACTATTTTCAATGATCTGCTAATTAAATATGAAGCATGCAATATCGGCTACTAATATGCATTAGCGATCCCTCATGATGGGGGGTGGATGGCTATATGGACACTAGTTTTGAGTTTTGATTAATCAAAAAAGTAATTATTATATTCAATATTTCCCAAGAAAAAAAGCACAAATTTTAAAGAAGTTGGAAAAAAAATGACTCTTTTATGGTTGAAACAGTTCTTCACAAATCTGTATTTGTTATCAACGTGATCATCTTATGATGCCTCAGACAACATTTTGAATTAAAGGCTTGCTTGTATTTTACATTGTTACTGTATAGTGAGGTATTGCTACCTTTGTGTAAGTAACCTGCATTACCTCCTCTCCTGCATATGAATTATTCAAATGAGGGGTTGTTAACTAACTCAGTAAGTGAGTCATTTTAATACATTTTGATTACAATTTGCCTGGAATCATTCATTAGGACACCAGAATTTTGTAAAAAACAAAGAAAAATCTGATTAAGGTCAGTGCAATACAATTAAATTATCATCTAAGTCCTATTCCATTAATAGAAAACTCTTATTTTGTTGAACAAAGTGTGTACACATATAAGTCAAATGCCTATTTTAACTTTTTATGAAAAATACATTTAGCAGCCCCTCCAGGATGTAGCAATGTCACGATCACAACAAATTCATCCCAATGAAATCTGTGCGACTTTGCAATTTTGCCCAATCACCGCAACTTTTCTACAAATTTGACCACATCTGACTCATTCTCCCATGAGTCGCTAAACCCCCTTTCTTGTTCCTGTTTGTGAAGATGCAGACATGTACAACACAAAGGTCTCACATTTACCAACAAAAATTAATGCTTAAAAGTGTGTGAGGCAATTTCCATGTATTCTGCGTAAAAGTGGGGGTAAACTGCTTTGCATCGCATGCAACGTTGTGTTTGAACACAAGTGAAAGCCATCAACTGACACTTTTCTACTGTAAAACACACCTGGAGAATTGCTAAAACATGTGGACAACGGGGAGACAGATCACTATGACAGAGACTGTTGCATTCACATCTATTAAGTGCTGAAAGAATTCAGGTAAACTGGATTACCTATGCATGGTTAGTGGTAACATTAGAGTGGTATAAATCACAAACTAATAGAGGTGTGCTTGCCTGTTTATGTGACAAACTGTATGTGAGTGTGTGTAATAAAGAGAATAGTAAAAGTCTCAAATAATATGTTTAAACATGGTGTGACAGCTTCATTAAGACTTACTGGTTACTAGAACACTGTTAACAGTTGTTTTTGTTCTCACTGGAACAAGTTGCCTTCAGTTTTTAATGAATTATACAAAGAAAGCAACTATTTTTCGCAATTATGACATTGCAACATGAGTTGCAATTTTTTTTGGAAAGCTGCTGTGAAATCTGGCATTTTCGATAGCTACTATCCCCAAAAAAAAAAAAAACCACAAAATCCTGGAGGGACTGATTTAGGTATTAATGTAAAATTAACTTGACATTTTTTTTAATACTAGATTTAGGTATTTATGTAACTTGACTGTAAAAAGATTTTTCTTTTAATGCTCCTAAGTAAAGCAACATTAAAACATGCTATTTAGTTTGGGGGGTTTCCTGACCCCTGACCTGATTACCTCTGCTGCTTCAGAGGCACAGACAGGTCCTCTAGCTCCCAGGGTGTCATAAACCCAGCAGGAGGGTGTGTACTGCTCCCCATTCACAATAATGGAGACACAACTGATCCGATAAGCTGAAGTGATCAGTGCAGGGCACAGGGCTACCCTGTTGTTTACTGCATAAGCAGAGGGAAGAAGCAATTTGGCAACGACAACAAAGTGAGCTGTCCGAGGCAGAGGAGAGATTTAATTGAAGGGTGCTGGAGGTTTTTTTTGGGACAATGAGGTACCGTAAAACCTTTAGCACAGAGATAAATTGCGGTGGGAACAAAGTGTTGAGTGGGATGAGCTGTAAATCTGTTACCAGCTGAGTGCCACAAATACTATGTGTGTGTATAGGCGTGTGTGTGTGTTTGTTGGAAGGAGATTCTTCAGGATTTTGGAGAAATCATGGAGCGTCGGTCCTCAGTAGAGAAACTAAATGTTCTGGACTGTGAACCTGGTGCTTATTACAGTGACTCTGATGTATTAGTCCGAAAACACACATCTGATTTGCAAGAATCTTTCCTTCTCTGCCAGAACGACTTCACATTCAACCACCTTAAGTCAAAAGCTGTCTTGCCGCGGCATTCTCTGCTTTCATCAGGATCAAACAGCATGAAAAAGTCAAAGGCGCTTGTGCAACTGATGGGAAGCAATTATGCAGGGCGTCAAACGATAGAAACACTATTATCACACACACACACACAAACACACACAAAAAAACTACTTCACACTTAACTTTTACCTTAACTAAGAACAGACCTTTCGCAATTTCCAGTAAGTGAGGTTTTCAGTGGACAAAAATGCTAATTCACTGCCAGTGTGGGGATATTTTATACATGATGGTTCCGCACAGATTAATAAAGACTTTAGCGGAAGTCACTGATTCATTCCTCAAGCCTCTCTGTGGTTTTACCTCACTGCTTTCCATGGAGATGAGCAAGACATCTATTTATCATATCTATTTTGTGGTCTTGTCCAAACAAGACTTGTCTACTACTAAAACTGTGTCTCTTGCCAGCCCTCCTGTTTTTCCTGGGAGACTCCAGTTTTTCATCGCCCTCTCCCGGTTTCCTCCATGGGTTACAATTCTCCTGTTTTTCCCCTGATTGATGACAAACTTTTCAATATGTTTTTCCTTTTAATTATCGCAGCCTGTTTTTGGCACTGTACAGCTTGTATAAGCCCTGTGACTCTAAAAGTCTACTGTTTTTTCCCCATTTACATTTTCCCCCTCCTTTCTACCCTCCAGGGTTTGAGAGGGGCGTCCACTGGGCTCGCATGAACTGGGAGCAGCTGCCTTGACTCCATGCTGACCGTGTTACAAGTGTGTAATGGGACCGCTCTACCTGGGGTTTAAGGGGTGCCTCAGGGATTGGGGAAGACCCGACTTACCCTTCTCTGCCATGGTGGGGTACCCAACTGTCCTCAAGAGACTGAGAGCCTCCCATTTCACCTCACTAAGGCATTCAGTGCCCAGGTGTGCATAGGCCAGGGAGGACAGCTGGCTGTGGGTCCCTGGCATGGGACAAGCCTACAGCCTGGCTTTCCTCTACCTTTCTCTGATGGAGTACCAGGGGCATGAGCCAAACTAAAATTAATGCCTTGCGGTTGTACGCTTCAGCTAACCAGTGAAGTTGCACTGACTGTTTACATCCATGTCTATTAAAACATGAATGCTTCACACACTTCTTCCCCCCAGCAGCACAGAAGATCTATACAACGGGCACAGTTTCAAGGTTGACACCCAACATTAGTGTCACCAATTCAGTATCTGACCAAAAGTCTCCCCTTCTGTTCCTGAGTTATGGCATGGAATAATAGCCAGAAAAGTGTTTTTTCAGAACATTATGATGTCACAGTTAAGTTGACTTTGACCTTTTGGATATAAAATTTCATCATCTCATTACTTTATCCTATTAGACATTCGTGTGAAATGTTGTCATAATTAGCATGTTAATTCTTGAGTTATGGCCAAAACATGTTTTGTGAGGTCACAGTAATCTTTGATCACCAAATTCTAATCAGTTCATCCTTGGGTCCAATTGGAAATTTCTGCGAAATTTTAGGAAATTCCCTCTAGCCATTCTTGAGATATCGCATTCAAAAGAATAAGAGAGACACAAGGTCACAGTAACATTGACCTTTGATCACCAAATTCTAATCAATTCATTCATGAGACCAACTGGAAGTTTGTGCCAAATTTGAGGAAACTCCCTAAAGCCACTCTTGAGATTTTGCATTCACCACAGTGAGTTAGACACAAGGTCACAGTAACCTTGACCTCTGACCACCAAATTCTAATCAGTTCATTGTTAGGATGTGCCAATGTTGAGGAAATTCTTTCAAGATGCTCTTGAGATATCATGCTCACGAGAATGAGATGGACAGACTGTTGTATGGATGGACATAAGGACAAGACAGATGACAAGACAGATGGACGGGCAGCCCAAAAACATAATGCCTACAGCCATGGCTATCGCCAGCAGGGAGGAATAAAAACTAAATCAAATTAATTGTAGTTAATGTAAAAAATGTTGTTGCAGTTTAGTCATTATTTTGTTGTTTTCATTCTTAATAATCACCAGAATACAGGAAACGGTCTCTGAAACTCTTTTTCTGGGTGAGGATCACAAGCTCCCCCGCTTTGGTTTCAATATCCTCTGATTTTTTGAGGTCTCAAAGTTGGCAAGTACGCCTTCAGTTTTCGTCCGCTTTCAAGTCAAAAGTAGCAGGATACAATCAGGATGCTGGTCTTATCTTTTGTTGGTGATTTAAAACACATCATGATAAAAGCCTCAGATTTTTTCCATCTGCATATTTTCTGTCTCCTAAAGACAAGACATTAAGTCATGTTTGGCTTCAGCTGCTGTCAGTTATATTTATAGTTGCAGCTTTTTCCTCAGACCAAAACTGAATTCCACTGGCCTACTGGAAAAAAGCAACAAAGAATCTTTAGGCTAGCTGATAATATAAGCAGTTATGATATCTTTGTTCGGCTGTGCATCAGATGTTTACCCCACTGTAATCAACTTGTGCACCATGCTGAAATCACGCTGACGTTTGTTGCATTCCAGAGGAGGTCGGTCCCTTGTGGGTTCAAACCTGCAGCATAAGCAGCACACTGTCTCATCCTCAGCCTGGTGCTAAATCTGTCTGTGTATCCTCACATGTCAGCTGGTTAGGGGGCTTATGACAAGCAAGCAAAACAACATCTGTCTTCATCCGAGATGAAACAAGCCAATAATGTGCCACTCTCCTCTTGGCAAACCGGGACGCAGACTGAAAAAAGGCGAGTCCCATCACCGCAGCATAAACAGCCAGGCAATTCGTTAAACAAATGTAACTTTAAACTTTTTCTGAGAACTGGAAGAAAGTCTGTTTCCAATGTGCATCCAGTCTATGTTTGCCCGAGATGGAACCTGGAATTCAAGCTGCTGCAACTTTTGGTACAGCCAGAGAATAAAACATGAAAGCCTAACATCTTGCATCTTGTGTGCATCATGCATGTATCATTCCTGGAAGTCCTCATAACTGCAATTCAGTTGATGTTTGTGTTTTTAATTGAAGTCGAGACTTTTGATAGTAGTGGGCTTGTCATGCAAAATTTCCACAACCAAATCAAATACCCCCATCAGCTAAAGATGTTCCTTCTTTCCTGGTTTGTTAATGTTGTTTTCGGTCTGGTTTCCGATCCAGTTGGACTGCAGACGCTCTAATGAAATGAATGTGTAAAACTGACTGCGGCATGCGGTGTCTTATTTTTACGAGTTGTCTCTAAAATTTCCATATAATCCCTGACTTGTCCAGAAGTGTTCTCTAATTCTCTCTAATATCCCCCTTCGAGGAATATTTCTCCATAGATTTTATAATATTCCAAAATTACGCAGCCACTGGGAAGCTGAGACTCTAGAGGCCACGAAACCTTTTCAAAGTGAATGATGTGACTGTGTCAGTGTGAAGCTATTGAACCCAGTGGGGCCCCCAGATATTTTTCATAGGCGTGCCCAGATGGGATCACTGAAAATCTTGGGATGGCACACCAAAACCAAAAGTCATAACTGAACTTCAGGGATTCAAATATGCTATTGTAATATATAGGCTAGTAGAAAATTATGTCAACATAGAGGGTTAAGAAATTGCATGCTAATGAACTTTGGTTTCTTATTTTACAGTTAATATTACTGATGTGCATAAACTTATAATACAATTATTTTGAGGTCCACAATAATCCTGCTTTCATGTGTTATGCATCTCTACAAGTTAGGTGATTCATTGTTCTTTACCTAGGCTGAGTGTTCTTTTTCTAAAAAAGAAAAATATGAAGAAGTACATTGATCGTAAGAACAAAACATTTACTGGAAACAAGCCCTCTCAAGTTTAGGGGCGACTAGTGGGTACCCATAGAACCAATTTTCATTCAGATATCTGAATGAGAGAAAGTTCAAGAGATCCCTTTGAAAATTGCCTTGCCAGTTGTTCCCTTGCCAAAGCTAAGCCTAAATTTGGATTGTTATGTAGCCCCCTTCCAAACAAGCTATGCTAACATGATTGGTACCAATGGATACCTTAGGTTGTTAGTTTCACAAGACACCAAGACCTTTGCACTAGCCAATAAAAAGCAGGATTCATAGTTCTCTGTCAAATCAATGCTGCACAAATCAATGCCGCATTTACGTTATAGGCTCTGCGTCAACATAGCGCTTACGTTGTACCCTACACCGTAGCCTGATGTGCATCTCCCCAGCAACAAAGACCTCCTGTCTTTTTTGTGAGCTGAAAACCATTTCCATCCATGAAAACGAAGATTTCATTTATTTAAATTTTACAGATAGGAAACAATAAATTGTGAAGACAATAGAGCCCCTAAAATAGCATTTAAAGTCTTCTAAATCTCTGATTTAACCTTTGGAGATTTATACTTAGGGATTTATTCCAGCTTCATATGAATAGAGGAAATCTCCGCTAGTCGCTAGGCTAATTTATACAATGTAAAATGCCAAAGGCTTGTGCTGAGAACATTAGCATGTTGTATTTGTTTGGAAAACATGTTTAGTATAAGACAATTGTTTTGTCGGTGAATCTTGTGAGTTATAATGGAGCTGAATTTTGCAACTTTGTTAAATGTTGCTGCTGTTCCTGGCTTCATATATGTAGAGGAAACGTCAGCTAGCCACTAGGCTAATTTACACAATGTCAAATGCCATAGGCTCGTGCTAATAAGATTAGCATGTTGTATTTGTGGGGAGCAAATGTGTCCAGCAAAAGACAAGTGCTTTGTCTGTGAATCCTGCGAGTTACAGTAAAGCCACTTTGTGTACTTTTGACGACTTGTGTTTGAAGTTGTCTCCATTAAGCCATGTTTAATGTGTGTTTTGGGTGCGTTTTGAATCAACTCAACTTTACAGCACTTCACAGAAACCCCGCTGCCAACTGGTGTTTTGGAGGTGTAACTGCAGAGTGACACAGACACACCACTGCACGCTTATAATGGCGTAGGCCATGTGCGTAGGCTACAGCATAGGCTCTGCACAGAGCTGATGCACAAGTATAAATCCACCCAAAATTAGCACACCACAGCCTCTTCAATGTCAGCCTCCAATTACTGTATCACTTGTGTCAGGGTGGCCATGCCCCCCCGCACCCACCACTGGTTGAAACTTTTTTTTTTAAAACCAGCAAAGACATTCGATTACAAGAAAAGCCTTGAGGCCCCAAGCTCCTTAATCAACACAGGTTAAGGGTCAACTTACGTTTAAAAAGTACGTATTACATTTGACCAGGACAAAAATTACATATTTAAAATAGATGTTGTTGAAGAAAAACAAACATACTGTTTATGATTAACTACTTAATTTAGAAAGACATAATGCCCCCAGTCTGCCCAGACAGCAGAACAAACATCCCACTTTACCGCTGCGAGAACCTGCCACATAAATACTTTAATGACCCCAATTCATTAGTCGCAGAACATCATCCTCAGACAAACCAGACAAGCTGGTACATCTGACCGAGACATAAAACCTCACATGTAACCTTTACATAAAAACTGCTGGCATGTAAGAAGTTCTTCAGAGTTCACTGGGGTGGAAATGGCCAAGTATGGTCAGATACAGGATGCACTCTGGGAAAAAATGCAGCTTTACTTACTTTCTTAAGAATTTATGGAGTGTTTTAAAGCTTGAGGATGGAGGATGCAATTGATGCAATCTCATGCTGTTCTGATTGCACAGAGTGCTGCGATACATGTCAAGGCATCTCAGAGTGGGGTGCGTGTAATTTGCATTTTGTGTGTCGGCACAATGGGTGTCGGGAGGATGCTTACCAAACTCGCTGGCACACATGTGCTCAAGTATGGCGTCTGTTTTCATTTCGTTGTCACATGGAGGGCAGATGGGAGAGTAACCTGTGGAAAATAAATAAAGGGATATGGTTTGGAAGTCAGTGGAAAAAATATCAAATGCAAGTTGCAATGATACCGGCAATGAATCATTCACATGGCTTTCCTGGAATAATTCACGTCGCCACACATTTGGGATGTGGTTTAAAGAACAAAGAAAGAATCAAGGAGGAAACAAAACACTCATTTCTCAATTGAAATGAAGGGGAGTTTAACTAAATAAATAAAAAAAAAATCACCACACTGCTCTTAAATTCCAATTATACATGATTTATCCTGCAGATCTCGACGCACACCTAACTTCTCTAAGCATTCACAGATCCTATCTAGTGTCTGGTTGTCAGTCGCCCGGTCTCTGGGGCTTCGTACGCTCTGATGACCTGACCTCAGCGAGGAATGTCTTCAGCTTTTATAGCCAGCTGTAACTAAGAGCTGCAGTAAACACTCTTCCTCACTTTGCTCCATTTAGGCGGTTTTCAAAATGGATCTTTCCTTCAAGCTCAGCAGTGATGTACACACCTTAAACTCACAAAAAAGATAAAAAATGTGGAAGGAATAAATGGTAATGATATTCAATCCAAGCTTAAAGGAATGCTCTGACATTCCAAAAAAAAAAAAAAAAAAGATAATAATAGCTGGCTCGAAGACAAAAACCCAACCAAAGACAAAGAGCCAAAATGTGTTTTTGCCAAAAAGTAATTCAGTCTAGAGGCATATCTGCAAATATTTTACCAACACGATTTTTCAACTTTTTTTTCTACTACCGCAAATGATCGCTTCATGCCAAACAGCTGAGTTTACTTTCCAAACAAACTTGGACCTGCAATGCGATCGCTGCGTCCTGCAGCATTTAATTCAAACCGACTGCATTTCAATGTCGCAGGCAGCGCAGGTCTAGATCGATAGAGCACAGGGGAGGAAGGACTGGAGGAAAACAAATAGTTTTCTCTCTGTTGCCAGTTGTCCATTACATGTGTTTAACGAAAGCTTGTGAAAGTAACACCCAGGTGTAAAGAGCTTATGAAAACACACACTGTTTACAGAGTCACAGGGTCCCTCTGCTTGTTTGAGCCTGGTTCTCCTTTAAATCAATTATCACCGGCCTGTATTCAGCAGTGGCGTAGTAAGCACCGTTAGCTGACTTCTGTTAACAGTCATTAAGGAGAACGGCTAAGAAAATTAGGCAAATTTTTGTTTGTCTTCAACAACCTCAGAATCAGATATTGCTACTTTCCTGGAGAATACTGAGGACAGAAAACCATGAAACTAAGTAACAGGCTTGACTCTGTCCTGCTGGAGAACGCCGGCTTTATTTATCACCAGCGCTGACAACGAATGATAACAGGTGATGTCTGGAGAGTGAAGAGCTCTGTGTGGTCCCCCTTACCCTGAAAAGGGAGCCTTTTTCAGAAAAACGGGCCTCCGTCCATACCACCATGTCAGTCAGTAACACCCACCCCCTCTACACACACTCACACGGGACACTCTACAGATACAGTGAGCACTGTGTAATTGCTGGAAGATCCACAGTCCCCCCATTTATGGCCAACTTCTTCAGCATAAATGTCTTCAAGTGTCGTATTTACAGTTTAAGATTGAAATATAAGTAACTTGATGATGTGATGATGGAAATCCCCCTCTATTTTATGGTTAAAGTGAATGAGGTGGTTGTACTTTCCCTTCCCTGGTGTCCACCTAGGCGACCGTGCAGCAGGGACACTGGCACAGCAACAGAACACGAGCTGAAGCTCCAAACCGAAACTATTCGTAATGAGCCCACACTTTATCTTCCCCAGGCTTGTTGCTCTTGTGCATTTTTCAGGGTGTCTCTGGTATTTGTCAGCTCGGCCCATCGGGGTTAGAGCTGGAAGACCATTTTTCTGGACTATTTTATTACATCCAACCCGCTTCACTGATGCTGCATGAGGTGTCTGACTCTGTTTCATACCAACGCTCACAGTGCCAACAGATTCTGCAGCCAAGGAGCCATTAGTGATAGATGATAACAGTGGTGGTGGTGGTGGTGGGGGTGTCCTTGGGAGCTTTGTTTAGAAACCGCTGGCTCTCGAATGCTCACCCAGAGACTGGATTTTAATGCACATTATTTGGACGGTGTGTTTTTCAAATTATGTCTTCGTCTTTCCATCTTTCAGCTGTTTTAATGCGTTTGTCAGTGACGGCGTGGTAGAAAATGGGAATTAATAGATGCAGGTATTCACTTTTCTCTGCTGGACCCTCTCCCAGCATTGTACTCCAGCTCAACAAACACCTTGGAATAAATCACTACCATCTGTTAGAGCTTTTTCAATATATGAGTCCAAGTCAATAGCAAGCAATTCACATGGAAGCCAGAGTTTATATGGCAGCTTATATTGAAAAGACAACGCAACCACATAAGACTTTATTTAGAGGGCATGGGAGATGGAGGTGGAGGTGGGTGGTTGGTTGACATTGTTAAAATGAGATCAAATCCAGGCTTTCACAGCTGATTTGCCCCCCAAAAGGTTGTATTTACTTTGTTTGTGTTGGGATTTGCATCTACAAACACACCTTCACCCCTGAAATAACATTCTCAAGCCCAGTTAACTGCACGGGTGTCGACTTTAACACCGTGCCAAAGTAGGTGGCTGTTTGTTTTCTCAGTCAGGTAGTCACTCCGAGTTAGGTAGTTAATGAAATCCCAAATGGCTGCATTGTAGCCAACTGACAGACAATTAATTGCTAATAATTAAAACAAAAACGGATTAATCATTTGAGTAATTTATCAGGAAAGAAATGCTAATTATGTGTTTCCAGTTTCTATGTGAATCTAATGTGAGAATTTGCTGCTTTTCTCTGTTTCAGACTTAATATGTATAAATAATATATTTAAAAGAGACTTCTTTTAGGCCACTTAAAACTCATAGCAGTATGAAGAAAGTCTTTGAAATGGCACTGAGCCTCGGTGTGGGGATATAAATTTACAGAAAATACGATTGAACACAAACACACAAACCTTGGGCTTTGGCGAGGTGTGATGCATATTTCCCACTAGTTTCTGGGATTTCATAGGCCGAAAGATTCATCGATTATTTGGAAAGATTCTGATAAACAGCAGATTTAGCAATAAAGCAAAAAAAAAAATTAGTTAGGCTATGTTTTTATCTTAAACTTATAATTTTCATTTTTATATTCCTAGTGTGAGGGACAGAGAAGAAGGCGTCTGACCAGAAATGATCTCCCCTTTTCATCAAATACCGCTAATACACTCTTGAGCTGAGGTGTAATTTCAACTGGGGAAAAGGGGGATATGTCCCCCTTTTAAAATCCTGTTAGTGTCCCCCCAATTTCAGAAAAGTCTATTAATTTTTTAACCGCAAACAAAATTGTGCTTAATACGTTGCTGTTTGGCCAGGCGTCAGATTCTGGCTGAGAATGTGAACTGAACTGCTGGTTTCGCCCTGATATACTCCAAAAAAAAAAAAAAAAAGACGCAGAGAAACAGAATGTTCAGCATATTTGCTGCTATTCCAACAGACTTTCACATGATGACCAGCTTGACTATTTCACAGATTCTGTACTGGTTTCCATAGCCCCCAAATGTGTGTAGAAATGTAGGAAATGTGTGTCATATTGCATTTATTTTTCTTGAAGAGGACCCCCAGACCCCTGTTTTACTTTGTCCCCCCACTTGTCAACCTCCAGTTACGCCCTTGCTTTTGAGCCAGGCATTAAAGCCACAGATGTCCCTGTGGAGCTGCTCAGTGACCATCACAACCCTGTGATTTCACCTGGCGACTACATTTAAATGTTGCTGTAAAATAGCATGCGCACACACAGTTTCTCTTACAGTAACAATACACACTTGTAAATGAAGGCATCCACCAGTGAATCAGACCTGTCATGTGTTCATTACCTGTCGGCTTGGTGGCCTCGGTCGCATTGGGCTGCGTCATGGCAATGCACACATCGTCTTGGGGAAACTTGTCGCAGGTGAGCATCTCCGGCCAGGGGAAGCCGAACGCCTCCATGATGGGGGTGCAACCGTCCCGTACGGCCTCGCACAGCCAGCGGCACGGGTAGATGGGCCGCTCCAGACACACTGGCGCAAAGAGCGAGCAGAGGAAGACCTGCGTGCCCGGGTGGCAGTTCTTGTGCACCAGGGGCACCCAGCTGCTGGCCTGCTGCTTCACCTCCGCCATGGTCTCGTGCTCCAGCAGGTTGGGCAGCAGCATCTGGTTGTAGCCCACGTTGGTACACAGCCGCAGGTCGTCCGGGATGTCCACGCACTGGGGGGGCTTACCGTAGCTGCGCCCGCCGGTGTACATGTCTGACTTCCAGCCGAGGTACTCGTACTCTGCCCCTCTGCACGCTGACATGAGCGCCACTGTCACAGCCAGCCGGATCATCCTCCAGAACGACTCGGAAGCAGACCTCATGTTCTTTTTATAATGCAATGCAACTCAGCGCGGCTCAGACAGGCGAGTCAACACTCACTTCATGAAGAAATACAGACGAATAACAAGAAACAAATGTAGAAAAAAAAGCTGAGCTCTGCTGATCGACGCGCGTAAAACGTGTTGAGTTTCTGGTTTGGGTAAAGTCCACAGGCACTCTTCTCTGGCTGCAGCCCCGTCGCGCTTCTCCGGTGCGTCTGGCTCCTGCGAGAGTTTGGGGAGGTAAGCGCTCTGCCTGTGCGGAGCTTGGAAACAAGAGGAGATTGTAAAGTGCAATCCGGCCAATCGCAGTGCGTCTGCGCCTTTTGGCACTCTGCTGTCAGTCAAAAAGCTTAATTACCCAGTGTGTAAAAACTCTCCAGGAGCCTCCTTACCCCTCCTTCTACTCCCCCGCTTGTACTCCCTTAGTCAAAACAAAATAGCGAATAATAAAGAAAATCATGGAAAGGCAAATGGAGGCATACACACGCTGAAACCTTCGAGTGTGGTTCTTATGAAAGTTGCACAGAATAAAAGTATATTATGGGGCACTTTTTTTTTTTATTCTAGTTCCCAAACTGTGGTGCAGGGAACAACACGAGTCCCTAGGGATGATGAAGTTTCCTCCATTTAAGGGAGAAAATTTAATTAATATGAAATCAGCTAGAGCCCTTCTGAAGAGTGAACATGAGAATACCTCCAGTTTGCACTCAGAGAACTAAGCATTAGTTTCACTGAAAAATTAATAGGCAGATGAAAAAATGTTGTCGTCTGCACCATAAAACAGACTTAAACCCCTTTCTCTTGCTGCGTTTGATGTATCTATGTCCTCTTTATGTCAGTGTAGATGAATATAAATTACATGAAACATGTATAGTGTAGATTTTAGGCCTTGTGTGACCTTGCGTCTTCATATGAGGACATTACATTTTGAGTCTGCTGCACCTTATACTCAACGTAGAACTGTTGTCCTTGCTCGTAGACACTTTTATGTGCCATCTGGTGGTATCAAAACCACAATACATTAATCTAAGTAAACACAAGACGACTTGTTTATTCATGCTTAATGACATTTGTAGTTTGATATGGCATACAGATTTGAACTATGTTTGCAATAGTAACAAGCTAAAACACTAATAAGGAAGTACTCGTTTGAGGACATTGGGACTCTTATTGTGTTATCGCAGTACTTCACACAGGCCAGTTAGGTTAATTTAGTTGAATTTCCCTTCGAGGATGAATAAAGTTCTTTCTATTCTGTTCTATTCTAGGTCTGACAGGCTGTTCCTACAGACAAAAAGGACATTCTTAGCTTGGAATATAGAGCAAAGAAAATTCATTCAGAGTTACAAAACAACCCAGTCACAGGGCTTTTAAATATGTTGCATTATTGGTAATTTTGCTTTTGCACAACCCTCCCATGTCATACATGTCCCCGCCCCCAGTGTTGAAAAGAAACCTGCACCCCTGGAAATATGTCATTCCCGGCTACTGTCTTTGTTTGGGTTAGCAAACAGAAGAGCAACGTGGCAAATGACTGAAAAATCTTCATCTTGTAGCTGAAAGAATACCTTACACACAGATGGTTAGTATAGTCTTTGAGTTTGGAAATACGGCTAGAACGGCAGTGCGTTTGTTAAACTACATTTTAAAGATCGCAAGGCATTCATTTTTTCAGAGAATCTGACGCTTAACTCTGCGACTGAGATGCAATGATCATACATGAGAGGCACAAACTGGGTCAAGGGCTTGCTTCATTCCAGTGGTTCCCAAAATGTGTTGCAGAGAACAGTGAGTCCCTGAGGATATTAAAAGAAGTTCCCCCCCTGCCAAACGAAATGAGGAAATGGTAGTTTCACTAATATTAAGTTAACTGTCCCTGCAAGAGAATGTATAAGATCAAGTTGCTTTGATCAAAGTTTTAACTTTGTAATAAAGTCCTAATGTTCAGCGCCAAGTCTTATCTGACAATAAACAGTTGTCTTGAGGAGTTCTTGTGGACATTATCTTATCAAATGGGGGGTTGGTGATCTAATACAGCTCTGTTTGTGCTGGTTGAATATGCAAACGTTGAGGGAAGTGCTTCCTTATCCAACCTAATTACACACTACAGGCTAAAGTCAATTTGCTGAGTCCCGAGTGTCCATCTCCTCCCAGCTTCGCCTCGTGCCGCGATGAGAGAGAAGGTGTGAAATCCCTCTATTTAAATGTAGGCCAATTTGCATCACATTGTGTTGGTAACAGTTCTTGCACAGCAACAGAGAAAACAAATCGTTTAATTTGATTTTAAGAGTGGATGCGGCACACAGAGACCTTTTAGAGTAATAGCTCTGTTGAACTTATTTATCAAATCAATGTGTTTTACAGCTGTCTCTGCCACAGAGGACACCGCTCACCTAGACATTTTCTTCTCCTTTCGCTTCTTGAATGGAGGCCAGGAGAAAACATTCTGCAACAGCGTGCAGAATGTTAAACGCATTATGCAGTATGGATGGATGGTGACAGATGGCACCATAATCAAAACATCACTGTAATTTGCAGGGTGCAAAGGTTGAAGTGAAAAATAAAAGTGTCAAAAAAATGCTGTAAATCATTTTGGAGCTATAATCAAATCAGAATCAGATCAACATGAAATGCTGAAATAATAATACAAACTTAGATTGCTCATCAGTGAAATTGTCCATTAACTAAGACCTCTGCACGCCAAAGTGGTGATGCGTGTTGAAAAGACGGCCAGATGATTCTCTAAAGCACTTTAAAGACGACACCTCTGTTAACATTTCAAATTAACGGTGATGGTTTAATAAGGGTGGCTGTGTTTGTGGCAACGCTGCACAGACTGGTTTATGGGCTGATGGCATCCAACAACAGTTTGTGCATAGATGGTTGCTAAGGCAAACTTAAAATTTAGGTGACAGGAGGGTTTTTTTTTTCTCCAGACTAGACCTGGCTTTGCTCAAATGCATGAGGAAGCCTCCTGTCAGGAGCAATAGGCCTGCTACAAACCACCAGCAGGAGCGGGACAGCAACAAGCCAAAACCTCAGTGAGACAAAGGATTGTGGAGAGGTTTGCATTTACTTTCCAGTGTGAGTGTACAGCAGGGAAATGGAGACTTCTGCAAACAAAAGCAGATATGATTATTTTGGATGTCACTGTTATCACTACCACGTTTACTTTGCAAACTTTGTGCTTTAACAGTGTGTGACTAACAATAGAGAGACTAAATATTTGGACTTTCAGGCCTCTGGGAGGACTGAGTTTCCCATAGATGGGCTATCCATCTATATTCACCAGTGTTTAAAAGCAATCTCGCATACATGTGCATGTATTGCCATGAAAGGGCATTCTGGCGCTGGCAGAGCGAACATGTATGTCATTAAGCATCTGTCATCAGTGAGCGCTGGCTAAACACTGGATCTGCTCCAGAGCACGACGTCAGCCGTAGACTGACGAGGTGTGTGTACATGACGGATGCTGCGGGCGAGAAAGCTCTATTATAACCTATGTTACAATATAGAAATAACAAGCACACCTGCTTTTTGTCAGGTAACACCAGCAGAGTGCAGAGCGCAATGTAAAACATTGCTTTTTTTTCGGTTGAGTTTCATTCGTGTGCTGCATGGCACCATTTTATTCAGTGACATATTGTCAACTGGTTTGATTTTGTTTTCTCTAAAGTCTCTTGAGACGTGCTTTTTGATGAAGGGATGTGTACTTGACTTGACTTGATTTTCCATGAGCAGCTTGTTAGAGGGGTTGTCATGGAAAAAACATAATTGCTACATTGTGGGTGATTGGCTCCAGACTTGGCTGAAACTGTATGATTCTCAACATTTAAAGTGTTAAAACGTCAATCTTCCTTTTGATTTATGACTTACTTCATTTTCAGAGCATTTCTGTTGAAGTTGTTTAGATCTCCTGCCACTTTTCCTTCAAGCTGATTGACCTTTGGCCTGATTGAGTTCTCCCTAGAGGCGTCAGTATGCTTAAAACAAAGTTCTTGTCAGACTGCTTAATAGCATTTGAAACCTCTTTCCAATGGTTAATACGATTAACTTGGGTGTTAACACATTTAGCAGTTACAGAGCAGCGTTATCATTCACTTGGAGTGCTGTTTGTGTCCATCTGATGAACGCAAGTCCAATACTCACTCTCTTTTAGCTCTGTTTTTGGTGTCTACTTACTCCTGAGAAGAATATCTGGATCTTTATTTGCTAAAAGTAAAGCTGACTGCTGTGTCTGAAAATCTAACTATAGCCGTCTTTACACAGAGATCATGCTTTGGGCTGCTATGAAGTCCCCTCTTCATGCTGCCTCTACATTTTCACACAGAACCAAACAACACCAGCATCGTGGAATCAAAACAGGCATGACGGGCGTGATCAACACATTCTCACTCCGACCTCATCACATATCGACATTTGGTCATGGACATTCCACGTCAAGATATGATGTGCAAGGTACCCTGGGTGTGTTGGTTGTTGACATTCCTGGATGCCCTGTCAACTTCTGCCTGTAGCATGCATTGTCTGTTTTCAAAATACTCTTCTGTTTTTACAGGAAATGCACAGTTTGCATACAGTCTCTTTAAAAATAAATGCACTACGTTGGTACAACAAACACGTTACGTTTGGTCAACACAGGCACATGGTTGGATTTTAGGAAAAAAGAACAAGGTCTGGTTTTACAATCATATGGGACATGAACACTGCCCTCCTGGGTGAAAGTTGGTGGTTGTTGGCTGGTTTCTGCTACTGTTACTATCTCCTCTGCTGTCCTGATGTTGAGACAACTCTGTCCCCCCATTCCATGGTTGTACCTTTTATACAGAACGGTGAAGTGGCATGAAATGCCCACCTCAAAGAGGCAGTAGCCCTTTTTAAATAGGAATTGTGCAAATTTGCAGGAAAGCCCATTCAGTCTTTGTTCAGCATTGGCAGTATAAAAACAAAATCGGGGAGTGCAGCGAAATGCCGTCTGCCTACTTTTGTTCATACAGAACGTGCCTTTTTCAGGGCAGTGGGGGGTGTGAGCAAGTAACAAAACGTGGAGCTCGCGTGTGATGTAAACAGCGACGTTTCCTGTTTTTAAGTCCACTGCCAGTGGGTTGCACGTGCGGCATCATCAACAGCTCCTCCCACAAGTCATCAACAGCCCCTCCCATGGCAGAAGGGCGCCTCGTTCTCTTTAAACCAAAAAGGTTCGCTAATATGTTTACCCCTACACAGCGGAGAATTGGACCAACTCCAGTCCAGCTCTGTGTGTCTAAACGCTCGCAGCTTGCCTGCAAAACGGCCCAACATTCGCCGAAAATCTGGCAGTGTAAAAGGGGCTAGTGTAAAAGGGGCTTCTGAGAGCAGTGAGAATGAACCACAATAGTATAGTTGTGGGCTAGACAGCTAAACAATGAGCTGAAACTCACTCAGATTGAGGTAATAACTCTCTGTAGGTTCGTCACCACCAGAGTTCCCTTTTTATTATCACACCGTTTTTATACTCTTTTTGATATATTGTCATAAAATTGGGCTGTAAAATGTTTTGATTATATTACAGCAAAGTAGTGTTGGCAATATGAATGTTACTGACACATTCCAATTTAAACCATTTGTATTAACATGTTCATAAAGCATCCATAGAGCAATGTTATTAGAAAGGAACAGGTCCGCCAGGGTGCCTGCACATAGTGCAATGCGCTTGCTACTGTATGTAGCTAGTAGAATACCTCACCAGGAGAAGAGCAGACAGTAGACATATATTTAGTTAACAGCTGTAGCAGTTGAGCCAGATGGTTGTCCCCTGGAGATATGCACTGCTTAAAGATGTGTTTTTTTCATCAGCTTATGAAGCTCTGAAAGTTCAGTCTGGATGACAATATTTTTTATGCTCAGGCTGCAAGTTTTCTTTCTCACCCTGCCATTCACTCCTTGCATACATGCTCACTCATTATCTCTAGGTGTCATCATCTGGGCCTGTCACTTGAGTCATCAGCTATTTTTCAGCTGATTCACAATCAACCAATAGCACAGGGACCTTATCTGTCAGCCTATCATCTTACCGCTCCTCATTTTAAATATGTTTCTTTCTATGCCGTACTTTTCTTGCCTGCAGTCATGTGTGCCCTCTACCTCACCATCACCTCCTACTCTTTATGGATTCATCAGCCTCATCCGCCTCATCAGTCAGCAACCTCAGAGTCAGCAGCCACCACCACCTCCAGTGTCTGGACTCCAGGGGGGGATTTATCCTGCTGTCACTCAGATGTCCCTCATTCACAAAATATCCCCCTCTGGTGTCCAAGCACCAAAGACTTTTGTTAACTCTTAATCAGCACAAATCATCTCTTAATCTGTACACTCATATTCTGTATTATCCTTACTTAAAATTACATTTGTACATGTGCATAACATATACATCAGACATGGAACGTATCACAAAAGCACGGTAGGATGAGCAAAAAGATTATTCCATGTAAATAAACATAAAACTTAAACATCAAATAAAGAAGCAGTAGGAAGGAGAATTTTGCGTCATGTGACACAAAAAGTAAGTAAACAATGGTTCCAAAAAACAGTAGGTCAAAGGTAGGAGAGAAATTATTGACCTGCTGCATGTAAACATGGGTTTATGTGTCTGTATAGGCATGTTGATCCTAGGTCCATGTAGCATTTCCACCACAAACAGTACCCTTAAATGTGGGTGGGGTTGTTGTCACTCACTGCTCTGTCCAGCACTCGCTGTATTTCCTCATCCCCGGTGACATAGATTGATGTCTGTACCTCGCTGACATTTTCAGAACAAAACAGAACAGGCTGCAGTGAGAGTCTTTCCCCATGGGATATTTAAAAATAGCAGGTTTATGCATCAAGTCCCTCACAGGCAAGCACAACCAGCCAGAGCCCACAGGAACAACACTCCATGATGCTTTTTTTCTCCAAGTGGGGATTAGAATATATGTAGTTAACATAATTCGATTGAAATTAATATGTATTTTTAAACACTTGAAGATCCACTCATTACTAAATGTCGATATCATCTAAGAGAGACAGTAAAAACTAATGGAATAGTCAAAGTCATACTCATGCATTTAGTAACATTGTCCCACCTTAAAAGTCACCGGCAGTCGGCCCAGTGAATTGCATGGTTCCATTGGTACAATCCACAACTTTTCACAGTGGAAACAGAAACAATGTGTACCGAGCTGAATTGCTCAGTGGAAAGGGGGCTAAAGTTCACTTGAAGTTCATGTGGTTCCAAACACTGGTCTCATGGGGGAAGTCCTGTGTTTTGTGACACATTCACTGCACCAACCTACCTCCTAACTAGACCACTCAGGAACACAGTTTCCTTCTTTACTCCTGTCAGTGCATTGATCTTATGATCACAGCCTTCCAACATATGTGGGTTATGGATGAATTACTGGCTCATTATTACCTATGTATCAATTCTGGTGCGTTACTTTTCGTAGGAAAACGTATAAACAGTGTATGAGAACAGCCTGAGCTGTGACAGCAAATATAGAATGTATACATAATATATAGTACTGAGCGTACAACTGGATAAATGTGGACCCCTGTTTAATTCAGTTCACAAAGGATATTTGCCTTTTTTGGATTTTCTATTCGCAGTGGAGGCATGTGGGAAAAGTTTTCTTCATGAATTCAAGATAACTTGCAGTGAGTAACTGATATAGAAACGGTCATTTTGTGGGTGAAGTGTTCCTTTAAGTCAACCCATTGTAGTTAATCCATACCAGGTTTGTGTAGCGATGGCCTCAGAGTGCTTCTGCTCTGTCAACAATTTATGTTACAGTAGGTGTACTGCCAAAGCCACCAATGCCCCATGTTCCTCTGTATAGCTACAAGTTCTGATCCCTGAAATCGAGGCGAGCAGTATCCTGTGAGGGAGTTTCGCAAGACGGTGAGCCACACAGTGCTCGGCTGCCTGTGATGACTTGCCTGGACGCACTGCCCTCGCCGTGACTAATGCAGGCAATTTGTGACATTTGGTTGCAGACAAGAAGGAGAAGAAAAGCGAGAAGAAAACACGCTGCAGCTACTTTAGCTTAACGATGCTCCTGTGTGCTTGAAAACTGAGGCCAAAATACCTCTCACATAACTCATACCTCGTGCTGGGGAGGCAGCATTACTGCTCAGCAGGGGGGAGAGTGAATGCTTATCTGGCCCACAGAGAGTCCAGAGTCCTACTCAGAGACAGCTCATTGTAGGATTCAAAATGTCATGATACTGCATCCCACACTGATAGATGTTTACATGTTGAAAGTTGGCAGCAAAACTCTTTCATGCTTGATTGGGATGTATTTTCACTTTGTCCCTCGTGCATAAATAGCTTAAGTAACTGCTGCAAATTTGGCATGGAGAATAGGAGCTTTTTTGTAGTAATGCCCCTGGTTCATAGTGGAGGAGCACCACCATAGGTTTGATAAAGCACAGAGGAAACCTCAGTGTCATATGCGCTCCGTGTTTAGCTCTCTCCATATTCACCCGCATGTTTTCTGTCTGCACGTCAGAAATGAAAAATTGATTTGTGTCATGGAGGATGAAACAGCCAAACAAACACGCCTTTGCATTTCTCTGGCACAGGTCCCATCACATATACTGGTATGATGTGCAAGAATCGCTTATCTGCAATTCTGCAAAACCACAATCCTCAGAAAGCAGACCAGGCCAATCCACTTAAAATATATGCATCCCTCCTTCAATTTGCAGATATCTACATTCTGAGCCAACCTTCCTCTTTAGACGGTGGCCATGTCCACAGCAGTTATGTAGCTGTATCAATGAAATGGTTTCATCATGATTCAATTTGTGCTCTCAAACCTGCAAGCCAAGATTCCATGAGAACATGAGAAACCCATCACGAATAATCATCTTGAAAGACATTGGTTACTAAAAACTGAGACATCACAGTGAAGGAAGTGCTCTGAGACTGTGTGTATGTGGTTAGGAGACGAGGACTTTAGCTAAAAGTCATCCATCTGTGCAAAATTACATGGAGTTGATTTCAGCTCCAGCAATGCTCCATTCATCATCAAAATTTATGGCATTAATTTACAATTGGGTAATTATTAACTTCCACTCACTCAGCATGAGTCCCAATCAGCCAGGATCTTCTATTCAAAAGTTTAAAGCTGCACTTGGTGACTTTTGCATTTTGGTGGACCCAAATGGCATTGAAAGGAAACTGCTTGGAAAAAAAGTGATCTTCAGGAATGCACCTAGGTGACATCAGACGTCTTCTCTCATCACAGGCTAGCCTATCAACCAGGCTGCTCTGTGGATCTTTGTACCAACTTTGGACAATAAGGAAAGACATTTAATGTTGGTGTGTCCAACTTTGTCTGGACACTGGGCTGGTTTTCTGCTATTCGGACCTGGTCTTCTCAGCGTTATAATATCAAAATGTCTTACCAACATTAAATGAAATCTTAACACAGTGGATTTAAAGCCTGTTTTATTTCTGTTATTTATTTCTGTTTTGTACTGCCACTTTGTCAGGCCCCTCTACATGTGATATTGACGCCAAAGGCACCTCTAAACATGTTTATGAGATGAACCAGGCTTTCATATAACTAAGCAAGTACTAAAAAAGTAAAGATCAGAAATTCTGGCTTTACTGGCATTATGTGGCACACTCTTTCTTGGCTGGGAGCAGTGACTTCCTGGAGTCTCTGCTGGTTGCCTGACAACCTTACCTTGATGACAAGCGTGCTCAGAAAAAAAGCGAAACAAATTTGAAGCCCACTGGGCCGCTTGTGCATTCATTCATTCATTCATTCATTCATTGTTTTTCTGTTACCACTTATCCTTTTGGGGGTCGCAGCAGACCAGCTGACACTGGGCGAGAGGCGGGGTACACCCTGGACAGGTTGCCAGACTATCACAGGGCTGACACACAGAGACAGACAACCATTCACACTCACATTCACACCTACAGCCAATTTAGAGTAAAAATGACCTCTGCATGTCTTTGGACTGTGGGAGGAAGCCAGAGTACCTGGAGAAAAGCCATGCTGACATGCAAACGCTGCATAGAGGGGCTCCCCCGCCATGGTTTCAAAGGCGTGGTAACCACTGCACCACCCTTCCTGCCCGCTGCTTGTGCAGTCCATGTTTATCACCTCAAACTACTAATGTACCAACTATAGCCTTAAGCTACCTAGCATCAGATGCACCAATCATTTTGGGGGGAGTGGAACTTTTGTTTGCTGTTTGTGGTCAGCTTAAGCTCTGACTAAGTTCAGAACTCCAGAAGTCTAGATCTTTCTTTCCTTTCCCTCCAGTATCCATTTTCTCTTGTCTCTTTACATTAATGACGCAGATTCATAAAGCCCAGGGATACATTTATATTTATCACTTAAGCTGAAGCATTTTCAGCTCACAAAGATGATGCATCAACTGATGTCTCCAAAAGCAAATTTATATCTACTTCCATACTGGTGTTGTTCAAAAATTGCACCACTACTTAAAGTTGCTTTGTGTTTTGTCTAAAAATGCAGTTAAAGCACACACAAAAGTAGCCTAGCTGGGTAAAGGGCATAGACTGTAAAAAATAATGGAGGTAACTACCGAGACAACACCCATTGGTTTGTGAAGTCCCATTCTGAAGCATCAGGTATGGCATCTCGGCCACTGCGATCTTGGCTTTTTGGTACCAGTAGTGACCATATATAGATGAGAGGGTGGAGCTGTGGATGAGCGAGAGGAGGATCTGACTCACAGGCAGAGGTAGCGCCTCACAGACAGCCTGTCACTCACAGAGGCCACAGCCTTAATTTTACATACTTTAAGCCTTAACAAAATTTTAATTGGTGGGTTAGGTGTCATGAATAGTGGGAATCAGTTATAAAGACTAAAACCATTTTTTGTAACCAGGCTATAAGCATGTTTTTTTCTGCTGTAAAGCTGAGTATTTGAACATGGGGCTCTATGGGGATTGACTCGCTTTTGGAGCCAGCCTCTAGTGGCCATTAGAGGAACTGCAGTTCTGCTTTGGCTTCATTATTCAGCCCCTGAGTTTGCTGCTTGTTAAAGAATGAAAAAAAGAACAGTGTTGGGCAAGTCACTCTCAAAATGTAATAGATTACATATTACTAGTTACCTTCATTTGAAATGTAATAAGTTTTTACTTTTACATTAATTTGACCAACTTAACTTCAGGAGGACTAATGTTCATTTTAAGTGGATGAGGATCATGTTGTTTCACAGCAGGTAATCAAAGCACAGAAGCTCCAGTTTATTACAGTTCATTTTAAATCCAGTGCTGCACAGGTCTGACCCATTCATGCATTCACATACAGTGGTTACCACTTTGTATTAAAATCCCTGCTTATATTAATAAAAGGCTGCGGATGTAGGACCATGAAACAAGCTAGACTGTTGCCCTGGATACAGGGAGGGTCAGGCAGAGGATCAAAGTCTGATAATTATGAGATATGGTTAAATATTTGTGGGCCTGTGATATGAAACACATTAAACAAATGTTGAGGTTAGCGAGGTGCGAATAAATAACTATGACGAGCGCAAATTAATACACCGAAGCTGGAAGACCCACCTGCCAGTTCCTGGTGTGCAGGTCAACTACAGCAGCACCAGAGAGAGTTATGCATAAGAAAAGCACTGTATGCCAGCGTTACTCTGCAGTTGTAGGGAATGTGAATGGAAACATCCAACATATACTTACATCACCCAGATGTGTCCATCACTGGGATGAGAAAAACAAAACTGGAGGCCAGTTCCTTACCCCTGCTGCTTTCAGGCAGCCTTAGGATGCAAAAGCAGAGCGGGATACAGTGTAGGTGTATGAATGGAAACACAGTGGACATAATAGCACACATGATCACTGGCACGCTTCTGCTAGGTAGCATATAATGAATAACATGACAACACACAACAACCTTGGGGGGATGTTTTTTCTGTTGGCACACTGTGGAGCGCTGTGGATCCGTGAGGATGAATAAGAAATGAAAACAATGAACAGTTTATTTAGGGTTGTAACGTGTTAGGTGACATTGTAAATGTAATAATATTACCCAAAATCCTGTTAGTAACGTATTATACTACTTTGTTACTGCTAAAAAGTAAAACAGTACTGTAACACGTTAGTGAAATGCATTACCCCAACACTGACAGAGAGCCTTGTCACTCTGTGTAGTGGGTGTTTGTGTTGGATTTCAATTAATTGACCAATTTTCAACAATTTAACAAAAATTGTCAAAAAACCACCTTCTCAATTCCAACTTTAGAAAAATGTTGGGGGAGGGTGTTCAGGTCCTGCTTGATAGCCAGACAAGCACTTTATTACTAGCCCCATTACAATCTATCACTTAGCAATGATGGAATGTCCTTGCGATTGCTCAGTGTTGTAATATATGACAGCATGAGTTTATTTTCACATGTTAAATAAAGCTTTAACACTGTTTTCCATTTTACGCTGTAACAATGTTCTCCACTTTGACTTGACATCTAAACATTGTGTCTCAAGCAAAGTATTTACAGCTGAGATGGATAGCAGTCTGGAGGTGCTTTATGGGGCCCTTTTAGCAACTTTCCATCTTTGCAGCACTCTCCCAAGGTAGGTAAACCACTTGAGTGAAAGCAGTCGAGGACCTCTCCAATGCACTGGGCACACTGTGCTGTGGATACAGAGATTGGCTCTGTGGCACCCAGCTCTCCCCTACAGAAACACACCGGCCCTCCAGGCTCTCCCATGATGCATGCTGTCCATTTGACACAAAGCAGGGTGTTCTGGCTAACATTAACATTCATAAACATTACAATTAATGAGCCTTTGTGACAGCACAAGCTAAATGCCCCCCACCCCGCCTTCTCGTTAACAAATTTCGAGCCATTTTTCACGTGATCGATTACATCCTGTCCCTCACCTTGAGAGGAACGCTGCAACTGCAATGCACGACGATAAACAAACCCAGCTGCACTCCCCCTCCTCCCTCACACAAACACACACACACATGCAGACACACAATCCTCAACTACCATGGCTCTGCTTCCTCCCCAAATAGAGACTGTGTGGGGCCTTTTCTTCTTCTCAGTCACACTGAAGAAATGGAAACTGCCCATACTGTGGTCACTGAGAATAGCCAATAGCTTTTCAAATGCAAAAAAAAAAAAAAAAAAAAAAAGCTCTACATCATTACTACTGGTGCTCCAGCTCACATGCTGGCAGCAGATGATTCACGTAAAACAATCACATATCAGTAAAGCCACAAATTGCAATTGCGAGCTACATATTAGATTAGATTAAATTCGAGTTAAATGATCCGTCCGGTTGTTGCTGCATTGAAAAACAGGAGTCAGCGGAGGTAAGCTGCAGTGGCGGAAATTAAACTTATCCAGAGAAAGTGCCTGTATGCCAGCGGGTTAACTGCGTTTTATCATGAGCTGTTGCCCATAGCTGGGGTGATGCAGGCCAAATGCATCATTCTTGTCTTAGAACAACCAAATGGGAATCCTTCCAGTTGTTTTCCTTTTTTTCCCCCCCAAACCGACCCCAGAGTGGGTTCAACAGGAACCCACTGCAGTTAATCAGGAAAGCATGTTGCCCTGAGTTCAGCCATCCTCCACAACTGGAGATTCTCTGCACCGCTCCACCCTTTATACTGGAGTGCATATGTTCTCTCATTTTTTGGATAAAAATATAATGTTTAAAGAAGCTGTGAGGTCCAGGGCCTTGCTGGCAGTGTGTTAACAATCAAACATCAGAAGCAGTGCTTGTGCATGCCAATGAAAGCACAAGTTTTCCTTTCATCACATGCAAGCCACTTTTTTTAATTTGCATCAAAGCTGCTGTAATCAATAATTTTATTTTAAGAATCGATGTAATCACTATGTATCATGTTAAAGGTGTGACTCATAATGTAGAACCCACAGAGAATTATTACCCAACTCTGCTGCCGGACTGTTGTCAGACAATATTAAATAGTAATTTAATAACACATAATGCTACCCGTTAACCAGGCAGTAATTCCCAGTCGGCTGCACTGTGGTGATGAAACCAACATAAATTCATGTTAAAATGAAAACAGACACTAGCAGCGGCAGGGAGAGCGAAAGCAGAAGCAGGGGAAGTGCGCCAGGCTACAAGCTAAGCTAAAGGCTACGCTGCACAACATATCCCATCAAACAAGATGGACAAGCCAAGACTGAGGGTTAACATCACAGCGAGGCACAAAGAATTGTTGCATTCTGATTCTGACCAAGACATGGCTGAACTGCAACATTACCGATGCTGCTGTGGAACTAGCAGATCGCTCAATGCACCGTGCATGCAGGATATCTGATGTCACCAAGAAGGATGGGAGGCGGACCTTGTATGTGCGTATGTAACAATGCTTGGTGCACAGACACAACTCTCACAGACATCGTAATTTCATTACATTGTTGTGTTGCACAGCAGTATAATGAAAATAAAAGATTCTGGCTAACCCAAAGAAGAAAGACAGCAACTGAAAATGTCTGCAAACTGGGGAAACAATGAGGTCCAGGAGCATTATGCCTGCGTTGTTTGGTTCTACATTAAAAATCAAAGCCGGCATAATGAAAGGTTTTGTTGCAGCCCTATTGAGGGACCTCTGTGGAAAAAGGCTTATTGCTACTCTTTGGTTATTGGGAATAGCTACCAGTAGCTGCCGGAGAAAACAAAAGCACTATCCTCTTCCTGTTTTGGTTGTGCAATGGTTGATGCTCTTCCTTTTTGCCATTCATCCACCCTTCATTTCCGCTGGATATCATACACAGTGGCAGACAGAACTGCATAGTCAAAGCGAGGCTTATAGCAAATCAATCTGAATGCTGATGGTGTCATTATTCACTAGCCATTACATTATGCAATTAACATTTACTTCATAATGATAAGTTAAAGCAAAAAACTTTGTCTATTTCCACCTTAATGACAGCTGTGCTGTGTAATCATTTAAAATAAACGTTCACAGAGGAAGGTAGAGGCATCCAAAGGTTCTCCCAACTGTAAATGGGTAGGATTACGTGTTGGGTGCTGGTGTTTTAAGGTTTAAAAAAGCTCTGGGATGGAGTGCTGAAACAAAGACAAGAAGATGCGAACAAAGACAGGCAGCTTAACGTTGATGTACTCTTGACTTAACTCAAGCTTCCCTTTAACCTAAGGAGGCCCTTTAAATCCAACCACCAGAGGCAGAGATGTGGGGATGACTGGAGCTATTCCCAGCCATCCAGTTCCCAGCCCCTTCAGCACCATGGGAAAGCCAGCCAAGTGAGCGTGGGTCAGGTCAACCTTGTCTCCTCGCCTGACTGTCAAAATAACAGTACCTTCCCCTCCGGCTTCCAGCACTGTCCGTCAGAGCTGGGCTGCTGAGAGCTGTGGCACAGAGGGGTGGAAAAGCAATTAAATCAAACATGGGTGAGTAGCTGCAGGACAAATGCCTCGTCAGCGTTTTTCAGCACAGCCAGTGAAAAGCTGGTGTTTTGTTGTTTTTTTTTTCCTCGAGAAGGGGTATTGAAAGAAAGAGTATTGAAACTGAAAAAGAAAACCCTCCAAAAGAGAGCTAAGACATTTTGTGTCACCGGGTGACCAATGCAGGAGTTAGCTAAAGGGTTAAGAGAGACATTGGCCCAATTCAGAGCTTCTTTCTTCCCAAGTGATGGCCTAAAACTTGGGGTCAGACATATACTCCGACCCCTGACCCCCTGGTCCACGTCTCCTCGTAATTACCTTTGCGCATCAACCCCTTGGCCACCCCCACCCAAAGACAATGTAACAATTTGTCTTTTCAATTGTCTGTCAGTCACTCTCTCACAGGCCTTTTCAGTGGGCGTATATGGTTTCTTTTTCCATTTGTATTTATTTATTTATCTTGCTCGGAGAGGTGGGGGTTGTCTGGCCCCAGAAACAGGGAGTCTTTGTTTGGGGCTGGTTTCACATGGATATAACCCCCCCTCCTCCTCTGCTCCCCCTGCTTTCTATCCAGCTCCCCATAGTCAGACCCCATGGATTTGTTTGGGGGCTGATCTCAGGGTCATTGTACATTGCATTTCCATAACCATTCACCAATCAATGAGACTTTTCTCCTTCCCGTGGACCACTGAGGTGCTTTTCAACTGCTCCCTATAAGGTGCATACTGTCTACTGTTACTCCCATGCTCAACATTGTCTCCAAGTTTACCTGCAACCAAACAGCAAGTTGCCCACACTCTCCAAAGTAACAAATAAATGTAAAACGCTTGCTTTGCAGAAACCTCAGACAACAGAAAGTTTGTTTCATGGTCATAGTGTGATGTGGAGTTTGGAGTCAGGTATGACCTACTTCTCTGTGCTCTGACTCCGATCAGCTGGAAAGAAGCCTCGTTTCCACCAAGCAGTCCAGTTCAGTTCAGTTTGTTACACATTAGGATGGTAAAAAGTTGTGGATCGTAGCAATAGAACAACTTCATTCAATATGTTTTTGCATTACACCTCTGTTTAGGTACCTAACACACTGATCGGATTCTAAAAGTTGAACCGGAAACACCTAAGTCCGCTAATTGTTCAAGGGAGAATTGTCACTCTTACTCAACAAGGACTTGATGCACAAACCTGCTATTTTAAATATCCTATTGATTGTGACAAAGACTCTTAACATTCCAGCCTGTTCTTCTTTGTTCTGAAAATGTTGGCACGCAAACCCCATTTAATGGATGATCAACAAGGTGCAGAAATTTTGCCACATTGCCAGTGAAGAGGAAATACACTTAGAGCTGGATTGAGCAGTGGCACTGCTACTACTATCTGGGAACAACCCCACCTACATTTAAGAGTGCTGTTGGAGTGAAAACGCAAAACTGATTTAGGGTATAAGAAGATGTCCGTATAGGTGACATACAGGTTCTAAAGGTATTATACCAAAAGCTTGTTGTGGAAGAGAAGAGAATATGAAGAGGATATTGCATTTTGACAAAGTAATCATGACTCAAGGTGCACCTGCTAGCTTTTTCAGTCTTTCAAATGCATTTTTGGCCTTCATCAGCAGATGGAGTTTTCCCATGTGTCATGGAGGCGACTCAGTTGTCATTATCTGACCTAAGTATGGAGGTATGCCAAGTGATGGCAATGTAGCCGTCTACTTGGCAACTAAAGAGCATAAGATGCAGCTGAAAGCTAGCAAGTGCACCTTGATTTGGAATTATTTTGACACACTATTATTTTCAAGATCAATAATGAACTTTAACTTTCTAAGAATACAGTATTTTAAAAGTTGAATTGGATTAGTGAACAAAGCGAGGTCCGGTATTTAAAACCATGAGAAAGCTGGCATGCAGTCACCCACCCTGCTGCAAAGGCCACCGTTCTGTAGCTGACTTTGACCTCTGGTCTTCAGTACATCAGATCACTGGAGATGTTTCCCTTTGTGGATGTATTTGTCTCAGGTTTTGACATAAAGGCTGTCCCTCTTGATACAACATTCACATGCCTATACATGAAGAGTTACAGATTATTCCTCTTGTCCAGACTGGCCATGGAGTGATCCTGTCCTGGTGCTAATGTACTGTAATAATCTACAGTCCTTGTTCCACGTAAAAATGCACATCTGAGTTAGCTCAGTCAAGCAGGTCATTTCTAAAGTTTCACTGTGTCATGTATAAAATTCACTCAATGTGCTTACCCAAACAGTCAGTATGTTTACGACATTGGAGAAAACTGAAAAACACGTCTTGGTGTGTTGGGCCCTTATTCATGTCCTGGTGGCTCATTTAAGTTATATCTTGGGGTATTAAGAAGCCATTGATGGCAACAATCTGCTTTTCTTTCATGTTGTTTAAAGTACTTCTATGTTGTTGCAATATTTTGCTTCTGTTTCATAAGGGGTTGAAAACAAGTGTGATTGTTTTTAGTTTATCATTCCTGCATGTCAGTGGACGTTGAACCTTTCGCAACGTCTGCATATCATGCCGTTGGGCACTTTTTGTTTTTGAGCAGTGGTAGGCAGCGCCAGCATGTTTTTTGAGGTTCAATTAACAACATATGGCATCCTGTCACGTCTCCAGTATTTGAATCCATATGTTTAAACTGTGTGTTACATGTAGGGTCCCACTGGCAAGGGATCACTTTACCATCAGTATGGAGAGGAAGAATGATTCCAACGACCAATTAGTCTCTCAATGTACAGACATGGCATGTGAGTATTGTATTAAGACAAATCAGAAACAAACATTTAAACTCTTTGACTCATCTCATTTAGGACAATTAAATGTAGTAATTTCTTTCAGTGTGTTTTCTACAGTTTCTCATGGTGAATTTTTACTGCACCATTGGTTTTTACTTAAGATTTAGTCATAAAGTTTTATTACTTTTGATTTTATCTTGGAGCAGTAAACATATTGGAAACATGACTACACCTCAAAATTACCAGTTTCAGTTTATTAGATCCAATAGAGCACTTGAGAACTTCTTGAGAGAACTGTCAACATTACTAATGAATAAGAATAAAACATATCTCAAGATACAGAGGGGCTTCCTGAAGGGAGGTCTTTTATAACAATAGTCCCGATGTGAGCCCCCTCAGGCTTTTCCAGCACCTTATTGTTTAGCAATCACTGCATTGCATTACATGGAACGTACCATTTCCCCACAAAAGACTCAAGAGCTCCAAGGCGAGGTAATGAAAGCCAGAAGAGCGAGAAGATGATTCAATTTTGGACCATGTGATGTCACGCGGTTTTTGAGGGATAAACACGATCGGTCTTCTAGACAGCTTGGTTTGCGCAAGTCACTCATTCTGATTGTCTATCATGTTTCTTATGAAGCTCATAATTACGACAGTGTTGGGAGGGAGCTCTGTACAAAGACTGCGGTTTGCTTTGATCAGTCTAATTTGCTCTCTCCAAGAGGGGTGAGAATTTTTGCAAGCGGTTGCAGTTGGTACGAGTAGAAACAGAGCAGTGAGAAGTCCTAACGACACAATGCAATTAATCCCCTGTGGTATTTCAAATTGTGCAACAGGTATACATTTACTGTGCTGGCTACATGTTCTCAGTCCGTCACATCTGATGAATAACAGGAGTAAAGAATGAGTGGTTAAAGCATTGGGGTATTGAATGTAAACTATGGCAGCGTGAAGTTGCACTTAAACAAACAGAGCTGCTCTGATGGTCAAAATAATCCCATTAGTTGATTTACACCACAATTGCAGACCAAGAAACTATGGATACAAATGGAGATTGAGATTGGGAAACAAAAGCTAAAGCCTTTTTGCTTGCTGTGAGCAAGACAAAAACAAGATTTCCTGTAACTGTTTGTGCTCTAAATTCTATCTTTAGCTATGCTAGCAGTGTGGCTCTTGGGATGGCAATGCCAGTTAGTCCATCACTCGTCCACTATAGTCTGAAATATCTCAATAACTTTAGATTGCCTTGAAATTGTGATCAGAAAAAGTAATGACATTCCCATCAGACTCAACTGTACTTTCACTTGAGTGACAAATTTGAGCATGCTAACATGCCAAAATAAGATGGTGGTCATGGTATGTATTATAGCCATCAGCATGTTAGCATTTTTATCCTTGATAGTTTTAAGTGTGGTTTTAGTCAACAACTTAAAATGTTTTAGTCAACAAAAAATTATGACATTGTGTTTGTTTGTTTGTTTTTTTCTATTTAAACTAATCCAATTAGACAAATACAGGTAACAGAAATTATAATCAGAGTGACAGGTTGTATAAAAAATTCATTTAGACACAATATTTTTTTCTCTACAGCTACAAATAATTTCTACACACTAGCAAACTTGCATGTCTCCTAAGTTTTTGACAAGTTTAAGGGATAATCTGCGAGCACACACTTACTGATCATTTTTTGAAAAGCTTAAAATCTCTCTATGGTCTCAGAAACTTTGACACCACAAATAACTAATTTGAGACAAACCAGGTTTATTGTAAAACTGATATATTAAGCTCAATGTTAAGATGCAGAAAAATAAGTTTTATGTCAGCCTGAATTCTTTCTGAATCTGCAACATGTTACTCTGGAGGTTTAAACGTGTGTCCTCTCACAAAGTCTGTGATTAAACTAAACTTTCAGCTGTAATAGAAAACTGCGCTAAGTTCAGACTATTAACTTACAGCTCAGCTATGCTCACAGATAACCGAGCCTCCTACCTGCTTGTTAAACAGCAATCAGACCATTAACCTTCTTCAGATAGTCTGGAACTGAGTGAAGTCCAGCAGGGATCAACAGTTGTGAAGACTGGCAGCTGCTGGCTGCTTGCTCCACTGCCGTTTACTACCTGACAAGCAGAGTTAGCTGCTATTAGCCATCGCTGCAACTGACAAGCTCCACAATTCATTCAACAGCTCCAAGATCCAGTCAGACACAGACGGCTGTTGGTTCACTGCTGAATTGCAGCTCACAGATGGCAGCTGATGCTGCTCTGGTGTAAACATTTTGCAGGCTAGCGAAACATCCTGGTGCAGACTATTTACTGAAGTTTACAGCCAGTAGGTGCTCTGATCTTATATCACTCATGCAACATCATCCATCAACCACCAACTTTCACCCAGGAGGACTGTGTTCGCTCTCCATAAGGTTGTAAAGCCAAACCCTGTTCTTTTTTCCTAAACCCAAACACTTGTTTTTGTTGCCTAAACCCAACCACGTGTGTGTGTTGGCTAAACGTAACCATATGTTTATTGTTGAAGGAAAAAACGTCACTTTGCAGTGTTATACCAACGTAGTGCTTTTAGAGAGACTGTATGCAAACGGTGCATTTCCTGTGAAAACAGAAGTGTATTTTGAAAACAGACAATGCATGTAACAGGCTGAGGTTGACACGGCGTCCCAGAACATCAACAACCAATGCACCCAGGGTACCTTGCACGTCATGTCTGGATGTGGAAAGTCCATGACCAAACATCGATATGTGACGAGGTTGGAGTGAAAATGTGTTGACAGAGTCCCTTGCCATGGTGTCGCACATGGGTATAAACAAAGTTTTAAGGCTGTCGCATGATTCTTGTGCGAGCTCCTGCAAACCTCTGCATTATGTAGTTGCAACAAGCGTGCAGACCTCCTTCAAAAACACATAAATAATCAGAAAGCTAATACATTTATAAAGACAAGAAGAATGAGGAGGCAAGAACGATACATATGCTGTACAATGGCAACATACAGTCACTTTAAAAGCTTGAACAAAAACTTGCCTGCTTTCTTTTTTTACAGTTGCATTACTGTAGATTTCTCCACACTGCAGTGTCAGAGATATGTCAACTCCCGCACGAACAAGAGCGTGCATGGTAATTGTTGCAGACAGTGCTTACACGCCCAACAGAGGAGATGCTGTACGAGTCTTCTCACGGACCATACTCAAAAATTTAGTCTTGTCCCTCTCAGCACTGTCAAAAGTCTCCATGATCAGTAGGGGCTCTATTACAGCAGCCTAACCATAAAGAACTAGCACGGACAAAGACTGATTGATCAAACACTTTTTGTCCCCCCAAATCCCTCAAAGACAGCTGGTGAACGATATGCATGTAGCCTACATTCTGTGGATCCATGGGAGAAAATAACTAGTCAGTTGATCTTTGTTTGCACATAGAAAGCAAACAAGCTTCAGTTCTTGTGCAGGAGTGAGGCAAAGCCTTTCAATGTTATCTAGTTTTTCTGGATAAGTATGACATCTGAGTTGCCCACATTTTTCTATGAAACGAGAGGAGCCACTCTAAGAAAAGTAACTCCCGTGTGTCTTGGTACAAAGACCATTACATCCATCATACATTCAGTACACACAGGGGCATGCAAAAGTTTGGGAACCCCTGGTCAAAACTTCTTTTACTGTGAAGAGTTAATTAAGTAGAAGATAAACTGATCTCCAAAAGTTATAGAGTTAAAGATGGAACATGCATTTCAACATTTTTAGTGAGATTGGTGTATAATTTTTTGTTTTGTACAATTTTAGAGTGAAAAAGAGTAAAGGAGCACCATGCAAAAGTTTGGGCACCCCAAGACATTTGAGCTCTCAGACAACTTTAACCAGGTTCTCAGACCATAATTAGCTTGTTACGGCTCTGGCTTGTTCACAATCATTATTAAGAAAGGCCAGGTGATGCAAATGTCAAAGCTTTATAAATATTCTGACTCCTGAAATCTTGTCCCAACAATCAGCAGCCATGGGCTCCTCTAAACAGCTGCCTGGCACTCTGAAAACTAAAATTACTTAATGCCCACAAAGCAGGAAAAGACTATAAGAAGATAGCAAATGTTTTCAGGTAGCTGTTTCCTCAGTTTGTAGTATGCAGTTGCAATAAACAGGAGCTCTGGAGGTCAAGTTAAAGGCTGGAAGACCAAGAAAACCTTCTGAGACAGCTGGTCGTAGGATTGTTAGAAAGGCAAATCAAAACACCTGTTTGACTGCAAAAGACCTGCAGGAAGATTTATCAGACTCTGGAGTGGTGGAGCACTGTTCTACTGTGCAGCGACACCTGTATAAATATGACCTTCATGGAAGAGTCATCAGAAGAAAACCTTTCCTGTGTCCTCATCACAAAATTCAGTTTGCAAAGGAATGTCTGAACAAGTTTAATGCTTTTTGGAAACAAGTCCTGTGGACTGAACTTTTTGGATGCAGTGAGCAAAGGTATGTTTGGAGAAAAAAAGGTGCAGAATTCATGAAAATAACACCTCTCCAACTGTTAAACAAAAGGTGGATTTATCATGCTTTTGGCTTGTGTTGCAGCCAGTGGCACAGGGAACATTTCACAGGTAGAGGGAAGAATGGATTCAGTTAAATTCCACCAAATTGTGGAAGCAAACATCACACCATCTGTAAAAAAAAAAAAAAAAAGCTGGAGATGAAGAGAGGATGGCTTCTACAACAGGACAATGATTCTAAACACACCTTGAAATCCACAATGGACTACCTCAAGAGGAGCAAGCTGAAGGTTTTGCCATGGCCCTCACAGTCCCCTGACCTAAACATAATTATAAATCTGTGGATAGACCTCAAAAGAGCAGTGCGTGCAAAGCAGCCCAAGAATCTCACAGAACTAGAAGCCTTTTACAATTAAGAATGGGCAAAACTCTCTCTGACACTCAGCTGGTTACAAAAAGTGTTCAGAAGCTGTGATACTAGCCAAAGGGGGCACTACTAGGTGGTGACTGTGCCCAAACTTTTGCTTTAGGCCGTTTTATTTTATTTTATTTTTTTAACTTTAAAAGACTGAAATAAAAAAAAAAGTAATACTGCTGAAACTATTGAAGAAATGTTTCATCTTAAACTTTTTCCTATTGGAAATATGGTAATTTTCTACTTGTTTAGCTATTTAGAGTAAACAAAATTTTGACCAGGGGTGCCAAAACTTTTGTATGCCACTGCACACTGGTGGCAGGTGTGTAGAGGTAGATGGCCTGCTAAAAAAGAGAGAATAGTGATGCTGGACTGAAACAAGAAAAGATATGGAGGGTTGTATTGCCAAAACACTGTTTTTATGACTGCCTAATTAAGGCTTTTGCTTTGCTTCCAGTTTACTAAACACACAAAGGAACTCCCACGCTTCTATTAGTGACAGTCTGCAAAATGTGCCATCATCGTACCTGCTGCAGGGAATAGCTGCGCATTCTAAATGAAAGTGAAAGAGACAGTACAAACAAGACATTTGTGTTGCTGATCAAACATTTAATGGGAAAACACAGCTTTTGATTAAGGATATGTTTTTCATAGTGGAATTAGTTTTAGCACAAAGTCTGCTTTGTTTAATGGGAGGGTAAGCATGTTGCCATAGGCGACAGCATTTATGTACAACATCTGTGTGTATCTAACCAATCAGGACCACATGATTGTTTGGTCTCTTCCTTGAGATACACTGCCAAGCTCCTCATTTCTGCCTTCTCTTTTCAGCTAATTGCAGTAATACTTCCGCAGAAAGATGCGTTCTGTCCTGCAGCACATTTGTGTAACTACAAATGCAATAGTTATGTAAGCATGTGATCACAGCAAAAATTCTCTTTTCCAGTTTAGTTAAATTATTAAAATTCAGTTAAGCAATATAGCTGCATAGTTTATTTCCAAAGCAATGGAAAATTAAATAAATAAAAATTCTACAGTTAAAGTCTGCAGGTGGAAAACAACAAGCATTTTAAGCTACTGAAACATAAAACCAAACTTTCATCTCTGTCAGAGAAAACTGATCTGAGTTCAGACTGTTTAGATACAACACAGCTACACTCACAGATAACTGAGCCACCTACCTGCCTGTCAAGCAGCATCAACCCATAAACCTTCTGGAGATAGTCTGGATTTGAGTGCAGTCCTGTGGGGATCACATTTGCAGTCTGGCGGCTGATGGCTGCTTGCTCTGCTGCTGTTCAGCGGCTAATGAGCAGAGCTAACTGCTAACAGCAACCGCTGCAACTAGCAAACTCCACAAATCCATTCAACAGCTCCGCCATCCACAGTCAGATACACAGGGCTGATTATTAACCGCTGAATTACAGCTCACAACACGCACCAACGGCTGATGCTGCTCTGGTGTGAGTGTTTTTGCTGGCTAGTGAAACATCCAGCCGCAGAGTATTTACTGAAGTTTGCCAGCCTGTCGCTCATGCGGTATTTGAAAATAATTACAAACACAGCCGTTCTCGGCTTTCAGTGTTCGATAGTCCACCACTAACATTTTTATCCCCTCTCATCAATGAAAATGAAATATAGATTTCATCTTGGTTTTTATCATGGAAAAAGGTAATTGATGGAAAAATTTCATCTTCGTTTTTGTCAATGAAATTAACACTGTTTTCGGGGAAGGCATTTGCTCAGTTATTGAGGAATTCAGGTCAAGAATGAGATTTCATGCTCACCTAAAACACTGACATGATTGTAAATATGATTTGTTTGGCTAATTTCAGGAATAGCGTGTATGACATGAAATTTAAATTTTGTTTTTGTTTGTTTATGGTGTTTTTTGTTTATGAGAAACTGTAAAGGTATCCAAAATCATTCCCCAGATCTAATCAAAATATATCAAAATATTTCTAACTTTTTGCTCTGAAGCATTTTTTCATGATGCTTTATTACAGGTCTGTAATTTCCTGTTTCCTGCAAGAAATAATGCAATTTGGCAGTAATTACAAGGAAAATAGGAATTTTCTTGAAAGAAAAACCTCCATTTGAACCCAAGTAATTATTCATTATTCAGTCATTTTTTTTGGTAAAGCCTTATTTTATGGCTCTGTAATTTCCTAATAATTTTTACAAGACATATTCTAGAAAGAGCTGTCACTTAGCACTAATTATTGGGGAAACTGGAATATCCTTGAAATAACAATGCTATTCAAACGGAAATAATCATTCATGCATGGTACCAGAAAAGCTTTATTTTACACATCTGTAATTTCCACAACATTTTCTGATAGTTTTCCAGAAAAACAGACTCAGGTAAAAAAAAAAAAAAAAAGGATTTAAAAAACGTTTTATAACCTCTAAAAATCATAAGGAAGACATTGTCTGGACACAACAGTTTGTTAGAGTAAAAAAAAACAAGTAATAAGTATTTTTCCTGAATACTGCTTGATCACAACCCTGAATTGATTTGGTTCAATGTTCACATTGTTAAATGTGTTTTACCAGTAATAACTGCCTACTTTAAATCAGTGCTTTGGAAAGATGAAAGATGAAATCAGTAGCTAACAGTTTCAGATCTTTGTTCGACAGTTTTAACCACTTCAGTATTTGTTTTTATACACCACAACAGTCAAACGGGCAAAAAACAGACTTGAAATGTCATTTTCAGTGAGAACATTTTGGCCGCAGCTTTTGTGAAGGAAGGTTTTGGTCATTGGAACTGTGAAGGAATGCCCAGCTGCAAAGATTCCTGCTTGTTAAGTTGGACATTTGGGTACATAGGTCTTAAGTGAGCAGTAGAGTTATGTGGGTTATAAGCACTCTCACACACAACACTATAAAACTGTCTCGATTTAACGGGATGATTAATGCCTCTCAGACTGCTGAATGAAATATGAGGTAATCTGACTCCCTGATCCCAGTCAAAACATGCCCAACATGAGGGCAACCCACATCCTGCTTTTGCCATTCTGTGTCGCTTTTTGCACCACAAAATAAGATCTGCATTTTCTGACAACAGAAACAAACTGTATATTATTAATTTGAAGTGCAAAGGTTGTGTGTTTCAGCACTTAATATGCCATGTGGATTCTGTCTTAGATCATTTGTATTTCTTCAGGGCTCAGTGAAACAGAGTGGCTAAGAAGGAGGGGAACTTTGGTACCTACAGGAAACAGTGACTTAACCAAGGGACTTAACAACACCAAACTGATAAAATACACCCTAAACAGGATATTAAACAGCTAATAAACATTTAGAGGCATGTATATGTTTCCCTTTAAATCCTTCCCAGGCATCTTGAGGAAAGTGATTGTTTAAATTTCCACGGTCTGTTGAATGCATGCTGTTGACCACAACTGATGCCAGTGAGTCACATGGAGGTGAGGTAATAACGTCATGTCATTAGACTGGTAATTTGGGGTGGCATGAGGGACTCCTGAGGGGTACACATAAAGCGTGTGTGACTGAAGCATTCATGCATAAAACACAGCAAATTTCTCAATTCTTTAATTAATACGCAGCTTTGAAGAATATCCCGGCTCTTTATACTTAATGTTAAAAGCCTAAATTATAAGATTAAATCATTAACCCGGAGTTAATTTGCCTGTTGTCTATGGTGGTTAGTGTGGTTGTTTATAAATGCCAGTGACTGAATAATTATGTGGGCAGGTGCTGAGATTTCTGGCTTTCATTTAGCAGCCGGATTTGGAACAAAAAGTCCACACTCGCTGGAATTTCAACACACTCCTCCACATACTGACATTTTCAGCTGCTTAGCATTAGAGGCTGATTACGGAGGACGAAAAATGATTTAAACATCTATAAATAAATAAATACATAAATAAATACAGGAATAAATGAATATAAATGCCATCAATATATAAAATGATAAATGCTGAGGTATACAGGGCAATAAATATGATTAAATGTATAAAACAAGTTATTTTTACATTTATTTATTTGCAGGAGTATGTAAATAAAAATTCCACAAATATATAAAACGATAAATGGTTAAGTAAACACAGAAATAAATAATAATTGATTGCATAATACTAATTTTCTCAACATTTATTTATGTATTTATTGCAGGAATAAACTGACAACCGTGCCACTAATACATACAATGAACTGCCTACGTAGACATAGAAATAGATAATAATTAAATGCATAAAACAAACTATTTATTTATTTATTTATGGGTCTATTAAAGGTAGATTCTACTAACCTCAATCTAAAGTAGTAGAAATACATAAATAAATTTAAAAAAAATGTTGATGAATAAATGTAAATGTATATAAATGTAAACAATAAGTTACCAACATGTCTATGTAAGCATTATATTACTTATTTCTGTGCTGATTCCAGCATTTATTCTTCTATTTATTAATTGCCACATTTATTTGGTAAAACCTGTTTTGGTTTCAGCATTCTATAATTTATTGATTACCATATGTATTTAGTTTCTTCTGTATTTTAACCTTTACATTTTTATTTATTTATTCATGCTTTTTTCCCCTTTCTGAGTGATGCAGTAATTCATAGTTAATAAGTCTTGTTCTCAAAGCAAATAAGTAATAATAATAATCTTAGTTCTAATATCTCGCTCTGAAAATGTGACTCAGTAACATGCCAACATGTGCCAGGTCTATCCAAATTGCAACGGTTCCTGCAGGCTGCCAATAGAGGTCACTAAAAGGCACAGATTTCTTGGGTACTCTTTATAATGTCAATGTGGTAAAACCCTTGAACAAATGGGCACGCTGGCTGCTGTCAGGAACAGCTCAGCACTATTGTGCTGCTGCTATTTCTCCTTGGCTGTCAGTGCATGTTCACAGGGAAGCAGTGTGGAGCTTTGGGGCCAGAGAGTACATTAAGGGATATAAGGATTCCACATAGCAGCACAAGAAGCAGCTATAACTTTCTGTCAAGGGCATGGATGCATTCCACTTGTAGATCCTTAGCTGTTAGTCAATTGGCTATAAATCTCAGTTTAAAAGGAACCAGCTTGGGTCTGGATATGAACTCCCGTATGTGCAAATCTCCAGCCAAAGCATGAAAGACCTCACCGTGGAGTGGATTGTTTCAAAATGAGAAATGGGATTCGGCAGTGGTGCCCTCCTCAAGCAAGGCGGGGGTATGGCCACACTGATACAATTGCTGATATGATACCAATACCACAACGTAAAACGACTCCATTACAAGAAAAAGTCCTGCATTCAAAATTGTTCAATCCAGTATCATGGTTAAAGGCCCCCTCCACACAAAAATGTGTCCTGGATGAGTTTTTACACAAGAAGGCCATTTCACATTCATCTGCTGAAGGAGCAGAGTTTCCTATTTCAAAACCAGTTTGGAAACCATTGTGGTGAAAACAGTTTATATAAGTATGATACACTGAGAAAGTACTTTTCAATGAAGTGGAAGATGAAGATCATGTTTGTTTGTAAAATGAATCATATTTGTATATTCACAGATTCTGGATTTTTCAGTGATGAAGGAGGAGTACATGTAGCTGAAGAAGTTGGACCTTTCATGCAAAAACCGTATCAGACACAAATGAATAGTCCAAAGAGTAGAGTATTTTTAAATGTTTGTCTTTGTATGTTAAAGTTCAGCAAATGCTATCAGCATAATTTCCTTAAAATGAATCCTGACATGCTCTTCATTGCTCACTATCATCATTATTATTTTGTATTAGCATGCAAGCAGCATTTTAATTCTGTAGCTGGTCATCAGGAAGCTACTTCTGATGAATTTATAAAGCATTTGTTAGTTTAACCTTTAGAGTTGTGTCATTCCACCACTGATAAATAGCGATTTGATGTTTAAACACTGTCAAGAGTCTGGACTTTTTTTTTTTTTTTTTTTTTTACTTTAGTGTTTCATCTGCTCTTTGGTGTGAGTTATTCTGTTTAATGTGTCTCTACCTTTGGCAATGAATGCTCAATGCTTGAGTCAAGACATGAGCAATTATGGTTAAACACATGCGCTTCTGGCAAAGTCATCAAAACTAAAAATTACCAGAAAAACATAAGAATGTAATTGAGCGGATTTTCCTTCACAGGCTGAGGTTAACCTCTACCCTTAATGTTCACACATGGTGTCTGTGGTGGCCAATTTCATTCCACTTTGTATGACAGTGCATGCTTCCTTGCATTGCTCGCTGGAAAACACCTAGCTTTCAGTCAAGGACCAGAGTCAAATGTGTACCAGTGTGTGCTTCAGGGCATTGCTCTGACTTCTAGCACAACCATAAGAAACCCTAGAGTAATATTTTAACAAGACTTGTCGTTTAATTCCCTTATAAAAAAAAGTTCGAGGACTGTGTTCTTTCATCTGTGTAATATTGCAAAAAATTAGGCCTCTCCTGTCTCAAAAAGACACAGAAAAATTGGTCCTTATTATCAGGTTGCTCTAATAAGTCTTTAAAAACTCTCCAGCTGATCCAGAACGTGGCGGCATGTGTGCTGACAGGAACTGAGAAACGAGATCACATTTCTCCTGTTTTAGCTTCTCTGCACTGGCTCCCTGTAAAATCCAGAACTGAATTTAAAATCCTACTCTTAACTACAAAGCTCTAAATGGCAAGGCTCCGTCATATCTTAGAGCACTCATAATGCCCTATTATCCCACCAGAACACTGCACTCTGAGAATGCAGGGTTACTCGTGGTCCCTAAAGTCTCCAAAAGTAGAACAGGAGCCAGAGCCTTCAGCTATCAGGCTCCTCTTTTGTGGAATCACCTTCCTGTTTCGGTCTTGGAGGCAGACACCGTCTCCACTTTTAAGACTAGACTTAAGGCTTTCCTCTTTGATAAAGCTTATAGTTAGGGCTGGCTCAGGCTTGTCTTGGACCAGCCCCTAGTTAGGCTGACATAGACCTAGTCTGCCAGGGGACCTCCTATGATACACTGAGCCCCTTCTCTCCTTCTCTCTCTCAGATTCTCAAAACTTGGTTCTACTTTATTTGGCAACTTACATGTCCTATTACTTTGTGCTCCACTGTCTCGCAGGTTCCCTCGAATCACAGCTGTGTCTGGATCATTTGTCGTGGTTGTGCTGCTGCCGTGGTCCTGCCTGATGCTGACTACTACTGCTATTATTATTAGTCATACTCCTAATATTATTATACACATCTGATTATTATTATCACATATATATTCTATCATATATTAATAATTACATATAACATATACACCACCAAAATATATTATTATTATTATTATTGTTGTTATTGTTATTGTTATTATCATTGTCATTATTATTATTATATAATTACTAAAATGAAATGTAACTAGCTATTGTCATTGCTGTCTGCCCTGCATCTCTCTCTGTCTCTGTCCCTCTTTATGTCTCATTGTGTCATATGGATTACTGTTAATTTATTATGTTGATCTGTTCTGTACGACATTTATTGCACGTCTGTCTGTCCTGGAAGAGGGATCCCTCCTTCAGTTGCTCTTCCTGAGGTTTCTACCATTTTTTTCCCCCCGTTAAAGGGTTTTTTGGGGAGTTTTTCCTTATCCGCTGTGAGGGTCCAAAGGACAGAGGGATGTTGTAGGCTGTAAAGCCCTCTGAGGCAAATTGTGATTTGTGATATTGGGCTTTATAAATAAAATTGAATCGAACTGGTTGTCTGTCGTAGCATTAGCATTTTGTTTTGTTTTTTTAGTCTATGTTTTTCTTGGTATATTGGGGATGATATTTTGAGTATATCTCCATACTGGTCTTCATTGACATTGTTTCTCTGTGGTCACATGTTTCTTAACCAACACTCCAATTTTCCAGACACATGGCACTTAACGCAGGGAAGATGATTTCAGTGCTGTTAAGTTTTTCCTAAATTTGCTGACACTGAAGCATGTACCTCTTATGAAACATATTCTGTGCTTATTACTAAATTTGGGGTTTTAGGCCTATCTGTTGTATATGACTCAAAAGTAAAGAATGTTATTTGTTTGCTGAGTGTTTATTTGTGCTTTTTCTTCACTTAAATATGGGAGAAATATGATGGCCTTGAAGTGCAAAGCACAACACCTTTGGACAAAGCGGTCTACCTGAGTATCTGAGGAGCACCACCGACATTTTTAAAAGAAACATATCTTTTTAGCCTGGCTTTTACTTAATGATGCCTCGTCATTTATTGCCTCTGTTTTTAAGCATTGTCTTTGGCATTTTCTACTTTTTTGTGGGTTTATTATTGCTTATTATAGCTCTTTTAAATGTTATTTAGTTTATATATTTTATTGTTTACTGTTGTAATGGCTAGCTACTCACTTTTTACTTTTTCTGTGCTGTTTTATTCCTGCTCTGTGAAGCACTGTGGGCTGTATGATTGTATGAAGGGTGCTCTATAAATAAAGTTTGATTTGATTTGATGAAAACACATGAACATATCAGAACCCACAGTAAATCAGAAAAATTGTTACAGAAAACACAATGTGATATCAGAAAACAATTGAATTTACATAAAAAACATCCATTATCATATATTTTTTAAATATAATAAATTAAAAAAACCTAAATAGACTGAATTACAATGTTTATTTACAGTAACTTCCAGGTAGAAAATCCTTGTTTGAAGTACATTAAAACAAATAGCACTGAGCAAATGCTGACTCATTTAGTTCATTTTTAGCCACGCAAGGCCACCAGACTGAGTTGCTGATCTACTTAGTGTGTGAGGCAGGGAGCAAATATTCAAATATAGCACACACTTACACTAACATACAACTTACACAAAAAAAATCTATTTTTTCTATTTTATTTTAGGTGGCTAAAATATATATCGTTTACTGTTATAGTTACATCTGAAATTGATGACAGAAACAAACACGTTTGCCAGTTTTACATATCTCTGCAATTGTAATCAGTTCCAAACTGTCTACCCAGAAGTGACTGTTGTTGTTGTTGGCACAACGTCACAGTGATTTGGTCTATGCTGTCCACCTTCCCCTGGTCGTCTGTGGCTCTAGGGATGTTGAGTTTGAAGCCTGAATGCCTCCTCAGAGGCCTTACCTTCTATTTTTCAGAAAGTATTATTTCACTCATATTTATTAACAGTTAAGTAGCAGTGGTTTTATTAAATTCTGATGATATTCTGAATGGTAAAATGTAATTTTAATGGCTGTAAACTACAGACATCCTAAAGTCCTCTGCATGGTGAAAGGCTACAGCCAAGATCCTGAGATGGAAGCAGAAGGAGGCTCCTTGCTCCAAACTGCTTGGACCAAAAGAGATGGTATTGGAGGTAGTTCCTATAGTCCTGCTGGGCTTCTTGTTGCTTGCTTCTTGTCATCTTTTAAGTATGTCTCTCCAAAAACTCAGCAAATTGTCTGTTGAGGTTACAAAGGCTGTTTTGAAGTGAGTCTCCAATGCTCTCACCAGTGTGGAACGTCAGGCCACCTTCTCCCGCTCCATCAGGGATGACTTAATCCTGTCTTTCCTTACAAAGATCAGATAGACGCATCCACATGATGTCCTGGTGAAAAGGATCAGGAGCTTCACACCACTGCTGCTGAGGGAAATCGTTCATGTTGCAGCGGAACAGATTTTTGGGTTGTTTCAGCCCCAGAGCCCCAAAGTGTCAGCTTATCTGACACCCTGTGTTGAACCTTATCAACAAAATGTACTTACTCATATCATAAGTAAAAGTACTGCTTATCCAGAATAGCCTCTTTCAGTTATACTCAATGACAGAGAAAATAGGAGTTTCCCTGAGAGGTACAGCTACATTTAAATCCACATAAATATATTTGTTGATTATTTAGTCATAATTGGAGGACTCTCCATATATGGTAAATTGTTTGCTTGCTTTTAGGCAGAGAACATATTTATGTTTCTCCTGTAAAAGAAAGCATATTTAATTTTATAACAATACAGAATTATCAAATTGTAGAAGTGCAAATAAAAACTGAAATGCAAGTACCCAAACCTGTATTCAAATACAGGACTTAATAACAGTAGTAAATATACTAATGTACATATGACGTACTTTCCACCTCTGGAGCAGTTGTTTTGTTTACATATTCCAAATGTGCAAAAATAGATAAATGAATAAATAAAATGAAACTGAGGATGCAGTTAAGATTGCAGGTTTGTATCATGACCCAAAACACAACCGTGCCTCCCTAAACAGCAACTACCTCTGTGCCATAAAAGAGGCATGTCACCTCCAGTACTTGCTGCAGAGGCCATTAAAAACAGTTTTACAAGGCAAAACAATATTAAAACTACTCATCATATTTTGACGCTTGGGCAGAAGTCCTTTGCATTATATCTTAAAGGTGGATTTATACTTGTGCATCTGCTCTATGCAGAGCCTACGCAATAGCCTACGCACGTGGTCCACGCTGTTGTGACCATTTGTACTTGTGCAGTGGTGTGTCTGTGTCACGCTGCAGTTACACCTCCTAAATACTAGTTGGCGGTGGGGTTTCTGTAAAGTGCTGTAAAGTTTACTTGATTCAAAACACACCCAAAACACACATTAAACATGACTTAATAGAGACAATTTCAAACATAAGTATATAGGATGGCTTCACTATAACTCGCAGGATTACAGATAAAGCACTTGTCTTTATCTGGATACATTTTCCCCACAAATACATCATGCTAATGTTATTAGCATGAGCCTATGGCATTTTATGTTGTATAAATTAGCCTAGCAGCTAACGGACCTTTCCTCTACCCATGTGAAGCCAGGATAAATTACACACAAGACAAAAAATGCTATTTTGTGGAGGCGTTATTGTCATCCCAATTTATGTTTCTTATCTGTGAAATAAAAGTAAATAAAAACTTTGTTTCGACTAAGGGAAATGGTTTCAGCTTACAGAAAAAGCCAGGAGTTCTGCATCACCACGACATGTTGTTACATTTCTGGGGAGGTGCATGTCACGCTACAGTGTAGGTACGATGTCGATTCAAGGAAGAAGTATAAATCTCACTTAATGCAGATGGTTGGCGGTTAGGTTTAGGTCTGCCTGGGTAGGGTTAAGGCTGCAGCCATGGCATCAGCACTGGCGGGGACCAAATCTGCAGTGGGGTCTGGGCAGCCCAAATTACTGGCAGACTTGTCAGCTAAACATTCATTCTGTGAATTCTACTCCAACGCAGTCAAATAAAAATAGATTTCATAATTGGGGCTGTTCAAACTCCTACCCTACCAATGTTGTGCAATGGACAATAGTAACATCAGACAGGCGTTGCCTCTTTTTAGGTGGCTGGAGTGAAGATAAGTTATCATCAGCATATGTCTAGATGTGGTTTCAGAATGATGAAGACAGTTGAAGAACAATTAGATATAACATAGGATGTAAGCTCTACAGGATGTTTTTTTTCCTTGACAACTGTTTTGTTTTTGCCAAATGATGTACAGATTTTTAGGCATTCTGTTCTCTCAAATGGCTTGAAAAATAGTGCATATAGCTGCTTAAAATAAAAAATAAAAAATCCTCAGGGGAAAGAATGTCCCCAGACCCCCCTAGGTTTGGGCTGAGCCCTGAGGTTTACAACGTTTGGCTCTGGCATTGGATATGTTCTCCCTTTTGTTTGCAGTGTCCGGCATAGCATGATGTACCTGTTCTCAGTAATTCAGTTCAGTAAATGTCTATCTTAGAAGGAATACATACACATATATATGTATATATATATATACACACATGTATGTATACAGAGAGAGAGAAAGCAGGTCCTGCCCCTTTAAGAGTGACATTTACTGAGCTGAATGATCCAGCTGCAGTTTCTCTCTAATAATAGTAGACTGGGGCAGAAGTGGCCATCTAGGGAGGATGTTTAGTGTTTCCATTAGAGAGCCACTTCAGCAAGAGCGGCCCGAGGAGCAGTAAAACTATTGTCGTGGGCCGTTAACCAGCATGTGTTGTAAATGAATGGCCCAAATGGTGCTCATTAGTGGTCTCTCCCACACCAGCCATCACAGAGGAGAAGGGCCTTAAAGGCCCACCCCTTTGCAAGGAGACAAACGAGCCCAGTACAGGAGCAATGGTTGGATTTTACGTTTAAACAGATCCACTAATGACCTCCTGAAAGCCAAGATCAGGCCTCTTGATGCATTTGATGGCTGTGAAAAATGCATTCCTCGCAGGCAAGTCACTCAGATCTCCAAACTGAACAGCAGCTCCTAACAGGATGTGAAAATCTGTCTTGACTTTGGCAAAGCTGTCATACTGCTCCTGAGAGGCATGTAGTAGGCGTACTTTTTTTTTGCTGCTATCTGTCGAACTTCATCGTGTTTTGAGATGGCTTTATTCCTGGTTGAGTCGCAAACAAAAAACCTAACTAGATGGCCACACAATATGTTTTCCAAATATAAGATTAATATATATGTTGTGTGGTCTGTATTTTCTCAAACCTATTTGTTTCTAGGCCTGGAACCGTTTTAAAGATGAATTTTTACTCAAATTTGTAAATGTGTCTGCTTGCACAACACCAGCTTTTGGGGTTTGTGATGGTTCAAGGCCAGAGACATCTGCCTCTTTTGGGTATTAAAGCTTAATGCTGTTGTGGAAACAGTAACCCAGACTTAGCTCAGTGTTGTCCTCAGACTTAAAGTTCAACCATTATCCATTCATCTGAGTCACGTAAGGTCATGTCTTATTTAAAGGATAATACCAGTGTGCATGTTTGACCTCAAATAATTTGGCCAATTTCTGATCATTTTATAAGGCTGCTGTAGTTTGCTCTGTTTTTTAATTGTTTATTTGTGTTCTTCATGTCTTCCAAGCCACAATCGGTGTTACTATCTCAGTGCCTTCAGTTTAGAGGCTCAGTGTATAGGATTTATGGGGATATATTGGGAAGAATGGAATATAATATAATCAGTATGTTTTATTTAGTGTATAATCAAATAAGAATTGTTGTGTTTTTGTTACCTGAGAATGAGCTGTGTCTATCTACAGAGAGAGCTTATCCATGGAGTACACCATGTTGCACCGCCATGTTTCTACAATAGCTCAGAACAGACAAACCAAACACTGGCTCTAGGTTTTATTGTCTTCATGTCAGCCACTGTAGCTGACAGCCCCTCCATGGTGAGCCAAACAGCATCGGAAAAACACTAGTTTTGTAACTTGAAACTGCTTTATTCAGTGTTTTTGGCGGCTTAAATTACCAGGTCAATTTGATTTGAAGAGGAAGAGACCTCTGTGGATAATTCGGCTTCTGGTAAAAACCCCCTGATTGTCTGGATTTTAAGTTATTAGAAAAAAGGTGAGCACACATTAGCAGGTGGTGAGCTAGCAGCCTGTTTGCGATTAACCAAACATTGTCAGGGAAGCACTGATTTGTAACTTAATTCAGTGTTTTCACTGGTTTTAATAACATGGTCTGTTTGTTCTGGAGAGGAAGAGACCTCTGCAAATAATTTGGCTTCCAGTGAAAACCTCCTGAACAATGGACACCAAGGGAATCCTAACCAGGAGTTCATGCATGGCACATGGGAGAAGTTGAGGTGGTTGCAATCTGCCGTCCTCAACGGTAGGCTATCTAAATGCTTTACCTAATTAATAGTAGCAATGCTACTCTGTATTTATCTACTTTCCACCACTGGTTGCACTGTACTAGGATTTGACAAGCTTCAGTGCTCGGTTGTCGTAAGGGCTGTCTTGCTTGAGCAGACGTGTACAAGCGGAACCCTTGTAATTTCGCAAATTTCCCCCCGGACAGGATATTGCGTAGTACATGCTAAAAGCTGCTAGCGGAAGATAAACAGAAAGCTTGTTCAACATGGCAGAGGTAGGCTAACCATGATTTTGAACATTATTTTTCGTACGTCAGTCTTGTTTAAACATTTTATTTCTAATGTGACATCTTACTCGTGTTTTCTGGGTGTATGTCTGATATAAAAACAGAAGGAAAGTTGACCTGCGTTAGCCCGGTAGCTCCACAGTCAGTCGGTAACTTGACGGGTAATGTTTACTAGAAGTAGTTGTGTCATTGCTAACAGCTAGTATATTTATAAAACTCATATATGCGGCATTGTCCTCAACGTGTTCTTTTTCAAAGAGGAACGACGCTGCGTAGTTATATCAGGGTGTGAGTGACAAATGGTTGGGTTTGATAAATAATTGGCAGTGTGCTAATTACGTATGTGGCTACATAAGTGGAACACCTCATAATGACTTTAAGGAAGAGCAGAAAAGGATTTTTACATCACCGAAACTTGTGACAGTGTAGTGATGATAGCTGGTGAGAGTAATAGTGTACTGTCATCATCTTCTGATAGGAAACACCAGCTCACGGCAGTTCGAAAGGGCAAAACAAGACAGTGTTTAGATACAACTCCTGTGGTGGAGACTAAGTAATGCTGACGGACAGGCACAGTTAGATTATGGTCTAGTCGATAGATCAATTAATAGGTGCCACAAAATTAATAGACACTCATATAAGCATACACACAGTTTGTGTAAAATGTGAAACATCATCTGAGTTCAAAATCTTAAACGGCAAAGAGGCCTCTTGAACTTCAGACATTATAACTGGTCATCATAGGAACAGCAGCACGATAACATACAGTAACACAATGGCTCTGTTCAACTATCCCAGTGTGTCATCAAGACTGTGTCAGTGAGCCAACATGCATAATACCAGGACCCTGGAACTGAAGCAGCTTAAAGAAATTCATTCAATCATTCATTTTATTATTTGCATATGTCCCTTTCCTGCTGTTGCATAATAATAATGATAATAATAATAATAATAATAATAAACTTTATTAAAATAGCACCCTTCATACAAGAAATGCTGCACAGTGCTTTACAATAAGGGCATTATAAACACTGAGTGCCTCACATCAACTTAATGCTAATAATAATAATAATAATGAACATAAAACAGACAAACAAGGAAAGAGTATATAAAAAGACATTTGAAAACAGTTTAAAACATAGGTTAAATTATTTTACAAGTTTTATTTAAAAGTGGTGGTTATTTGAGATGCTTTTAATCAAAATCTCATGTAGTATGTGTTCCTGTGTCACTTTTTAGGCCTTCACGTCATTAACAGTCAGAGCCTATAATAACCCAACAGGCACAGAGGCACCAACAGACATCGATTTACCAAAATAAGCGACTTTCAGACTACCCCAGAATGTCTTCCCAAGAGTTAACCTCGCTGCTCGTATTGTCTGTGCCGGGTACAGCCCACAGCTGCACCAGAATCTACCACCACCCAGTTGTGGCACTGTGAATCAAATAGAACTTACTACAGTCTTTCTCTGTCAAATCCACCACTCACTGACTACAGCAAAGCCACTAATCGTACAATCCAAAAAAGAATTATAAAATGAAATTAATTATAAAAAGTTATAAAATCATAGAATTGTAAAACCATAATTAGTAAAATCAAGTAAGATACAACATTTTCAAAATTTTTTAAACATTTTTATTAGGAAAGTCAGAGCTAGTTAAAGCTAAAGTGAATAGATTCACTTTTAACTGTCCTATAAAAAATATTTAGCCAGGTAGCTTCACTGATATCTATATGTAGTATGTTCCATGGCTTTGGGGCATAACTGACAAAGGCTGCATCCCCATTCTTCTTACAGCTGTTGCTGGGAACCCCCACGTAAACCAGCAGCAGATAGTCACAGTGTCAAAATGTCTTCTTGGAAAAAGGCCTGTTTTGTTTTGTAGCTGAAAACCATTAGGGCTGGGCGATATGGACAAAAACTCACATCTCGGTAATTACAGGCTGACTAGCAGTACACGATAGATATATCGAAATTTCTACGAAATGGGCTACAAGTTCAGTTGCAAGTCAAAGCCACACTTAAGATGTCATAAGCACTATTAGAAAAACATATGATATAAATGATATAAAATAAATGGCAGGGCTGAACATTAACATTTTTGCACAAAGCACTGGAGCTACAGAGGTTTAAATGTTTGCAGCACAGGACAAAAAACTATAACATGACTACAAAAGTATCAAACAGGCCTAAATCCATCGGAGTTTAAAAAAATGAAAAATCTTTGTGGGGGGGGGGGGGGGGGGGGGGTGAAAAATGATTTAATTCTTTTTATTTATTCAGGCTATTAATCTTATTTATGCACAGAGCATCAACAGAGAGTCAGGGGGAGGGAAGGAGCGAGAGACACTTTGTCCGCGTTATATACGTCTTATATATGAAATTTTTTTTTAACACATCTGTCGCATGCATTGAAGCACTGTCTTGGTGTCACACAGTAGACTACAACTACCAAGAGTGGTGACACGCGATGATCCACCTCGCACACAAACTACCAGCGCAGCGCTGTACTGCACATGTGCTACTGCAGTGACTTCATTCATCTCTCAGACTGATTTAGCGTAGCACGTGCAACGTATAGACCAATGTCACACTGAAGACCAATTAACAGACAGATCAAACAGAGTAGCAGCTCTGTGTCTCTGTTAGTGTTGCTGAAGAACTTGTGAGTGAGTGAGTGAGTGAGTGAGTGAGGCGGAGTTGTGCGGAGAGTGTGAAAGAGAAGAGACACACTGGTATGCATTATGTAACACAACCTGACCCTGCTTGAAAATATATCAGTATATTGTACATAGTTGTTATATTGCCAAGCCCTAAAAACATTGAATTTCATTCCACTGTATACCTAGAAACCAGTATACCACTGCAACTCTACTTGCAATTGTTTGTTTTTTTAATTATCATGTCAGTAAATCGTAGACATGATTTTGGCTCATTAATGATTTATTTTTGCCTTCTTTCTATTCATACATTTTTGTCTTTGTTTAGCATCTTTGAAATAGTCCTTACTCCACACTGCATGGTATCCTTTTTTAGCACATACTCAACAATAAGTCTGACTTATTAGTTTGTTAGCTATAAAGATGAAAAATATGAAGCTGCCAGGAAACCAAAATAGGCTACAACAAGAATAACACAGATGCCCCTAACAATGTACAATTAGTGACAATCACTCAAAATATTATAGTGGTTGTATATAATATTCTTACACTATATATACATGCAAATACAGCAGAAAACTGTAAGAAACAAAACTATATTATGATCTGTTACCATGTAGAGTGATTTTATCCAACTTCTTTTTGTGTCTTTTTCTTTGAAAGACTATGTATTCCATAGTAAATTACTGAAAATGCTCATAATGCACACATTAAAAAGTATTTTGAAAACATTTTTTCATAGCTTAATGTTGATGCTGCACAGACATAAATGAGATACCATGCAAAAGCCCAACAACAGCACTTTCAACTGTGTGTTTTTTTCAGTTTGTCTCTACATGATATATGAATAAAGTTAATACAAATAAAGCATGCTTAATAGAAAGACTCCTAGAGTGGTATTATATCAATGTGTGATCACACATCAGTTGTAATCTCCTGTTTTCACAGACCCACAGCTTACAGGACATGAGGCAACAGGCAGCCGTCGCTGCCAAAGTCTTCATTCAGAGAGATTATACCAACGGCACTGTCTGCCAGTTCCAAACCAAGTTCCCCTCTGAGCTGGAGACCAGGGTAGGATGCACCTCTTCACTGACACTGTTCTCAGAGTGACTTGTTCAATCACAGTAACACATTAAATTGGTGGCCTCATGTTTCCATGGTACCTATAAGACACTCCCTTGTCTTGTGGCTGAGCTGACACTGGTATTCAGACTGGTTTAAGGACTGTCCTGGGCGGGACTAGATCAAATGTCCAACAAACAAAATCCCTTGGAGACGATTCACAATTCTATTTTTTTCCCTTCAAAATGGAGGGAAAGTACAATATGATTCAGTCTGTCTTAGTGTCCTGCATCACCTGCAAGACTCAATGCTGTGCATATTCAGAAAATACAGCTTATCCTGAACAGCCAGGGGCTTTCAGTCTCACATGCTTGAATTAAGTATGGCGTGTGCATCCACTTTAATAAGTAGTTTCAGCACAAATAGGGCAGAAAAGTGGTGCACACTAATTCAGTTGCTTCCTATGCATGTGTTTCTTGAAATCATCCTGATGTCTGCAGACAACTGACAAGCTAACATTAGTGTCAGCTACCCAGCAGGCTGCTGAACAAAGTCAAATCTGCACACAGTTCCGCCAGCTCCCTTGGCTTCACATTACTCTCTTATGGGAAGAAACCCATGTAGAAGCAGTGCGGTTTCTTGCATAACTTCATCTACTTCCAAGGTGCACAGAGAACGTACAAAGTATGACGAGATCAAAAACTACAGACCATCGTGTTCATAAAAGACATTCCAAAGTGCATTTATGTATGGTTGGTGTAAAACAAAAAAATGTTTTAAGTATAAAAGACAGCCAATCGCACATATCAGCCAGTGGGGCAACCACACCGGTATACGGTCATGTGGCTTCAGGCCAATCCCTGGCTGGGGGCAGTCTAAGTGAAGTCTTTTAACAGCCCTACCAATGGCAAAACCATCAGCGTTAAGGATTTTATTACCTGTTAAACTAAAAATGAGAGAAGCATTTTGGAACCCCAGAGCTTTTTGCTTTGAAGCAGCAATGTAAACCTCTGAGCCACTCAGTGTGATCAGTTTACTGTTCTGTGCTTTTGTACAGACTCAACATACTCTGAACCAGGTTACTGTCCATTTTCTGTCAGCAAAATTATTACCATGTCTGCAAAAGAAAACAGAGAATTAATTGAACATTGTTATCACACTTAAAGGTCCATTGTATAAGATTTAGGAGGATATAGTGGCCTCTGGTGGTGAGGATTGCAGATTTCAACCAGCTGAAACTTCTCCGGGTTAGAATTCCTTGAGTTATCATCATTTAGGAGGTTTTTACCAGGAACCAAATTAGCTGCTCGCCCAGCACCTGCGCTGTGTTCTCACTTTTTTTCTCTGATAACTTAAGATCCAGATGGTTAAGATGCCGAATTATCCGCAGAAGTCTCTTCCTGTCCAAAACAAATGGATCAGGTGATTTAAACTGAAAAAAAAAAAAAAAACACTGAGTAAAAGCAGTTTCACATTTTTAAAAAATCCGTTTTTCTGACAATGCTTGTCTTGGAGGGACTTCTAACTTTGGGGGCCAACATGCCAAAGCGAATGGCCCTGTCTAGTGCCAGTGTTTGGGTTTGTCCATTCCAGGCAATTGTAGAACCATGGCAGTGCAACATGGTGATCACCATTGACGAAGATCATCTCCCTGTGTGGATGTAAACGGCTCATTCTAAAGTAACAAAAACACAAGGATTCTTATTTTCAGGTGATAATACACTAAAAGAAAACATACTGTATATGAAATTCCATTTCTGCCAATATATCGCCCTAAGTCCTACACACTGGACCTCTAATGTTCAACAAAACATTCCTGAAATTATCGTAGTACAGTGTATAGTCCCTGTTTTGGCACTAGAAACAAAAAGGCAGCAGAAATCAGTATGAACATGACACAAGAAGTTTAAAAAAGTTTAAAAATACTGTCAGCAACTTGTGCAGAGGAACCCTCTTGGACATTGTCCTCATGTGAACCGCGGCGGAAGTGGGTTAAGAGCAGGCACCGGTAATGGTGATGAGGAGGAAGAGCAGGTCGCTGAGACTGAGCAGCCTCCGCGCCACATTAAAGACGGTGCCAACCAAACAGTTCAGAGTTCGAAGGACAGAAAGCTTCAGTTTTGAAATGCTTGTACCACATGAAAAGACCAGCTTCACAACACTTAAACCACTCACTAGTGGTTTATTGGCACTTCCCTCTTGATTGGGTGGTCTCCCATGTTTTCCGGTGGGATTCAGTTCACACACAAACACACTGAACTGCTGGACACATGATGAATGCTTCCTCTCTGGGAGGTAAAAGCTTAAGTTCCCTATCAAAAGTTATTCCCACATGTATGTGTTAATGTTTTACTGCAATCACAATTTATGAAATATGCAGTACAATGCCAAGCAGTAACATTGAAAAAAGCCTCATGTTTCTTTCAGCCAGCATCTTTTACCCCCGTGTTTGATTTTGCCATGCAGCTCAGGTCTTGATTTGCAGAGGTTTACACGCTGTAACATCACATTCTTGCACATAATTATTTTAGGCTGTGGGCTTTATTATTTTTGGTAGCTCTTTCCTGTTTTAATGCTTTTGGACAATTGCGCTAAAGAACTGGGAAAGCGCTCTGTGTTCTCTATGTATTTGGCAGCTGGATCGCCAAATCAGTCAAGAGAGTTTCATTAATTGGGAAGTGACAGTTTTCACTGACCTATGTCTAATATGTATTTCCTGGGATCACATTATATTTAGTGACAGCCACAATTAAAAGAATATCCTCTTCCTCACTTGAATTTGTAAACCCTGTTCAGCCTTGGACTCTCATCTAACATTTTTGGAATGCTAATACGTCTGCGTCAGACGTAATGGAAAAGACGCTCAGGCGAAGAAATGTGGTTTGAATCGCAGCCTCTGAATTGGAAAATTAGAAGGAGAACAAAGGCTCTCAATGGCGGTAATCAAACATGCCTAAGACCACTGATGTGTTGGAGCTTGTTGTTGCATTCCTCGGGCACAAGGGAGCAGAACATTGGAGGGTTTACAGAGGCTCAGGAGGCCCCTGGCTGGCTCCTCGTCTGCTCTGAAGGCTCCTTCTATTTCCCTCAGTACAGAGAGATCACCAGATCCATCCTGGACACCAGCATGGGACTTACGTCGACACCCCGGTCAAAACAGCCTCCCAGTCCAGCAGTTCTCCACCCTCCATCAGTCTTCTCTGCAGCAAGCCTTCACATGGGGAATTTTTGAGAAACGCTGTTTTGATTATCAACCAGTCATGGTTACAGTTTGTATCCCAGAAGCTGTCTGCAGTTTACAGATTAGCTGAGATATGTCTTTATCTTATTCAAGGTGTTTCTGTACCACTGGAGAAGGAGAAACCATTAAGATTCCTTCCTGGATTGCCACTGCGGTGTCCGGCTTTCAGCGAGTTGTCCTGTCAGTTGTTAAGTGAAAACATTCACAGTGCATTTGGCCAAGGTATCCTAATAATTTCAGGAGGTGTTTCCAGTGTGGGAAGATGGCCCAGCAATCCCTTGATGTATGACCAGTCCAAGAAAATACAGCCCCTCATTTATCTGGAGATGGAAAGAATGGGAGAAAACGATGTGGTGCTACTAAGACGAGTTTCCACATGAATATCCCAATAGAGGCAGAAAGCTCTCTCACACTCACGTCCAAATCTACACTTGGCTCTGTGCCTTGTCTAACTATTTTAACCCTTTGATCTTTCTTTATGTTTCCACGTATTTCAGATTGACAAACAGCAGTTTGAGGAGACGGTGCGGACACTGAATAATTTGTATGCTGAAGCAGAGAAGCTTGGAAGCCAGTCATATATTGAAGGCTGTCTGGCCTGCCTCACAGCGTACACCATTTTCCTGTGTATGGAGACTCACTATGAGAAGGTAAAAGACTGAACCCTAATGCTTTTTTGGTAACATACAAAATGAGGTCCTAAATTTGTTTTTAGAGTTTGTCTTAGTTTTGGTCATGAGATCAATACGTTCATATGAGTTTTAGTCATATTTAGTCAACATCATTAAAAGTTTAGTCATTTCACTCAATTTCAATCGAAGAAAACACTTAAAGAGATAGTTTGGATCATTTGAAGTGGGCTTCTATGAGTTACTTATCCATAGTTAGTATATTACATACAGTAGATGTCTGTTGGCATGCCCCCAGTTTGGAGAAGCCGGCTGAAGTACCGACACGGAAGCTAAGCAATGTGGTAAAGGGTAGCAGCAAAACATAATTTAGCCCCCTAAAAAAAGTTCCCACTTAAAAAAGATAAATAACATTTAAAGTGTACATTCTATTGAGAATATTCTAACCACTTAACCTTTCCACAGACAGCCCTTTCCAAGAGAAGCTGTTTTCGACTTCAGTTCACCATCTATGCTCTCGTCAAAGCCACCACACTCCATTGACAAAAACAGTCATTTTAGCTTGCTGAAGGCTGGAGTTCCAGGTCTACTGCTGCCACAATCAGTTAGGTAGCTAGTTTTATTGTGTGACTTTGGTGAATCTGAACTAGTTCTTTGAAACACTAAAGTCACGCAGACGTCGACCAGCAGCTCCTGTTAAATGATGTTAAATCGCTATCCCCTTTTACCCTGCCTGTTCAAGGTGGGAATAACAAACCAATATGATGCCTCGCAGCCATCAGGATGGGACCATGGGTAGGACGGGTGTGACATTTTGAGATGTGTTATGTGTGTGACCCACTGCAGGAGATTTAAAAAGCAGCTAGAGGCAGTCAGCAGCTAACCCAAAGAAGGACAGTGGCCAAAAAATTCTGCACATTAGGAAAACAGTGAGGTCCGGGAGCTCCGTACCCTACAAGCAGAGGAAGGGATCATTAACCATATGACAGGGACCTTAAATTATGGTTATTGACGTGTTAATGCCATTGTTATTGTTTATAAAGCACTGCTGACTTGTATATGTCACACCAGAGACCAGTACTGTTGTGTTAAATGGCAGGCCGTCACACCTCTTTCGCTTCCATGATACCGGCATGCTGTCTAAAATCACGCACTGGAGCAAAAGATGTCACCATTGTTTGGTTCTGTGTTAAACTGCAAAGGCAGAGTCAAGATGGGCTTGTTTTGTCACTGGAGCCTGGCTTTAAAGAGAGCAATATAACGGCTTCAGTTCCTGTTGGAAAATTTAGTAAAATGTATGTAGTGTACACTTAAACTGGTGTTGATTTTCAAAAATATCAAACTGAGATTTGAATCCAAAAAGAACACTGTGGTCAACTTTTCACCAATAGTGCGTGTAAATCAGCTTAATGCCAACAGCACCAAGTGGCAACCTGCAGTTAAAAAAGCCTCCTTACTGAAAACCTCACAGGGCCCTTCCCCAACATTAAATCCCATAAGTCTATCAACCATAAAAAAAAACAAACAAACAAAAAAATGATACATGCAGTCACAACGATATGATTATATACACAAACACATGGTAACGTATATTAATATATAAGACATATGGGCAGTTCTAAATCAACTTCTAACCACTACATAATGAACAGACATATGTGCGGTTCACTACAATTAAAACATCCATCATGAGTCACTGCAGTATAAGACAAATTGCGGTATATGAAAAGTGTAAATGTTCGACAAGTTGTTGCAGGAAAGGAGACATCCCTCATTTAAATTAAGTGGAGACAGCATTTAATGTGAAAATCCCCTGAGCTTCGCATTAAAACAGTAGTCTTTCAAGATTACCTCCTGTAAGTGGCTGGATCACATTTTCTACACCAACACACCTGAGCTGAGAAACAGAAGGATTGCTTTTTTTTTTAAATGAGAAGAAAAGGGAGAATAATATCACCATGTGTGATTTATGTTCTGAGATTCTTGTTCTGTTCTCAGTGATATGTCTGTTCATTATGTAGTTGTTTTGCTGTTGTTCTCCATATTGGTTGGAAATGATTTTAGACTTGCCCATATGGCGAGTTTGTTAAGTCAGACTGCTCTAAGATGAGTGAAACAACACATGGCAAGATTAAGAAAACCAAAAATAAGGTGATTGTTTAATAAAAAACATGCAATGATAATTTTCTTTCCCACAAAGTGTATGTCTTATAATTTTAGAGGCAGAGAATAGAGATTCTGGATCTCTTATTGACTGCTGCATGTTGACTTATCAATAACACAGTATATAGGTGACATTGAAGTTGTCTGAAGTGGGTTAGTACTATAATACTACAAAGTTGTGTTGCTGCTATGTTGAACCTTTTAGCTTGGCTATAAACCAGTAATTTTATGACCTCTGAGAGCTAGCAAATAAATATGATTTGTGTACATCTAAAATCTCTTTTGGCCCAGTTCATATAGAATGCTAATGAATCAGAATGTCAGTGGTCTTTGCCTGTTCAAAGAATTTGTCTTTAAGTGGACAGGAGTGAACTGGGATAAGAAACATTTGGCTTGGTTTGTGTTTTATGAGCACTCATAAAGTCATGCAATTTAAATTGAGTGGTCGTTACCAAAGTAAAAATGGAGTCTGTTATTCAGCTTTTCAGCTCCAGAATGTGGTGGGTTGGCATGATGGATCCTCTGGTTACCTACTTAGCCAGATTTGCTGGTTTGATTCTAGGTAACAACAGTACTTACTACAGAAAAGCAAGATCAGTAATGCTTAACTGGACATTGTTGAGCTGAAATGATGAATTGATTACTCATTTTGTTGATCCACAGGAAACTAATCAGCTTTGTTAATGTATTACTCCTTTCAGTCAATTACAAAGCAAAAATGTCAAAGATTGTCTGGATCTACCTTCTTAAATATGAGATTTTGCTGCTTTTCTCTGTTTTATATGGTTGTAAATTGAATGTCTTTGTTGGTGAGACAGATTAGACATTTAAACATCACTTTTGGCTCTAGAAAACTGTGACAGGCATTATTTCAGTATTTTATGACATTTTATAGCCTAAACACTGAATCAGTGCGCCAGTACAATAGAGTTTTGATGTAATACCAAATAAAGTGGTGCTTCATGACAGACATACAGCAGTGCTCCAACATTACCATTATCTTTGAACTAGTTCAATTAATCAGCTCATGAACTTACAGCTACATATTTCACTTAAATCAGAGGTCACCTGAATCTGTCTTTCTGTATATTTCTGTGCTGCTCAGGGTGCTTCTAGGATTTTCCTCATAAAATAATGCATGACATTCATACAATGAACATACCAATTAGCAGGGGTAGGCGAAAAAAATCGGTATAGCATAGTAGTGCAATATTTTTGTGTGGCAATATGGTATCATCACTCAGTGCCAAGTATTGATTTTTTCATCATAGAAATTATTAATATGACACATACCAATTAAAATTCAGGTAGCCTACTAGAATAATATAATCAATTGCTTTTTCAGTCCACTAGATACATTTTACTGATGCAAAAAATGGCTGAAGTTAGATGAACAGACTGAAAACTTTATCTTATTAGATAAAACAGATGTTGACAAAGTTTTCATTTGGGGACATCATTTACAGTCGGAAAAAGGTAATAAATCGCAATATATCACAATATATTTATCGTAATACTCAGCATATCACAACATATTTAAAATCGCAATAATATTGTATTGTGACTTAAGTATGGTGATAATATTGTATCGTAGATCCTCTGGTGATTCCCAGCCCTACCAATCAGTAGGAAAAACTGTGACTATTTCACCAAAACGGTCCATAATATAATGACTCATACAATACTAGCCTAACTCAACTCCTGATCCACTCACAGGGATGGCATTAGCTCAATAAATACTAACTCTGCATGTTACTTAATCAAATCTTAAATATTGCGATTGATTTTTGATTCTGGCCAGCAATAATAATAAGCAATGATCAACAACATCCGACAATTTGTACTTAAAATGTAAATCTAAATATCACTAATGTTAATTATAGCCAGCTAGGATGTTTTTAAATCTGTAATGTTTCAAACATTTAAATTATAATACTAACCACTTCAAACCGACAATCATTCATCACCAGTGCTGTAGCTAGCTGACAGTGTGTAGTACAGCAGATTGCCAGATCATCAGGTTGGGTATCCCCCATTATTTTGCTTTTACTCTTCATCAAATAGGAGGGGGGGGGTCACTAGAGGCCCTACGATACGATATTATCACAATACTTGAGTCACAATACACTATTACTGCGATTTTAAAGGTGTTGCGATACACTGAGTATTGTGATAAAATATATTGCAATTTATTACCTTTTTTCAACTGTAAATTATGTCCCCAAAGGAAACCATCAACATCTGTTTTATCTTATGAGATAAAGTTTTCAGTCTGTTTATTTCACTCCAGTCATTTTTACTGCAGTAAAATGTATCGAGTGGAGTGAAGAAAGAGTATATTATTCTATTAGGTGACCAAAAGCTTAATTTGTATTTGTAATATAATTTTTTATATAATAACAAAATCAATATTTGGCGTCTGTGTGACAATACAATATTGCCACACAAAAATATTGCGATACTGTGCTGTATCAATTTTTTTTTTTCCCCCCACCCCTGTCAAATAGCCTACTTTTGGTAGCAAACACTCAAACCTGCCAACACTGCATAGATCTTACCTGTAACAGTGTGGAATTAAAATGAATGAGGATCAGATCTTGTGACATCAGTAAAAATACTGCTATATTGGTAGGAGACAATTCAGCAGCACCTTGACATTGGTAAGGAGCATCACATGTTCATGTGCCATGCTCCTATGTCAAGCATGTTGACTAATGTTATATGTCGTCTAAACACAAACAGACGTGACCTTAATAAAATTGGTGTGGACACAGTTTGCTTGGCACCAAAAAATATTGAGGTTAAACACCCAGCCATAGTCTGAGGGCATGAAAATCTAGCTAGCATTGAGAACACAGTCCAAATTAAAAGTCAGTTATTCACAGCATGTTAGCATCCATTTGTCCAATATAATAATGTAAACACATATATACACATCCTGGGGGGAAATTCAAATAAATGTCTAATATTTGTTTTTTAAGCTACCAATAAGAACAGCTAAGTTAGATTTTACTACAGTACATTATATAGAATTTAATATAGTATTTTGTCAGTGATTGATAACTACAAGATGATAACTTTCTGAAGGATACATTTGGTAAATTGTTAGTGTTTAGAGTGATGGACAGTTGCAAAAGTGGAAAATGTCATGGTCTATTACACTACAGCCAAGTGATGTCAGGATTCTCCCAGTTGGAACCAATGAAGCCCTACAGCCTTTGTGAGCTAAGCAAATGTTGCAAAGCTTTTTTATATTTGAACACAGGTCAAACAATTTCATTCACTTTTTGTCAAAGTTATACAAGTGGTTTGCCATTCATGAGACATGTACCTGAAACTGTGTCTGCTGTGCCCATTTAGGTTTTGAAGAAGATTGCAAAGTATATTCAGGAGCAGAATGATAAGATCTACGCACCACGAGGCCTCCTGCTCACTGATCCCATCGAGAGAGGCCTGCGAGTCGTATCCTACCCTTCAGTGCTGTAGTGTTGTAGCCAGGAAATGGTGTTTATTCTCTTCCCCCAGGTGGAATTTTCCTGAACCTTAACTGTCGAGTCTTGTCTGACTGTTTAGAAATAAACTGCATACAATGACCCCACAAAAAAGATGATTTTTCAGTCATGTATCTTGCCAACCTCACAAACAAATTAGAAGCACACTCAAGGGTCAAAGCCACAATGTTTTTACAATAAAAAACAATTTTGTTGTGCAAGAAAGAGCATGTACGGGAAAGAGGAATAATACGTTAAATATTAGGGGCAACTTTAACTTGTTAAACAGACCCCTGAGATCAGGGGATGTGAATGTAATCACACCACAGCTCTAAGCAGAACAAGGAGCTTTCACAATGACCTAATAGATGTAGTGATTTACAGGCCTTCTGCCCTCACTACGTCTTTCCCTGTAACTGCTGGATGAAAATGGAAAGCAGCAGTCCGGGCAGCTTACAGGAAATCCACCACCATGTAGGGATACCCTGTAAAAACAGCAGATAAAAGTATGTAATCCATAGCATCTGCATAAAATCAGCGGGTGCACCAACATCCTGGCTGCACCAGCTTGTATGAGTGTGTGTGGGGTGACTCAACATCCTAATTAATTGGAAGTGTGCAGCAATGGGAGATTAGGGATAACAAAATATGACCGAAATTGCTCACAGCTGAGCTTTGTTCCCTCTCTCGCCTGTGACTCTATAGCGTTGGCAGTGATCTGGATTACTTCTCCAACACTATTGGACCGCTGTGTAGACTTTGGCACAGGAGAGATTGACAGGAATGTCTCACCTGAACTGATGTGGCTGCTTAATGCTACACTCTAAGTACATTTCCCACCAAGTCTGAGGGGTTGAAAGTTTTATTAGCCACTTACAAGTCCTTCCTCCTTATGTTAAACAGAAACTTTAATTTTGTTAATGATGGCAGGGCCTGATTTTCTTTTTAAAGAAAATCAGGCCAATAATCTTGTCTAGTCTAGTGAAATGTCAGTCAGCTACTGCCATGGGAAACACCCACTGAGGAAGCTTGATGGCAAGACACTGTTTCCACAAACCTGTCCAAAAAGGGTTTCATCCTCTGTTGATAAATGGAAAAATGTGCACAAAAGCTCCAGTATCATTATAGTTTATATTTCCTATTGTAAAAAAAAGTGAAGTTAATTCAAATTTCAGTCAGCTTTAACAGAATGCAATATTAATCCAACCTTGCTTCAAATGCTTGTCCTTGACCATATCCTGTTAAGATTGAGGTTACCATCTTTGAAGACAGAAGCCTGACCAGATAAAAGCTGCCACGGTGAGTCTTATTATTAATATTCCACATATGACGAAGACGTACACTGTCTTACTAGTTCAGATTTGATGCTGGGCTATTAAGTGTGTACAACACAAACATGCAAACACACACACACAAATTAAGTGTACAAATAATTTTTTCCAGTTATGAAACACATTTTCCTCTTTTTGGGAAGTAGAGCAAAGACTAGAGCTTGAGTCAAAAAGCAGTAATAAAAGAGGGCTTAATCTTTATGTGTACCATTGCTTTTATGCAGAATGCCTCCTCTTCATTCAAAGAAAAAATCCCACATCAAAGTTGAAAGCCTCTTCATCTGTGAGCAATATTACTTAACTGCTTTATGGTCAGGAGGGCTGTTTCATAAAGCATTTAAAGGATTATTCTGATTACTTTATGACTTCATGTTGCATAACGCTCAGTGGTTTGTCACTTACTTCACCGAGAGCTATACGGTATCCACATGAAGCACACTCGGAGCGCTGCTGTCCAGAGCACGTCAACGAGCCAAACCCAGCAGCCGAACCCAAAAGAGTGATTTAGTGTCCTTTCAGCACAACAGCACACACCAGTCAGTTCCATGTCTTAAAGTAGCTGTAATCAAACAATTATCACATTTTAGTTCAAATAGCCCATTTCCTTGTTTACTTTGCTGGCCGTTGGGCTTCTACCGCATTAAGGTCATATCAGAGGAAGTGGGAGAGTCAACCTCAGTTGGAAAGCATTGCTCATCCTGCGGTGAGATACTTTTGTGTGTGTCAATTAGCAATACACAAACTGTAGGAGATGTTTCTCTCTTTTGATATTGTTTTCTCATATTTTAGATAATTAATGCATCTGATTCTTCTCAGTCAGCAGTTTGTATGTACTGAATATCTGATAATAGATGTGAAAGCAGCACAGTATTTGAGTAATTAAAATGCCTGCTTCCACAATTTGCAGGCGAGCCGTTGAGTTTGTCTGTGATATTAACCAACCATTTGGCATTGTTTTGCATCAGCACGTAAGTGGCTATGGTGAATCCTGGTGACCGCTATTCAGTGCACTACACTCTTTATTTTAGCAGCTGATGATTTAGTTTTAGTCAAGGCCTTTGCACACTGAACCTGTTTTTTTGGATGCATTTCTTTAATCTGTCATCCAAAAATAATCGTTATGCACAGAAACCTTGCACACTGATGGGATTTATTGTTGTATTCGTTGCAAAAATTTGCAGTACGAGACAAAATGTCACTTTTGCTCTGCTGCTTGTCTCCTCTGGAGGCACCTCCCTGACTGTCACCTGTCTCTGCCTGTGTCTCTCATTTGGCACTATAGTTACATGAAGAGGCTGAGCAGTCCTCCCTCTCTGTCTGTGTCATCATAATCAAACAGCTCTCTAAAAGCTTTGACAAATGGAAAAAAGTGCAGAAAATCAAACTTGTTCCTGAACTTTTATGACGGACAAAATTTTTAGAGGCAGTGTGCAAACGTGATTGACACAACATGACGTGCAACGTGTTTTAGACGTGCGATAATTTTGGATGTTAAAACAGACTCATTGTGCAAAAGCCTTTTGTCTTTTGTCAAGAATGTAAAATGTAATATTGTCAAATTATTCATGTCTTGCCATTTTGGGAATACTCCATATATATACAGTACAGGCCAAAAGTTTGGACACATCTTCTCATTCAATGCGTTTTCTTTATTTTCATGACTATTTACATTGTAGATTCTCACTGAAGGCATCAAAACTATGAATGAACACATGTGGAGTTATGTACTTAACAAAAAAAGGTGAAATAACTGAAAACATGTTTTATATTCTAGTTTCTTCAAAATAGCCACCTTTTGCTCTGATTACTGCTTTGCACACTCTTGGCATTCTCTCCATGAGCTTCAAGAGGTAGTCACCTGAAATGGTTTTCACTTCACAGGTGTGCCTTATCAGGGTTAATTAGTGGAATTTCTTGCTTTATCAATGGGGTTGGGACCATCAGTTGTGTTGTGCAGAAGTCAGGTTAATACACAGCTGACAGCCCTATTGGACAACTGTTAAAATTCATATTATGGCAAGAACCAATCAGCTAACTTAAGAAAAACGAGTGGCCATCATTACTTTAAGAAATGAAGGTCAGTCAGTCCGGAAAATTGCAAAAACTTTAAATGTGTCCCCAAGTGGAGTCGCAAAAACCATCAAGCGCTACAACGAAACTGGCACACATGAGGACCGACCCAGGAAAGGAAGACCAAGAGTCACCTCTGCTTCTGAGGATAAGTTCATCCGAGTCACCAGCCTCAGAAATCGCAAGTTAACAGCAGCTCAGATCAGAGACCAGATGAATGCCACACAGAGTTCTAGCAGCAGACCCATCTCTAGAACAACTGTTAAGAGGAGACTGCGCGAATCAGGCCTTCATGGTCAAATAGCTGCTAGGAAACCACTGCTAAGGAGAGGCAACAAGCAGAAGAGATTTGTTTGGGCCAAGAAACACAAGGAATGGACATTAGACCAGTGGAAATCTGTGCTTTGGTCTGATGAGTCCAAATTTGAGATCTTTGGTTCCAACCGCCGTGTCTTTGTGAGATGCAGAAAAGGTGAACGGATGGATTCCACATGCCTGGTTCCCACTGTGAAGCATGGAGGAGGAGGTGTGATGGTGTGGGGGTGTTTTGCTGGTGACACTGTTGGGGATTTATTCAAAATTGAAGGCACACTGAACCAGCATGGCTACCACAGCATCCTGCAGCGACATGCCATCCCATCCGGTTTGCGTTTAGTTGGACGATCATTTATTTTTCAAAAGGACAATGACCCCAAACACACCTCCAGGCTGTGTAAGGGCTATTTGACCAAGAAGGAGAGTGATGGAGTGCTGCGGCAGATGACCTGGCCTCCACAGTCACCGGACCTGAACCCAATCGAGATGGTTTGGGGTGAGCTGGACCGCAGAGTGAAGGCAAAAGGGCCAACAAGTGCTAAACACCTCTGGGAACTCCTTCAAGACTGTTGGAAAACCATTTCAGGTGACTACCTCTTGAAGCTCATGGAGAGAATGCCAAGAGTGTGCAAAGCAGTAATCAGAGCAAAGGGTGGCTATTTTGAAGAAACTGGAATATAAAACATGTTTTCAGTTATTTCACCTTTTTTTGTTAAGTACATAACTCCACATGTGTTCATTCATAGTTTTGATGCCTTCAGTGAGAATCTACAATGTAAATAGTCATGAAAATAAAGAAAACGCATTGAATGAGAAGATGTGTCCAAACTTTTGGCCTGTACTGTATATATATATATATATATTATATATATGAATATGAATATATATATATATATATATGAATATGAATATGAATATGAATATATATATATATATGAGTATATCGATGTTCATAACTTATTAACTTGACTATAAAGAATGAAACTTCAAATATATGGAATATAAAGGTGAATATATGGAATGACAGTCAGAATATGTGTAATGAAGGCTTGAATATATAGAATGACAGGTGAAACACATGCAATGAAAGTTTAACTATGTGGTAGAAAAGGTGGAATAAATTGAATAAAAGTTTGAATATATGGAATAACAGTCGCAAGATATGGAGTGAAACTTTCCATATATGTAATGAAAGTTGAAATATATAGAATAAAAGTTGGAGTATATGGAATGAAACTTGAGAATATTGAATGAAATCAAACGTCATTAAGCGCTGGTGCCATTTTGTATTTATGTTTTATGTGATAAATCCGTGCAGATGTTGCTGCAGGAAGTGTGACACAATGAGCAAGTCAGCACGATATCTAATATCAGCAATCAAGTAACAAAGGGATAATTAAAACCCTGGCAAATGATTGTAGGGGCCAAACTAATGCTGGTAACTATATTCAATACTGTTCTTTCATTGTAGAAATGTATTTGCTGTTTATTGTGAAAGACAACCCTGTATGCATGTATGTGTGGGTGGGTGGGTGGGTGAGTGTGTGTCAAATTTTGGTCTGTTGTAATTTTTGTGTCCTCAAGGCATTTTGAGGTTACAGCTGTCACTAGTGTACAGTTACCATGGTTACAGGTGTTGCTTGATTATTGTGAGGTTATTGGGAAAGGCATGGTTTACTTGTTCTCATACACAGTGTTCATGTTCCTCTGTTGTGCAGTAAGACAACAGACTGACTCCCTTAAGTAAATACAGTTGTCATTCTCAAACTCTGGCTGTTTGAATAGAACAGCTCTGTCACCGTTGTTCCAGCTCACCTAGCATGGCCACAGCTACCTGTTCTCTGTACTGCAGCTGATCATTTAGAGGCTGATACACTCCTGTTCATTGTCTGGGTTTAGCTTGAGAGGAGAAGCTAAAATGTTGGATAACCTAGTGATATTTCTTTTAGATGGTTGCTGCTTCTTGTCTAATTCGCAGTGGATTATAGAAGAATTTAGTTAATAAATCTGTGTCCTCCAAGAACAGGTAATTTCAGATAACATTACTGACAGAGACAGAATGCAAGGTGCTTCTTATTAACAGCAGTGCAAAAGGTCAAACTGCTAAATCAACATATGAACAAGAGAGATTTTGGACAAAGGAGCATACAGTTTTCCTTTTTAGGAGCTGGGCTACAAGAGTGTGATTCCACAGATGCATTCAGGTTGTTGAATAAGACTAAAATGAATACCCTAGGTTAATCAGTTCATGTGTCTATTTGTCCATCTTTCACATTATCATTTAGTTTTTATTGGTTGACAAAAGAAATGTAATACATTTGTCATAGTTCTCAAGGTTAGTTTTTATTTAGTTTTAGTCTCTTTCCATTTTGAAAAAAAAAAGGAGTCAGTGAATATTCTTCATTATAGTATTCGGTGCCAAATCTTGTCCCCGCTGGGTATCATGCAGCCCCATTTTGTGGTTGTCCTGTTGTCCTCTCAGAACAGACAAACCTTAATTTCAACCACTGCTGCTGTCTGTTTGCAGCTCTGTGCTTCTGCTTTGTCTTAGACGATTTCTTTTATCTTAGCTCATGACCAGAGTTCCCATGGTCATGGAAAAACCTGTAAAAGTCATGAAATCCCAGTCTTCTTTTCCAGGCCTGGAAAAGATTTGGAATCAGTAAAACCCTTGAAAGTTTTGGAAGAGTCATGGAATTTTGTTGTGTGTAATAAAATTGTTACAGTAATCTCCATGAATAAACTTCCATGTACCAGAATTACACAGCACATTTATGTTTTGTAGCTGTGGACGTAACAAAGCTGTAACGAGCATTGATGCATGACAACTTTTTGTTCATGTACGTTTCTTAATTTTCTCCCTGCGTCCCATCTGTCCTTCCATGTATGTCAGCTAGCTGGAATTATGTTTGAGTAGAGTTTGAATCTGATATGTTTGAGTAACACCAGGCTAGTGGGGCAAGAAAAATGTTGTGACAGTGTCATTTAACATGTAGAGTCATGAGTCATGAATTGGTTGTAAAGGACACTCGATTGTCCCTTGTGCACTTTGGTTTAATTTTTACTGTTCTAAAAGTAGAGTGTGGTAGTTATAAAGATACAAACATTTTTTATTTATTTTTTAATAATAAAGTTAAGTTTTGAAATTTTGTCCATGAAAATGTGCTGGAACCCTAAATGTAAATGTAAATGTAATGTAAATGTAGGAAAGGTTCCCTATGCAAAGGCTTTTCATTTCCAGACATACTGTATCTGCACTTGGATTTAATAGGCAGGACTGTTTGAAGGAATCACTGTAAGGCTATGAAAGAACACAGAGCTGCTTCAGAATGGCTCTTGACTTTCCACTTTAAAGTAAACGGCCTAAATAGAACTTGAATGAACAATCGTGGGACTTTCATACACTGGTTACATTCACTTCCATGCACATACATTGCTGTTTCTGTGGCTCATTCAGTGTACACTGGATACAATGTTACAACCATGCTCAGTTTACACAAACAACAATACAGGACTGCATTACATGAATCATCCATGAAATTTCATTTGTTAAAATGGCTTTAATGTCACCTTTAGATAGAATTTCTCAACTTCCAACACAAAGGGCAAACAGTTTTGTGTTTCATCTCTTCCTTTATGTTCTGTACTTTTATTACACTGGAGATGAGTGCTTATTTAGACCAAGTCATACAGAAAGCAGCTCTGAATGATTCATATATGAGGGCTCAGCACTGATCTGAAAGGAGACAATTTCTGGGGAATGTTTTCCACTTCCTCATTTACCCTGTCATACAATTTGTTTCATTAAGAGCATTCCTTAACAGTTGTCATTCCATATCAGTCATGTACCATCCCGCAACACACTGTGTCGTTTTAATTGTAAAACCTTCTTAGACAGCACAGTATAATCATCAACCACAGATGGCTTTTATATATCTGTACATCTTTCACCCAGGCAGATGCCTCAAGGCTTTTGCCTCAAGAGCACATCTCATCCCATAAATTGTTCCAATCTCTGCCACAGTATATCCCTTCCTTTCCTCTTGTGTACTGAAAAAGACCGGGAAGTTCATTTTCATGGTGTCATCCTTGGATGTACTGGGCCCAAATCATACTGGAAAGTACTCTGTATAGACGCTGGACAGAGCCCAGTCTCCACTGTAGCGTAGACACTACCATCAGGCAGAGTAAGACATACCCCATAAATATTTTACCTTTGGGGAATGTTGTGTTTGGCAACATTTTTGAGACCATAGACCCCTGAGGATGGATAAACCATTGCCCGATTACCGTACAGAAGCATACAGGGATTAATCTTTTCGTTTGAAATTCCTGCTGAGCGCCTGGATACATAAACATGTCCTATTGAGGAATGTAAACCCAGGACTTTTATAAGTAGCTGTTGAGAGAAGAGTGCGTTGGAGCTTTGCCATGGTCAAAGACAGGATAAACCACAGTCAGCGAGCAGACTGAGCACACATCCAGTATATCCATCCTTCCCTGTGTTTAAGCCTCTTTATCCTGCCAGGATCTCTTCTCCTCTGTCTCCTGCAGGCTTAGACTGATACACCAGCATATCAAACCAACATCGGCCTTTTATTAAAACTCATGTTGGCCATTAAGTCGTCATTAATCTCTGTCACAGTTTGATTAGATTCTTCTTATGCCTCAGGTCTGTGAAATCTGCAGTGAAACCTTCCTGTCTTTAATATAAGGATACCTATAGTTCAGTAGTGTTTTTTTATTTTTATAGCAGCTATAATGAGCATATTTATTTGCAACAATGGATCACGACTGTGACTACATGAAAGGGGTCATTTCCACAGAGAATGATCTGACTCTACAGTTCCCCTCAACTCTGCAGAGCGTTTTAATGTCTCTCAGGTCATTGTTACCTCTTCCAGGCTGGAGGGAATTATGCATTTGGTTGTGTGTATGCGTGTGAGTGTGTGTATATGTCTGTCCGCAGCTAATCTTAAATACAGTTGCATTAATCAGGTTAATATTTTGTGTACACACATATGACTTATGTTATAGGACCTCTCATGGTGGCAGTGATTCACAACTGTTGAAAAACCTGTTTTATTGACTGTTTTATACTGTCATTAAATGCTGACTTCTTGCTCCTCTTAACTGGCCGGTAGGGAGCGTAAGTTTTCTGGAAACTTCTCTACTAAAAACAACAAGGCTTACTGTCTGTTGCAGGACACATTTTGGCCTTTGTCAAAGCTCAAAAACTGATATCCATAAAAAGTTTGGTCTCATTTTAAACCAAAGCATCTGCAGATTAATTCTGTAACCGATATGTTATGATCCACTAAAGTTAGGCACGATACCAGATGGATAAGTCAGTTGTTTTTGTTATCCTTGCCACCATCTTGTCTAAGGAAGCCACAATGGACATTTCGACCAGGCTTAGCTATGCCGTGCTCTGGCTGCCATGGCTGTGACCTGGTTTTGTTCCTTCTGCTGCACATGGTCATGCCACACCAGGAGTGAATCAAAGAAGAGCATTTTGACTGCCAGATTTTGTAGACTTGCAGATTTTATTACTTCTGTCATTTTGCTTAATATTTGTGCTTCTACCCAAAGTAAGTTAGCATTCTGTGTAGTTTAATAGTTTGTTGTGTTAATGCCTCTGTGTCGTCATCTATCTTTAATCATTGTCCATCCGCTCACCTGTCCCATTCTTCTAAATGTGATATCTCAAGAACAACATGAGGGATTGTTTTCAAATTTGGCACAAACCTCCATTTGGACTGAACGAGGAACTGATTAGATTTAGGTGGCCAAAGGTCACTGTGACCTTGTGTCCTCATTCTCATGAAAGCGATATCTCAACAACACCTTGAAGGAATTTCTTCAAATTTGGCACAAATGTCCATTTGGACTCAAGATTGACTGGTTGAAGGGTTAAGATCACTGTGACCTCACAAAACATGTTTTTGGCCATAACTCCAAAATTCATATGCTAATTATGACAGAGTTTTACACAAATGTCTAGTAGAATGAAATAAAGTGATACCATTTTATATCCAAAAGGTCAAAGGTCAGCTTCACTGTGACATCTTAATGTTCTGCAAAAACACTTTTCTGGCCATTATTCAATGTCATATCTCAGGAACAGAAGGGGAGACATTTGGCCAGATATTGAGTTGGTGGCACTAATCTTGGATGTCCACCTTGAAACTGTGCTGATTGTACAGGTTTCTGTGCTGCCAGGTTGAAGATGTGTGTGAAGCATCCATGTTTTCACAGACATGGATGTAAACTGTAATTTTAACATAACTGGTTCATGGAAGAATGTAACCGTAAGATGCTAATTCTAGTTTTTGTCTATTTTAATTGTGTTTATTGTTGTTATTTCCTGCTTTGTTGTGCTGTAGCTTACAGACAGGGTTAATACTGTTAAAGTCCAGTTGTGAACGACATGGATCAAAGATTTGTGGCTGTGTTTCAGTTATTAAAGATATCTTCATCCTCATAATTATATTATATTCATATTTCACATACAGTGCCTGTTAGCAGGAGAATTTGATCTGCTTTGCACAATGTGCCATGGCTCCATTGAAAAATAGATTAGGTGCATGTTAGCTTCTTGGACGATTCTGAAATGTGCTGCAGTTTATCTGCTGTAATTACAAAAATTATCTAAAGTGGCCGTGATCAGCCTGGGCGGCCACAAGACCTTTGGAGATCTGCGCTCTACTGAGTGCATTTTTCTAGTTTACTGTTGGTTTTCTCTCACCACACTCATCAGCTTTGTGTTCAGTCATAGCAAGCAGCAGTTTTCTGCAAAAAAGCACTGAAACCTCTGCTTACGCTACCTGCCCTGCACCAAACAGCAGTTAGCAACTAACTGGTGAACATAAAGGAGCATTCAGCTGCTAAAGAGGACTTGCATTTATCAGGTCTTTTAATGAGTGCTTATTTTGATCCATATCTGCTGAATGTGTAAAAAGGGTGTTTGATATTAAAAAGATAATAATGTGTCAGCCCCCAGAGGACCAAAACAGTAAAAAGAAGTAGTTCTATTTTACGTGGTTTAGTAGCTTTTTCACTTCACGAGCTGCCTGGAAATAAAATTGATCAGAGCCATGACTGTGAGGCTAAACTAAAAAAGTAGAGTTTCAGTCCAGACAACCAAAACAGTGGACTGACAGAGGTTGAAAATCACTGTAGAGCTGAAGGGAACTGTAGAGTTGGATGATGATTCTCTGTGTGTTCGTCACTACAAATCCCTTTACACTACATGTAGTCATTTGATCCATTGCACAGAAAATATTGATTGGTGTAGTTTTAAGTGTACCATGATTTGGAGAGTTTTGGAGGGATTTTGAGGGATGTTGACTTATTATTGGCCCTTGGCTGCTCCAGAAAAAAAAAAAAAAAAAAAAAAACCTCATCACATACTGTATCTATCAAACCATCCTCTCCCATCTTCTCTCTTTCCCCATTATGGCTGAAGGCCTAGCTGGCTTAAAGCAGGGTTTTTTTGTTTGGCTGAGAGCCTCCCAGGTGAAGGGCTGAACAGCATGATGGATCAGCCTCTAGTGGGATGACTGCACTGCAGGAAAACCAGACTTGGCCCGCACAGCTCCTGACTGCTGAGCATTCATTCAGAGGCAGATGGCGCCGAGTCGGTGTCCTGGCGTCTCGTCCAAAAGACATTCAGCTCCTGATAAGGTGTCGTTTGGCTTCACGTACAAGCTTGCTGCGTGGCCACACCACGCCAAAAAGTCTGTAAATTAGTCTGCACACATGAGAGCACTTAGTGTCAGTGGGGAATGTTGGACAAGGAAAATGCAGAAATGGTGTTCATCATTAGTTTGCTGTTCTTTTCATTGTCTGTAAATAGTTTATCATCTGCCAAGAATATTGTTTACAGGCCAAACTTTACTTGTCTTTACACCTTCTTCATAAATACCTGACAGACCTGTACCTGTTTTTGATACAAAGACAAATGTTTCCTGCATTTGGAGCTTGTTCCAACAAACCAAGCATCAAATGTAGTGTTTTGCAATGCATGTGGAATAGAGATGGCTTATTTTAAATAGTGCTTAGAGGGTGCTCTGCATGTAGTGAGCCAGCAAACAGATTTGTGAATTACACTAAATCCTCAATAACTATCACTGTCAGTCAGGACAGAGTCAGTTTATGTTCAGTGTAAAGGTAAAATACTCTGAATACAACAGTTCCTGTATGAAAATGGGGACAAAAGTGGTATCTTACATGAATGTTGTGAGCTTTATTTGATGATCATGAGTCTCAATTACCATTACCACAATTACATGCACACAGAAATCTAATCCACATTTTTTTAGTCTTGTTTCTTAAATCCTGATCATTTAAAAGGCTCCTGTCTAACTAGAGCCTTTTAAAAAACACAGTTTTCAGTTTCAGGGTGTGAAGTGTCAGTCAGAATGTAAGCATTAAAATGAGCTGATTTGTCATTTGTTCATTCAGTGTTGGCAGTGCAAGAAATGAGTTACAGTTGCACCATTAAAGCAGGGACACTCAGCCTGTTTTGCAAGGGGGCCATTTTTACAAAGTGACAGGAGGCCATGGGCCAGGTAATACAGAAACATTTAATATGTGTCTGATGAAATGAATAAACATTTAAAAGCCCTGAACTCTTCTTTCTTTAAAATTCTTTATTTTCAAATTATTATACTTACTGCTGCAACTCATTCTTTATGAGAATAAAGTCGAAACATTACATGATTAAACTTTTAGTTTTAGGAGAAAAAAAGTCACAGATTAAGAATGGCAAGTCAGGTAACACGGTATAAAAAGCAACAAAGTGTGTACAAACAGTGTTGGGGGTGACAGTATTAAACATTTTAGCAGTACCAAAGTAATAAAACTTGTTGCCAGTAAGATTTCAATTAATATTATTACATTTTCAATGTCACGTAGCGCGTTACCACCCAGAAGTTGTTAAGTGTTTTCTTTCTTCATTCATCCACACTGATCCACACCACCTACTTCTGCCAGTGCACTACCAGAAAAAAAAATCTCTCCCTGGCTTCCCTTGTGTAGTTCTTCAGCCAAGTGATCAACACATCTGAGTGAAGCCATCATATGTGTGTTAGTATGTTGGATGTTTTTCCATTCACATCCCCTACAACGGTGGAGCAACACTGGCACAACATCCAGTCTTCATGCATAACTCTCTCTCCGGTGCTGCTGGAGCTGACTTGCACAGCAGGACCCGGCAGGTGGGTCCTCCAGCTCCGGTGTATTAATTTGTGCTCCTAATAGTGATTAATGGGCGCGCTATATACGATTTTATTCTTGTAGATTTACGACTTGCAATTGAAATCTGAGATTTTTTTTAATTCACATGGCCCTCATCCTTTTTCGTACTAAACTGCTCCTACCAGCGACGGAATGAATAGCACATTTAAGCTCTTTTAGTGTAAAATACACATTTTTGAGTTCAGAGTTCAGATTTATCCCCACCTTTTGCTCCTCCTTAGCTAAAAGTTGTTTTTCGCTGCATTGATCCCACTGTACTTTGCACATCCTGAAAGACAATCAGGCAAAGATCAGCCTTCTTTCTCTAGCCTAATTTAGCCCATCATACAAAACTAGCATATCTGCCCGTTTGTAGAGCCATCCTGAGCACAGTGCCCTGTATCAGGTGAACAGGAGTGTCTGGGCCCAAGGTAATGCAGAATTTCCACCAGCATACTCTTTTTCTGTGTTCATTAACTCTAAATCTGCTCCTCTTAATCCCTATATCCAATTGCATCACTGCTATAATTAACACTGCAGGGGTCAAATAAAACATACCTGCATGTTAAGTTATAGTGAGTCAAGAAAATTCCAAAAAGCATATTTTTTGTCTACCAGTAGTCACACTCCTTAAGAACAAATGCACTAGCCCATATTAGGCTTGTCCAAAAAACTTTCTGGCTTTAATTAGACATTCCTTCTTTTCTTTAACCAAGCAAATGCTCACATGATATAAGTTCATATGTGTCATTTTTTAACTACCAGCTTAGTTTGAGTGATTGCATTTCATTTCCTTTGACAGTTTGCTGAAGTTTGGCTTGTGAGATGTTATGGCATGGCATTTGTTTGCACTGGTTGAGATCTATTGCGCCTCTTGTCCTTAATTAGATTATCATTGAACTCTCTGACTCAGATATCTAGGTTGATCATATATACATCATCATATACATTCTCAAAATTAATATAGCAAGTCTTACACAGTTCGGGTACTGATAGACAGAGGATAGTCATTCCTCTCTAAGCTCGGCTGGCAGGACATCATAGGTCTGCAGCTAGCCTATCTCTAACTTAAATGTGCCCTTGTCCATTGCAGGCAGCAGCCTTTGCTTCCAGTGGACAGCTCCCAGTGACAGTCACAGTAAACAGGTTGCCTACAAACAGCAGCCTTGACCTGGGATTTTTAAGTTGTTGAACTGTGTGCTGAAGTTGTCAGCTGCACTTTTCAGCAATAATAGCATTGGTGATAGCTCAGTTGTATTTGCAGGAGTACTACATAGTGTGGGGAAGTAAGGGTATTTTTTTTCCCTCTATGTCAGCCAGGAATAGGTCAGAGTTTACCAAAAAGCGGTTACCTTTTCAAACGGCTCTCCCACATGCACATTGTAGCATTTGGTTAAGTGATTGGTGGTGTCACATGGAAACACGACATTGGCCATGAACTCTTGGTAGTGGTAAATGGTAAATGTGTAGGACCTTTCTAGTCCGACCACTCCGACCACTCAAAGCGCTTAAACACTACATGTCACATACACCCATTCACACACTGGTGACCAAGGCTCCTATATAAGATGCCACCTGCTACTTAGCTTATATGCGCTCATACACCAATGGAACAGCCACCGGGAGCAATTTGGGGTTCAGTACCATGCCCAAGGATACTTCGACATGCGGACTGGAGAAGCCAGGGATCAAACTGCCAATCTTCCGATCAGTGGATGACCCACTCTATCTCCTGAGCCACAACAACCCCATGCATGAACTTGGACAGCTCCTCCACTTTGTTCAATCTCTGACTGAAAAGAAATTCCACTACTTCATAGAATCACTGCAAAACTCTTCCCTACTCAACCACCATACATTATTGTGATGCAGCAGGTCCAAAATTTGGGTCTCGTGCCTCGTAGCAATATTTTGCATCATAAATCAGACTGTGTTATGTGCCAGTGTAGCAAATTGACTGTTGGGTGTTCTGCTATGAGACGAGGTGCAAAGCCCCTCTCCTGTCCTATCATACATGGCTCATTGTCCGTTACAAAGAGGTTGATTTTACCCAGCATCAGAGATTTCTTTTCAAAGAAACCTTTTACAGCAGTATATATAATCCCAACTGCTGTGTTGGTCTTAAGTGACAAAAGGCAGAGCAACTCCTCCTTGAAAATCTCCCTGTTGAAGTGTCTCATAAATACATAAATACTGTCATGCAGTATCAGTTGCATCTGTTGATTAGTTGACAGTGGTTGACATGTAATCTGCAGACTTAAGTTCAGAAAGTAAAGTTGAAAAGCTGTCCACTTTCAAACTTCCCAGCCTCTGTACTGCTGTTGAACTCAATAGTTAAACTTGTTTCACAGGGTTGACAATGTCAGTGTGTTCTTGTCTCCTACAAACAACTCCCCCAAGACTCCCAACATGCACGCTTTCACAAATTCAGCATCCACAAATGGCTTCTTTTTGGCTAGTTCCTAAGTTACATGAAACGAAGCAGCAGTGGCTTTCTCAGCAGAAGTTGTATTTGCCAGGATCATTGATGTGGCAGAATAAGATGACTTCAGAGTCATAATCTTCTCTTTTCTTGCAGTGCTACCAGGTAGGAACGCTGCACTGAAGCTAGTATGTTCTGACTGGTGATGGCGCCTAATATTTGCAGCCTTGCAGACAGCAGTTGTTGTTCAGCAAAATAAAAATAGTGGTTTATGATTGATATGAAGTGGCAAAATAGAAGCAAATTCATCTGACCATTTTTCATGACATTGCCAGTTGTCAGCCTTTCAATATTTGCTGTCCTCACTTATCTTTGCAGCAACACCCTCCTGTTCCCCCACAGTTAACACTGTTAGCTCTGTCAGCACTGTTGCCGAGGAGTTAGCACCGTTAGCTGCTTGCCACTGGCTCTGCCACCTCCATGTTGAGAACCGTGTCTGGACAACTCATATACTGAATTTCACATAGACCCCCTTCAAAAGATTTTAAATGAAACTAGTTGATGTGTCAGTTGAAGGCTGACGTTTTTGCTGAAGTGAAGTAACAGTCAACCCCAGATTTACCCTCGTTTGGCCATAAAACCGGGATATTTTCTGAAACAGTTATCATACCATGAAAATCGCATACCGCTGCAACCCTTCTGCTTATGGTCTGGTACCTGGTTGCTACCTTTTTATAAAGCCTTGACCTTACCTGAACGCTGTGGGGATACATGTCCATAGATGTTCTAACATAAAAAAAAGGAAAAAAATGAAACAGTCATACTTATTGTTATTAGTTACAAATGTGCTTATGTTGTTACGTGGCAGAATATCTGTTGTGAAAAGGTTTTATTTAATGCTCACTCAGTGACGTGCCACTGACATATCTTTTTGTTTCTGCAGCAGCCCAGCACCAGTGCCCAGCTCCCTGAGGACCCCCAGACCTGCACCCTTAAAACTGCGTCTCTACAATCTATCACTTTCCAACAAATATCTCATGCATGTCCCATTCAGAGTTTCCTTTGTGACCAAGTTCACTTATTCAACTATTATTTTATTATTATTATTATTATTATTATCCCTTTCCCCATTCATCGAGGGTTAAAGTCTGTTATATGCTCGTATTTGGTGGGATAAAACTAACACACGTGATTTATTGACATTCTTTGAACAATAATTATGCTTTATTTTGGACTAAAAACAACTTTTTCACTAGTGGAATTATGAACTTTTGTATATTTCTTTTTTGGCACTCCTTTTTGAATAACAAAGCCAACAGACAGGGTAACTTATTTTTTATGAAGGACTATAGAACTCATCCACACCCATGCTTTAAGTGATTGTCTTGGCTGAACTGAGGATATCATTTAATCAAGAAACAGAGAAGCTTGATAATCAGTGTGATTTGCTGCATGTGCCACACCTCACGGTTTGTTTGCTTTGTTCTTATTCATGTATTCTTGCAAGGGTGGTAGTTTATTATCTTTACTGCATGTTTGCTTTGTAGCGTTTGACCTTATATTTAACTGACAGCACTGAACTTTGTCAGGATCCAAACATTCCAGTCAAACCTTCCCAGATTCTGACCTTATTGTATGTCTTTGATTTAAGAAAAGAAAAGCCAAAACTTGTGCTCGTTCTGTATTTAGCATGTAATATTGTTGATGCTTCCTCTTGTTTTCTTTTTTTCTTTTTTTAAACTGTGCTAAGCATAGTGATCGGTGACTACTGTTGATTTTTGACTCATTTCTAAAAAGCATATACTCATATATTGTGAGATTGCCTTTGGCAGAAGTATTAAAAGTGCTCTTGTTCGTTGACAGTGCCTGTAATGGTTCTGAATGTTGCCTTTGTTTAAGCCTAAAGGGCTGGTCACACTAGGATTTAAAAGAGGGAAATTTTGCAGAGATTTCATTCCAATGGTATTGTTGTTACTGGTGGATTTGCTTGGGGCTGGGGTCAAGTAAATTAGCGCAGATGTTTTGCGTCAAGTTCATCTTTGATGAATTTGACCTTCAGATTTGCATTTTTTGCCAGTAGCAAGCCATCGTAACAGTGCTGACCTTTAAGGGACAGAGAATCAGAGAGTAGCTAATTAGCTGATGTAGCTAATTAGCTGTGTTGCACCATCAACTTCTATTTAACCTGCTCAGTCGGAGTATACACTGTTCCACAAAAAAGGAATTGTTTGCAGATCGTTTTGAGACCGGAGTCGATTCTGAGAATATTTCCTTTGCATTAACTGTGTGAAGTTATTATTGCATAAGCTATTGAGCTATACTGGCAAGGAAAATAAAGCTGTTCGAGCTAACAAGCTTGCTTAAGGCCTGTGTCCACTGAGCTTTTTTTTTTTAAGCCCCAGCATCTTTTTGTAATTTTTCCTAATGAGGAGAGAGCATCTGTGAACAAACTCTGAAAGGCGCTGGTGTCATCACCGTTGCTTCTTCAGCTACTGTCACAGCAAAGGTGGAAAAGCCCATTTGCGGGAGCAGATCGGTCAGACACTGAATGTTGTTTGTGAATGTTGTGCTTTTATCACCGTACACATTGTAAGCTTGTTGGTAGCTAGGTAGTCAGCTCTCTGTTAACGCAGTGGTAAGTTGGCTACCTAGCTAACGTTAATGTCAAGATATTGTTGTCATAGAAACAAGTGTGCATCATCTAAAAAAGCACTGGGAGCACTTTTTTAAGTGCTAGGATAAAGCACTCCCTGGTGCCCTGCCACTGCTTTTCTGCCAAAGAAAAGCGCTATGTCGACACCCGCCCTGATGGTCAATTAGCAAACTTGTTTGCTTGTTACTTCAGAGAGCTTTATTTTCCCACCTCTGTAATTTTTCTCTTGATCAAAATGGTGCAACTTTGTTTACTTCATTTATTGCAAAAAGACTTGAAAAATGTTTTACCTGAAATAATTAACATAAACCAAACAGGATTTGTTCTGTAGCATCACAGGTTCAATCAAGTAATCATCAAGACATTAGAAGCCCTATACAGCAGGCCATCAGCTGTGTTGAAAATCAGTGGCAAGCTCACTGATGCTTTCTCTGCTACAGAGATCTACAAGGCAGGGCTGCCCGTTGAGTCCACTCCCCATTTGGGATTTTTATTAAACCATTGGAACAATGGATTGGACGGAATAACATGATTTAAAGGTTTAAAATGGCAATGGGGGAACAGAAATTGGCCATATATGCAGATGATATTCTTGTATAGCTCTCAATTCCAACAGACTCCCTTCCTGTGCTGATGTCAGTGTCTGATGAATACGGGTCTTACTAAGGCTATACACTAATGAGCAAAAAACTCAGGTCCTTAATATTCACTGTAACACCCCTCAGCATCTCTGCTCTAGGCATCAGATGGGCTGGGATAAGACATTTGTGATAAATTTGGGAATTATTTCGCCTATCCAAACTAGAAGAGATTATTAGGGTTCTTTAAAAACAGAAATGGTGTACACTGGTGATCGAAACTTCAGAACAACAGACAAGTAGTAGAAAAATCTCCAGCCACCGAGTTAGCGATTAGCTCAGCAGCTGCAGCAGTTCCCCAGCTTGCCCTGTGAGTAGAGTCACTACGTCACTAAGCTTCTAGAAGCAAATGCTTCACAAAGATGCACAGATTAATTTCACTGCACCGTTTTCTTAGTGTGACCAGACCTTAACTGTGAAATCCTGTCAGTCAGATCTTGGCTTTGTTCACTTATTGCTAACAAGCATCTAAAACCTAAGATTATGCTAAAATGTTTTTGGAACCTTAACAAAGGTTGAATTTACTGTGGTATGTATGGCTAGTAATGCTAAATTATGAAATAACTACATCTACGAGTAATGCCATTCTGGATGCCATAGCTAAAGGATCAACAGTTATCTTGACTTCTAAATATGTAAATAAAATTTCATTAATAATTTTTGATTTAGGTCGTACTTTATTTATCTGGAGTTGGGTTAATTGAACTTTTCTATGTTCTTTTTTCAGTTAAAATCCAATGTTTTATTAACCTAAAACTTGTATGCTTACAAATAAAATGTGTACATATTTTACACCATGCTGGCTTCTGGTGTTATGTTGGTTGAGTTGATGCACATTTTAGATTTCACATACACACTTACACGCTTGTGACAAGACACAAAGTTGCTGATGCTTGCTATGATTTAGAGACAATACGTTATGAACCCAGATCTGAACAAACTCCTGGGCTTCATTTCAACTTGCTTTGCTTTCAAGGGCGATATTAGTAGGAAAGCTCTCCTGAGTCCACAAGCGCTGCACTTTTTCCTCACAGTGGAGGTGAACCCTGAGCAGATGAGGTTCTATTCTCACAGGAACAGCAGAGTGATGCAGTGAGTTCAGCTCTGTGAACCAGAGGTTAAGCCACTGGATGTGCAAACATGCAGCTTGCAGAAGGGTGTGTGAACAAGACAGGACATTTCCACCACTTCTCAGTGGCTTGTCTACTTTACTCTGACCTCTGACTGCTGTAGAGAGAAAGCAAGATAGGAAAACAAAACCCAACAAGGATCAGTTAAGTTGCATTACATAACGTGTTCTACATTCTTCAGTGTGTTTTTTAAACAAAAATGTGATATACAGTTGAACTTTACTCTGTTATGCCAAAGATCTTATCCTTAAGAGATAAAAACCACGTGTCTGTAGGAGAAAAAGGCCTTATAAAAGAACTAGTAAGACACAAAAAAAAGATTAAGTGCCATAACAAATTGAAAGGTGTGCATATGAAACAAAAAAAAAAAATCATAATTTGTACAGTGGTATGCAGAAGTCTGCACGCTCATGGTCAAAAATTTGCTTACCAAGTAGTTAAGTAAGCAGAAAATGAACTGATCTCCAAAAGACATGAAGTTAAAGATGACACATTTCTTCAATATTTTAAGCAAAATTACTTTAATTTCAATCTTTTCCAGTTTTAAAATAACAAAAAAGGAAAAGGGCTGGAAGCAGAAGTCTGGGCACCCTGCATGGTCAGTGCTTAGTAGCGCCCCCTTTGGTAAGTATCACAGCTTCTAGACTTTCACCCATTCTTCCTGCAAAAGGCTTCTAGATCTGTGAGATTCTTGGGCCGTCTTGCATGCACTGCTCATTTAAGGTCTATCCACAGATTTTTAAGTTAAGACAAGATAAGATACACCTTTATTAATCCCATAATTGAAAAATTCCAGTGTTGAAGCAGTCAACAAGAGAAGAGGGTCAGATTAAGAATTTAAATAAACTAGGCATGCAAAAGATACAAAAAGTACAAAAATTAGCAATAAATAATTAGAAGTACAAACAGTGGCCTAAAAGAGAGCATATTTAGTGTAATGACTATGCGTAAAATGACAACAACAAGGGGGGGACAGTAATGCAATGATGATGTTTAGGTCAGGGGACTGTGAGGGCCATGGCAAAACCTTCAGCTTGCTCCTCTTGAGGTAGTCCATTGTGAACTGCGAGGTCTGTTTAGGATCATTGTCCTGTTGTAGAAGCCACCCTCCCTTCATCTTCAGCTTTTTTACAGATGGTGTGATGTTTGCGTCCAGAAGTTGCTGGAATTTCAATGAATCCATTCTTCCCTCTACCTGTGAAATGTTCCCTGTGCCACTGGCTGCAACACAAGCCCAAAGCATGATCGATCCACCCCCTGTGTTTAACAGTTGGACAGGTGTTCTTTTCATGAAATTCTGCACCTTTTTTCTCCAAACATACCTTTGCTCATTGCGTCCAAAAAGTTCTATTTTAACTTCATCAGTTCACAGGACTTGATTCCAGAAAGCATCAGGGTTGTTTAGATGTTTCTGTGCAAACTTCTGATGCTGAATTTTGTGGTGAGGACACAGGAAAGGTTTCCTCTGATGACTCTTCCATGAAGGTCATATTTGTACAGGTGTCACTGCACAGTAGAACAGTGCACCACCACTCCAGGGTCTGATAAATCTTCCTGCAGGTCTTTTGCGGTCAAATGGGAGTTTTGATTTGCCTTTCTAACAATCCTACAAGCAGCTCACTCGGAAAGTTTTCTTGGTCTTCCAGACCTCAACTTGACCTCCACAGTTCCTGTTAACTGCCTTTTCTTATTTACATTATGGTCTGAGGAAACAGCTACCTGAAAACACTTTGCTATCTTCTTATAGTCTTCTCCTGCTTTGTGGGCATCAGTTATTTTAGCTTTCAGAGTGCTAGGCAGCTGTTTAGAGCAGCCCAAGGCTGCTTATTGTTGGGACAAGGTTTCAGGAGTCAGAGTATCTATAAAGCTTTGAACAAGCCAGAGCTCTAACAAGCTAATTATGATCTGAGACCCTGGTAGTTAAATTAAGTTGTCTTGTCTTGAGGTGCCCAAATTTTACAAAACAAAAACAAAAAATACACTTATCTTGCTTAAAATGTTGAAAAGCATGTTTCATCTTTAACGTCATGCCTTTGGAAGATCAGTTCATCTTCTACTTAACTATTCACAGTAAATAAAATTTTGACCAGGGGCGTCCAAACTTTTGCATGCCACTGTATAACCTGCATAGGTAGGTTAGGTTAGTTTTTATTTCATGCCAGTGACTGCGCTTCTCATTCACCGCTGGTGTGTTTTGATCTTTAGTCTACTTTTGAATTAAGACCACATTTCCCAGAAACCCTTGTAATTTATGCAACAAAGACAATAAGGCTTTTTATACCTTATTTGATTTACTGAGAGGAAAAAACATGCGGGAAGCTACTTTTAGTCGGTCTTTCTTTCTGCGATGGTTTGCTTTTTCCAAAACTGGTCCTCTGTTATATCAAGATCACATCTTCACAGTACACTGTGCTCAAGATGTTGACTCCACACATGGCTGAATTACCCAACAGGCAAAGGATGCAACTTTTCCAGGAACCCCAAACCCTCATAAGCCCAAGTGTCAATCAATAAATTCAATCAATTTTATTTATAAAGCCCAATATCACAAGTCACAATTTGCCTCAGAGGGCTTTACAGCATACAACATCCCTCTGTCCTTTGGACCCTCACAGCGGATAAGGAAAAACTCCCCAAAAAAACCCTTTAACGGGGGAAAAAAAAAGGTAGAAACCTCAGGAAGAGCAACTGAGGAGGGATCCCTCTTCCAGGACAGACAGACGAGCAATAGATATCGTACAGAACAGATCAACATAATAAATTAACAGTGATCCATATGACACACTGAGACATAAAGAGAGACAGAGACAGAGAGAGAAGTTGAGACAGAGCCAGAGAGAGATGCAGGGCAGACAGCAATGCTAATAGCTTACAACGACATTAATTTAGGTAACAATATTTTAGTCATAATTACAGTAATTGTGGTACAATATGTTGTAGGCATGTATTAATATATGATAGTATATGTATGTGACAATAATCATATGTGTATAATAACAGTACAAATATGACTAATAGTAACAGCCGCAGTGGGAGGCATCAGGCAGGACCACGGCAGCAGCACAACCACGACACACCACCCAGGCACAGCTGCGATACGAGTTAACCTGCGAGACAGTGAAGCACAAAGGCTCCGGAGAACAAGCCGAGTTAATAACATGCAGTAGAGCCGAGTTAGTGATGCAGTAACAGGACATGAATGTTAGCAAAGGAGAGAGAGAGAGAGAGAGAGGAGGAGGGAAGGGGCTCGGTGTATTATAGGAGGTCCCCCAGCAAACTAGGCCTATGTCAGCCTAACTAGGGGCTGGTTCAAGACAAGCCTGAGCCAGCCCTAACTATAAGCTTTATCAAAGAGGAAAGTCTTACGTCTAGTCTTAAAAGTAGAGACGGTGTCTGCCTCCTGGACCGAAACAGGAAGCTGATTCCACAAAAGAGGAGCCTGATAGCTGAAGGCTCTGGCTCCTGTTCTACTTTTGGAGACTGTAGGGACCATAAGTAACCCTGCATTCTCAGAGCGCAGTGTCCTGGTGGGATAATAGGGCACTATGAGCTCTCTAAGATATGATGGAGCCTGATCATTTAGAGCTTTGTAAATTGGGAGTAGGATTTTGAATTCAATTCTGGATTTTACAGGACAGTGCAGAGAAGCTAAAACAGGAGAAATGTGATCTTGTTTCTTATCTCCTGTCAGTACACGTGCCGCCGCGTTCTGGATTAGCTGGAGAGTTTTCAGGCACTTATTAGAGCTACCTGATAATAAGGAATTACAGTAATCCAGCCTAGAGGTAACAAAAGCATGGACCAATTTTTCTGCATCTTTTTGTGACAGGATAGGCCTAATTTTTGCAATGGTAGCAAAAACTTTGCTGCTATTCTGTGAATGCTGATTCAGAATTCAGTGCTCAGCTTCCAATTCTGCCAGTTTAACAGTACTGTTTCCAGGTTTGTCAGTGCAGTGCAATGCATTTGCACTTTAAAATTTCTGTATTTGCTTTGCATCTTCAGCATTCACACACATTATTTGGAGGAAGTGTGCTTTCTAGTTTGAAGGAACAGGGATATGTTAACTTATGTGTTAAAGTAATATTTATATTTATTATAATTGCACAGCAAATGTCATAACAATTAACTGCAGAAATGTGTTGACTTTCAAATCTTTGATCAACATTGAGTGAACATTATACATTTCTATTCAATAAGCCAGAGAGAAAGCTAGTAAGTGCTCTTTATGTTAAGATTCAAGGTCAAGAATGAACTGTGTCACAAAGAATGCAATATTAATCACTAAAATGTTACTGGCAGTATTTTAACAGTTAAAACATTTCTCTTGATCTCAGCATTACTGCTTTCTGTTCCATGAGGGTTTTTTTTTCTCATATATTGGTTTATGTGTGTTTCACCTCATTACTGCCTTTGTTTTTTATTTGGCTTACAAACACATAAAATCCCTTCTGCAACCTGAACCTGGAACAGAGTGGCACAATGTGTCCTGGGTTTCTCTGCAGAAATCTGATCTGCTGACAGTGGGCTGTTGAAGACAAAGGATCAAATTATGATTTTGTTAATGCTGCCAAACTGAAGAATAGAAATAAAGCCATTTGTATTTCATGCCCTCAGGAATACTATATTTCATGTGTTTCAGGAATACCATGAAGAAGATCTGATAGTTTGATGAATCATCCTGAAAATAATTTATATAATAATGTATGTTGTCAATTTTTCAAGTATTCCTTCACATTCACTGCAGTAAATTGTGTTTTTTAGCTGTTTACTTCCACGGAAGCTGAGGGGCCTGAACTGAGTAAACTTTTGTTTTTGGAGATGAAAAAGCAAACCAGGAAGAAATTGCACTTTTACTTATGGAAGCACACCAGCTTGCTTCCAAAAAATAATAAAAATTGACCTCAGTGGGACTCCGTGTATTCACTTTTCTGCCAAACATCACACATATAAAGTATGATAACAGCTCTCAATGGCCTCATTAAACAAGGTGTGACATTTCTAAAAGCTTGTCTGTCAACCAAACATTTGCTGTTGGAGGGAGCAAACACCGGGTCTGAAGAAGAACCCACTGTGTATGAAAGTATCATGCAAGGTCCTCACTTTTTAAACTCACTGCTTTGTCACATAGAAAAAAGGCTTGAACTCTGACAAAAAGAATACACACATCTGTACTGGTGCACGTCTGTAAATGTAGTCAGCACACAGAAACAACAGTATATTGAAAGCATGGAGAGCACAAACACTTATGGAGTCCACAAAGATAAGGGTCACATTCACACAGTGCTCTGCTATGAAGGTGACAATAAAACATTTTGGACTGGAACTTACAATGATATAACTGTAACTGATTTATCTGTTCATTATAATCTGAAATTGAAGGAGTATTTCACCAATTTAGCATTGCACTGCTATAACAAACAAGGATCAAAATGCAAGATGCAGCAGAACCAGAGAACCTCTGACATCACCCACAATGCCAAACGAACGCTGACAGTTGAGTCAGAGATTCGGCTGTGTTATGCTAGTAGCAGCTAGTGGCCTGTAAGTCAATAGCTTCAAGCAGAGATGAGGAGCAGGCTACTTCTTTCTAACATAACACCCCCAGATTTATTTCATCTTCAAACTTGTAGTTTTACAGCTCCATCTGACACTGACACAGCTCCCTCTGGAGACACAGAAGGCTTTGTACAACTGTTTCACATGAGCAGTAGTACTCCCCAACACCTGGCAACAGGCCACTGGCAAAAATAATGGAATGCTGCCATTACTGTCTTTAAGAGGGTGTGGCATGCAAGTTTTTTTAAGCTAGAATTTAGACAATCTAAGGCATCTGTTGGTACCAATCATGTTGGCATAGCTTGTCACAAAGGGGGTTAAATAATGCCCCAAGCTTATGCTGTGTTTACACCAAACGTGATGCAAATTTCGCACAAGTGTGAACGCTAGAGTATTTTGTGTTGACATGCTTCATCATGTGATAACTCACGTCATACACACTAGTAATCGCTGAATCGATGAATTCCGCCAGTACATCCTCTGCATCATACGTCCCTACAGGATCTCAATGCTGATTGGCTATCGCAATGTGAACCTGTTCCGATTTTTCAACTCTTATGAACAAGTGTATGACGGGAAATCACACTACTTGCTTCATTTGTGCCGATTAATTCAAGTGTTTTGCATAATCTGCATCACGTCCATCGTGCTGCCTGGTGGGAATTTGTGTCTTTAGATTAAATCGACATGTAATTCATGTGGTGTGGACACAACTGTAGGCTAAATTTTGATGAAGGAACAGCTGGCATGGTCATTTTCAAAGGGTTCCCTTGAACTCTCACTTCTAGATATCTTAATAAGAATGGGTCCTATGGGTACCCAGGAGTTTCCCCTAAATTAAAGCTGTAAATTTGTCTTTTTAAAGAAAAGGACAACCAGGCTATTTGAAGAATATTAAATCACCTGACACACGTACAGATATGTACCACATTAAAATGGGACTGCTGAGGACCTCAAAATGTTGACTGTGTCAGTATTAGTCTGTGCACATCAGATAACTGGTAACGTTAACTGTCAAATAAGAAACCACAGTTTATCAGTGTGTGAGTCCTTGAAAGTTCAGTTTGCAGCGCTGATGAAAGATTGCAGAGTCTCATTCCCAGATCGTCAGATACCTCTGACCTTGGGTTGGTAGTCAGACCTAACTGCTAACCCAAAGTGTCAGTATTTGACAACCTGGGAATGAGACTCAGCAAACAACTGTCTGTCTCCAGATTTGCATACTGCACAGTTCAACTCCCCATATTGACATCAATCACCCTATGTACTTAAGCAGCATTTTCAGTTATGGCTTTTGGTTTTGGTGTGTCACCCCAAGATTTTCAGTGGCCCCATCTGGCCATCCTTATGAAAAATTTTAGGGATCATCTGGATGCAATGTTCTCACATAGAGAAGTGGACGCAATGAGACAGAATGACTTAACATGATTTTTACATTCTGTTTTTTAATTTGTGTGTTTAATTTGGGATTCTCAACAATAGATTAGACCATAATAGAATCATTAAAGCAGCCCTTTGATAGCCTTGTGCTGCATGCATGTTTATATATTGTATGCATCGATGGCTGCTTTTCATAGGCGTAAATTTCAGGTGGGGTGCAGGGGACATGCCCCCCTCAATGTTTAGAACATATGCATGTTCTGGACATGCCCATACGCACACCCTCCATGTAGTTTCTGTCTGTCTAAGAGCCTTGAAAAAATGTGATCTGAATCACGAGAGATGTTTCCTTCCTGTGTGAATGCTGCACATTTGTCTGGCTCTCTGTGGGAGGCAGCAGCGTCGGGGCGAGTCCCCTCACAGGTCCTCCTACTGTGTGATTGAGCTCAGTTTACACTGCAGCACAACAGATTGCCCAAACAGAGAAATGTGTTGGCGTCACTCCAACATCCACAGCTAGTGTTCTCCTACAGAGAAAGCAGCCGTAATTTAAAGACCGCATAAAGATTTGGGGCAGCTTACTGCCTCAGTTCTAAATGACTGTTCTTATGACAACTGTAATTCATGGGCTTTATGGTTTATTGGATGTACTCTGGCAGAAAAAGTATAATTGGACTTTACTGTAAACATCCCTCCCCTCTGCCAGTGGGCTTTGAAATGGGATCTGTCTGTGGCAGATGGGGAAACAGTAGATTGTTTGGTATGAAGATGTACCACTCCTATTGTTTTGGCTTAAAGTTGTATCTTCTGTCCGTGTCTGAGTGGATTTTCCTCCCACACAGCAGAAGCATGCAGGTTCCATGCAATGCATGCTGGGACAGGCTACAGTACCCCATGACAGTTAACAAGCTTCTAAGAATGGATGCATGGGTCACAAATGTACCCCTGCAAGTTTACTGTAACTCACCTCTTTTCAAGAGAAAAAAGTGCAAGGTTTGTTTAAAGCCACAAGAGGTCAGTGCTGCACTGTTATAGGCTTCTGTTGAACTGTGCCTCAGAAAGTCATAGGCTGTGTTGGGCTGGTTTTGTTTTTCTGATTTGTCAAATGAGGATTTCAATGTATATTTTTTTCTTTAAAATCCACACCCTTAAAGCCAAAAAATGACGAAATAAGTACACTCATAAATACAACAATTCTAGAGGGGCAACACTCTCCTGTAGACAAAGTCTGGGACATAGAACTGTTTAAATGTATAAACATTTTAAAAAAAATACAGTATATATAAAAGAACAGTTGAATTATTCAAACATGGAAAAATATCTTAAATTAAAAGAATATTTCACAGACTTTTTAAGGGCTCATTGAAATGACCTGGGGTGGAGAAACTGCCTGGATTTATGACCTCAGTGTTTCTAAAATTCGGCCTCCTGTCCTGCTTCTACCACTCATACTACAATGCTCTCATAAAGTATTAAAGACAATAAGTGCGCAAGCTAATGAATAAAAATGTGGAAATAAAAGAGAATAGAGATCAAGTAGTACAAAGTAAAATGTATCTGGCAGTGGTGGAAAGTAACCATTTCAATTTAATGCTACTTTAACCTTGAACGTCACCACATTTCCCAGTATAAATGTGTCAATGCTATTTTAAAGTCTTCTCCGCACTGCGAGCAAAACAACCCAGGTGGAGAATTAATAAATTATTGAAATGGGAATTATTTATGGACTTTTTTGTTGTCCTGAAAGTAGACAGATTTACCATTAATGAATTGAGTCTAAATATATGGGAATCAAAATCTATCAAATACCCATCATGTGTAACTTTGCAATGTAGAATTTAAACCTCCTCTAGGTTGCCCTGATTTCTTAAGAAAATAACTGTTATTATATGTTAACTAAATGTTATCTATTCCCTCTGAGAGTCTAAAAAAAAAAAAAAAGGAGTCAGCCTGAAAATACCAACCATGTGTATAGATGTAGAATGTAAAGTCCCTCACTTACCTTAAATACCCAAATTCTCAGAGGGACAAAAAAAAAAAAATAAAATAAAAAATAAATATATATATATATATATATATATATATATATATATATATATATATATATATAGGACTAGAATTACCTCAGCACGGTTATACACCTGCGCGAACTAGTCAGGGTGCAGTTGCAGTTTACATCCAACTTTTTACATCCAAATATTATAAAAATGTTATAGTATAGTATGCCATAAAATGCCATTAAAAGGCATAGTATAACAGGCCATGAAAGTATTAAAAAAATAAATACAATTTAAAAAATGCCATTGTATGTTATGGCATAAAAACAGAATAAAAATTCATAGTATGGCATAAAAAAATCATTAAAAATGTCATCGTACAGTATGGCCTAAAAATACAAAAAAAACATAGTAAAGTATGGTCTTAAAATATCACAAAAATTCATAGTATAGTATGGCATAAAAATATTTTAAAAAATGTCATAGTATAGTATAAAGATGTTGTTAAAAAAAAGCCTTTGTATTTTATGACTTAAAAAAAATCATAAAAATTGCCATAGTATGGTATAGCATAAAAATATCACAAAAAAATGCCGTAATATATTATGCATAAAAATACCATAAAAAGTCATGGTATAATACACCATAAAAAATGTCATTGTATGTTATGGCATAAAAATATTATACAAGGTTATAGTATAGTATGGAATCAAACCATGTTAAAACATTCATAGTATATTATGGCATAAAAATATCATAAATAAAGCCAGTGTAGAATGAGAAGTAATTACATAAAAAAAAAATCTTAGTATTGTACTGTAAAAATATCAAGTCATCAAATCATAGTGTAGTATGTAAAAAGAAAGTCATTAAAAATGTATAGTATGGCATAAAAATCTATAATATTATATTAAAATGTATTAGTTGATTTATTATTTACATTAATAAGCTAAATCTGCAGAGTACCTAATAACTAATGTTGTCAAATAAATGGAGTAAAAAGTACAATATCTGCCTACATTTAAGTAAAAATATAAAGTAGCATAAAATGGAAAAACTAAAGTGCAAGTACGTCAAACTTGTACTTTAGTTCTGTACTGTACTGTACTGTTATAATTCACCACTGTCAAAGTAGCCAATGAATGTTTATGCAAGTGTCAGCTTTGCATATTGTTTATGTGATAACCGTCACTGCTTGTTGCTTAAATTTAGTTAAAGTTCCAGTAGGCAACATTGTTTTAGTATAATTGAGAAAAAATGCCATAATATCCTTCAAGCATAATGTAAGTCAAGTGGCCTGAGACAGGCAATAGGTTTCTGCGCCTCAGCATGGCTCTGTATTCAGCCTCTAAAGAAACAGCCGTGGGCCGCCAGGCATCAACCAATCACAGGCCAGCTCAGTCCTATTGGCTGTTGTACTGCAGTTTGCGCGTTCTCGTGCCCCCGGCAGAAGGAGACAGCAAGCGACAATGGCGGATGGTGGACTTGGTAAAATAGCTATTCCAGCATTGGCTACAACTGCATACACGGCTAAACAGCCCAAAAAAAGGAAGACAGAATTAGAAAAGAAAGAGTCTAAAAGAAAGACTGACCATATTCGGAGCAAAACTCGTGTGAATATCGGCATAGCGTTCGAAAAATGGAGAGAACTGCGGGATAGCCTGGGTCTGAAGTTGGATTCGGAGCTGGCCACTCTTCTCTTGGACAGGTAAGCTGCTAAGTGAATAACCTTGTAATATTTGTCGTAATGTGTTGCGTTAACAGTTGTGTGTAGTTAGATTTCATGAAAGCAGATGACAAACGCGGCTACCGGTAAGCTGCTGCTCCGGGACGTAAACATCCCCGGAATCCGGACTGCTCTGTTAGTAATAATGATGTAACAAGTGTTAGGTAAAACATTTTCAGATTACGAAAATCATCGGAGCAGCGTTTCAATATTTCAAACGTGTGTCTATGCTAATCGCACACTAAACAAGACACTACAATTAGCAGGCTATTTCTTATCTAACGTTATATTGAGCGACTGCTGTCGCCAACACTATTAGCTTTTGTATTCTTCAGTCAATCAGTATTTTACACTAGCATAAATAGTATTTGCTGTTCGTTCATATGCTCAGAGTTATTCAAATTAGCTTTACGTAGATTGCGAAATAAGTTTTTCTTACCTGTGACTCGGACATTATTCGAAATTGTCCTCAGTGGACCGTGAAATCGAGCAGCGGCTTAGCAGCGGCTCGATAGCGACTCAGTCGAAAAAATGCTGTGTGCGCGTGCTCGTCTGGTAGGAGGGGCTCAGGGCGGAGAGAAACGAAACCTATCTGAGATGAGACTCAGAAATCAACCGTTTTCTGGCTTTCTACCCACTGCAGCTTTAATAAAGATAATGCCCATATTCCTTTTTTACTATTTGGATTATGGAGTCTTTTTTGGAGGAAATTTTTTATTTACAATCACAATGTGAGACTCTTTTAGGATGTTTATAAAGGACGTCAGAAACAGAAGGGGTTAAAAATCACATCTGCTGCAGTGTAAATGCTGCCAGAGATGACTGATTGTTTCTCCTTCCTCAGGTAAACATGTGTGGAAAAAAAGAAGCACTCATGGGAAATTGAGTGCAACAGAAAGAGAATCTTTTAGCTCACAGTCTGTGACTCCCTCTGTACTGTAATCTGTTTCTTTAGTGTCACACAGTGGTTTCGATGCTGGGGAGGGAATCATGTTAAAGATAATTGATGTTCAGATATCAAATATCAAACCTAAACAAAATACAAGCAAACAGCAGCTGTGAATTACAGCTTTAGTGATGGAAAATATGTGAAGCAGGGTGATGCTGTAAGGTGCATACATGCACAAAATATAAATATAATGAAGAAAAAATGAACAGAAACATTTAACGGCGAAGATTTGGTTGCTCCGTAACTCAGACCTTTATTATAGTTTAACACACAAAGCAAATTGTATCTCAGTTCAAGTATACTGTTAGTATACATAATGTAGCTGTTCAACACGACTGCACCCTCAGAAAACAGAGGACCAGTTTGATAGCACCATTATAAAAATGTACAATAAAACAGGATTCACACACACATTATTGTACGTAACATATTTTAAAACAAGGAATTAAACTGTAAAAAAAACTAAATTCAGTAACAGAAAGTAACTAATATCTGCAACTCTAAACGAGGAGAAATGCTATTGCTTGAGCTTTCTCTGAGAGGATGACATCTGTGATCTAATGTTTCCTTGTAAAGGCAACAAATAACGGCTGAAACCTTTCTTTATGTGACAGCATGTTACTGTAGAACAGGCCTATGATCCTCCTGAGGAACCAACAGAGTGCCACTGACTGTGGAAGACCTCAGACACCTTTTAGTAACATACACAGCGAAGTGTCTTAAAGAAAGTTCAGAGTGATTTTCCAATCAATCATTGATATTTTTATTATTCAAAGGAAGAAAATAACTGTTTTGAAACATTTGAAATGCTTTTTAGCCTTCAGTCCTGTGAGTGTGTGTCTTTCACTGCTAGCTTACAAGCAAAGGTCAGACAGAATTGTTTAGCAGTGGTGTTGGTGTCCTACCATGTGCTACAGCTGACTAGCTAATTAGCTGTCTGCCCAGCAATGGTTAGTAGCTCTTTCAGCTGAGTTAAGCTCCTCTTGTACAGTAGATATGAAGAAGATATTAGAATAAAGTAGCTTGAAAATTAATGTGAGATGGTTCAAAGTTTGTCTTCTCTTATGTTGTGTCTCAGACTGCTATTTGGCTGTTACTCAGCCTGTGATACAACTGTGGTGTCTCTGCTTAAAGGCCTGGTCACAACTAAAAAAAATAGTACTTATAAGCATATATAAGCTGCCAGCAGTAGTCAGTCATGTCTCCTGCAGATTATCTCTATTTTCTCTTTACTGTTCTGTCGACTCCTCCCTGGCATTTTGCTCACCATTTTGATCAAAAAAAGTTGTTGAAGAGAAAAAATAAAACGCTTTGTGCTAACAAACATGCAGAAAGTCATCAAACTCAAATCCTTGTTAGCTTAGCTCGGTCATTAGCAGGATAATAACTTCACACAGTTTATTCAAAAGACGTATTTGTAGGCCTACCATCACTTCCTGTTTCTTAAATCATCTTAAATCTCCTCTTTTGTGAAACAGTTTTCCTACAACAGAGCAAGTTAAATAAAAGTTGATGGTGCAACACAGCCGATTAGCAACAATAGCTTCCTCCATTTTGGATTCTCCAGACCCCCTTTCACACAAAAGTCAGCACTATCAACATGGCTTGCTTTTGCTCAACGGTAAAAATTTCGTCAAGGTGCACCAAAGTTGAAGAGGATCCACTAATTACAGTGATTTCACTGTAATTAATGGAAACTGAAGCAAAATGTAGCTGTTTTAAATGTTGGTGTGACCAGGCCTTTATGCAGTTATATAACAGAAGATAAGACAAAGAACCAACAGCACAGACTGGCAATGTCGTCCTAAAACCAGACTATAAAATAGGAACCTGCAGAGTAGATCGGTAGGCTGTAAAGCAAGCAATTTATTTTCAGTTGGACCTAAAGTTATGAATAAACCTAGATTTCTAGGTGGTATTAAATTGGTCTTTAAAGATGGTAGGTGCAATGACTGTGAGTAAAGGCACTGAACAGGGAGAGAAAACACATAGGGTCCTATATTAGCTTTAAAAGCAAAATATTGCTACATATCATAAAAGAGTGATGGATATATCAGAACAAGACAATGTCTGGGAGCTGAAATCAATCTCAGTCAGTTTGAAAAGGCTGCAACTTACCAAAGGGAAAACATAACCCAGTTCTAACTCAGTATTTTTTTTAATTTTTATTTATTTATTTATTTTTTGCTAATTGGGCACAATAACTGGAAAACTACCCATCAGTGCTGGTCAAAACTAAAACCTCTTAGTGTAAATTATAGGTAAATTTGTGGGTAAAATTTTGCTCAAATGACTTCCGGACTAACTGAGATTGCCTCCAACACATGATGGGACACCAATGCCCACAAAGGATTACAGTGCAACTCCTCTTTGAAATGTGACCTAATTCAGATTTGATGCAAAGACTACAGTCTTGTTCGTGTAGTTTCCAGAGCAGTTTGAGAGAATATATGCTCCAGTTATTTAAAAGAAGGCTTTGGGGCACTCTGAGGCACTTGCTGGATTAGTTTTACAGCTGAATCAAGCAATTAGCACTTGTAATTTGTGATGGATGGGCTGTTTGCTTTTTGGGGACTTGTTTGTGTCGCAACTTGATATGTATAAACTCCTGAATAAAGATGTGAAACTTCAGCTTGAAATACTGACATGCAACAGAGATGCTCAGTTTGCCTATGGAACATAAACTTGGTGTATGTGTGTAAAAGTGGAAGAACACTGAATTTATTTCCAAAGACAGACCACTGCTATTGTTATCCATGATTCCTCTCAATCCTCAGGCGACCTGCCACTGAGGGGGAGCTTTGAACAAAAAGTGTTGCAGCAGGGTTCTGCTAAAGTGCTGCACTTCAAAGAAGACACAGTCTTGATGACATTCCCCAAAACTGCAGCTTGTGTAAAATACCTGCCACTTCCTGGCAGGTTTATTTCATCACTCATTAAAAAAAAAAGTTACATGGCACAAGGAGAGCATCACCATTCTCTTGTTCTTAACATGGAAGTGTTGGTAAGGCTGTAGCTGCCTCTGTTTGGACAGGAGGGGGAATCAAATAATTTTCAGCCAGGGGGGGAGGAGGGCTCTTCCTTATGGAAGGGACAATGTAAAAAGATAGTTTGACCAGGGCAGGGCTGACAGGGTGAATCCACCACAGATGGAGATGTGGAGTGGTTGGTGGGCTTCAGATGGCCTCCCTGCAGGAAGGGGGACTGTCTGTCGACTCCTCTCCTCTGCTTTGTCTTTACCTGTGGGTCACCTGGTTGTTGAGGAGCCCTGGGAACGTCTGTTCTGTTTCGATGCTTAATGAGCCACCTAGCAGAGACAGACAAAGTTACTATCAGCACACTTCCTCCTTGTCTCACATCTGATACCAACACTTTCAGTCAGCTCCTGTGATGAATGTAAAAGATTTCTGCCCCTCTATGTGCTCAGACTACACTCCAATCAGCATATCAGACAGAAAATCAGAAAAGTAAGTACATTTTATATTGTCTCTCATAGCTGTTACCATACATATTGTAATATATATACGTAGAATACAAAAGTTTAGGCACCCCAAGACATTTGAGCTCTCAGACAACTTTTACCAGGGTCTCACACCTTAATTATCTTGTTAGGACTATGGCTTGTTCACAGTCATCGTTAAGAAAGGCCAGTTGATGCAAATTTCAAAGCTTTCTAAATACTCTGACCCCTGAAACCTTGTCCCAACAATCAGCAGCCATGGGCTCCTTTAAACAGCTGCCTAGCACTCTGAAAACTAAAATACCTGATGCCCACAATGCAGGAGAAGACTATAGGAAGATAGCAAGGTGTTTTCGGGTAGCTGTTTCCTCAGTTTGTAATGTAAATAAGAAATGAGAGTTAACAGGAACTGTGGAGGTCAAGTTGAGGTCTAGAAGACCAAGAAAACTTTCCCAGAGAGCTGCTTGTAGGATTGTTAGAAAGGCAACTGAAAACTCCCATTTTACCGCAAAAGACCTGCAGGAAGATTTATCAGACTCTGGAGTGGTGGTGCACTGTTCTACTGTGCAGTGACACCTGTACAAATATGACCTTCATGGAAGAGTCATCAGAAGAAAACCTTTCCTCTGTCCTCACCATAAAATTCAGCATAGAAGTTTGCAAAGGAACATCTAAACAAGCCTGATGTATTTTGGAAACAAGTCCTGTGGACTGATGAAGTTACAGTAGACTTTTTGGACACAATGAGCAAAGGTAGGTTTGGAAAAAAACTGATGTAGAATTTCATGAAAAGAACAGCTGTCCAACTGTTAAACACGGGGGTGGATCAATCGAGCTTTGGCCTTGTGTTGCAGCCAGTGGCACGGGGTGCGTCTCATACTGCCACTTAAGGGTGCCTTGGTTTGGGAGTGAGTCTGGGTTGAAATAATCCTTACTCAGTGCCCACTTACAAGCTTTTTCCAGAGCTTTCAACTACATTTCATAGTCTTCATCTGAGCATGGAGTCATACTAAGACTCCCTTATGGCCATCTACTCTCAAATGACCAAAGCGTCAAACACGTCATGTGATGACAACCGGACCTGATCCATGATAACTGAGTAAACTTCCATCTGCTAATGAAGACCATAAGACGGCGCTGAAAACGCTAGTGTGGAATTTGAGTTAAATTCATTTTTGTAAAAATATAATTTTGAAAATTTTCTGAAAATTAATAATGATCAAAAATACATGACGGATCTCAGTAATTAAATTGGACAGTATGATATTATTTTAATAATCAAGAATTTACCTTTAACAATTAAGTTGTATTTTAATTATTTTAAAGTTATATCTTTAGATAGATAGACTACTGCTGTTAAGCATTGGCATGTATTTTGTGTTGTTAAAAACTCTTTTATAAATTTTATGAAGGTAAATTAAATCCACATAACTGTCACTAAAATTGCATTAAGTAATATAAAAATCAATGAAGCAGCTGCATGTATGTTACATTTACAGTTTGAAGTCACCTCAAGTGTAACAGCAGAGTTAGCTTCAATTCTTAGATCACCACCATTAAAAGGCAAGTAAATGTTACAGATATTCCTCCAGATAATTGTGAGGTCTTACCATTATGGCAGCTGTACATCCACACACGATGGCCATCATATCGACATCGGCATTTCAGTATGTTATTTGTGTAGTCTGTCTCCGGTACCTCATAGTTGGGGTTAATTACTATCTGTAGGAGGGAGAACATGAACAAGTCAGGGTTGACAGTGAGAGGCCAGGACTAATGGCTGCTGCGTGTAGATCATTTTACTTTTTATTTATAGAAGAAGAACAACGGAACACAGGAAGAATTACCTGGAAAATGTAATCTCCAGGTTTGAGTTCAGTTATGTCGATCCACTGGCAGTCGATGTCGTGCCTGTAGGTATCCCAGCAGCCCACAGTGATCCCTTGGTCTCCAAAGTTCGCACATTCATACCTCTTTTCAATACCTGCAATAAGACATTACAAAGGGAAAAAAATATGGCAAATAAATCCACTGAGAACCATTCATAACATGCTGAAGCTGCATGCATTGTTTACTTTTTTTTACCACATGGGGGCAGTGCAATAAGCATTGAACCCAATGTTGACATATTATCATCTAATGAAGCTGCGTCTTAAGAAACAGACACATGTCAACATAAGCATTTATTTGTAACTGTGTTTCTAACCAACTCATGGGTGTAAGTCCAATAGTGACTGTGTTTTGATCTCCACCAACGTCTGAGAAAAATATCTGGCTCTTTAGCTGCTGAATGCTCCAATGAGGAGTGCAGGGAACCTGAGAGTGAACCAAAACAGTAAAGCTGCAGGACATAAAACCAAACGATGAGCTGAAAGATGCTAAAAAGCTCTATAGATCTGAAGGAACTGCAGACTAGGGTGATAAGACTGATGTACATTTAAAAGCCCATTGTTGACTATGTGAAAAAGGGGCCATTCTGCCACATATCTGAAAAGTTAAAGTTTATTCACATTCACACAGTTCACACAGTTCTCACCTTCATCACACTCTGAGTCCTCCAGGCAAAAACTTGCTTTGTGTCCTTCTGCCACTTTGGTTCCATTGAGGCTGAACAGGTCATAGAGCGTGAACACCTCCATGCTGTGATAATGCCTACACACAGACACAGAGATGTAGTTTAGAAATGTAGTCAGGTACAAACGTCACACAGAAGTACAAGTATGTCTATTGTAGCTCTAATCTGCTGAAGAAAGAGCATTGATGGCCTTTATATAAAAGAAGAAAATCGCAAACTGGCATCTGCAACCGACAACTTTTCTTTTAAATAGCTTTCTTTTAAATTTCAGCCTGATATACTCTGTCGAGTTCTGCCACTCAAAGGTGCTTAAGGTTTGCCGTGTGAAAAGCTGGTAGCTGTATGAAGCTTTCAACAGTGAACTGTTCCCCCAGCCAACACAGGAACCACAAAAATGTGGGACTTTTTGTACACTGGCTATAGCTTACAGCACACAGTCAATTACAGGGCAGCAGAACATATGGAAGGGAAAAACTGCTGCCGAGACAAGACATGAGGGGGCTGAGTCATCGCTCTTTCTTTGAAATAAGTCTAATTTGAGATGTCATTTCTGAATCATTCAAATGTGTTCTTCTACTCTGTGGTTTATAACAGACTTTATAGTTGTGATTTTTAATCACATTGCAATTTATCTTCCTTAGATACAAACTTTTAAATCTGCTTCCACAAATGATATTTGATGATGAATGTCACATGGATTTCAGTAGGCTCATTGTTCTGTGAGAAGGATGGCATTAGTGGCCTTTTTCTTTATAATTAAAGTTTTATTGAATTTCATGATGCTCTTTGTTCTTAAATATCTTAACATTTTCCTGTCAGTATTTTATTGAAGTATTTTATTAAGAGTGAGTAGTTAGCATCCCTCACTCTACAAGATGTTCTTTCTTGTGAGGGCAGAAATTTTATTAAACAGCATTGACTTCACCACACGACATCAAAACTTTCATCATCCTGAATTCCTTTGAGCTGGACTAAAAACTTAAAGAAACCCCTAAACATTCTGGGAAACACACCTATTTGCTTTCTTTTTGTGAGTTTTAAGATCTATGTCAATGTCATGTCTGTGTGTTAAGTACGGTGCTAGAGCCAGGAAGTGATTAAGCTACCTTAGCATAAAGACTGAAAGCAAGGGGGAGTGGCTAGACTGGCTAGTTTAAAGGACAAAGTTAGGGAATATTTCTGCCAACCCCTCTATGGCTCAATAATCATTTTTTTGTATCTTCATTGACTTAATCTATAAACAAACAGAAATATAAAAAGCATACTACTTCAGTCAGGACCTCTTTAGGCAAAGTGTGGCTCTGTTCTTGGGCCTCTCTGCCTTTCCTAGCCTACGCAGAAAGCCTAAGGTGGAGAGAGCAGACCTTTCTGCCCTTCCATGCGCATATATGGAAAGCCTAAGGCAGGGAGAGCAGCAGCAAAAAACCCCCAGGAACAGAACAGAGCAGCATCAATGACAAACAGAAATGACACTGATAAGTCAGACACAGCATGAAAAGGAGGAGCTGGGGTGGAGGCGGGTTGCAAAGTGGCTTGCAGAGGAAGCAGCAACAGTAGGCAGGTCAGAGCAGTTTAAATAGGGTGCCCTGAATGAGATTCACCAATTGGTTGCATAGATAGAAATATGCTCAACTTGTGGTTTTACACACAGGCCTGAAATACACACTGATGCACAAATAGGACCTATACATGCATTAAATAGAGAGAGTCAGAGTGAGGGGGCTGCCCATGGACAAGCGCCCCGAGCAGTTGGGGTTCAGTGTCTTGCTCAAGGGCACCTCCCAGTGCCCAGGAGGTGAACTGGTACCTCTCCAGCTACCAGTTCACACTCCATATTTGGTCCATACTGGGGACTTGAGCTGGCAACCCTCTAGTTCCCAACCCAAGTCCCTATGGACTGAGCTACGCTTCTGTGTGGGCTTCACTTTTCAGCCTCAGAGGTTGCCCCTCGGATCACACCCTTGTACTCTGTGACACTGACCTGTGACAGTCGTGCCACACCCAGGAGTGTCTGCCAGCTTTGGGCCGGAAGTCAGACTGGCCGTTGTTGTGGATCTGGGATGAGAAGCGCAGCAGGCGTCGATAGGAGTTGGCCGGTGCCTGGCTGGAGGTGGAGGACAGACAATTCTCCTCATATGCACACTGCAGCATGAACATGGGCCTGTCCTCCATGTAGGTGGTCTGCTCCACCACCTGAGGGTTCAACACCAGGTCAGGAGCCGCTGTGGACAGGAGGATGAAGAGAAACCACAGAGAAGCAGACAGAGACAAAACATTTTTAGAAGCATAGAGGATAGCCCTGTCATTGGCAAAAAAAAACAGAAAAGCTCTGGCACGTAAAGTAAATGAGTAGCTTCTGTTTCAAAGTGCAGAGCCCGTGCGATTCAGATGGGATAGTGAAGTTTCGGTTATGCAAACATTCCTCTGAGGCAGAGCCTCTCCAGAGGCAGGAATAATTTCATTTATTGGGTTAAAACTGCAGAGCAAGAGCCAAAGCTTTTCAATGTGAAGGTGTGGACTGGCAAATTGAATGGCAAAGGCTATAGTCAAAGTATAATTAAAAGTGGAAATGTCAGTTACTTCTTTCCTTTACTCTTTCATTCATCACCTGCAGCATTCAGGCTCTTCAATGGCTACAGACAAATTTACTGATGTTACATTCATTACATGATTTCTGAGCAAGTTTTCTGACCATTACCTCTCAAAAGCATTCACCACCAACAACATTATGTTATAAATATAATGTGGGTATCTCACTCTCAGAGCAGGAGACTCCAGCAGCATTGCGTCCGCCTCCTCTAGGGCAGCTGAGGTGGGCTCCATGGTGCAGGCAGTGGGACAGAGACATCTCAGTACCAGAGCAGCGAACACCACTCATCACCACAGGGTCAGCAGTCACCTCTCCTGGCCAATACCAAGTCTCCTGTTGAAAAAACATGAGCGCATGGTTCACAGCTGACAGTAGAGGGACATCAATGTGCCATTCATCTATGACATAATGCACTTTGATTGATTACATACTGTACACATTGTAGCAGTGATTCATGTGGAACCCATAGGCTAAACTGTAATGCAACTTTTTGATTTAATTACACACATAAGCGGAGGGGAGAGCAGGGCAGAACCTAACACATTTTAGTTTAGGCTAAATGTTATTAAAACAGTTTGAGATTCTTTATTTGTTTGTTTTATTCTAACAACATGCACATCTCTGCTACACACAAACAGTTGTTTTTTCAGTATAAGTATTGAATGTATGAATATTGACAAGAGTGTGAAACTGTGTGTCAATAAGATACCTGACAAATGAAAATACAAAGTATATCTTATTCAATTAAGGACATGAGTTCAAACTGAAAAACGTTTTAAGTGCAAAAATAGAGAAAATGTGCTACAGGCAGCTTAGTTGTACCACTGCGTTACAAATAACATGGCTGTGTGAAAATTTTATCAGCCCTTGCTAACACCAGCTGGGAGTTGGTTAAATAGTTCAAAACGGTGCTATGTTTCAGGAAACAAGACAGTTGCTGTCTTTTGGTAACTCATTACATGACTTCATTAGTGCTACAATGTAACATATTACTGTAACGTACTGTACAACAAACATTGTGCACAGTAGATGCACACTTCCTTCTGTGTGGTGATACGGTTGGTGGGTGTAGTTCAGTATAAACAAAATAGTTCCTACATGAAACTGCTCACAACAAAGTTGTTGGACTATCTCGAGTAACCAGGTCATGATTTCTGGAGTTTTTCAAATGTATTCTTTGGTGTTTTGAGCTTCACAAGCAGAGTGCCATCTAGTTCCATTATACTGGAGAGAAGACAGACATCTCTACAGCCGATATCTCCAACACTCTGAAACTCACACTAGAACAATCTCGACTGAACATTAGCACGACAGGTAAGAGATAATTAATGTATTTTTTGAATTGGGGATGAAGTGTACCTTTAAGTACCCTGCACTACTTGAGTAGATATATTATTTTCCACCAGTGTTCACCAGTAGTAGCCTGGTAAGATCATCCTGATGACATGAGCTCAACATTCTGTTTTGCTCTCTGTATAAATCTGGACTCGCTGCCGCCCCGAACATTTTCCAGAAATTAAAATCCAATTGGGGCCAATCCGGGATCCACAGTGTAGTTGACAATGTAAGCACCCAATTAGGGCCTGTGCGGTAATTGATAACATAAAATGCAGGCCGCAGCTTGCAGAACAGTAATGGCAGCCCCCAAAGCAACAACTGCAACCTCTACCATTAATAGAGTAAAGTTAGCAATGTTTGCCCTGCAGTGCCTGCTTCTATCCATCAATGTTTTAGAAGCAAAAAGAAGTTTGCAATACAACAGGAAGCCAAAATGACATTAAATTACCTGTTAAACTGTCTGATACGAAAGACACGCTGACTGCTTACCCACAGAATAATTTACTGTGATGGTGCTAAGCAACAATTTGGTCACTTTTTCAGGATATTAGTGGAAATCTTTACAGTAATACCACGAATTGTTGTGAAGAACAGTGATTCTCTACATTGGCCACTAGAGGGCACAGTCGGTCCTTTTACATCCTCATGGATGGCCCATGATACTGGAGATAAATAATGGTATATATGTTTTTTTAAAGTGCAACTTGAACTGCCAAATAAGGTCTGAGCAACTTATATTCTTATGGCTGAAATATATAAATGTATAATAGCACTGTCGGATGAAGAGATGTTATAAATAATACCATAACATAATAAATACAGCCCTATTACAACAGACAGTCGTACTCACTTCTGCCTCAAGGTAAACCTGACATCCTATAATCATACAAAAATCACTGTTTTGCTATTTCCTCCCATAAAGCTCAGCTCTCCATTTCACAGCTCTGCAAAAACTGTCCAAGTCTGTTTTAGGAGCAGTATAATTACTGGTGAAATGATAACTGTGACAAATCATTTTAGGCTATTTTTAAACATAACACAGCTGTGATGATGATAATACAACAGTATTTGTCATTTTCAGACTGGCAGATAATATGAAACCTAATCTTAAAAAATAAATTGCAAACTACATGCATTTGAATATGAATTATAACAATCATATTAACTTGGCTCTTATGAAAATGAAATTTCGAACTTGATCTTCATCTCTCCTGTGAAATCTTTCAAATTATAAAAATGACGATGATTGAAGCCATTTGCGATTCATTTTTATTAGAAATGAGCTGAACTGTCAGGACATAATTCAAATTTAAAAAAAAAATGCAAAAGTGATTTCATCTGATATGTAGTTATAGAATTTGTAGGAGATGATTGGATTGAATGGATGCATTTAACAACACTGAGGCAAGAGTAAATCAATAACTGATTAACAGAGAAATGGTTTAAGGATATTACTCTGGAAATCAACAAGTCTTTATAAACTCTAACCATCTCAGAACATTGTCTCTATTTTTCCTTTTATTAAAAAATGACATAGTTAGTTTCCAGGAAACATCCCATAGGTAATTAGTGAGACACTGTGTGCAGACGGCAGTAAAGTCTAAGACTTTGGGGATCTTGATGTAGCAAAATAATAAATTTTACACATGAAGTTTAATGAAAAATCTGGGTTAAACTACGACCTCTCCTGCATAAGATCCTGTGCTCAGGTTTGTAATGTCAACACTGTCAGTCTGAAAAAAACATTAATCACAATAAACACTATTTATTGGTTTTGCTTTTAAACATTTCAGACATTCACTGAAAGGTTGCTACATTGGAAGAGAAGGGTGAAATAAAAAGATCCTGTTACAAACCAAACAGGCTGATTCCCACCTGCTGGCTGCTGCGACTCGTACCTGGAAAGCGTTGCTGGCGAAGCCCAGGCCCAGCTGTCTGCAAACCACCATGGCCTCCATGGTTCCCCAGCCTTCACTGCACACTGTCCCCCACACCAGAGAACCGTTCCTCTCCATTAGCACCTCCACACGGCCCTCATAGGGGTTACGCCCTCCACTCAGGCGCAGCTGCAGGCATGACAAACACAAACAGAGCGACTTAAAGGATAAACCCAGACTGTTATATGAATCAATGGTGTCTGACAGAATATTTAAAGCATGTAGCTGTTTTTGACCATCTTTAAAATGTTGACAGAAGTTTTTTTTTTCTCTAAATCTTAGAAAGATACATTAAGTAGTGGTTAAAGTAACCTCTTACTACAAAGTAACAAACCCAGCATACATGACGACATACCTAGGAGGGCTGTCAGATTTAATGTAACCAGTGTTTCTAACATTTTAACAAACACATGCGTGACCTCCAGCATGCACTGGGGCAGTTTTCAGCCACGTGTGAGTCAGCACCTCCAAATCTGAGGACATGATTCTCTGCCAGAAAATGGTGGATTGCCCCCTCTGGGTTGGGAGAGAGTTACTGCCCTAAGCAAGGGAGTTCAAGTATCTCGGGGTCTTGTTCACGAGTGAGGATAGAATGGTGTGTGAGATGAGTCAGCAGTTTGGCTAAGCGCAGTGATGGCAAGCGCTCGATTTAGTAGCCCATCTATGTCCCAACCCTCACCTATGGTCATGGGTAGTGACCAAAAGAATGAGATCACTGATACAAGCAACCGAAATGAGCCTTAGAGATAGGGTAAGGAGCTCGGACATCAGGAGGGAGCTCGGGTAGAGTAGCTACTCCTGCGCGTCGAAAGGGTTCAGTTGAGGTAGTGCAGGCACGTCCAACTGGTAGGAGGCCCCAGGGCAGAGCCAGAACACATTGGAGGGATTACATATCTGATCTGTCCTGGGAACGCCTCTGGGTCCCACAGGAGGAGCTGGAAAGCATCGCTGGGGAGAGGGACATCTGGAATACTTTGCTCAGCCTGCTGCCCCTGCGAGCCAGCTTCGGATAAGCGGTTAAAAGTGGATGGATGGATGGATGGATGGATGGATGGATGGATGGATGGATGGATGGATAGGCATATTAAAACCAGATTAGACTTGGAGCACTACAAAGATGCACAAAATAAATGCAGTAAAGAATGCTGAAAAAAATATGATATGCAGTGAGAAACTATAAAATGGTGAGTATAATGCAAGATATTTACAAAACAGTAAAAAGTTGCAGCTCAACAATCAGCTATTTATGATTGTGATATAGATATACATGATGTGCAAAAAACCCTCATGTATGTTAACTTTAAAGAAGTATTTCACTGCCGTCTGTCCATTAAACTGGTCTGTCTATGCAGTAGAAAGACAAATATTTTTCAAACTGATGCTATATGACCAGAGAAAAAAACAAAAAAGAGAAAAAGCTGTGCCGTTTGCATTTGTTTGGGATAATGCCATCGGATAATGCCTGGAAACATCCATCATCAAGGTGAAGCTCCTGGACCAACTGGTGGTATTCCCCATGATCCACCTTCTTTTTTAGGGTCTCATGTACCCACACAGATCTCAGTTTCTCTTTGCCCGACAAACTATGAGAGCTACAGCAAGTACCCTCTGTCTGCCCATTTTAGTACCCAGGTACTAATTACAATGGAGTAAAAATAAATAAATAAACAGTAGATTGATTACACGGGAAGGTTAGGGTTAAGAGGTGATGGGGTGGTGCAGCAAGCATTCCCTTTTTTTTTGACATTCAATTTATAGACAAAAAAGCATTTTGCAACCAGCAAAATGCTTTCTGTGTGATCAGAGCCTAACAGATTCTTGGTTGATATTTGAACAGCACTGCCTAGTTTTACTGTTTGATTGGAGTTTAAGAGAGAGAGAGGGGTGGATCTCTCTCTCAATCTGCTTCTATACTTCTTGTGTTCATGGTGGTGGGCACATGAAAATGTTGAAGAACAATCTGTAGTTCGAGCAACAGCCTGGGGGACGGTGAAAGTTTGAGGTAGGAAATGAACAGGAAGATCAAGGCACTGGTAAGATGGAGAGCAGTTTGCCACAGTTCATTTATACATGCTACCCTCATTATTATGATACAAAGCTGGTTGAAAATCAGTGAAGTATCCCTTTCAGTGGTCTGCAGAAGGCCATACGTATGAATAGAAGATGCTGAAAAAGAAATCTAGCCTCATGTTATAGTTGATACAAACTAAACAATCATGTCTCTCAGTGAGTATGTTGCTGTCGTGTTTGTGCTCACCGACTCCTGGAAGCCCATGGCAGGAACGTTACATCTAACGGCTGCATCCTCCTCATGGCTGCAACCAATAGACTCCTTGTTGAAGAAGCACTCTGTGATGGACTTCTCAAATCCAGAGCACTCCACCTCATTCATATGCACCGGGCCCATACCTAAAAAGTGCAAAGAAAAGAAACTGTTTAGAAAGGTTGCTTCCCAATGAAACTAAGAGGGAAAACAAATGGTTATTATGGCTGAGAGATGTCTGTGTTGTGTCTTGATTTCATGTCTATTTACCATTTCCATAGAAAAATACAGCTCTAGTGTAAAATTAAACTAGAATTACCGCCTCGCGGTTGTATGCTATCACCAGCCAGTCAAGTTGCAGTTTACATCCACGTCTGTCTAGACTAATATGTAGCCATAACAGTAGACAGTGCTTCAAATATGGATGTTGCTGCAAATACGCTACGAATTCTAAAACGTGGATGCTTCATACACATCTTCTACCAGCCCGCACAGAAGATCTGTACAATCAGCACAGGTTCAAGGTGGACACCCAAGATTAGTGTCACCAATTCAGTATCTGACCAAATGTCTCTCCTTCTGTGACTGAGCTATGGTGTTGAATAATCGCCAGGAAAGTGTTGCCGAACGTTATGATCACAACATCAAATCACAGTGATACTGAGATTTGACTTTTTTAATATAAATTACCATCATATTGTCTTATTAGACATTTGTGTGAAACTTTGTCAATAAATAGCATATGAATTCTTACGTTATAGCCAAAAACATTTTTTGTGAGGTCACGTGGACCTTCGAACACCAAATTCTAATCAGTTCATTGTTGAGTCCGAGTAGACATCTGTGCAAAATTTGAGACATTCCCTCAAGGTCTTTTTAAAATATCGCATTAATGAGAATGAGATGGATGTGAGTTCACAGTGACCTTGACTTTTGACCCTTGACAAAAAATGGACGTTTGTGTCAAATTTTAAGAAAATTCCTTCCAGATGTTCTTTAAAAACGGCATTCATGAGAGTAAGATGAACAAGAGGTCAAAGTGACCTTAACCTCTGACCTACAAAACCTAATTACTTCATCTTTGTGTCCAAATGGACGTTGGTGCCAAATTTGAGAAAATTCCCTCTAGGCATTCTTGAAATATAGCATTTACGTGGATGAGACAGACATGAGATCACAGTGACCTTGGCATTTCACCCTTTACTACCAAAATCTAATCAGTTCATTACTAATACCAAGTGGATATTTGTGTCAAATTTGAAGAAATTCCTGCAAAACTTTCTGTTTGTACAAACAGACAAACAGATGAACAGACAACTGGAAAATATAATGCCTGTCGCCAGCACAGAGGCATGAGAATACAGCTCTGGTGTAAAATCTAAAAATTTAAAGGAATAGCTCAACATTTGTATTTGCTTAGCTTAGCATAAAAACTGGAAGCAGGGGGAAAAAGCTAGCCTGGCTTTGTGGAAGTTTAAATATCGGCCTACCTGCACCAGGATTCGTGTCATTACTGTGAGGTTACCAGGCAAATAGAAAAATTACAGAAGACTCTCTGGCCTGGCCAAAAAATGGTTACAGTGTAAAACTCTCCATGAAACCACAACTTTAATTTTTACATTTTAGTTTTTGTATGGGATAAACAAAAAAAATACATATTTCCCCATGCTTCAAGTCACTATGCTAAGCTAAGCCAACCAACTGTAGCTTCATAATTATCATACAAACATGAGAGCATTGTCTCTCTTTCCATTGTCAAGAAGGCAAGTTAAGTGTATTTCTTACAACAACAATTTCTTTAGAAGGTAAAATATTCAGAAAAGCACAAAACAGTTGTATGACTTAAAGCCAATATGGTCCAGGGTTAGGGTTAGGGTTAGGAGGGGGAAGAAAGGATAGCTGTCATCACATTATATCAAGTACATGAGAAGATAAGATACCTTAAAATGTTTCACACTATCCTTACAGAAATAAACTCTGCATTACTGCCACACACATCTCTTAACACTTTTATGCTCACAACATGATGACTTCTGATATAAGTTAATAAAGATTTTTATTGTGACTGTACCCTCCGGCTGGCTCCATTCACTTCACCCTGACCTCTTCACAACGACATTAAGACTCCGACAATGAAGAAAAAGTACTCATCGGAATATTCAAAACAGCTTTGATTCATGCTTCATGTGCTAATAAGAAACACATTCATCTATAATATTGTTCTGTGAAATGTTTACCATGGTGTGCTATTACCATCTGAGCTTTTTATTGCTTCCATCTGAGCTTTGTTTTTCTCCATGAAGGGTTGCAGAGAGCCACTGATGAGAAATCATGATGGAAAATGATTTTGGAAAAGGAAGATTCCCTCTGTTTCAACATTTTCCATGTCTAATATTACTGGAATGTGCAGCACGTCCCTGTTTATGAAAAAGGAAGCACCTCCAATAAGAGACAGAAGCCCCATGCTGTATATGCTTGTTATTGGTACAGCCCTAGAGAAAATGATACTTTTTTCCATAGTATATCCCTTATAAAGGGGGAGCTGGGCTTTACAACACCATATAACCCAGGTGCTAGATATCTGCTGAGCATGTAGTTTAGTAGTGGGTCAGTGGCACATTTTTTGTTGGGTGGGGGGTCCCAAATTCCAAACCTGCTGTAAACCTCTCCATGCAGTCAGTGACAGAACCCTGCTGGTGCACTCTGGGGGGAGGCTCCTCAGTGGAGACCATAAAGTAAGACTGCTCTGAGTGAAGGCCTCCATTAGAAAATAACTAGACAGGGTGTAGGTCTTCGTCTTCTTTTCTACCCAGCACAAGCTTTGCCTTGTACATTTCAAAATAAAATACCAACCAATATCAAAATGTGACACCTAATCTGGCCAACAAACAAAAGGGTAATTCTGGTTTATTACAACTTGGGTATTAGTGTTGCAGTACAAATCAAAGTAATTGCCTATGTCTAGTATGGAAACACAACTACAATGAAGCCTGATGGGGCAGGAACAAAAGTGGTCTACTAAGAGTTATCTTTATACATAAAACAAACAATTGGTGTCAAAAATGCTTTGGCAGTGACCCTTGGGCCTTATCATTTATAATTATATAAAGTATTTTCAATTAATTTCCCAGCACATATATTAAATATTAAAGATATTAAAGCAGGGTGAAAAAAGGAGTGTCAGTTATGAAGGGAGGCCCAGGAGAAAGGAGATTTGTTGACAATAATCTAAATGCAGTCACAGTAGCTGTCTCTGTTAGCCTACAATTTGGTTGCGCAAATTAATATCTTCTTATTATTATTTATTTTACTTTGTTTCCATTGCATTTGGGTGGAGGCAAAAACCTTAAAGACAGACTCAAAAAGACTTGGTCTTAACATCAGAGTCTTCCAAGCATGTGGTCATGATGGAGTTCACTGTCCCCTTGGAAGACCATACAGAGGAGGCCCATGAACAATAGAAGGCCTAATATCTTGACCTCAGAGAGGAGCGCAGAGGTAACAGGTGGAGGGCCCACTGTGAGCCCATCGAGAAAAGCCACCAAAAACATAACTGATGCAGTTAAAAAAGCATCAAGATGGCTGTAGATCAAGAAGGGTTTATCCATAGTGTAGTACACTATTTGGACACAAGTCAGGGACTAATCACACCTGTCTGTGTCACCCACATGAGGGTGTCTGATTATCAAAGACCCAAACACCCTAAGACCCTGGGTTCAACACTGAAGATGTTTTTCAAGTTGCACCACATGGTGTTTGAGATACCTAGACAACTAAAACCAAAACTAGCTTTTTGAAATTTGGCTAAACCATTCTTTTAAGGTTCATATTCTATCTTATCCTGCTGCAGCAACCAGACATTTTCAAACACTAAAGCTACTCTAACTAATACTTTTACATCAACAGTGGATCAGTATGTGAGCAGAGTCGCTTGTGCTCGCAAACCTACAGAGAATTATCACCTGAATCTACAGCTCATTTTAGCCTCTTATAGCACATTGTTTTGGATTTCAGGTCTACAACTCTATGGTTTGGTTTCACTCTCACTGCTCTAATCAATCTTGTTTCCAGACACAACAGAAAGCTGTTTTCTGCATACCTATTATACACTAACTGCCCAGCACCAAACAATAAACAGCACAGTTATTGGTTAGCTGGTGAACATAGTGGAGCATTTAGCCACTATAGAGCCCAATATTTCACTCAGGGGTTGGTGGAGACCAACACAGAGCTAAAAGGAGGGTAAATATTGAAAATAAAGTTGTTAATAGATTAATTTAATTGATGTAACATGCTGGTAACACATTACCATAACAACTAGCCTATGTAATGTTGTAACGTCTACATTATGTTTACTGCTTGACACACTCTACCCATTTCGCCAAGACAAGAATGCGGCTTTAAAGGAGCTGTGTACGACATTTAGAATGTATCTATGATTCAGAGTCTGGGGTAGGAGAGTCAACATGACGTAGCTGAGCCAGCACTAACAGCCTATGGTGCTGTGCTGGGACTGTGCCTGGCTTTGGAGCCAATTTGAAATAGTGGCCACACCAAGGAGTTGTAACTTCTGGGTCCCTAACACGATGCCATGGGGCCCAGACCAACTTTTTTCCACAGACTTTCGTTGTGAAAGAGAAGTCTAGAAGAACCACACAATTAAATTATTTCATCCCCATTAAGGTAGCAGAGGGTTAAACCGAAAGTCGCTCAGCCGGCGAAAGTCTCTTGTGCCTGCTCTATGGGCCCAATGACGCGGAAGCAGAGCAGAAGATCTGCATAATTTACACATGGAAATTTATCATTTCTGGCTTCATGCACCACTAAGCAACTTTTTATGGAGATGAACAAGACCCCACCTCTGACACTGTATCCAGTTCTGTTTATACATTCATGGTGCTAACCCAATACATAGCACTAACACAGGAAACAGTACTGACAGAGCTAAAGAAAACACTTTTACCTGCATATAGTAAGAGTTGCACACTGAACCTTTACTATAAAAACCCTAATTCAGTGTGTAGATAGAGCTATGTTTTATGTCCCAGCATCTGAACAGAGAGTAATGGTTTGTGTTTCAGTACAGACACTGTTTTCCACAGGCTTCGTCCACAGTCCAGTCCAGCTCAGCTAGGCATGCCTTATCTCTTTTTTTTTCTTAGTGACTAACTTCCAAATTGACTATACAGGAATCTTCATATATCCTTACAGAGCAATATCCAACTTCATACCAGCTCAGGAAAGGATTCCCATCCTCACAGACCTGCACAATGTAACTAATCCTGTTCCACCGAGCTAAATCACTTTTACCATCAGGTCTGTGAGTCCATGATACTCTGCTCAGTGGCACACAGGGGTGATACAGGGAGGAAAGCTTAAAGGATAGAATTACTGCTTCAAATGTTTGGGATATGTGGTTTTGCTACAGTCATAACCTTCCATCCTGTGCCATGTAGGCAATATACATGCACATTTGTTCCAACAATAAAGACTGTCATTCTGAGCTCATTGGCATGAGACCGTTTCATGTCTACTGTACACTTTGTCCGGCTGTTTCTGCTCAGAATCCATTTCTTTATCTTTTCCCATTGGTTGCACTGCACAGCTGATTACCACAGAGGTGGAAGGTATTGAAGGAGGCAGAGAGCAGCACTCTAGCTTAGATTAGTCTTATTTTAATGTTGCAGTTTCAATCAAAAAGCCCTTAAAAATCAATTTTCCTTTCCCCTTTTCATTATGTTTTGCCCCAAGATCTGAATGTGCAGCGTGCAGCTGCAAAAAGAGTCACTTCCCTTGCACAAATAACAATGAAAATGGAAAAGGAGTATACCTTGTCCCAGGCGACCTCCAGACAAGGCCTCTATGGCCGTACCGAAGCCCAGCTCTCGACACACCACAGGTGGCAGACAGCAGGTTCCAGTTATCATCACATATGGTGCCCCACTCTCCATTTTTTAACACCTCCACACGGCCCTCGCCTACGATGGCCCCACCACGAAGACGAACCAATGGTTGCTGAGGAGGAAAAAGAGAGACTATAAAACACATGACTGTAAAAGCTGAAATGTTCAAATACTAAAACCACATTTTTTGTTTATTCTTTCATAAATAATAGACTCAGGTGAAAGTTTGGAGCCTCAGCTTTTCCTTTTCTGTGATGAGAAAGCTGAGTCAGCAGACTGAGTGACTTCATGTTTACAGAACATGCTGGTAATACTGCTCTCCCATTAACTGTTTGGACAAACTGGAAGTGTTTAATTTTACAAGTAAACACATTAGTGGCAGTTTAGTCTGATGTACTGTTTGGTATTCACAAAGTAAAGCCCAGGCATCTTAATGTGTGGGCTCTGTAACACAGAGCCTGTGTACATCCTCCACATACTGGCATTAACATTATGTTCAAGTATTCATTGTCCAAAAATGTGACATATAATCATATAAAACAATGGACAGTAAAAAACATAAAATCCACTACACTACAGTACATGTCTTTTTAGATATATAGTATTTTGAAATAGAGCATGACTAAAGACTGTCTGAACTACTGAACTTAAGACATAAGTTCAGTATTTTTCAACCTGGGATCCTATTCCCCCATGTTTTTGTGTCTAAACTAATGGGAACAACAGTTTTTGAAACTGTTCCAGTATTGAGTGAGAGGGCTTCAGATTGCAGTGGCGAAACAGCTGCAATGTAACAACTTGAGGCATGTTTGCACCTTTAACTAAAAGTGCTTGTGTTTGCCACTCACAGGCTCAGATTGTTATTTGAAATGTCTGACTACGATCCTTTTCGTTCAACCTGAAACAGCCCTGAAATTGCAATCACCAATTCCATTAGATTCCACTGAAATAAACAGCCATTGTAGCATGGTTAGAGCCAGCATATTTTCACATCTAACTGGGTGAATTAAGTGTCACTTGCGGTCCATTCAGAATGGACCCACGGCCCACTTCTGGATCACGACCCACCAGTTGGGAACCACTGAGCTATTATAGCTACATTAGCTGCAGTTAATTAGTCATAAATTCACCCAGCGATCAGCAATGGTGCTTGCAGGTGTATTCAGCTAATGATAATGTTTTTATTGCATTATGTTTGTCAGGTAGCCCACATTAAGTCTAAGTTCAGTGTCAAACATTTATCTTGCACTGCTTTAGTAACTAATGTAAACTGAGTCCCAGACCTCCTGGCATATTTGGTCCCCTGCTACAGCATTGCAAAGCCTTCCCCATACTTTCACACCGGCTATCAGATTGCAGACAGGAGGTGTCAGCCCTATTTTTTTTTAATGGTAAATATCTGGTTTAGGGATAAAATTCCTTTGACTCAGACTAGTTATGTGTGTTGGGAGATTTATTGGGACGTGATGTCAGGCACACTGCTCCCAACCTGGAACTCAGCTGTGGAACGTGACAGAGAGCATGCAAGCTCAAACCTCACATTGGAATGTGGATGGAGTCACAGACAGAAATTCATGTCAGCTTAGTGGTGCACTAAATATTGCTAGAACTTCTTGGCTTGATTTGAAAGTTGCTGTTGTTGTTGTTCACAGACTGAATGAGTTTCACATCCCCTGAAACCTTAAGACAAAACAGAGCCTGTTTCAATCCCCAATAGGTGTGAGTAAGTAAACTTCCCTCTTTCACCCGCTGGGGAGGTCAACGGTCAGAATCAGGAAGAGAGAAGCACCTCTGGAGCCAGTGAGTGAAGACTCACTAAAGGTTAGTGCCAAGAAAAAGTTTCTTTGTTACAAAATTAAAACACTATCCACTCTTGGTTTAAAGCAGTTATAGTCAAAGTCTTTTTGAGCGACATGCATATGTAAATTTAATTATTTTGCACACACACATCAAAGCATCACACCCACACATGACTGCTAAACAGGTCAATCCAAAACCATGGGCATTAATCTGCTGCTATAGCATCCTTCACTCTTCTGGTTTCAGGCTTTCCACCAGATTTTGGAGCCTGGCTGCAGAGATTTTCTCAAAATTCAGTCGCACAAGCATCAGTAAGGTCCAACACTAGTTTCACGATTAGATCTGACTCACAGGCAGCTGTCCGGTTCATCCAAAAGGTGTTGGATGGGGTTCAAAACTGGAAAAACCATTTCTTTTATAGACCTGGCTTTGCATGGGGATGTTTCATGTTGAGGCAGGTAAGGGCCTTCCTAAAAGTTGGGAGCACACTTTTGTTTAAAATATCACACTTCCCTTGTCTTGTGATAAGGTTTCTTGTCCTTGTCTGTTTTTTAGTGAATAAACAAAAACTGTGTGCCTTTTTTTAAGCACCTACAGAGTAAAATGTGTTAAACTTCCCTAATGATGCAGTTTTACTGACTCTGGACTCCAGTTTCATGCTTAAGGACATTTGAGAAGAATAACAGTTAGCTGACATTGGCGCTGCTTCCTGGAGATACATGTTGTTCCTTGCCCTGTCCAAAAAACTTTACTACATAATGTCATCATTAAAACCCCAAGATGACGATAATTCATATTGATGAAAAGTGTCCAAAGCAGCTGCAGCTGCAGTTCACAAAGTGACACCAAGTACCAAACGTCAGTGTTGGCTCCATGTCTAACCAAAACACTGAATGGCCCTCCCTCTACATTAGAGCCAGGGAACTGAACTGAAACAGTGCAGTGTTTACCATTTCAGTTGACTGATACCATCTGTAGACATCACACAAAATTAATTTGCAACTAACAGAAGAGAGTACAATCTTCTTGTTACAGTGGCTCATTACACGAGTGGAAGTTATTTTCTAAGCAAGACCTGGAAAAGCCCCAGTTTTAATAAGTGGAACAGTTAAAGTAACAAGGTGCCGAAAATAAAGCATCAATAGTCAGGTATGTGTATTTTAGATTGACTTTAGAATAGACTCTACCTCCTGTCGGAAGGCCTTCCTGAATCCCGTCATTGGCGTTGGAGCAAAGTCTCTACCAGGCACGCAGCTCACCACAACAGGCAACCCTCCAGCACAGGTCTCATTGGACTTCAGTGATGAAGCCTGGCCCAGTTTACAGCTGGACAAATGGGCTTCATTGCCAGTGCAGTTCACAGAGTAGTCCCAGTATGTGGGCTTTCTCCGGCGAGCAAACATCCTGGACAGATGGAGGAAAAGGAAAGGAGACTAATTAAGACTTTGATCAGTTGAGAGTTTTTTTTGTTTTGTTTTGTTTTTTTCAATCTGGTATATCAAACACACAGGATGGGTTTTTTGGGGGGTTTTTTCCCCAAAAATAGGACAACTACCACTGAAAAGAGCTACAAGTTAAAGCTGCAGTTTTTATTATTTTCATGTGAATAACTGGTGAAATGACCATGTGTAATGTGTGAGATGTTTTATTCTTCTCAAATGTCCTTAAATTTACATAAACTTTTAGTACCATGCTATGCACTTCTACAGTCTTTAAGGAGGCTTTCACATCAGAGACCCGACCCTGGATCTGAATACACTTGACCCCAAAGTCCAGTTCCTTCGATTAGTGTGAACACTGTGTATCATGTTCGGGCCCAGGTTGACTTGAAAAGGTAGTCTCAAGTATGGTTCATGTTTACTTGGTAGGACTGGGCAATATTGACCACAAACCTTGATATTGATATTGTGACAAAATTGCAGGGTTTACTATTGGTACTTTCACAAAGTATTTACACAGGTATCATGATATCAGGTCTCATATCACCATGCTGATATAATATATTGCCCAGTCTAGTACTCTGGTACAGTTTGCATCAAGTGCGAAAACCAACTGTGGTTGGGGGGGGTGTTCTTGATATTGTCTCCACAATATAAACAAGAGTCGGCATAATGCGAAGGTCGGCTCCGTCGTTAAGGCTTGGGATCTTGGAACTGGCGCTCTTTTCTAAACTGTACTCGACAAAGTTAGCTGCTAGCATGTAAACATAGTTGAGCATTTAATCGCTAAAGAGCGAGATATTTCTCTCAGGAGTTGGTGGAGACAAAAAACAGAGCTGAAAAAGAGTGAATATTGGATTAATGTATGCTAGTGCCTGCTGGATGTGTAAATAGGCAGTTATTTTACACAGTAGCATAACAACTTCTGAGGCTATATGTCAGTCAAGTGTGTGATGCTGATCGTGTACTGGAGTTCTGTGACCAAGTGGCAAAAAAGAAAAGAAAGCACATGATGGTTTAAGTCTATACTCTTTTCTCAATGCAATTTAGTCCATTCTTTTATTTCAGGCCAAGTACCCTGATATTTGTGAGTGATTGAGAAAATTCAGATTTCATTAACTTGCTAACAGGCACCTCATCAGGGGACCTGCAGTTGAATTGCTGGACCTGCTGTTTGAGAAACACATGATATTTATCAAAATTTGGAGTGAAATTATTACACCTATCACAATGCTTTAACTTGGCACCATAAAACTAGACAAGGGCAATGACATTAGCACATTGTATAATTAGTACCAAAACTGAAAGGTTAGCTAACAGCTGGAGAGTCCACAGTCATCCATATGAACTTGAACAAACTGAGGCTAATGACTCTTTCAGGCCTGCTGGGGTGCTAATGTCTTTTTCTCCATTTATTAGCGAGCCCATTTTATGTATTTAATGAGTCTCATTTGCAGAATGGCGTGTCCTATCCTTGTGTCTCATGTCTGAGGTGTACGTGAGAAATGGGATTAGAATGGGACAAGCAGCATTTGTTTTTCATTTGGGAGCTGGCGAGAGGGAAGCTGCAGACTGGAAGCTCTCCAAAACTAATGTTCTAAGCCGCAGCCAGAGGACTGGCTCCACTATCTCCTCAGATGAAATTTGAACACAGACGTGATGCATATCAGTGCTGTTCAGATGGAGCGATGATTGAATAAACTGGTGGTCCTGAGGCTGTGAGAGTTGACTTCTCACCAAAATCTCTTAACCTAGCTTAAAATATGACTACACACTCATACCAAAGTTGTGTTTTTCAGTGCTTTTGATAAACCTAAATGTTACTGTAGCAATACTAATTTCCTTCTTGAAATAAATGACAATGCACATCAATGTGGGCGTTTAAATACAGGAGAACTTCACCAATTTTTAAATGTCGGTGTCAATTTATTTGTCAAGGCTTCAACAACTCCTGTGCCTGTGAAAATGGTTGTGTGGTGTCTCATGTGACTCTGAAGGAACTCATATGATACCCATTGAGTCAGCTCCACTTGAGACTGCAAATTTATTACACAAAAACCCTCAATTGCAAACTCGGGTATGGATTTTGAAAGACAGGCTTTTACAAGGCAGGGAAAGTTTGACAATTAATTCCATAGCGTTGCAGATGGTAGGTGTGGCAGTGTTTTAGAACTTGACCCATAGTAAGGACAAGGGTGGAGCAGAGTTTTTGTTTTTTTTTTCCATTATGTTAATGATTTGGGGGTTGGCTTGTTTGCTGTCTTACAACGTTAGATTTGAGGCTGATGTCAATATGACATCAGTAAGGCACTGAACTCCTACATCAGACAGACATTAAATTTTAATGAGAATGAAAATCGGGTTGACAATATTTTCAATGTCTAACAATGTTGGAATTTCACGCTGTGTGGACATTAAAATTACAACATTTTGCAGGTTCTCCAAAACTTACAACTAAATGTCATTATTCTACATCAAGATGACATGGTATAAGATTTTTGGAAGATGTGGATTTTGGTTACTTGACAACACAACTTAAAACCAGGAAAATATCAACATCATCTGCATTAGACATTGTCTTAACATTGAATTTTGGTCATTCAACATCACATCCTGCAATCAACCTCATATCAACATCATGATGTTGGTGGCTAGCTGGGGTTGATATCAATTTTGTCTCAGTCCTTGTCATCCGCCAAAAAGGGAGGAATATGCATACTTGCCAACTCTGAGACCTCAAAAAATAGGGAGGATTTAAAAGCCAAAGCAGGGGGTCTGCGGTTGTCCCCCAGAAAAATTTGAGTTTCAGAGTCTTTGTTCACTGCATTCTGGTGACCCTCAAAAATGGAAATAACAAAATGATAAGTATTGCAACAGCCTTTTTTTTGTTAAATACTTTTAATTTTGTTTAGTGTTTTGGTTCAGGACCCTGGTACTCCAGCAGAGTACCAAGAGGAGGGAGGGGGGCCAGGCTGTAAGCTTGCCCAGGCCAGCTGTTCACCCTGGCCCTCACCCACCTGGGTCCCGGATGCCTAAGCAAGGCGGAACGGCAGGGTTGGAAAAGGACAGTATACTTTGAGTTGTAGGGCTTGTACAGTGCCAGGAACAGGTTGTGATAACAAAAAGGGGAAAAAATTAAAATCTTACAAAAATCAGGAAAAATAGGGAGAATTGGGACCCTGGGAGGAAACCAGTAGAGGACAATCAAAAACAGAAGTCTCCCAGTAGAAATGGGAGGGTTGGCAAGTATGGGAACATGTCTCCCAGTAACTCCACAGTTATCTTGCTCACATGTTGACTTGCTAACATTAGCTACTGGTATATTTAAATTCAGGAATCATCTCATTGTGAGGACAGCACTTCTGGAAAGCTGCATTCCCGAGGTGCTGAGCTTAAGGGAAGGGTGTTTAATGGGTTTTTAATACAGAAGGTGAGAGGTGTGACTGCATACACTAGTTGTTTTTAGAGGCGAATACTTCTATTCTTGTGGCATGGAACTCAAAATTTTTAAGTCAGAAAACTCTACCGCACACACACATAACAAAGACCCACAAATTATTCACTTCCATATTTGATGATTTAATTTAAATCCAGCATTTTTCAAGTGACATGGTAAAGCTGAGCTACACAGGAGCATCAGCACAGAAGTTCACTCAGGATTATGAAACTGCGGCAGCTCTTGGCTCTGTGTCATCGCCGTTTCAAACGACAGTCTGTAATAACACACGTTTCATGGGGCCGAAGCGGGAGCAGACTGACACGCAGATGGAAAGTTAGGGAACCGTCGTGCTCCTCTGTGGTTACCTAACGTGAAGGAAACTTCCAGCCCAGGCACAGACAGTAAATTCAAGGTTAACTTAAATGCTGGATGTTTTATGGTAGGCCTTGATTAACCTGTGGCTATTTGGCTGCAAGCTTCCTCACGTAAGCAAGACTTAGATCCCTCAGTAGTGGCTCATGCATTACGACAGCTTTCTGGAATGCACTAATGTTGGAGATACAGGAGTCAGGTTGGCTTTCAAGGTATAAGGGCCAGTGTTGTCAAGCATTTGATCCACACATCGGGACATGTACCATTTGGGGTTATTCCAAAGTATTTTAACCCTTTAACACCAACTTTTGGTGGTAGTGTTGTTAAATCATAACAAATGGACTATGTGACCATTAGTGTTTACAGATTTATTACACCGTTGCACTGCTACAACATACAGTATGGAGACTCCACATTTTCAAGGGTTCAGCTGTGTGCTTTGCTGTGAATTGAACCAGGATTAATAACCACAAACTAGTAGTTCATGCAAGGTTTAGTGCTAGGTCCTGATGGCAGAACAGATGGTGGTAAAAGGTTAAAACAACAAAGTATATACTCTAATAAACGTATATAAGTCAGGGCTCTGATGAGCTGACAAAACAGTTTTATGTTTTGAGTGTCAGCTTGAGGTTGGAAAAGTAACCCACCATGGAGTCAAATTATCCACTACGGAACTTGACATCTCTCAGTAGAATTCAAATGTCAGGTGAAACGTTTAGTTTCAGTGAACTGACATGAGGCCCTTACAGGACAGGCTGCAAACTAAAGCTGGATTACAAAGTATGCCACGTAGGCAGCCACTCCCTGGGTCCCAGACATCCAAACCCTGGAGCACCCAAAAGCCCCAGGCTCTTTTAGTAGTATCCTCAGTCAACATCAACTTCAACAACTTTTGTTTTAGTTAATTTAGTTGAAAACACGGGCTGGTTAATTGTGAGATTTTGGGCAATTTTGCTTCCAAAACGTGAATTTTCAGACTAGTGGAAAGAAAATGTCCAAAATACACATTTAGGTGTTTATTTTAGTTTCGATTTTTGTTCTGAAAATGTATTAGAAAAGTGCATATTTAATTAAATAATGCCTCATTTGCGTAGTTAAACATAAAATTTCAGAAATTTGAAATTCAAAAAAATATTTTTCTTAATGTAAGTAATCAACAGGGACAGCTTCATGGAGATATCTATTAGTTTAAAGTTTGCCTATAAAAGTTGCTCAGTGGCACTCAAAGCCAAAAAAGATTTCCATCGGCCAAGTGGCAAACTTTAGCCCTCAACTAACTTTAATGGGGATAAAATTATTTAACTGTGCAGCTCTTTTAGACTTTTTAAATGTTATTGCACTGAAAGGAACAAATCCTGATAGTGAAACGAACCATTTCACGGGGGTTGTAACACTAAAAAAGATAATAATTCCACTGATTTATGACTCTTTCACAATGTGGTTCCATGGCATCACCTAAGGGCCTAGAAGCTGTAGTTACAAAGTTTGGCCACTATGTCAGATTGGCTTCAAAGTCCAGCACTTCACTCTTCAGTTCCTCTCAGCTCTATGAAGCATTTAAACTTACATTTATTTATTTATCATTTATATTTAAACACCTTTAAGCTCATCATATGGATTTCATGGCCCTGTGACTCTACCAAAGAGCCAGACATTTTCCTCAGGAGTTGGTGGAGACTAAAAACAGAGCTAAAAGGAGTGTGAATATCCTTATATGACATTCATCTGATGGACAGAATGTAGCTTTCACACACATTACTCTAATTAGTATTCAGTCTCTGTTTCAAGCAGGTGTTTAAACTGACAATGACAGATACATTGATATCTACATAATGTTTTACACCTGCACATTGAAAGTAAAACCAAAACCAGACTATACTTGTATGGGTTTACTAATGCAAGGCTGCTACAGATGCTGGATGGTACTGTAACTGAGCAGAGGCCTGGAATAATATATTCCTCATAATCATGAAAAGTAAAGTGTATTGCAGAATAAACATCAGTACTGAATATTTCTAGATAGGTTAAATTGAACAGCCTAAAGTGGTTACTCAGAGTTAGATTGAAAACTGATTTGGGTACAGCCTTGGTTTTTGCATCCATGTCAGGCACAGAGGGTGACTGGATAACATGTAATTACCAATTTGAAGGTGTGGTAAAGACATAGGGAAAAACAGATCAGAGCTGACAATCTGTCACCTCCCCAGACACAGATTACCCAACAAAACGCCCACTGACTCACAGCAAAATAGTGGGCCACACTGTTGCAAAATACCTTATAATACCATGAATTTCTGTGAATCCAACCCTAAACCCTCCTCTGCTCTTTGAATTACCCAGGACCACACATACAGGAGTGGAATACTCACTTGTACACTCTGGCATTGTACTTCCTCTCCCCGGGGAAACCAAACATGCCACAGATGACTCTGCCATTAAGCTGGGACCACTCAGTGTTACAAATCTGCTTCCATTTACCGCCATCCTTAACCTCCACATAGCCCTCCGTTACAGGGATCCGCTTACGGTATGATGACAGGATGGCTCGTATGCGAACATCCTCCACTTGAATGTCAAGGCTCTGAAAAAAATGAGAATGTGCACAAACGTCAAGAAACAAAATATAAAACTCAATTTTTCTAAAAACAAATTATGCCTGTCTATCGGACTGACATGTCATTTGTCACAGAAACTACGTACATATGTTTATATGTAATTCCCTTCCCAACATGTTTTTGGTCCATTTCTGTATAGCTGATGAACTGTACATGTTCATCTGAGAAATATATTAGATTTACACAGGGGCCATAAAGAGTCCTGGGTTTTCATTTTCTGGCTTGGAAGACCTCTGCAATCTGATGCAATTTAAACAGGCTATACATCTCTCTAGAAGCAGCATTTCCTGTGTTACATAACATACAATCTAAGACCCTCAGCCCCAGGTTCAGACTGCAACCACTGCCGCTCAGCTCTGTGCGCACTGCTTGTAAATCTTCTCCAGATTGCTCCAACATTTTTACAGCGAATCACCTTCTTAATACTTAGCACCATGACCGGCTGCCCTGCAACTGTTTTTGGCTTAAGTATCAAAGGGTTTCCACGGTAACACGTACAACACATTTTAGTGTGTCATTGGAAAACATCTGTGAGTAAAGAAAGAATTCACAAAAACAGCATTATGAGTACACGTGCTGTAGGAGGCAATTAAGAGACTGCCTTTTTTTTCCAGACGCCTTTTATAACATCATCAACCACAGACTCGAGCATTACAGGCCTTGGACAGTCCCATACTGTTGAGACAGAACACCAGAGGTTATTTTGTGTTGGTGTCCTTTAAGGTTTTACTTTCACTAGTCCTAAAGAGCAACCCAGGGTTAAACAGTGGGTTTTTTTTTTTTTTTGTGTATTTTTAAACTAATAATTGATCAAATTCATACATTTAATGTGAGTGAGGAGTGGTCTGTATTGACATACCCATAGAGAAATATCAACCAACTCTGCAGTTCACCTTTGCTCTGTTAGGATTTTTAGCATCTTTCAGCTGGGTGTTATAGTTTTTTATGGCACACAACTTTATTGCTGGGTTCACTGTTACTGCTGTTAATATTCCTGTTTGTTGCACCAAAAAGTAGTAGTTTCCAGCATAACAGCTCTAATAACAGTACTCTACCTTTACAAGCAAGCCTGTCATGATAATTAACAAAAACTATAAGGTCGTGTCCATAAATCGTACAACAGGGCTATTCCACTACATAGTTCAGGGGGCCACATTTTCTGAGACCACAGTTGGTGATTGTTGGAACAGTAGACTAACTAACTGGATGACTAAGAAGACTAGTTAAGATGGTTTTTGGTGAGTTTTACTTTGTTTCTGTTGAGTCTGAATGAAGTGTGTTTTCGGATGAGTTAACAAAGCAATTCGACCAAACACTCTCGATATGGTACCTTTGGAACAAAAAGTAACCCTTCAGACATGGTACCTACACCCTAGGTCCACTTAGCACTTCCACCACAAACAATACTCTTAAATGTGAGCGGGGTTGTTGTCTCACTGTATTTCCTCATCACCGGTGACACAGATGGAAGTCTGCACCTCTTTTATTGTCTGCAGAATGGGGTTGCACACTGACATTTGCAGAATAAAATGGAAAAGGCTTCATGAGAGTCTGTCTCGATGGGATATTTTAAAGTTGCAGGTTTGGGCATTTAGTTTTTCTCAAACGCAAGGGTTTTGTGTTGCCAAAGCCCACAGGAACAACGCTTTATGATGCTTTTTTTTCTCCAAGTGAGGATAAGAGTATATACAGTTCACATAATCTGGTTGAAATTAATATATATTTTGAAGTGCTTGAAGATCCACTCAAGCGTACGATAAAAACTACTTGAATGGTCAAATTTGTCATTTTGAAATTTAAAAGGTGTTGATGGATTCATGTCGCCAACTCATGCATTGAGTAGCATTACAAGTAAACCTTCCACCTTAAAAGTTGCCGGCAGTCGGCCTGGTGAATTAAATCATTTTTTTTCTCAGACTGCAGCTGCTGCGAGAGGCAACAAAACATCCTTTCATTTTATACTTATAGTTTACTAACACATGTAAGATTTGCCACAGTATGAACAGTAGTTACATGAGCCTCAAAACCAGCCACAACTCAGCCTTACACAAAAGTGACCGTGTACTATTGACCAATCAACAGACTGCAGTGTTCACAGCCCCACCTTTTAGTACCAGATCTGTGTGCTAGATACCCCAACAGAAGGGTGACCAAAAATGGGAATGGTTAGGAAAGGTTCCATTGGTACCATCCACAACATTTCACAGTAGAAACGGGGAAAAAAAATGCACTGAGCCGATCCGTACTGGACTGCTTGATGGAAACAAGGCTTTAGTTTGGTGAAAGAGACAAACTTAACTTCAGGAGGTGTATGGTTGTATTTATAGTTACAGATGTAAGAATATGACACTTCTTGACCTTTTGTGAGTTTACATCTTTATTTAGTAAGACTGAAAGAGTCAGCAGAACTTTAGGAACTCACCAATACAACTGTGCAAAATCATCTGCCACCCACCACCTCCACTACATGTGACAGGGCTGGAGGTCACAGTTTATTCAAACTGCCAGTCTACATTAATTACATTTAATGTTGTGTAAACCTTATAAATCCATGTGTATGGCATTTAGCGTTTCAGCTGCTACAAGTCCACAATTGAAAAAAAATTCAAAAGCCAGGAGCGGCTTACAGTTAATTACAAGCATGTGCTTAAGTGATATCATGGAGCCTTGTGTCACTCAACATGGTCTATGGTCACATGGGCCCCTGCCTCACCTAGTGGTGCACATGGCTGCAGTGTTGGCACAGTGTCTATGTACAAAATGTTAGCATTAGTCTAGAGATACAAAAATGATTTTAGTTTCCATGTTTCATTCACTATATTGATCAATTCAACAGTTTTCCATCTAGGCTTGAAACCTTGATAGACCAATCAAATATAAAGTGTTTATCAGTGTAATCATGAGGAGAGTCCTCTGAGCATCTATGCAAAACTCAGTCAGTGGCCTGTTAGCTCAGGGCCTTTCCTCGCCGACTTTTTTTTTTTCAGGGATTAAATAAACATTTTCCTCTCCAGTAGACCAAACCCACATTCTTGTGCTACGTGACAGTGCAGGCTGAGGGGAGGGAGTTCAGTCTGGCTGGGGGGGAATAGGTTGCTTCACTCAACAGATGGGCCAGTACACTCCCTGTCATATACAGCCAAGAAGAACCTAGACATCAAAAAATGAGAAAGCTGGGTTTCCTAAATTGGCATTTGCCTCGAGGGAGGGGCAGAGGCCACCAAAGTGAAAGGTACAAATCAGCAGTCTTTCTACCCTCTGCTATTTTCTCCCAGAGATAACCACATTAATCATTTTGGTCAGAGCCAACGAGCTCTGGACTGCAGAGGATATAAAGCTGTATAAAGACTGAAATCATGGAACATGATAATGACTGGAAATGTGGTGATGATGACCTTGTCTGGATTTAGTGGATATACAGTACATGACTCGGTGGCAGACGTGCAAAAGAACAAGTCTGAGCCGAACACTGGGAGTTGGGTTAGCGAGGAACTCCAGACTGACTAAACATTAAATCCAAAAGGACAAAGAGGTACTGACAAACATTCCTGTGGGCATGTTGGTGCTGAAATATCAAGATTGAATGTCTGATAAACACAGAAACAAAATACTCTAACCTCTACCTCAAACAGATCGACCCTAAACCTCGGTGAGATAAACAACATCTATGCCAAACCCTTATCTGTGTATATAGAGAACTTATATAAGATAAGCTACTTAGTTTACTTCGAGACCCCGCTTGTTCCTTCACCTTCTGTTTAGAGTTCAGACTGTCCTCACATGGACAAAAAACAAGTGATTTCTAACACGTGTGTCTTGTTTCGGCACACTCTGTGGAAGGCGGCCTTCCCTGAGTCTATGCTTGTCCAGGAGGAAAGTGGCACAGATGGAAAAGTCATTAGTGGGATGAGTTGTACAGGAGAGGTGAAGAGGCCTCAATCTGTTTCAGCTCAGCTGATTCACAGAGGCTACTTCAAGGTTGTAATAGATGTTTTTCTGTTTCATATGCTTCTTTATTGCTTCAAGCCTTAACTCCTTGTTTTGGTATCACTGCACTCTGGTCATGTAATTAAAGGCAAGGGGTCAATTGGGGGGCAAGTGGAGTGATACCTGACCTGCTGGCAGCAGAAAAGAATGTGTTTTCTGTAGCACTGAGTAACTTGTGAATTAATAGAATTCTGGATTAGTACAGGACATAATACTATCCTTGGGATGAGTATCATTATTCTACAAGCTCAGGTCAGGGGCTGGATAGAATTGTTTTAAAATGATGTTTTAACTGCGCTTGGCCCCATGTTCACAATGTCAAGTACCCTGAGTGTTGGGAAAACAACAAAACGCATGCCCAAAGCCCTTGGCAATAAAAAAAAACAAAAAATAAAAAAAAACAGATGGTACAAATTTGATGTCAAGTGGGGCTGATTGCCTGTTGCCCCGCTGCAATTTCATTGGCTATTTGCCAAGTACTGTTATCGTCATTTGCTTATAGTCGCCAGAAGTCAGCACTTCTCTTCAAGAAAATGTAATGGCAGTCACCATGAACAATTTGGATAATCTTCCACAGCCTAAATATCAAAGTCTGTCTTCTGAATATAAACTTGAGATTAAAGGGATAGTTCAGCTTTTTTTGAAATAGAAATAGAAATAGAAAGAACTTTATTCATCCATGAAGGGAAGTTTAACTGTCCAGCGGCTCATAAAAGACAAAAAACAACAACCACACTCACCCTCATCAAGAACAACAAAGTGGTATTAAAATAGACATAACATAAAATAAGTAAATATAATTGCATAAATAGAAATAAAAAAATCTAATTAGAATTAAATTAAAATAAAATTGCCCATTCCACAGTCCAGTCCAGTTGTGGCTAATGTGATGTGTGTGAGAGTGTGTGTGACTGGATTCAGGAGGTGTTAAACAGTCTTAACGCCCTGGGGATGAAGGATCTCCTGGAAGGCTTCGTTCTGCAACACAGTGAGATGAGCCGACTGCTGCAGCCACTCCTCTCTCACTCCGCTGAAGTGGGTATCTGCAGTATGAGGTATATACTATACTATAGTCAATTTATTACCTACAATGAATGGTGATCAGCATGCTGCAAGTTTGGAGAAGCAGGCTGGAGTCGGACGCTAAACAACTGCTGTGGATGGGGTCCACTATAAATCATATTTTAGCCACCTAAAAAAAGTCCCACCTAACACAATCAATATCAGCTTAAGTCTACGCTATACTGAGTATTTTCACATATTATTTTGAGTATTTTTACTGCTTTGACCTTGCCATCAGACAGCAAATTCTCCTCAAAGCCAGACTTCATTGAGGAAAACCGGTGATTTAACATCCCTGAACACAGGAACTGTTGGTCTACCTAACTTGATCAGTGAGTTTCTGTTACTTTGTGACTTTTGCATTTTAAGTGGTTAGTTTGGATTCACCATAGTCACACAATAACACAAAGTAACTGATTGAAGCAGTGGGCAAACAGCAGCTTCTGTGTTCAGTGAGCCAAAACTACTGTTTTTATCAAAGGAGTGTAGTGATTTGGCAGAGAGCATACATATGGAAGTAATTGCAGATTTAATTAATGTTGAGTTGTTCTCCAGGACAAAATGGCTAGCTGCTAGCTTTTCAGACAAGAAACTTTTTTTGCTTCCCATGTGTATTATTCAGACAGGATGTTATCTGGTTAACAAAAGGCTTTCAGGGTCTTCAGCATCTTTCTGAAAGGATAACCAAATGTGAACGCAGCAGAACAATAGGGTAAATCTGGGATTGCTCACCAGAGTAAACACAAGTAGCTCCCCAAACTGACAGCACATAGCACATGGATATCAGTTTTGAATGTTATGACAAACGTAGTGGTAGCACTAGCTGTAGTTATGTTCATGGTTTGACCAACTGTGGGCAGAGCAAGCTGAAGAACTTATGTGTTAGCTTATAAAGTTGTTGGCTAACATGTCTGTTTACAGAAAAATAATAATTAAACAGCAGCTTCGATATACCTTGTAGTCTAACTGGGCCAACTGGCTTAAAGAAGCAAAAAACACTCTGCTGAGCTGAGAGGAACTGCAGAGAGACAACAGCAACATTCACAGTGAATCTACTGGATCTATTGTTTTGTTTTTTTTTTTTTTTTGTTTGTTTGTTTTTTTAAAGATTAGTGCAGCTCTCAAATGGAGAATTGCATAATCTGTATCTGTGGATGCTAAATAACTACACTGCAGTGATCAGAAGATGGCAGCTCAAGACACTTAGTGGAACCAGACGAGATTATTTGGCATTGAATGTGATTCACTGAAATCACACATAAAAGAGTCTCAGCGTCCGGACTCTGTTTGACAAAACATGACTTATGACTACAACAGGCACTTACTGAAATGATTTAATGCCAGTTTGTTTAAAGACCACAAGACATAAGAAAACTGCAGCTGGGGATTGAGCACCGCTATTCCTTAAGGCTGTTACAGACAGAAGTAATCCTTGATTAAAGAGTGTCAACAAATTAATGAATCAATTAATATCGTAAAGTTGACAAACCTACACAGTAAGCATGATCTTATAATCTCCCTGCAAATATACATTAAAATCCTTTCAATAGAATTTAATAAAATCAGATACTATTTGCTCATATTACCATAATCAATTATGGCAGTTTTGGGGAACAACTTATATGCTCCATATACTGTATATTAATAATTCAGTTTAACTAACTAATACATAACATTATAGTCAAATAAGCAGGAGGAAGGTCCTACATTGGGTGGACCATCTGTTCATGTGGAACACAAGTGCGGCAGGGAGCGCAGGTGGTCAGAGACCATCCCTAAATGTACTGCCCACTGGGTAATGCATGTGTTACAAACAAAAAATTATACACCAAATTACTTAAAAAGAAGGTTATCAGTGCCTGTTTTTCCAGATGATTTAGGGTGCACTTTCAAAACTGGCTACCAGTGTCATAGTATATTTAAACTTAAGCGCCTACTGTGACCAGAGTGATGGTCAAGACAGCAGAAAAAACAGTTTCCAAAAAAAAAAAAAAACAATTTCAGATAATAGAACACGAACAGTACATAAAAGCAACACAAGGAAAATAGTAAAAGAAGCAAAACATTTAGGCCATACCCACGATATCCATTACACATTCCATCAATTTCAAAACAGCAACAAGTGCCCTTCAGGGTGGTTTGTAAAAGACCTTTAAATGTATTCATAGAAGAGAGTTTTTTTTAAAGTAATGATATTTGGATGTTTTGTCATTCCATGCCCAGGGTTCATACAACAGGGACAGTTAAAATAAGCCAATATGTAGATCTTGTGCTATAGGTTTAAGTATGAAAGGATAAAATAATGTCAAATCAGCCATCCAGTCTGTCTTTTTATTATATTTTGCTTCTTTTTTGCTGCTTACTTATTATCTAGCTTTGTGTTTTTATACTGTTTGCTTATTATATTGCTCTTTATTTTGTGCAGGTGTTTTTTTTAAACTGATATGTACTTATTATACTGCTTTATGGGGTTTTTTTCTACTGTTGCTTCCTGTTTGCTGCTGTAATGTTTCAAATTTCACCACTGTGGGACGAATAAAGGATTATCGTAACATATCGTATCTTATCTTATCGTATAGTATCGTAACATATCGTTTATCTTATCGTATAGTATCGTATCATATCGCATCGTATCGTATCGTATCGTATCGTATCGTATCGTATCGTATTTTCTCCTCTGGCATAGAGAGGACCAGCCTAAACCTTCACATTAAATGCAATGGTGAGTGCGTGAGACTAAGACGCTGTTTAGTAACTCTGGTTAGCCTACTGTGTACCTGTGTGGAAATGTAAAACAGAGCATTTGGGAAACAGTGACATTCATGCATGTCCATTGTTGCTTGTTGAAATGAGCATGCACCACAAACAATAACAGCTATAGTGGACTACCTGTTTTCCTTAGGTTCTGTTAGCACTGCTTGGTTTAATGACTCCTTTATATCTTAACTCTGTATTGCTGCACCATTTCACAAACAAATTGAGGCATCTGTTGTGTGTATTATTTGCTCCACCTCAGCGTCTGCGGTTTAAAGTCCACCAGAAACACATTTGAATGAGGCCAGAGGATGGTGTGTGAACCATATGAGCACTGCTTTCTCTCTCCCCACCCTGGAAGTGCACACTGTGTCATCAGTTAGCTAGCCAATGGGAACAAAAATAGTAATAGTTTGCTGCTTAATTAATTCCGATTGTCATATATTGCACCTTCAATATTGCAAGATAATGCATTTGGTCTTGGTGGAGGTCTATGCTCTCTGACTGCCCCTCTAGTCTTGCTAATGGATTTAACTTTTTATTTGTAAGAGCAAGAAAGTGTTATATCGCCTTAAAAAAAAACTATACAGCCCCACTTTAAAGTGAGATAGCTCTAAACAAGCATTGAATAATAATGTTTTTAAGGAAAGAGTCAGACTTTCAAAGTAATAATTTCTCTTCTCCATATTTGCCATCAATGAACATATCTGCTCTTTCGTTTATCAAGGGCAAAGTATCTTATTGCCCTAGATTTATCATCAGCAGGAACAGTTTGGTTGCAAGAATATTAAACAGAATATTTTGTTGAATCACTATTTATGCTTTCTCTCAGCTGGAATAATAACATCTTCACATCAGGAGCCTGTTTCTATTTCCATTGTTCTTATACTGTTGTTCTACAAAGGGTTCAAAATGGCAACCCTAAGGGAAGGTTCAGTCTACTGGATGAGGGGAAGTCTCTGAAAATAAGGGGCTGGCCAAAGACCAAAGGCCCATAAGCAATCAGAAGTCTTAGTCATTTCTTTCTCACTTCTAACAGGTCACTTGGGATACAAACCACAGCTCAACCTCTAAAATAGAAAATATAAATACCTTCCATAGTTATAAACTATTGCTTCAGTTACCTTACACTGCCTACGGTCATCTGTGACTACTAGAATCAGAGTGAACCCAGAATATGCCTTAGTTTTCAGTTACATAGTACACAACTCCTCTACAGTCCACAGTGGAGTAAAGACTGCATCTGCCAGAAAAAATAAAGTGCAAGGAACTTCGGAACATATGGTTCCAATAGAGGTCTTCAACAAGTCTCCGTGCCAGCAGAAATCACCTCACATCCATAGCAAAACACCGAGTGTGGTATTCAGTTGCACACCTCTTTCTGAGAATTCTTACGAGCTGTGCTTTTTTCAGGTACGTGTGCTGTCCCTGTCTGGACTTCAAGCAAACAAAACATGTCTATAATTAATGCTCAGTCTTTCCTGAGAGATGATTATTCCACCAGCTGCAAAACAAATTGAAGATTATGTGTTTTTGAAGATAGTGTTTACCGAATGCACCGAATGCCTGTGTCGCAGTGTGCAATTCCTCCTTAACAATCCATTAAAAGAGCTTTTGTTAACAAACTGAAAGCAGATGTTTCACAAAGGCGTGACAAACCCCGAACTGAAGCGTAAATTACAAAGACAATGATTGAATGGAAATTAACTGCTTTTATATGGCATTAAAGCTGAAGTGACATTAAAACGTGGAAAATAAAGGCACACTTGGGGAGTGATTTCAGCGTACAAGGATCTGGCTGGTGGGACTGCTAGTCACACTTTGTACTTCAAAATAAAAGTGCTTAAGATTGTTGTCTGCTGAAAACAAAGTAAATCATTATTAGAGCTGACAAAGTTTACAATGTGACAAACCTACTACATAAACAACAGCAGTTTAGATAGATGTACTCAGAAATGAATTTACACTCCTGTTGTGTTTTTCCAGTTCGCCCCTCTGCACTGTATCTACAGCTTTGGTTGGATAAGCCATATGTGGAAGGTTTTCTGTCGGTGCAGAGGGAGCCAGAACACAAAACCTTTGTGCACACACAGTTGGCGCTGAGATATAAAAACAGGGTTCTATATGCTAAAAAAAACCCTGCTTTCACACAGAACACTTGTTACAGTGGTTGTCTTTGTTCTTTATATGTGATTTGCAAACACAAAAATATCATAAGAGCAAGTAGTCTGGATCTTGTTTTAGACCTATCCATTGAAGTCTATGTCCCAGAAGCTCAACATGGAATGTGTATTGAGTCTACAGCCTTGTGGCTCTGTGAGGCTGCACTTGGCCACAGAGGTCCTTTGAGCTAATGATAACATCAGCAAGCTAACATGCTCACTGACACTAACATAACATTTTCAGGTATAATGTTTATCATGTTCATGGTCTCAGTTTTAGCTTGTTAGCATGCTAGCATTTCCTACTTAACAGTGCAGGGATTCCATTTATTGCAGGCCTACCTGAAATGTAGCATTGCCCTGGTTTCCTCTACAAAAAGCCAACGGTATTTTTTCCATTGGATTTGGGATTATAACAGAAAACCTCTGTGGCAAACAACTGTTTATGATACATACACATTTTGTTCTGCAAGATAATCTTCACAAATGAACAGCACTTTTATGATTTTAAGGCATAAATGCAACTGCCAGGAGTACAAAGCTAACATAAGGCTACAAACGTACTACACTGCAGTCGCGTGACTTCAACATCGCCACCACAATGAGGCTGTAAAGCTGAGTTCAGCTTGATGATGCTCTGTTGTCTCATTTAGCCACTTGTTAGCAACCTTCTTTCTTAAGGCAGGTGAAAGCTTTACAATTCACAAGTGGGGTATTTACTAGGGTTGCAACAGTATGAGATTTTCATGGTACAATAACCATCTCAGAAAATATTATTATCAGTCAGAATTAACCTTAAAGTAATGAAAATGGAAGGGTTATTGTTGGTTGAACAGGCATTTTATTACTGTAATTAAAACCACTTTGTTAATCAAAGTATGTGTAAAAATAACTAAAATAAAGGGGAGATTCAACATCCAGTTACATTTTTTTGGTTCAATATCGTAGATAAGCAAATGTACAAGGTATGATAATTGTCAATTTATATATCACAGGTATACCCTGAAACTAGTTTATCTCTGCGACCTTAGTATTTACTAATGTATTTTATGTTGTACAACAAAACGTGAATATCTTTTAAGCTTGTGTTAACCACAGACCTAATTTTAGGCATCTAACCAAAAACACATAAAAAAATCCCACTGACTCAAGACAGCAGAACAGGAAGTGCAAACATGCTGACTAATTTTCACATTTTAGGACTCATTCTTGGTGCAATCCACAAGTATTATTATTGGACAAATTAAAATTTTGAACTTATTACAATTCTTCAAAACAGCTCACGAAACATTACAGTCAAAACTACAAATGTCAATTTTATGGTGGTGCTAGCGAAAAAAGTCATTCATTCCTCTGAGGAACATGAATTGCTTTACGAAAGAAATAATGCAATCTATCTAATAGTTGTTGAAATACTTCCATCAGGACCAAAGTGGTGGACTTTGGTGGACCAACTGACTGAGTGACTAACTGATATTAGCATTCCTGCAGTCACACTAGCCTAGCAGCTTAAACACATTTCACTCAAGGTCCTACTTGTTAGCTTTTTGTCAGAGCTTGTAACCATTGGCAAATAGAGTTTTCTCATTTCTGTGGTTTGTCCAGTCCTTATGACGACCATGCGATATGTTTTAAAGCTCCACAAAAAGTGAGTGGACCTTGAGTTTTGTCAAAATTCTTTCCAGAGGCCAACAATTAACTTTGATGCTTAAACTTTAAGCCAACAAGGACAAAAAAGTCCTAAAGTACAGCTACTGAGCTCATGTATTAACAGATCTATCTCCATGAGAACTCCATTCAGTGATGAAGCTCATGAGGCCTGGTTAAAATGCTTGAAAATGGACCTTGAGTTGAGAATGTTTTGAGAACTACTATTTACAAGGCCAGGAAGGAACTTCGATGCTTAGTTTAAACTGTATACACTGGTCATATAACAAGTGTATTTTTCTGTCAGCACATGTGACACATGTTACACATTGTGACAGAGAAAAGAAAAGAAGAAGAACAGCTGTGGCCAAAGCCAAAGAAAAAAAAACACCAGACAAATGACAACACTGCATTCCTCTTTAACAACACAGATGATTAAATATGACAAATGTGTTCTGCACATGATGAGAAAAACATCAAACAGTCTAATCAAAGACATACTTCCTTTAACACTGATACATGTTTGTCAGCACTGAAGAAGAGATTGGACATTTCTTACTTTAACGTAAAAAAAAATTACATTGTCTGTGAAAGTAAGCTCTGCCCTGAGCGAGATTCTCCGCACACACTTATGTCAGATGGAACACTTCATTTAAGAGTCTCCAGAGGCTAAACATCCGCCTGCGTTGCACTGTGGGAATGTGATGCCTGAGGGAGAAAGCTTTTACAGAGCTGCAGAAACATCTAACAGCTATGTGAAAAATACTTAAATAGTTAAAACCATTTTAAGACTGTGACACAAAGGGCAACCATGTATCTATCTACACTCATAGTGCAAACGTGCTAAAGGGCTGACAAGGCAATTTATTGTGCCCTACCACAACATGGTTGGAGATTTACAGGGAAGAGAGTGGGAGATTTGACCTTAAGGCCTCCGAGGGAAAAAATGACTAAAGAGAGGAAAATGGGAGTTGTAAACTCTGCTTGGGGTGACTTCATGGCTGCTTGTAATCTACTTAAGAGAGGGAGAGCAGCAGAGATGGAGGAAGGAGGGCGAATGAAAAAAAAGCTGCAGTAAGAAAAAAAAAGAAGTAAAGATGGAAATTCAAATAGAGAAGAGAGCTTTGGTTCTCTTTGTCTCCACAGCCATATTTCATCGTGTTCTAGCATGACACCCACAGACGATTGTCAGAACAAGGAAGGAGACTATCAGAAGAAGACTGTGCAAGGCAGCATGGGAAGTGGCCTATGGGCATCTGTTATCGCTATGACCTTTCACCATGAGCTGTTCTCAGTGAAGGGTTCTCATTAATTCAAGATGAAGAGGGGCATATGTTTTGTTTTTAGTGTTTGCAGTGTAGGGGATAGTCATTATTATACATTTATATTAAAGGAACACTTCACCCCCCATATAACCATTTTTCTATCAATTACTCACCCCTTGTTATGTTGACTTAGTGAAGAAAGCTTTGGTTTTATTTCATGCCTTCACGATGAATGAAGACTCCAAAATAAAAAAAATTGAATTGTAGTCAAAGGGGTCCATGTTTTAAATTAGCAAAACTATATCAAAACATCTGTTTACAAACTCTAACACAGCTGGTATGGTGTAATCCAGGTCTCATTTATCCAGACATTTGCTCGGTACAAACACACAGAGCTCTTTCTGATGGAGACCTGAATGAAAAGTGAATGTTATCTGTGCTCTATTCACAGCCTGACTCTTGTAGTCTGCCACTGCCTCGATCAGTTAGTTAGTTTGTTATTGTGAGACTTTGGTGAATCTGAACTAACCCTTTAAAACACCAAAAGACAAACAATATAACATCAGACTTACTGTCTGAGGCAGTGGTAGACCAACAGCTCATGTGTTGACTGAGGTAAAATTATTGTTTTTGTCCATGGAGTCTGGCTTTGAGGAGAGCATCGATTAAGTTTCACTTTCCATGCAGTTACCAGTTGGAAAAGGCAGTCTGTTTGGGAAGTACTGAGCATACGACTGTATAAATTACACTTGGAATTTTTCTGCGCAAGTTCTGTGAGAGCTCTAATTGATGTTTTGATATTGTTCTGCTGTTGTTAAACATGGCCCCTTATGACTTCAATTCTGGTCGTTTTGTCTTCCATAAGTCTTAGAAATGTGGACTTAACTTCTACAGTATTGAGGCACTGATACTAAAAAATGACATAAATATATTTTTAAAAATAATTGAGAATGAGATACTTTATTAACAAATTACAAAATAAAAAAATAAAATGATACAAGCAGCTTTAGCTCTCGTAATATGGCTATGAGTGCACAGTAATATCTATAGTTATACAGTTATCTCATCTATAGGGATGCAACGGACTATTATTTACATTTTCAATTCATCTGCTGATTATTTTTTGTTATCAATTCATGTCAATTATAAAATGTCAGAACAATAATGATACCATTTGCTGTTTCCAACAGCCCAAGGTGATGTCATGTCACAACACTTCAAACCCTAAATACATTCAGTTAATTATGAGCTATTATTACGACTTATTAGGACAAAGATAAGCAGATGAGAGGCTGGAAGTGGGTAATGTTTGAAAGATTATTTGATTCAAAATAGACAATGATTAATTATGTTAGTTGGGCAATAAGAGGAGAGGCTTAGAGCAAAAAGCTTTACAACGTGAGTAAAAGACGTTTACCAGTGAAACTTGAAGTTGGCAAAATACATTTCACAAAGAAGATGTCTAGAAAGTAACCAGACTTGTTTGTGAGAAGATATTGTAATGTTGTGTTCACACTGGGCACGAATAAAACAATTGGTGCGAGTGAATTACACGCAAAGTCAATGTAAAGACTCGATTAGACGCAAATCCCCACCAGACAGCGCGATGGACATAACGTGAGTGGCACAAATTTAGTGGCGCAAATTAAGGGAGTAGTGTGATTTTGCACCATATGCTTATTTGCAAAAGCTGAAAAATCTGAACTTCAGCAACTGATTTGCGCTGTGATAGCGAATCACCACTGAGATCCTCCGAGGACATATAACGCCAAGGATGTACCTGTGGAAATTCATTCAGCAATTCAACAATTTCACACACGAGTATAAGGCAAATCAACACAAAATTTTCTAGCATTCAAACTCACAGAAGTAATGAATGCAAAAATTGGCATTGTGTTTGACATAAGAGTCAACACTGTGATATTACAAGGCTTAATGCTCAATTAAGATTTTTTTTCCCCAGATCTGATTTTTTTTGCGTAGACTCTTCACATTAAGGTTTGAAGTGACCCATACCTGACATCAGTGTGTACAGATCTCTACTCTGAAATGCAACCAATAACATCATACACGCATGTTGGCAAGGGCGGAGGTTTCATTTCAACATTGGGAGGGAGGGGCAGATATTAAATGGGCTGCGGGGGGAATTTTGAGCATCAAACAATTTCTTGCATTCTAGTGATTTTTTTAGGCACCATGTTATGCATTTGAATCAATTTAAAGTGTAAATGTCTTCAGTTTCATCAAAATAAAAGTCCTCTGCTACTTTCATGTTTTCACTGGGGAAAACAAATGCACATGTTCTAAATATTAAGGGAGACATGTCTGTCCTCATAAGTTGTGGATGAGGGTGAGAAGACGAAGGAAAGCAGAAGCCATAGCTGTAGTTCTATTAGCAGCTTTTGTTGGTACTTCTGTGGAGAGAGAGTCGTGGGTGTGGGAGGAGTCTGGAGTGGCGGGGCCGGATGGTGGAGGGTTTCACAAAGAAACCATTACTCCAAAACCTTAATTATGTCCAGCGCCACATTCCAAAATCTTTGTCCGCACCTTAAAGCAAGGTTGTCACGGCAGACTCAAAAATGTTGGCAGGATGTCCCCATCAGGAAGTGTCTGGCAGTCGCGCTCTATGAGCTGGTAACTGGGGCAAGCTACCGCAGCAGCAACGGCTATGGCAGCCTTCTGTTGTTTCAGCAGAGCGCTCCAACACTGTATGGTGAGCGATTTGCACCTGCACAGTGAAGTCTTGTTGAACAGGAAAAACCCACATGAATTCTGATACAACCGCTCTCACAGTGATCAGATCTGATTTAGAATCTTATATGAAAGTGGCCCAGGTCTCATTGAAAAAAATTAGATTACTGTGTCCACACTACTCTGAAAAAATCAGATCTGTGGTGGATTTGGCCACATTTGCTTGTAATGTGAACATAGCCATTATCACCCATTTTCAAAAGCTTTTGATGACTTATAATTGAGGACGTTTGGCTACAACGATTACAATCCTCAGCCCTAATTACATCTCTCCAGCTTTTCTTCACTGTCGACAGACGTTTCTATAATGCTCCATTATGTAGCCAGGCTCCACATTGACATTTCCACATAAAGTCATATGACTAAGAATATTCCTCTTTCACTGGCTGCTCCTCAGATGTTTCTAACTGCTGTTTTTGTCCCTCTCTGAGTGTTGACTTGAATAACTCAGGTTGAGAAATCTGACTGCAACACTGTTCATATAATTTGGATAAATGGGGTGGCCTGTTGGAGCGGCATGGAAACGGGCACTGCCAAACATCACATTTCATAAGCTGTGGAATTTCTTCATGTTGAAATTGGTTTGAAATGGAATGCAATGCATGCGATGATCACAGGTCAGACCTCAGTAATTCTCTGTAGCCGTTTCTGCATAAACTAAAATGTTGAGGCGAGGCAGCAGACTTCCTCTAAGCATGACAAGAATACATAAATAAACGCAGATCTGAGCACTGGGTGTCACTCTGTGTTGTTTACTGTGCAGCTGACTGAGACACAATGCTAAATATACAGTCACTGGAGTCCATGCAAACCAGTGTACTCCGCTGACCACATAAAAACAAATTCATGGAATGAGATGTTTGTTTCCTGTAAGTTTACAAGCTATTAAAAAAAGAAAAAAAAAAAACTAGAAATGCTTAAAATGCAACACTTCATTTCAACAATGTGAGAAGACAAAGCAGCACAGAGAGGAATCTGAGCACAGATGTCAAAGGTCAGCAACACGTGCATGCAAGGGTTCATGTTTCTCTCTTAGCTCACTCTCTGGGTATTTCCTCTGCGGTGGACTGGCTGCCCATTCTGCTGAGGTTTCCATCACCTGAGAAGGCAGTGGTGCCTCTACATGGAGTCTCCAAAGCACTCTGAAAGCCCTAATCATCCCACACCACAAAACCCCCTGCAGCATGTCGTCATGGCTGCCATTACAAACCAAAGTCCTGAGTGAGTCACCATATTTCCACTTCCAGATGATAAGGCCAGGCCTGGCTTTGTTCTACACGCGCAGAGCTCACGTGACTTCTTTCTTTCAGTCAATGGAAAAGCTTAATCTGATTTTTTTTCTTTTTGCAGCTACAATCCCTGCTTGACTCCAGACGTCTAGACCTCTCCAGCCGTGCTCACTGGAGAATCGTAATCTTTACCATTTGTCTGTAAACCATGTGAAAACCTCTGTACAGGAAGTCAGCTTGATGTATCCACCACCACAGTGCAGCTTTAAAAACTCCATCGGTGTGGAGAGGCCTCTGTAGACCTATGTAGCCCACTCCTGCTTGAGGCTAGTGGCTCCAGCTACGTTAGCTGCTACTAACATAACACCCACAAATCACTGACAGAACTGCCAGCGATCAAGTTGCATTGTGAGTAATGTAGGCACCTAATTTTGAGAAGGAAGTAGAATGTACGGAGACAGATTATCACTGGTTCTGCTACATCCAGTGCAATGCTACACTGCTAAATAGTAAATGGACTTGTACTTGTATAGCACCTTTTTTAGTCGTACGACCACTTAGAGCACTTTTACACTACAGAGTAACATTCACACACACATTCATACACTGGTGGCTAAGGCTACCATACAAGGTGACACCTCCTACTCAATTTAGACATTCACATGCATTCACACACTGATGGCACACCCATTGGGAGCAATTTGATTCAGTATCTTGCCTAAAGATACTTTGACATGAGGACAGGAGGAGCCAGGGATCAGACTGCAGATCTTTGAATTAGTGGACGGCACAGAAGTCTTTCAAAGCACTGGGTAGATTCCGAAGACTGTAAAAATAAATAATGGGCGTAACAACCATGGCGTAGGGCCATTGGTTTGTTGCTGCAATTAATTGTACTCTGAACTTGGAAAAAATTACCTTTGACACAGAAAAGTGCAGTGGAACAGTCATTCAGCGAAAATTTTAGAGTCAGAAACTCCTGTCAGGCAGCATTAACACACCTGACGTCACAGCAGCATAATCCTTGATTTTACCTAATGTAGTGTTTGTTTAGTAAAATATGTTGTGGCTATGTTGTAGCTGCCATTTCCATTGCTGCCATTTGTGCTTGATAGATTGATTGATTGATTTAATTGTCTTTGCATGCATGCAAATCTCTGCCTCTGTCCACGAAAATGAATGCACACAACAACTATATGCAACTGACTGTGGTGGTTCATGCTATTACACTTGGCACCCCTTTACACAATTTTGAGCTGTTGTACATTAATTGAATGAGCAAGACATACAGGACAGTTGACTTATTTTATATGCCATTCTCTTTCCTGATGGCACTATGTTGATAGATGGAAGTCCTCTGTATATGTTTTTGAAGCCCTGAGATAGAAAATCACTTTGCTGCTGGCATCTGTGATTTCCCAAGCAGATGCACTAGACCCATTTAAAGGAGAAGTCCAGAATACCAAATCAGAATTATCGACATCTGACTTGCAGTGGATTGATGCATGTGGAATCCCGTTTTGAAGCCTTTAGTTTGGTATTTTGGCTGTCACCATCTTGGATATTTGGAACCAGATATCACCATATTTGGACAAAAGGGTGGAGTCCAAGGACACTATCTACACCCTTTATTTCTGCTGTTACCCATTTTAACATGGGGGTCCATGTGGATTGACTCACTTTTAGAGTCAACCACAAGTGGCCATTGAGGAGCTGCAGATTTTTGGCACTTCTGCATTGGCCTGATTTTTAGCCCCAGAGGTGGCCAATTGGTAGATTCACACTATAAATCTGCAATTTTTTTTTTGGCAACTTTGGGGCAGCGGAAACAAGTTGTGAATACCGCACTGACATGTTAACACTTTTTTAAGTTGATATAGTGAATGTGTTGGCAAGCAGTTGCTACTTATTTAGCTGCTAAATGTTTCAGTATGCTGTGCAGGTGGGTTGTGGTCCAGACAGCTAAACAAAGCCAAGAGGAGCTGCAGTTTCAGGTGATAATGCTCTGTAGGCTCCAAACAACTGACCCCTTTCACATTGTTTTTTCCACTGTTGTTTGATAGATTGTTAATGTAAAAATATCAGTTATAGCCGCTTTAACAAACTCTTGGGTCAGAGGGAGTATATCTGATAAGCTCAGGCACTGAGTGAAATAGTGAATTGTTTTTCAATTCAAGCCAAGCATTACAACTCCTAAATCGTGACAGTTGCTTTTGGAAAAGACAAAAAAAAGCTCTGCTGAGCTGTCCGCACATGTTTTCAGGGCATTATGGAAAATGCTATATTAGTTTTGAAACTCTCCTAAGAAGCAGAGGAGTGGGTTAGACAGAGAGGCAGGGGCAGAGTTTGCTCTGGTTTGCAGTTTGCTCATAACATTGGAATGTGGATTCATGAGGCCTGCACAGTGAGCAGAAAGATAACATTCTGCTTTTGGTGGCAATTAGGCTGGAGCTTATTGGCTAGCCCAGAAAGCGATGCTCAGCGGAGCAAGGTCCGACCAGACAGCTCTGACAGTTATGAGTGCAACACCTAACAATTACCAGTTTAACTTCACTTTCCCTGACATGCTTTCACTGCAGGCTATTTAGAAAGGACAGTTATTAAAACACAGTCAGTATGGGTTATTAACATGAAGTGTGCAGAGCTGTTTCCAGCCTAGGAAAGATTTATTATTTAGAGGGACATTGGCAGTACTTCTAAGCCTGATTGTATCATGTTTTCTGTGACTCTGGAGGAACTTTGTAAGTCTGAAAGAAAAACTATAGTGGTGTCAGGAGTTTGAGGGAGCTGGGCATTTAAGCTACCATGCAAGAAGGGTCTAAAACAGTGATTCCCAACTGGCCCAGCCCAGGGTCCCAGATTTCTCCTTCATCATCAGTTCAAGGTCCACACAGTTTAATATATTCAGCATGATACTTGCCTTTGGCCGTGTTGTTAAGCTAGCTTGCCATCTCTGTGAAGTAGTTGTCCGTTAGTCACTCACTCTGCAGCAGGAGATGGCATTTCAAAATAAAAGCTCTGTGCCAGAAATTCACTGTACTCTATAATAAAGTGTGTTTTTGACAAAATGGACACATTTATGAGTCACTTGCAGTCCATTCAGAATGGACCTGTGACCCACTTCTGGATTGCGACCCACCAGTTGGGAACCACTGGTCAAAAAAACGTCAAAAAACAAAAAAGTTGTACCATGGAAAATGTAGGAGGTTCTGGAACTATACCAAGGACTAGTAGTCAAAGTATCTCAGCCTACGCTGTTTTTTTTATTTTCCCCATGCTTTTTTCTTTTTTATCTGTCTGTCACAAACAATATAAATGGTAAGTCTAATTTGCTAACAAATTATTGAGTTAATGAAGAAATGTATTATGGGAGAGGAGGAAGCATTAGTCCCTTGTAGAGATACACCAAACTAATCGGCTGGTGACTGGAATTGGCCGATTTTAACCTTGATTATTCATGAAAAAACAACGTACATTGTTTTTTTTGTTTTTTTTGGCATGCATATCCAACACATTCTCACTCTGACCTCTTCCACCTCCAGATACAACCAGCAAGGTACCCTGGGTGCGTTAGTTGTTGACGTTCTGGGATGCCGCGTCATGTTCTGCCTGTTACGTGCATTGTCTTCTTTCAAAATACACTTTCTTTTTTACAGGAAATGTGCAGTTTATACACAGTCTCTTCCACATAAATGCATTATGTCAGTGCAACACCGCAAATTGATGTTTTGTTTCCTTCAACAATTAACGCATGTGGCTGGGTTTAGGCAAAAAAAGCATATGGGTGGGTTTAGGACAAAAAAACAGGGTCTGCCTTTATCATCTTACGGGATGTGAACACCGCTCTCCCGGGTGACAGGTTTGTCTGAGCAGCACATGTACATTGTAGAACCTCTTGGGGTTTTCTTGCGGCACCCGTGTTAAAAGATTAGAGCAGCCACACTGCCCTCGTGAGCAGTGCTGGTCATATTGACATAATGCTACCTTTTATTACAGTTCCAATGTCTTGTGTTGTCACAGACATGAAAATGTAACTCGACACTTCCGTATCTTTCCGTTTTAAAATGAATGCCCTCTGACAACATTTGTTGTCAACAATATTGACACACTGTCTGTGTGAACACTGCACGTGTGAGAGCCACAGCAGTTCAGCAAAGTTTCACAAAGAAAAGCTAATGCTAACCACTTCATGTAGGTAAGTGAATGGAAAATGATTAGCGCCGTGTTCCAGGATAGTTAAATACAAACACAGATTTGGGTGGTCTAACCTTGTTTGCTAGTAAGTCTACTTAGTTTTCTAACCAATATGCAAACATTTTAATATTAGTGATTAAGAAGAAAAGAAAATGGTTATGCTAATTGAGCGTAAAGGGAGCTGTCAGTCAAGCATGAGCTGATCATGACCCCACAATCCTGAGAAATGGTTGGAGCAGTCAACCTGTTTTTGAGCTAGGTTTTCTAATAGTTGTGAACATTTATTTTCACTGAGATTTTTTTTGGATGTTTAATGATACTGATCTTGATATCATATATGAATTGATCTTGATATGGATTTCAAGCCAAGTTTCAAGTGGCTTCAGAGAAAAGTTACAAAAAACATTTGTGTATGCTGTGAATTCTTAGACAGAAATCAAATTGGAATCGGCAGGTCAGACTTTAAAAAAAATCTGAAATCTGAATCGGCCAAGAAAACTCGGTGCACCCCTAGTTCCTTGTCCTCACATTACTTATAAATGAAGGCTTCAACAGCAGAATAAGTTCTCAAATCCATCAGTGATAACTGCCTGTGAGGGAAAACTTTCTTGATGAATAGTGGTGATAACACTGCACTCCAGCTGTGCAACTGCTCCCTCTTGCACCCGAGGTGCCAAATATAGTACGAGCATTGTGACTTTTTCCATAACGGTCCTGTCATGTGCCATAACTAAGATTTATGTATAGGGACAGACACTAATGTCTGAATGACAAAGCCCCATTACTTTAACTCAAAGATGAAGGCAGTTATGTTACGTATTCCATGTCCAAGCAGGGTTTTTAAGATTTAAGGTGTTTATACAAAAAACTAAAAGCAGAACGGATCATAAAACACAGCTATCAGCGTTCAAGCTGACAAGGTGTCAGCAAACACATGTCCTTTGGCAAAACAGTAAAAAAAAATGTCATAAAGAAAAAACAGCTTGAGTCAACAAAGGGTCTACAAAGCCTTTGGCCTAAAAAAGTGCTAGATAGAGTGTGTAAGATTTCAGACACTGCACGTTTACCTCCACATGGTTGGGCAGGGTGTTGACAAATTTAAATCCAGGGATTCTCTTGTCACTGCACACAACGCCTACATCTTCACTGTGTTTGCAGTCTGAAACACCGATTCCATTGGAGGGACACAGCGCCAAGGTCTTTTCTTTGCCAGTGCAGTGGAGATTGTCGAACCATATGGGTCCTGAAGAGACAAAAGAGATATTCATCAGTGCTTCCATGGGGAGGAATTTTTCCCTTTAGTAGTGGAAACAAATAAGAAATGGATTTTTTTTAAGGTTAACCTGGTTTTTCCAAAAAATTGAGAAGAATTTACCATGAACAAGCTTCCAGTGAATAATAGTGCAAAAACTGACAGATCATGCACAGGGGTTCCATCAATATACTGCATGTTCAGCCAGTGTTGGCCTTATATAATAAAAATGAGATGTTATCACTTTTCATTGTGAGAAATATGACATTTGTTACAGTGACCATATTGAATGCGTATCCACCTTGACAATAGAAAAAAAACACTGACATAACAGTGCTTTACATACCTTGTCCTTTTCCATATTTTGAGGATGGTGACCATGAGATGGCTTCCAGGTAGCCCAGCTCCCTGCACACCACCTGAGCAGCGTGGATAGTGAAGTCATCATCGCAGACAGTGCCCCATTCGTTGTTGTAGAAAACTTCCACGCGACCCTCGTTGTGTTTCCTCTTATCTCCCGCTAATCGGAGCTGAATCCTGGGCGTGTCTGGCGACAGCTGTGGGGCGGTGTACTGCTCCTGTTCAGGTTCAGGGTAGCCCGGAGGGTAGCCAAGGTGTTCATACTGGGCAACAGCCAGTTCTAATAGCACTAGCAATATGACAGTGCAGCAGGGCAAACACTGGATGGCCATATTTTGGTAGGAACTGATGAGAAGATGAGAAAGAGAGAAGCAGTAATTAAGTTTCAGATGGTTCTTCACAGTGGTATGTGCTGTATATAAGACAGGAATCAGACTGAAGAACAAGTATGGGAGGGATCATTAAAGGAGCATTTGACAGATATTACAGTCTGAGTACCCCAAATATTGCCATCAGGGTAATCTGGATCTGGGCTTGAAGACTGTGTCAGAAAGCCTGTGTTTATTAGGGCCATGGAGTTTAGGAGAGGTTAATTACCAAGCAGGGAGGGTCTGACAAAAATAAACTATCAATTGCATTATCTCTGCCCCTGCTACTTAGATTTTGACCATTGCTTCACTTTTTTTTTTTTATCTGTCTCTTGTGAGTCTCCAAAATTGATGAAAGGGCAATTCCAAATTGCTTAAGTACCCCTTTGAACAGCTCACCATCAATTACATTGTTCCGCCTGGAATAATAAAGGGATAGTTTGGATCTCTAGTACTGGGGTTGTGTGAGGTACTGAACAGTAGATGGCGGTCAGCATGCCCCCAGTTTTGATAAGCTGACAGGAGTCCTGACACAGAAGCTCAGCAATGTACTAGGGCTGTCCCTTAACAGTCAACCAAACGTTAGTCGACTAGAAAAGTAATTAGTAGGTAAGATTTCATTGGGTGCTTAGTCACAGAAAAAAACAAACAAAAAAAAGTAAAACTCTATTAGGAGCTGAACCTTGTCAAAATAAATAAGGACCTATATGACTGGACCATGTGGGAATTTAATTTGAAAGGACAGACACAGGAAGTGGCCACGCTCAGCAGTCAGACAGGAGTCATGTTAATTAACAGGGCTGGTACCTGGTACCTATAGATAAGTACCAAAAGACAGACCTTGATATTTGCAGTTACATTTTCTTTAAAATAAGTGCTAACTTCTTCCAACTACAAGCAAATGAGGATAACAGTACTTGGCACGAATCAAACTGCAGCAGGGCAACAGACAATCAGCCCCACTTGACATCATATTTGTGCAATCCATTTTCATTGCCAAAGAATTTGGGCTTGCCTATTGTTGGGGACTCCTTTTAGGTGGCTATAAAGTGTTTTGCTCATGACCCATCCACAGCCGTATTTTGCTTTGCTTTTTTCAGCACTCCTCAATATTTCTATAAACTGGAGGAGACTTTTCTAGTCGACTAACATTTAGTCGTCTATTAGGGGACAGCCCTAGTACATCGCTGAGCTTGTGTCAGTACTCCTGTCTGCTTATCAAAACTGGGGGCATGCTGACAAACGTCTACTGTATGTAATACACTAACTATGAATAAGTACCTTCCAAACTACCCCTGTAAAGCTGCACTAATCACTGTTTTTACATTAACAACAGATGAAATTATTATGTCTAATGTGAAAGGGGTCCCTTGTAGTGACAAACCCACATATACCCACATATATATGTAGCTTCTTAAAATATGAATGAGGATAGTGATAGTGAGATACTAGCTACAGATGCATTTATAGTAGTGAACCCTGAAAAACAAAAACAAAACAAGCATCACATGGATTGTATTCATAATAAATACGCCACAGTAATATAAGTAACCAGCGCCAATTAATCAGTTAATTAATCAGCCGGCTTAAGGTGAGCTCAGACCGGCCAGTTCACACCTGCTGCAACTTTTTTCCTGCAACGTTCTATAATGGTTTCGTCTCATCGCAAATCTTTGGTCTGAACTTGGCTAAAAACATTTTGCCAATATTGACACATTTTATTTCACTAAATGTCCGACTCTCTTTTAGACTCTTTTTAATTAGTCTGTCTTCTTTTTCTTTGGTTGCTTTCCCATGTAGGCAGTTGTTACCAATGCTGGAATAGCAACTTTCTCTGCATGATCCTCCACTACTGAATCAGGCTTTCCCCTGCTGAAGGGACGTGCACATGCATCTGCATTCATAGAACAGCCAATAGGCTTGCACTCTCTCTGAAATGACCTCTGATTGGCCAAAGTCTTGTGGCACAGACTAGATTTTCTACAGCCTGCAAGAGAGCCAAGATGGGGTGCAGAAGTCTAGTGTTCTCTCAGTGCACTTCAATTACAATATGCTCAGAGTTTATTATGGGATTTTTGCCCAGTGATGCCAAAATTAAACTGCCTACACCAGCTTTAAATGTACTGTCCAAACATATATTTTGTTATACCTATTCAAAAAAAACTGCAGGTGTTCTTGTGTAAATGCTAAAGGTATTACGTCCTATGTAGTGGGGGAGTTATAACAGAATAAGAGAAGCACCCTTATAGTTCTTTAAAACAGCAAACAGAACAATGTCATAACTGGCTGTGGCTTGAATCATTATTGTGACATATCAATCGATGATATAAAATAGTATTTATTCACGTGAGAAGGTTGCACAATTATCCAGTTTTGTGTCAAGATGATCACCTAACAGTTCTCTTTGAATCCAGAAAGTCCAAGAATAGCTGGACTCAAGCCTGAAGCAGACACCTGCAGTTATGCAATGTCAACTCCCACAGAAAAACACTGATATAGAGCCAGGCCATACTTCTGCCTACCTTTAAAGACAAAGAATAAATCAGAACTCCAAGTCAAAGACTGATGCAGCCCATCGGACGATCGGACAAAATGCAACTCAAAAATATGCACGCAACTGAAATCCTCCACAGACTCATCAACAGCTGTGTTTTAACGACGCATTAAATGTTAAAAGCTCCAAATCTCACGCTTTTGGGTAAAAACATCTGGCAGGAGGCAGACGATCCCTCAACTGCGGGGTTTCTACTTTCCTCATTGTAACGTGGCAGTGCTTACACAAGCTAGAAACAGCACACACATTACAGAATGAACAGATGGAATGAAGCCCACAGCCTCTGGGTCTGCTTACAATGTGTCAGTCCAAACAGCGGTGTTGTCATTAGAAACACATTCACAGCATGGACATAAAAACTGAGGTTCAATTAAGGCAATGCTTATAGACGTGAGCTTTGTTTCCGGACCAGCCCGTTCCTGAATGTAACTTTTTTCAAGCTCAGAAAACAAACGGTCCCTTTCACAATTTCACTGAGAAAAAATGTTTGGACATCAGAAGAGGACGAGGATTGGACAAATCTGCAGCCACTTAGCTACATCTACTCAAACAGAGGAACATATCCAGGATCTGCTGGCTCCTCTTTGCATTGAGCACAAAACAATATGTCAAGAACTTCACTGAACCAGAAACTCAGAAATCTGAAACCTCTGCTCCCCTTTGCCTGAGGAACACTGACAGGAGAGAGGAAATTATGCTCCTTAGGATAGTCTGAATGCTATATAGATGAACTCCTCTTTAAAAACTCAATGTCAGTACCATCATGCTGTAGGGAAGGTCAGAGGGTTTTTTATCTTATACATATATATAATATATACATATATATATATATATGTACAAACTGTTTTCTCGTTCATCAAAATCAGATGCATGAGTCCCATCTGCTGCTGGAGGGGACTATGCTTTGGTTGAAAAGGTCAAAATGTCAGTTTGTAAGAATGTCAACTGGCCTTTTGGTGCCCTTTCCTGAAGCACTCTGAGGAGAGCTTCGCAGCAAGTAGACACAGAGATAAAGGCTGTGACTGAAATGCACCAAAAAGGTTTGGACTGTGACATTCTCTCTGTTGCACACTGTCCTTTGGCTGACCTTTTTTTAAAATCATTTTGACGGACACAACGACGGGCCTGATTGATTGGAGGAGAATATTGTATGGGAGGTGCAAGCAGGTACAATAAAAATTTTTTTGTTTTTGTTTTTTCCAGATTAATATATCAATTGTTTCATCAATTAAATACCAGGGAAAACCTCATTCCAAGTTCCTCGATGGCAAGTTGACATCATTGAATTTTTTCTGACCAACAACTGAAAATCTAAATGTATTGGAGTTTTGCTATAAAACAGAGAAATGCAGCAAAACTTCAGCTTAAAGATACTGGAACCAGCAAATGGTTGGTATGTTTGCTCGAGAAATGATTCAGCAGATTATCAGACTTGTTGACAGTTAATCTTCTGACAGTCTACTAACTGAGTAATTGACTTTAACTGCCGTATATACAGCATATTGTGCAATATAGTTCACTATAGATGTGTTTAGATTAAGTGAAAACTTAAATTAAAAGACAGTTTCTATTTCCCTTACTATAAATCCCTAAATCCCTGATCCCATGATAACTTTTTAAGACAGCAAAACTTTAGGTTGCCACTAAACACAGTAAAAACCGTGCAGTACCATCGCAGGATTTCACAAACATCCTATCCGACCATCACACAGACGCAGTAATAAGTCTCAGTAACAAAGGCTTTAAATCTGGTATTTAAACTCTAACAGTAAAACTTTGGCATGTTTGCAGAGTGTAGCTGAACTTACTTTCCTTGTCCCTCCTGAGGCAGTGAGCTCCTGCAGGCTGCAGTAAAAGTGCGTCCAGACCAAAGCCCAAAGTCAGCTGCAGCTTCTCCTCCTTCTCTCCAAACTTTCACTCCCTCTCGTGCCAATCTCACAGACCGGAGCTGCGGTGGCCCCGCCCACTGACTGACGCCCACCTTAAGGATGACCTCACCAGAGATGGCCCGGGACGTGGAAATACCGCATCCGACCTGAAGGACAATGCTACTTTCAAAGTCTGTCCAAAAAAAAAAAAAAAAAGAAATTGAGTAGGCCTGGATGGTTAAATGGCCTGTCGCTTGCCTGAAAAAAGAAAATCCAAAATGATTATTATTAGGTGCTGGAATGTGATTTCATACATGATATGCCTATTCTACCTCTGGGAGTATTCAACTCTTAAAAGCAAAAATGATTTTAGGTATCTACAGATTTTTTTCCCTATACCCTTACTACATAAATATTACAAATCATGTATTTGTTTTTCATTTACACAAGGCAACAGTAGGCTGCAATCCTTTTAAAGGCCAGTTTATAATACATTTGTATCCTATAGGTGACTGGGCTATCAGCAAAGCCTTTGTTGTATTAGGTAATTAAACCTGCAGCTCTCCTCTCTCTGTCCCTAAGCCCCTCCCACCAGATGACCACACTGCTTAATTAAAATTATTTTACTGTAGAGTTGCATGCAGCACATTCCTTCAGCCCCTCCTTGCCTCACTCTCTTTCTCTCTGTTTATCAGACCACAAATGAGATAGCGAGCAAGCTAGCACCCCACAGTGCCCTTTGCCTCGCTCCATGCTGCTGTGGACTGCTTCACAGGGAGGAGAATGCACAGCAGTTCAAGAGCTTTGGTCAGCAGATGCAGCAGCTTAAATTTGATGGCCGCAAACCCCCCAGTGCCGAGCATCACAACATGCTGGTGGCCCACGGCAGCACAGGCTCTAACCTGTGTAATGGCAGCAACAGAAAGTTTGCTGCTCGGTTGAGAGTCAAGACCCCTCAGCTCTGGAACTCCCTGTCTGAGGACCTGAGGCTTGCTGAATCACTGACAAAATTTTAAATCACTTCTTAAAAATTGTTTGATTTGCTGTACCTCAGTGCAATCTATAGGGCAATTAGATGCCAACGTTGCTTATCTGCTTCAGTAATGGTATTTTATCTTTATCTTATTTTTTGTTCTTTGTATTTTCTTGAAATTGCCTTATTTTATTTGCTTGAATTCCACATTGTTTTAAGTCAGGGATCAACCATGTAAAGCACTTTGCAACTTTGTTTTGAAAAGTGCTTTATAGATAAAGTTTATGATTATTATTCATTATTATTATTATTAGTAGTAGTAGTAGTAGTATATAGCCTGTTAACAGTGGATCATAACACTACAGGTACTTGAATTTGAAAGAGTCACTTGTGTAACCTGACTCCAGTCACCTCAGCTCTACTGAGCATTTTAGCATCTTTCAGCTCATTGTGTTGGTTTATTCTCACTGTTCTCATAGCATTATGTTTCTGACGCAGCTGGTTGCTGTTTTCAGCTAAAACGTTCTGATAAACCCCACTGTAGGCTACATTACATTCCCTCCACCAAGCAAGGCAGAGAGACTAAGTTAGCAACTACCTGGTTAAGAAAACAAGCTAAAGAGTCATCCAAGTGTTGACCAAAATGAACTAAAAATATTAGACTTTCATTCATCAGGTGGCCAAAAATATCACTCCAAATTCATACTACTGTTGCTCCATGATGTGTTGACAAGCAGCTGTTTGCTAACAAGTTTGCCATACCACAGTGGCACCCCACATGGTCACCCTGATGCAATTGCTGACTCCTGTTTTCTCCTGTTAGATTCTTCTCTCTTCTCCTCTCTCTTCCTGCATCAAATGAGGGAGTACGGGGAAGTACAGTGTGCGGCGTTGTCTGGCAGAGGGAGAGTTCAGTCTGCACTGCTACTTTCTTTGGCTTTGGCTTCCCTGTGCTCCTTCTTACTTTTTTGTCTATCAATACTTTTTCCGACTTTTCTTCCCATCTAACCTTAACTCTTTGGCTCCCACTCAGAAACCTGCAGACAGCACTATCACTCCCACTCATAGTCTCAAGTATGTGCATCAAGGGATTGTAACATCTAGTCCTAAACTGAACTGGATCATCTAACATGTATAGATATATAATGCATTAAACAGGGTTGCTGTGGAACTCAGAATGTTAACTGTCCCACTGTTAGTCTGTGCACATCAAATAATCAGTAGCCTAACCTTTAAATAAGAAACCAAAGTATATCAATTTTCATTCATTCATTTTCCGTAACCGCTATCCTGTTGGGGGTCGCAGGGGGGCTGGAGCCTGGGTGAGAGGCGGGCCACACCCTGGACAGGTTGCCAGACAATTGCAGGGCTGACACATAGAGACAGACAACCATTCACACTCACATTCACACCTATGGGCAATTAACCTAACCTGCATGTCTTTGGACTGTGGGAGGAAGCTGGAGTACCCCGAGAAAACCCACCCTGACACAGGGAGAACATGCAGACTCCGCACAGAGGGGCTCCCCCACCCTGGGTTCAAACTCCCCACTTTGGACAATGAATCTTCTTGCTGTGAGGCTACATTGCTAACCACTGCACTGGCGCACGTAGTTTTCAGCTAGCCTATATTTTCAACAACACAATCAGATTTTGGTTTTGGTGTAACACTCCAAGACAGGTTTAAACATAAGTCTAGACTTTAGGCCTCAAGTGAAACAACAAACCAAACAATATTCAAATTATTTGGCTAAATATTAAGGTTTCATCAGTCTCCAGGGGTGGGTACATGGAAAGCAAACAAAGCATTAATTCTTGTTCTAAATTTAGCATTGCTCCCTCTAAACTTATCAGCCAAAGAACATTTTGAATATGCTTTGTTGGATTTTCCAGTGCTTTTGGCTGGAAGATGATAATTAAACTAATTGGAGTATGTTCTAATTTTGGCTTCTGTCTTGTTTTGGAAAGAAGAGGCACAGAGTTGTGCTGTACTTTAAAATGAGGAGGGACAAATGTCCATCAGGCATGTAGTTAACTTGATATTTTACTTCACTTACGATGTAAATGTATTGCCATTGTTTATATTATACACATAGTGCAATGCATTAATAGACTTAGATTAATACAATTAATACATTAATAACAAATGACAGAAGCACTTTTACTGTTCCATACTGCTATTATGTTGCATCTCTGTGGGTTATGCCACTTTCATATGTATATGAGGGCAACTTTGACCTGACATGGGAATTTGTACATGACGTATGATTTAAAACTGATCACAAGAGTGCATCAGAAGTATACTTGTGTAAAACCCTTCACCAGACTGGACTCGACTCTGCTGCCACCTGGTGTAAAACTGGACAGGACATTTTTTTTCTTCCAATAATGTTGCAAACTTTCTGACATAACAATTTCAGCTCATGATCCATTTCATGTATAAAAAGATATATTTACGTCTTCATTGTGTTGGGTCACCACCTCTTCCAAGTTTTTTTCCTCTCTTAAACCAGACAGATCTTAGTGACTCTGCGGTGCAGCTTTGGCAGTGCATTGTCTTTGTTGAGAATAGGAAAAAAGCAGTGTGTGTGGTGAGGATAGGCGTGGCTGTATGAAACAAGACAATACACATCAGGACTGCAGAATTGTCACAAAGTGTTCCTGAAATCTTTTGGCCTCCACTCGTGTCAAGAAGTCACATTACTCACATGAACAGTTCAGAGGGGGGAAGGCCTGAAAGGCAAGGGGGCTCTCTGTTGCCTTTGTTGTGTGACTTCTCCGGCGATTGTCATGGCTTTCGCGAAGCAGGTTTCTTACCATTTGTTGCTTTCATCAAGGTGTTTGTGGCTTCTTGCAATTGTGTGTTCCTCCACTTTCACTCTCAGCCTTTGCAGCATCAGTAGAGACTGTTACTGCACCGCTGCCAGGCTTTTCATTTTTCAGACAAAGATTACACAGCAAACAGTGAGTGATCATGATCAGTGTTGCATGAACTCACTTCATCTTCCCCTCTTTCATTTCTGCACAGTGGAGTTGTCACGCAGCCCGGAGTGTGGCCTCGGCTGTCACAACATTGGTCGAGGGGAACATGTGAGGCAAATCTGCATCACATCTTTGCCATTTAATTTCACATTACACAGCCATTAGAGTCAGGATTATCAACTGGGTTTGTTCTGCTGCATACAGATACATGGAGACCACCTAGACTAGAGAGAGGACGTCAATCCCTTGTTTGCTGGGGTTGGCTCTATCTTGCTGTCACCTTGAATAGGAATAAATTAGAAAACACACATACATCATGATGTTACTCATAGTTAAAGGAATTGACACTTCAGTAAATATACTTACTCACTTTCTTGAGAGTTAGATGAGAACGTCAATACTCCTTTTCATGTCTGCAGATTAAACGTGAGTAGAGCCAGGAAGTTCTTATCTTAGTAAGGACCCAACACTATCAGAACCCTACCAGCACCTCTAAGCTCACTGATTAACACATTAAATCTCATAATATAAAATGTTGTGGTTTTGTGGAGGAGGTTATGTGCTGGACTATTTCTTGGCTAGAAGCTGGAGTCTAAACTGGTTTGGCTGGTTGGTTTGGCTGAACCATAGACTGTAAACGTAGTAGATGCAACTACGGTGATGTCACCCATTTGTTTATGGACTCCCATTTTGAAGCCTCGAGTTCCAGCTTTTGGGCTGTCACCATCTTGGTTTTTTGGAGCCAGCAGGGAATGTTTAGGGGAGTGGCTGGAGCTGTGGAGAAGCAAGAGGTAGATCTGATTGAGAAGCCAAAGACACTATCGGCAGACAACCTGTCACTCAACGTAGCCCGCACTTAATTATGCTTAATTTTAAACCTTAATCAAGTATACACAGGTGAGTTCTGTAAAATTCACCCCATTTGCAGTTGTCATGGAGGGCGAAATTAGCTGTAGAGAGCAAATAGTTTTTTGTACCAGGCTGTCAACATGTTTATTTCTGCTGTAAAGTTGGACGTTTTACCATAGGGGTCTATGGGGACTTCTGGAGCCAGCCTCAAGTGGCTGTTCAAAGAACTGCAGTTTTCGGCACCTTCACATTGAACCTCATTTTTCAGCTCTGAAGACAAATTTGCAAATCCTTGTATAGCAAATGAATGACCCGCCCTACACTCTCTATGATTGGCTAGTGCTTCTTGCCTTCATTGGTTAGATTAGTTAGGGTTAAGGTAAAAATGTCAGGGTAAGCCAATCAGAGGCAGGAAGGCAGAATGAGGCAGGCCATTCCTTCTCTATCCAAGGATTCGCCAGTTCACACCCTTGAGGGTGCATAACCTTTCATGCCATTATCAGATCGGAGTTTTAATTTATCCAATAATAATATATTTAATTGCTTTATGACCAATTATCTAAAACTGATGACATTCCCATCAGCCTCAGCTGTACTTTGTGTTTGGTGCTAATAAGCAAAGGTTAGCATGCTAACACAGTAAACCAAGATGATGAACATAGAAAACATTATACCTGCTAAACATCAGCATGTTAGCTTTGTGACCTGTGAATTTGTTAGCATGCTGACATTAGCTTTTAGCTGTAAGCACCAATGTGAATTCAGCATCACAGAGCTGCTGTCATGGTTCTAGACTCTTCTGTGTTGGTACCCAGTTTTATTTCCAGTTCAGAAAATAATTGGCAACCAGGCATGATCTGCCCTACATAGCCTCTGATTGGCTTACCCTGACATTTTAACCCCAACTCTAACCAATCTCACTCATCATGGCTAAATCTAACCAAACTAAACTAAACAATTTAGGCAATGAGTACTTGCCAGTCATAGGGAGAGTAGGGCAGGTCATGCCTTCACTATCCCAGGAAATGCAAATTTGCTCCCCCTTGTTACCTGTCTTTAAGGTAAGCGATGCTAACCAGCTTCTGGCTGTAGCTTGATATATTGACCACACATACACGTGTTGACAATCCTCTCATCTAACTCTCTGTACAAAAGCAAATATGCATATTTCCCCAAATGTCAAACTATTCCTTCAATAAAGAATATTGCAGTATCACTCTAAGTCCCCCTCAGGTCCTGCAAGGTTACAGTCAAGCACCACAATTCCTCCAAGGCTTTCCATTAGAGTGACAGTTCTGAATCTGCACACAGCCGCGTCTTGCTGTAACCCTCTAATGCGTGACAAGTACATGTGATGTGTTATTGTTTTATCCGCACAATTCCATGTTGAGCTACACACTGACTGCAGACTTCCTTTATGGGTTTTCTTTACTTCTGTCTTTTGTGGTTTTGGCAAACAAAGTACCTCAGCAATGATTTGTTATGAAGGTCAACTGTTAGCTTAAAATGAAGTCTGGACAGTGTGTCTGTGGACTAGAAAGTCTTGGAAGAGTATCAGCCCAATCACAACTATGGCTAACTTCTATGCAAAATTCCACCTCATTGTTGAGGGTAAGATTACAAGGACTCTTTAAAAGATGATATCAGCTGTATCATTGTTTTGAGTCCCAACAAAAGTCTGCATGGCAGAGTTAGGTTTAAGCTCAAACATGAAAATCCCTCCATAGCATGACATTGCAAAAAAGCTATTTCTACTGAACTCACTGCCTACATCCAATAATAGAGGTGCGAGTTTACTAAGACAACCATATCGTTTGCTTTGACTGTAGTTTTTGGGAAGAGGATAAAAGTGGTTTCCATGGTTTCCACGAGGTCCAACACGTCGCTGCAAATAATTGGCCCTAAATCAGATAAGAGGCATTTCGACAGATTCTTCTACCTGGATGTCAGATGAGTTATTAATCAAAGTGCATATTTATAAACCACTGTAACGAAAGAGAAAGGTAAGCTTTTTTTCATGCAGCTGTCCACTCTGCATGGGGTGATGTGTAGAATACAGAATCAACAAAATAGATTTGAAATTTCAGATTTGTGTCACACAACAGTGCTACTGCAAACTGAAAGGAAAATAACAATGCATATTGCTACAGTGTCCTACTAATTTATGATGACATCATAATTACTCTCAAAGAGGAGTTAACTGCAGCACACTGTCAGCATTGTGTTAACTGAAAACGTAACAGGCACTGAAGGTTTTCAACGCAGGATTTTCCTAAAAAACAATGTATAGACTCAGAAAAATGTCAGTGTTAAAAAGTGTCAGTACAGCAGCAAGCTTTGGGACACACTTCCCTTTCTGCGGCAGAAAAAAAGAGTTGTTGTTATATTTGGTAACCATGGAGAAAATGAAAGTTACTCCTATTTTATATTCTTTGATGTTTAGCTGTCAGTTTTGCAACAGTTCCTGTTAAACTTTGCTATAAAATAAACACAACTAACATTTTATAGAGACTAGAGAGGTGTATATTTGACCCTAAATGCAATGTAGCATTTCAGATATTAACGTCTGTATGACAATATTAAATGTCTATCTCTGTTTGAACAGTTTACATCTTCATGATGAACACAGTTCTGCGTTGCACATGGTCAGTAAGTTGGCATCGGTGCAGGCTCGCTGTTAGAGAGTTTTATAATTCACTTCCACTCCTCACTAGTTGGTTTGGGATGGCCCTTAATGTGGTGGACACTTCGTGTGAACTTGGAAACAGAGTGTAAGTGGATAGGGAGAGGGTGTAAGATGTGGTTTGGGAAAGCCCCTTACTGTAGCGAAAACTACCACAGACGCCATTTTAAGTCTTTCGCCAGGTGTTTATGTGTCTGTCTATCTAGACTTTGTCAACGCAATAGCATCACAACTGTGCAAGATGCAGTCACTAAACTTTACAGGTGTGTAGCTGAGCTCAAAATGAAGGCTGAGTTCAAACATGGGCGTGGTCCAAGCAAGAGCGCCATAAGGAGGGGCACCAATTTACACCCCTAGTCCACATCTGTTTTACGTCATGGATTGCTATATCGCAGCTGGACTGACCCCATCATAATATAGTCTTTTGTTTCCCTCTAATTTTGGTGTGTTTAGGACATTCCAAGGGTGACAAATGCAACTGGTGCTGTGATTTGTGTAGAAAATCACTAACCTTGCACAAAAAAACAACACAGATATTGCAAATTGAAACACCAAGCAGACAAAGCTGGAGTTGCCTTTCACTTTCACTGGTGAGTTGGTCTACAAACAGTTACCGACAATTCCTGCACAGTATACTTTTAAACACAATATTTTTTTTTAGCACAAGGGAATCATTCTTCACCTCAAGAGCTCGTACATCAAAATTAAAAGAAAATAATAGATTACAGGCAGAAGGCAGAGTCTCTGAAAAATAAACATACCACCACACACTTCTGGTGGCTTCTAAGTGATGACTGAGAGGGATTACTTTTGCATGAATCTAAACATTGTTTTTTTTTAAATAGAAATCCTGCATAGTATACCTTTAAAGTTCCTAAAAGTCATGCTTCCCATAGCTAGCTAGCTACTTTGCATCATGGGAAAGGTTATACAGTGTAAAATGAAAATATCACAACTTTGATCAAACATATGTTTTTATTCTTTGGCAAAAAGCACACTTAAATATAATTTCAAATAAATAGTTACACCCACAACAGACATAGATAATTCTCACACTGTTTAGGCAGCTGCTTGTACATTCAATGTAGAACTTTTGGATTGTTATGCAGAATTGTGATCTGTGATGGTTGAACTGATTTTGCATGGAAGGATTTGATGCAGTGAGCATTTTTGAAATTCCCTTCATTCATTTTCTTCTTGAAGCAATGGCTGTGGGAGAGAGTAGATAAGGATAATGGTGAAATACTTTCTCAAAAATAAATCCTCTAATCTCTTTTACTGCATATGGTATTCTCACCGTGTAAGCCAGATCCTGAGAACTGGGGTCTGGTCGCTGCCATTCATGGGTGGACAAAATCTTAAGGACAACCAAGCCAAAGGCGACAATCAAAACTCCTAATGAATTCCCTAGCACAGCCTCGGATGGAAGGTTACCATACGTTTCTGGGCTGTGGGAAAACACATTTAAAGGGAAATTTTAGCATTTTATATTTAAATATGAAAAAGGAAAGGCAGAAATTTGGCACTCACAGAACAGAGAAGAGTTTTTCGTTGATTCCAGAGATGCAGGCAGCGATGGTGAGCAACAGTATGCTGCTTCCCATCCACACATGGACAGGTTTCAGGAGAACACGTAGTGATACAGGGGACCAGGGCAGGAGGAAGCCAGCCATACCCACCACCCACTGGATGGACAGATGTAGGGAAAGACAATGACAGACACAGTGAACAGAAAGGCAGATAACCAACAACGATCAGGTCACAGAACTAGTCAAAATAAAAACACTTGTGCCAAACTTATTACACATTCAGTTTCTGCATATAAAGCCATATACCTGTAGGGCAAAAAGAGCTGTAGCAGCAATTCCAATCCAGCTGTGCAAGGAGTACAGGTTGGGATAGTTTTTAGCATTGTGGAAGTCAAACACAGCACAAAGCCCCACAATTGACAGGATCAGGGCGAGGAGCATCAGCGCAGCATGCAGCAGCTTCCAGGGGAGTTTATTCTGACCCCAGGTCAGGGGGATGCGGTATACCACAGCTCCTGTAGGGAGGAGGCCACAACAGAAAAGATGCTAAATTTTATGTGTGCGTTGTTTATGTCTTCTGTGGCTTCAGAGGGCACTGAGAAAATAACCCTAATGATGATATCAGGGTTATAAATGCATTTTGGGTCTCTCTACTTTGGCCTAAAGACACATTTTTGACAGTCTGTGTGTAAACTGGAGTTCGAAAGACATGGACATTTATCTAGCAGGGGAAATCTAATAAAAGATGCTATTAAGTTGCATGATGGGAAATGTAGGATCTGGGGTTTTCAGACATTGATTTATACTTGGGACTTAAAGTTGAGATATCATATGCATATCCCAGCTTTGTTGAAGTCTGACACTTTAAGTACCCCGATAAGAAAAAAGGTGAAAATGTGGATACACCAGTGTGCACTGATTCTTTTAAAATCAAATATTTATGTCCTTGTTTTATCTTTTCTTTGGCATATGCACTGTATTTGAACATACTTTGTTCATTCATGACACAGGCTCTGATTCACCAATAAAAGTTGAATCAGATTTTATTCCCTGGTCCTTAAAAAATTATGTTTCATTTCAACTGTATGATTTGTAATTGGAATGATGAATAAAAGTTAAATATAAACTATATCTAACAATCTAAATGAGGTAACAATCTAAATGCCACTTTAGTATATACTGTTAAACTTCTGAAGCCCGAGTGTTATCAGTGTGACTGTGAACACAGTTGATATACTGGCAGACAGAACTTGAAACATGTAATCTAGGCATTCAACCACTGGTTCCCAACCTTCTTCTTTCTTTTGGTTGCAAGTTCTTGCTATTTCCATAAAACTTCAATTAATAGCCAGGGCTATTATTTGCTTAAATCACTGAACTCAACAGGCTTATGTAAGGGACAGGCCTTTAATTCCTTTCACACAAAACTGTTGCTCAGCAAAGATCGGGGAATACAATCAAATTGTTTATTTAAACTAGTATAAATATTACTTGTATAAAAATTGGGCTTTGAATGACATATCAATAATGAATCATTCATTTAATCTAGCTCTGACAGACAGCGCATCATAGAGAAAGAGCCTGTTCTGACACTCGTTTTACGGCACTCAAGGATTAAATTACCTACCACACTGACATACCTGCATTTTATTGTGTTAAAATAATACTCACAACTTGGATTCTTATTTATGAAAAACCCTGTTGATTCTCTTGATCGGTGGATGTTTACGAACTAAAGGAATATGAGAAACTTACAGGGTAAGCTTCACTTGTATTTTCGTCATGCTGGTAAATCCAAATGAATCATGGTCTTCTCTGGTGCTCATGGTTTCAGTAAAATGAACTGAACGCTTGTGGAGAATCTAACTGAGCTAATGATGTTGACAAAAGTTTAAACAGTTATATTTGAATGTGTGATCTAAACAGTCAACTAACGTTAGCTCCAGTAGGTATCCAACAACCTGGTTGTATACATCCAAAGAACGTCTATGAAATGAACTGCTTGGCAAATAGACCAGGCTTCTAATTAAGACAGGCTTTTATTTGTCAAAATGTGTAGCTACACCAGGCTAGTAAAAGAGACTGGGCGTTTAATTGGGCCTAGGCTTTTACTAAAAGTTTTACGGTATATAAAGCAATGTCTCATGTCGCTGATCATTTGTGTATGACTTATGCAAAGTTTAACCAAGGAGTGAGCATTTCATTTGAATAATTTCCAGAAGCCTGAGGAGGGAAAATCATAGAATTAGTATTTTGTAAGAAAAAAGAAGAGCAAATACAGAGAAAAGCCTGAAGAGGAAGAAACTATTTTGTGTAGAATATTTTGTTTCATAGTCTTTTCCAGTCTGCGCAACATGTCTTCAACAGAGGGGGCATTTCAACTATCTTTTCTCAGTTATCCTTCTTATGTGCATCTGAGGGAACAGATAAGTTTCTATTTTAATCAATCCAGCTGTCTACACAGGCCACAGAACAGCGTGACTCTAAGTGTATTTTTGCACTTCAGGATTTCTTTCTTCTGTTTTATGTGTGTAACTGCAGTGATTTTGTGTTGGGCTCTGAGTGCTGCAAAAATGCAGGTGACCTACACTGCCTGAACGTTTTATGTGTAGACATAGAGGGAGGCCTGAAGCTGCTGCTCTGCTATCATGCTGCTCACGCTGCACCTCCTGTGTAGATTTATCTTGCAACCCTCTGTGGGGGTCCCGAGCCCCAAGGTGGGAGCCACTGCTTCAAACAATAATAATCTAATAGTGGTTAATGAGGTTCTTCGACTTCGTACTTAATCAAACATAAAACCTCTCATTATGTCATATCATACAAGGGAACAGTAGGTCATGGTGTGAATGGAAAAAGCTAAATGGTGTGTCTGATAGTCACTCACACAATCATAGGCTATGACAGTGAAACTGAGTCCCAGCAGGCCTGCAGGGTGGGTGAAAATGGGTGACCATTTTCTAATTTACAAATAATTTAATTGCAATTGGGTTTTTTTGTATTTTGAATGCCAATAATGTGCCAGAGTGCATAAAAAATTTCAGAAAAAAAAGAGCTTGTTTTATCAAAAAAAAGAGTGCCAGGGGAGGATCCCTCTGACCTCCCCACAGACATCATGGCTAATTATGTCTATATTAGTTATTAATGTTTGTTTATTAACTGGCCACCTGGCCTCTTTCCACTTTATAAAAGCAGCCCCAAGGCAAAGCAAGTTGAGTATCCCTGGTCTCCCAAAAGATGTGCTGCAAAGGTAGGATAACACTTCATCACATATTGAGGAGGTCTGCCCTTTATTCCAAAGGACCCTCTGAGGGCACACAAAGGAAGCACATGGCTAATCATTATGCAGAATGCGGTCATTGGACCTTTGTCATTCTGCATAATGATTAGTTAGTAAGAAAGTAGCTATTTTCAGAGTAATGTGTGCTAGTTTTTGGGATAAGTGGCTGTTGTAAAATGGGCTTTCAGTCCAATGGGACATTTTTATTGAGGCTTTGGAATTATGAGCTGTTGGAACAATGATGTGAGGGTGAGAAGACAAATGAAATCAAAAGCTATAGCTCTATTGGCAGCTATTGCTGGTGGTTCTGTGGAGAGAGACTGGTTGTTTGAGAGGTATCTGGGTGGTGGGGCCGGGATGTGGAGGGTTTCATGGAGGAACAGTTTCTCCAAAACTTTAGGATGTCCTATATTTCAGTATCTCTGGTGTTGTCTCACAACATCGCTGTTACAGCACATAGGTAAGCTGTTCCCTTCAGAAAGTGTCTGGCAGTCAGGCTCTACTGGCTGCTGACTAGGGAAGCCTACCTCAGCAGCGGTACATCTACAACAGCCTTCTGTAGTTTCAGCAGACTGCTCATACACTGTATGGTGAGTGACCTGCACCTGCACAGTGAAGTATGACGTGGAAAAACCACAGATGTATGAAAAACGCCAATGAATTCAAATATGACTGCTCTCACAGCGGTCGCGTGGCCAGTGATTGGATATGTATGGGATTTAGGATCACATATGAAAGTGTCTCAGATCTGATAGAAAAAAAATCAGATTTCTGTGTCCATAGGTTAGGCTAAATTTGCTGTGAAAACAGCCTTTGTCAAATACTTTCACAAATGTTCACACATGTGGAACATTATGACATGTTGTGTGTGCAATATATATCACACTTATTTACTGGCATTTACTATCAATGCTGCCTAAAATTTTGATAAACCTTTCATGCTCTTTTATGTCCAGAGGGAATACCCTACAGTACATGTACACTGTACAGTCATCATATTACACAGAATTTATCACACATAAAAAGGTGAAGAATAACCAAATGCTTCAATGACCAAACAGTTGTTTCCCCACAGACTGATATGTACATTTAGGCAGCAAAGTGCTCAAACATCCAAGTTCCTACCTTGTATTGACTGATTGTGTTTACAGAAATGCATCCCAATAGAAGCAGACAGTGGCTATCATTTCAATGTAATGTCCAGTATATCATGCAGGCTACCATGGTGGAGATACATTCCAGTTCATTGGTGAAAGGCACCTTCTTTTATTTGATCAAACTTTACTTTATATGAGAAAAAAAACTGACTGCAATCACTGAGGTGTGGTACTTAAAGCAAAACAGCCACTGTGGACATTACCTCACATTTACTCTACTGAAATGATGCATTAAATTATATGCTAGGTCTCTATGAAACCTGTAATGTGTAATTATCTTAATACAGTCTGGCTGTGACAATAGGAAAAAAAGAAGTGAGAAACAGAAATGAAACCGTTTGATCTAAAACTAAAAAGGCACTCACCAATGCCATACAGCACAACCAGACCTGTTACCATCAGGACAGGGTGCCAGTTGAACTGCAGGGGCGATCCATCCCAGGCAAAACCGCCACGCCACTGGCTATTCCACACGCACACGCACACCACACAGGCTAGGCCCAAGCCCAGACACAACAGGTAGCATACGTAGAATCTCACGATGGACGACATTCTGGAGGGTTCTGTGGGCTGAAACAATAAAAAGAACAACACGAGAACATATAAGGCGGCAGGACAGTAAAGAGATAAGACCGACAGAATGCCATGCTGCTGATTGCCAGCATGAGTGAGTCACTGCCTAGCAAGCAGTAATTTGGTCATGTGCAGGTCAAAGGATGTTTTAATGTCTAGATTAGGACTCGGCTAACTGGTTGTAAGGTTTTCTAGACATGTGGGTCACATGAGACCAATGTTTAACAGCGTTACAATCACTGTATTTCAGTATATGGCCAATTCTAAATACATACTGGGCACCTTTCCATGCATTTTATGTCCGTTTTCAGTTTTGGCATATAAAAAAAAAAAAAAAAACACCCGAGTGGAAATGCCCAAAATTTGCAAAAAAAAATTGCTTCTGCTTTGGTGAGGTGGAAAAGTTGGTGTATCAATAAAAAGTAAATGCAACTAAGACTAATGGAAACAGATTCAGTGAATAAATGATGACGTCCTTTTACCGGATAGGCCACTATAAGCTGTCTTTGTCTTCCCTGGATGGCTTTGAACACGCTTATGTATGCACACAGAGTTGTCCAGTGTTTTCTGTTATTATACATCCTTTGTTTTCCTTTGTTTGAGGTTTGACTAACGCTCTTTTTATTACATCATGCCGTTGCACCCTCTTCTGCAGACTTTGCACTGCAGAATCAGCGCCACCTACTGTTGATGAACCAACTCCCAATATTTGCAGAACAGCAGTGGAAGAAAAGAAACATAAATCAGCATTTTCTTTTGTAGACTTTCAAAAAATTCAATCAAATTTGCAATTCATTTGGATGAAACCCAACTACTGAAACATAGTCATTGAAATTATGTTGAAACAACAGCTGGGTTTCCATCCAAATGTAGTGCAAATTTTAGTCAAATTGCAAATTTATGTGCTTTCCCATCAACTACTGTTATGCAAATATTGGGAGTTGGTTCACTGAGATAAGCAGCAGTATTCTCCAGTCAGAAGTCTGCAGAGGAGGACGCAACAAGATGATATGATTAAAAGAGCACAAGTTAAACCTCAAATAAAGGAAAATAATGGATGTGTTATAAGAGAGAGTCCAGTGGGGAGTTTTGAACAACTAATATTACAGCTCTGTGCTCTTGGAAGAGTTCTGGTAAGATCTGTGTACATAAGTGTGTTGAAAGCGAGCAGCAACCTCTGAGTCTGAAAAATGAAACCAACGTGTCAGTGCCAAAAACAGCAATTCACTGACTGGCCACTTGAGCTGGCACCAAAAGCAAGTCAGTCCCCACAGACCCCAATACTAAAATGCAGTACTTAACAGCAGAAACAAAAATGTTTAGAGCCTGGTACAGAAAATGGTTTTAGACTCTGAAGCTAATTTCCTTGTTCTTGACAATTTTGTAAGGGGGGTAAATTTTTATGTAACCTGCCCACTTACATTTTATTATGGCTTAAAATTATGCATATTTAGGGGAAGACCCACTGAGTGACAGACTTTTGCGAGGTATTCTTAGTATGGTCACTTCTGGCTCCAAAAAAACCAAGATGGCAACTGCCGAAATGCTGCATTCAAGGCTTCGTAATGTAAATAATAAATGGGCTGTTCTTGTATAGCGCTTTTCTACACTGTGAACCACTCAAGGTGGTTTTTACACTACATGTCACATTCACCCAGTCACACACTGGTGGCTGAGGCTGCCATACACGGTGCCACGTGCTACTCAGTAACCATTCACACACACACACGCACACACACACACACACTGAATAAACAGCCATCAGGAGCAGTTTAGGGTTCAGTATCTTGCCCAAGGATGCTTCGACATACAGACTTGAGGAGCCAGGGATTAAATCTTCCAATTGGTGGACGACCCACTCTACGTCTGAGCCACAGCCACACCACAATGTAAGTCCACAATCCAATCAGTGACATCACAGTAGCTAGTTCCATTATTTCATACAGTCTATTGTTAATAGCCACCCAGAGACAGTGAAGAAAGCCTGCATTGGTCTATGCAGTGACAGTATGTCATGACTGTGCTGTACTGTCATCATTTATTCACTGAATGTGTTTCCATTGCACTTAGTTACATTTACTTTTTATCGACACATCAGCTTTTCCACCTTCCCCAAGCATAAAACCTTTTTTGTGATATTGCAGGGATTTTTTGGAATTTGTTTCCACTCTGGTTTTTCATGCGCAAATTGAAAACGCACATTAAAAGAGGGGGGTGGAAATGGCAATAAGGCACCTAAATGTCAAAAAAACCCTTTGACTTTTCAACCCATTTAGCTCGGTTTAAAGCGAACGAACTAAATCACTGTCAATCCCTAGTCCCTCATCCTTTTTTAGTAGAAATGAATAAATGCAGCAGCCAACTGCCATTATTGAAAGCAAACTAAATTAACTTAAAATTAACTTAAATTCATTTAAACAGCATCAACTTGTCCAGTGAAAAAAAATGCTAATATGAAACTGCAATAGAAGCCATTGAATCATTGTCAATAACTTCTTCTAACCTTTAACTTCCACTATTCTTTTAAGCACAACATCAAGCTTAACAGCTTTATCATGAGATTATTATGTGATTTCAGAAATGTGCACCAGAGTAACACACCTTACCTTGTCCCCAGCTGCCACTGACACTGACACCACTTCCTACTCTACAATACTGAAGTTAAGCCCACATGATGTATAAGTTATTGCTTTACCTCGTGATTTTCACTGGTTATTCTTTAACTGATACTCACGGTGTTATTTGCTCTCACTTCGTGTTTCACTGCTTCAGTTGGACTCTCACTTCCACATTCAGCTGTACCGCGGTGGCTGAGGGGGAAGCAGTCAGAGGTGGAGGAACAGCTGGGGGATGAGGGGCCAGCCTGCTGCATCTGCTGCCTATAAATACGATGGACAGCGGGAGAGGGACACATTCATCAGTCTGAGTGGACAGTAATCGGAAGCATCCAGCCAACAATAAAGCACATTATCTTCTTCTAATAAACAAAAACACCGAATATACGAAGTTTGTAAAGATTATACTGGAGTGAAAACTTCCTGCTGACTTTCCAAATGTGCTAAAGTTAGCAAGTTAGTGTAATAAAAAATATATGAAACGTTAGTGGAAAAATGCAATAGCTTTCTGGCAAAGGGACATATCTCATGACACAATACATCACTGACAGGTGTATTCGTCACTTCTTTTCTTAGCGAAATTTTTCAACTTTAGTAACTACTTGGCGATTTATTTTTAAATCATCAACATTTTTACTTATAGCGAATTAATGTGTGTCTAACACATTCCTTAAGTAGCCTATGCTAATTCACAGTGCGTCTCTTCTCTGTAAACAAAGCGACATATTAGCATATTTAGCAGTTGAAGTCTTGAAAAATAAACGTCACAAGTTACGTATCTTACTACTGTATCTGCTAGCATACACAAAAATTCTGAATAATTCGGAAAATAAAGTGTTTAGTCGTGCACCTCGTTTACACTCCACATACAGAAGGACGAAAATAAAAAATATCGAGGATAAAAGCAGAAAATACAGGTTTAACTTGCATTATCAGGAAGCGACTCTTACCTATCCCATTTCCTTATTGACAGCGCAAGGCCTTATGGGAAATGTGGTTTTATTTGTCACCAGCGTATCCGGCAGCGCTCCACACTATCTAATCATGATAATTAAATGCAATAATTAAAAGTCATGCGCTGTATAATATACTGCTTTGCCCTCCAGTTCTTCTGATGCTGTTTTCTTCAGCTCTGAACAGGCAGCCTCCGTGATGAAATAGGATGTTAAAACTTTATTGATCAACCTGGGGAAATAAATTCGTCGCAGCACTAAAAGCAATGAGACTCAGCAGGGAAAATGAAATAGAATCTAAGCACACACACACACACACACACACACACACACACACACACACACACACACACACACACACACATGTAATATTAACACAAACAATAAAACACGGGAAATAATTAAATAACACAGCGATAAAGCCATAAACTTTATAGTCAATAAACAAGTCTGGGGTTGCATAAACATATGAAATTACTAATACTAATGAAATTACTCAAATGACTGCTTGCCTCGCAGGCAGTGTGATAGTTGTCTGTGATTACAGTGACTGTATGTGTGAAAGTCTAAAAGGGACCCTGCATAAGGAAGAGGGCTGTCATGGCTGCAGGATGGCTGACCTGTAAAGATCTGTTGTCTTCCAGCTCCACCTGGAGGCAGTATTAGTCAGTATCTCATTTGCTCTGCCGTGTAGTAGTCTGCTTTATGAATTTGAATGGGTTTATATGCTGCTCCCAGTGTTTCCTAAAAAGTTGTCAGCCATAAACTTGTATGTTGAAGTGTTTTTGGTCATAAAAAAAAGATTGTTACAAATAGTTCAGACATGAAATGTTTGCATACTGTACTTATGGACTGTATTTTAAGTATACATTTAGTATACACATATGCTCAGTTGGTAATTTGGCTTTGCTGGTATACACTTGTACAGTATACTGTATATATGTACATGATAGCATTATAACAAATCAGCAATTCGTTTTACTGATCCTGTTATCTTTGATGTTACTTACTAAATGTATTTTAGTTGTCAATAACAAATTGTTTGAAACATGTATGGCATAATAGTTGAGCTCTGTTCAGTTCACTTAATTGTCATTTAGGGACTTTGGCTTGCAGCATGGCAAAAACAGACACAGCAAAGGAGACTCATGCACCTGTTAAAAATACTTTTAAGAAAGGAATATGACAGATTAAAAGAAAAAAAAAACACTTTTGATGAAAAACACTTTTGATTCTCTTGATCTGTGAATCTTTATGAACTAAAGAAATATAAATAACTTACTGGGTAATCAAGGAATGGACACATATTTTAACGTTATGACAGCTTCAGAGGAGTCACCACTTTTTATTGTTATGCTGGTAAACCTGAATGACTTATGGTCTTCTCTGGTGCTCATGGTTTTAGTAAAATGAACTGAATCAAGCAAATAATGTGTAGCATCTCCATATTGACAAACGTTTAAACATTAATATTTGTATGTATGTGTGATCTAAACAGCTAACTAACATTAGCTCATGTGGGTAGCCAACAACCTGGTTTTATACATCCAAAGAACTTCCATAAAAGTGAACTTCTTGGCAACATGACCAGGCGTTTAATTGAGACAGGCCTTTATTTGTCAAAACCTGTAGACACACCAGCCTAGTAAAAGAGACTGGGTGTTTTATTGGGACTAGGCTTTTAACTGAAGCTTTATGGTTATATAATAAGTATGTTTTCTTTAGTGCAGAATCACCTGAAAATATAAATTGTGTTTTTGTTACCTTAGTATGAGCAGTTTATATCTACATATGGAGCAGGTCCTTGTTCACGAGTCAGACCAAACATTGACTCTAGACAGGGCCGTTACTGTTTTCACAGCAACAGTGCCGGAAAAAACACTGATTTTTTTTTTCAACATGGAACTCCTTTAATCTGTGTTTTTACTAGTTTTAAATCACCTGGTCCACTTGTTATGGAGAGGAAGAGAGAGTGGATTATTCGGCTCTTGAGTTATCAGAGAACATAGGTGCACCCACATTAGCAAACGCTAGGTTAACGGCCTGTCTTCGACATGCCAAACAGCGTAGGAGAAACACTGATTTGTAAAGTGAAACTCTTTTATTCTGTGTTTTACTGGTGTAAATCACCTGTTCTGTTTGTTTTGGGGAGGATGAGACCTCTGCGGATAATTCCTTCCATAGTAAAAACCTCCTGAACATCTCAATCAGATATATGATGAGCACACATTAAGTTATCAGAGAAAAAAAGGTAGCACACAGGCACTAGGCAAGCAGCCCATCCATTATGTGCCAAACAGCATAGGAGAAACATTGATTTGTAACATGAAACTGCTTTATTCAGTGTTTTTACAGGTTTTAATCACCTGCTCCATTTGTTTTGGAGAGGAAGAGACCTCTGTGGATAATTTGACTCCAAGTGAAAATGTCCTTAACAATGAACACTGAAGGAATTCTAACCAAGAGAAGTTTCAGCTGGTTGCAATTTGGCATCTCCACCATTAGATGCCTCTAAATCCCCCTAAATCTGTTCCATTACGGAAAAGTACAAAAAGAGATAAGATGAGATGAGATGAGATAGATAGATAGATAGATAGATAGATAGTACTTAATTGATCCCAAACTGGGAGATTATTGTGTTACAGCAGCAGGTAACAATATGTGGCCATTAGAATATAGAAATATAAAACACATACAAAAAAAGTTGTACTAGAATTAGCTACAAGTGTGCATTTGGTTATCACCAGCAGTGCAAACAAATGGTTGGAATGTAACTATTATGCTGTAGAGGAGAGGCTGTAGAGAGCTCTGAGTGCTCTCTGTCAGACAGAGGTGAGGTATTGTACAGCGTTATGGCTTGGGGGAGGACAAATAAGAAAACCACAATTATAACACCTCGGGAGCACCTCTCAGATCTTTTCTGCAACAATGCGTATACTTTTAATCACATAAAGTCAAATGTACTATGTATGCATAATTCCTGCAATTCCTGTTTTCTGCAGCACATCTGATTGCATCACAGTCACAAGTAATACACACACAATGCATAGTCCCATGTTTGTGCTGCATGTACTTTGATTTCAGATTTGTCCTGGTTTGTACAGACTCTGTTGCAGTAAATGGTCTAAGCTGTCTTGAGCTTGAATTAGCTGAGGTGCAATAAAGATGATAATATGTATACACATAAAAATAAGCTTAAGCCTTAACTACATTTTGCTGCAAAGGAGCATGCAGGAAGCAGGTGCCTTGCCTCTTTCCATATTGACCACAATTTGGTTTCAACTTCAATGTAGGTCAAATCGTTTACACTTTTTGGCGGGCATAAGAAAAACAGCAGTTCTCGGAAAAGCCACAGTGATGGAAGTCTATTTTTGTTTATGCGATGAACAAAAGAAGTCCTGCGTCATTATAATCAGAGACTTTTTTGAAATACTGACTTAATATCTCAAAATAAAATAATTAGTACCTCAAATTAATGACTTAATTTTCTCTGAATAATAACTTACTATCATGACTTAGTATCTAAAAAAAAAAAAAACAACTCAAAAATAATGACTCTGTGTCATTTCTCAGTATTTTGAGATACTAAATCATTATTTTGAAATACTAAGACATTATTTTAAAATAAGTAAGTAATTACTTTGAGAACATTTTGAGATAGCAAGTCATTATTTTAAGATACTTAGTCATTAATTTTAGATACTGCCCTGAAATACTACGTCGTTTTGAGATAAGTTATTATTTTGTGCATGTTTCTCATTATTTTGAGAAAGTTTGTCATTATGTTGTGATACAAATTTATTATTTTAAGATACTAAGCCATTATATTTGAGATAATAAGTCATTATTACAGAGATACTAAGTCCTTTTTTAAAAGAAACTAAGTTATAATTTAAAAAAAAAAAAATCATTATGACTTGCAGGATCCCCTTTTTTTCATCACACTGGCAGAAATGGGCTTCCATACACAACAGTTCAGGAAAGGTGCATCAAAATATCTCCCAGACAGACGGCCTGAGCCTGTGTCCTCCAGCACAGCTCTCTAAAACAGACAAGAATCAAGCTGTCAGTGGATGCAAGTCCCTGCCTTATATTATCAAAGTCTTTTAGATCCTCTGACAGTCTCCTTGAAGTGATCTGTTCAAATGCTTCTTCCAGTCCTCCCTCAGTGCGACAGGCCACAGCAGCACAGTGCTGAGGATGAGGATTCTGGAGTTGAGTGGGCAGCATTGGCTGTGTGACACAGTGGGACAGCTCCAGGCTTTTGTTAGGGACATCTAAGTTAATGTGCTATATTTCCTTTACTCCTTGGATTCTGGCATGGCATGGACTTAGTCTCATCCTCACAGACCTGCGGTGGTTTCTCCCCTCGCTGTTTTCTGAAGCTACAGATGCAGAACTTGGTGAACCACAGGCTTGGTGTCAAGTCTCCAGTCTCTGGAAAGCTAAGTTGCAGAGTTCACAAAAAACTAGTCATAAAATAAGATCAGCATTTTACCATGCTGGTGGCTCTGTGAGGCTGTACTTGGATACAACCCTTAAGCTGAATGCTAAATGCAAACATCAGCATGCTAACAATGACAATGTTAACATGCTGATGTTCAGTAGTAGTAGTAGTAGTAGTATAAATATTAAAATTAAGTGGTACATTTACCTCTTTCACCATCTTCAGCTAGAATGCTAACATTTAACACTTACAACAAAATAAAGCTAAGGCTGAATATGTTTTGCAAGTAGTCATAAACGAAAGTCACTAGTTCATGACATGTCTCTCAAAACCACTGCTGTCTTAATGTCATAACCTTATGATACACTGATTGGCCGGATGCTTGAACTTGTAGAACCAGTGCAGGTGGGTGGATTCTTTTCCTGTGTGAAACATGCTTTAATCTAAGTTGGCAATTTGCATATGTTATATATAAATCTGACCTATTCAGATTGGATATTGATTACAGGGCAGAAAGCTCACCACCCTCACAGACAAAAGCTGTTTCCACCAAACACTTTTGGTACAGTAGCTACCCCTAGAACTTCAAGTAACCCAAGTAACAGACATGTACCTAAACTGTAGATCTGTTTTGAGTTTCCACCACAGACAGTTCTTTTAGCATGTAGGTGGGGTTGTTACTGGACAGTAGTCGCTGTTCCTCCTCACCGATGATGCAGGGTGTAGCAACCTCCATGGAGCGGGTTGTGCTACGATATTAGAACAAAATAGAACAGGCTGGAGTGTTTAGAGCTGCAGTGTAGAGAAGAAATAGATGTAGTTTGCATAATCGGGTTGAAATTCATTTACATTTTTTGAAGCGCCAAGATCCCATCACTAAAACATGTCATGTAAGAGAGCCAATGAAAAAAAATTGAATGTTCAAAGTTGTCATATTAATATTTAAGGTGTGTTGACTGATTTACGACATACATTGAGTAACATGCAAGAAAATACTGCACCTTAAAAGTTGCCAGAAGTTGCCTGAAGCAGCCTTTTTTCATTTTTTTCAGTTTTTGTCAGTGTATATTCAGCTGTGAAGTGATAAATATGAAAAAGCAGAAAAAACATCCTTTCATTTTACAGTTATAGTCTAGCTTCAATCAGGTCTCACTTCTAACTTGTCGAAAACAACGCAGTATGAGGAGCTCAAGTTGTTTTAATAATGATGTAGTGTGCTAGTATGTTTAGCATACTATGCCAGTGACGCTATATTACGCTGGTAACGAGTGTACTAATTTTAAGTCAAACCATGATGATTTTTTTCTTAATGTGACCATGTTTTTGTTGCCCAGTTTTTTACCTACACTGTAAGCTTATTTTGAAAATAACTGTATGGATTTACCGATACCAAGCAGAAACTGTGCATTGCCTGTAAAACTGGAAGTTTATTTTGAAAAGAGATTATAAATGTAACAATTGTAAACTGACACGGCATCTCTAAACGTTTCAAACCTGATGCAAGAGGGAACCTAGCATGTCATACTTTAACGTGACGGGCCATTGAACCAAGCGTCAATTTTTGACGAGTTGGCAGTGAGAATGTGCTGCCAACACCACCTTTTAGTATCAGATCAGTGGGAGGTACCTCAACAGAGGAGTGACAAAAAAAGGTATGCCACTTTCCACTTTTGAAAGTGGAAATGCAAAAATAATAGTTCTAATTTGTACCAAACTGAACTAAGCTGGACTGCTTGGTGGAGTTAAAGTGTAGGGAGTACAATCCCTGATGGGAAGCCCACTGAAACTGCCATTGCTGTGGAATAAGTGGAATGAATGATTCTGTCCTCAAGCAAATTGAAGAGTCAAGACTCGAATCAGTGATGTCACACTGATCTACAGCGTGGAGCCACTCTGTTGGCAGTGAATAGAGGGCTGAGTTTGTGAATAAGAAATTACCCCTTCTTATTCTGAAAAAGTCATCCTGAATTCTGTCACAGTGACCTTTTCTACCTTTTACAATTTATTCTCTGCAGAGTTGTACATCAGTATAACAAATTCAGATTAAGGGACCAGGCAAATTTCCACTTGTTTCTAGCAAAGGAGGGAGTATATTTCACACTCTCTCTTGTAGCTTCATATTTTAGAGCTGAATTGCACTTCTATTGTCCTTTATGTCCTATGGAGTAGTCCTGAAAGCCAAAAAGTAAGATTGAATGCCTTTTTATTCCCTTCTCAACACTGATTAACAGAGCTCTTAGCATGAAGACTGGCAAGCTGTTGTATCTCCTTGTTACTTGGCCTGAATGGAGTGATCATGCATAGCCATCATCAAAATCAGGCCCTATTCACTCAAAATTGCACGTAAGAAGTACCCAGCATCCTGTTGGAACAGCACTTACATGGATGTAAGAGGAATTGTGTAAGATCATTTTGGAGAAAATCTAATTTATTATTCTAAAAAGAAAGCAGGCATGGTCATGCACGTGGTCATGAAAATGTGATTTCAAATCGAAAGGATGTGAACTGAACAGTGCTTTATTACAGGTATTGTTTTGTGGCGACAGGGAAACAACCCGAGAGTGCTTTCTCCAAAGGGAACCGATAGTAATATCGCCACTGGATGTCAATGTGATCCCAGAGGCCTTTTGGTTCACGATCACACACACTAGAGGTTTTGGGCCTCTGCCTTCAGCTCCATGAAATCCTTGGCAGCTGTGGTGAGCCAATGGAGCTGTTATCACAGAACGGGAGTGAATTCTCTAGAGTGGCAGCTGGGCTTCTTGGGGTCTTACCAATAATCACAGGAAACTGCAGTCAAATTGCTAAAAAAGGGACAAAAGATGCTGAAGGAGTCAAGTGTTCCAGTTAACGAGAGTCAGAATCCTGATGAAGGCTTGATAAAATCAGATTTTAACGCTGCATTATCTGATTGTTTGGCCACTGGAGCACTGACAGATTTTCACCCTCTAAAGTTGAAATGGCAAACATGTTAGCAAACTGTGGCTTGTTTAGACTTTTTTAAAGGGACGGTTCACTCCAAAATGAAAAGCACATTTTTTCTTTTACTTGTAGCGCTATTTATCAGTCCAGATTGTTTGGTGTGAGTTGCCGAGTGTCGGAGTACTGGCCGTAGAGATGTCTGCCTTCTTTCCAATACAATAGGACTAGATGGCACTTGGCTAGCTGTTACTCAAGATAATCCACAGACTTTGTTGTTAGCAGTTTCATGTAGGGACTATTTTGTTTTTACTGGACTACACCCGAAAACCAAATCACTGTGCAGAATGAAGCGTGCATCTACTCATGGACAAAAGGTTAGTACTCATGACAGCATGTGATATTAACATTAATGGCGTCTTAAGTTGAGCTAGCAGTAGATGCACACTTCCTTTTGCACTGTGATACAGTTTGTGGCTGTAGTTCAGTAGAAAGAAAATAGTTCCTACATGAAACAGTGATTACTATAACGTAGGTGGGAACGTTTCCAGTCGCCTCTCTGTCAGCTCTGCTGAATTTGTGCTAAATTTATGCTCTTACGTCTATTTTGTAAGTCTTTGTGGTGCTTTTTGTGGGTGGCTTTGGATGGTGGTGCCGACTTCTAGCTAGCTGCTAGCTGCTAGCTATTCACATCAAAGTTTTCAAATGTAAATATCAGTAAACATCGAGGAAAAGATGGAGAAGATGGCACTCCCAATAGGATATCAGGAAAATGATATTTAGCTGAAACTTGGCGAAAACCTGGAAAGCACCATTCAGCCAAGAGGCTCTTTTTCTGAATGCTGCAGCTAACAATGTAAGAAGACACGAAAAAGGACTAGACCATAATGCACAAGTGATCACATTTCACTGGAGTTGTACCTTGTATAATACCACTAGACAAATGATTGATTGATTGATTGATCGATTGATTGCTTGATTGATTGATTGATTGATTGATTGACTGATTGACTGATTAAAACTGCTCACAAAAGGTCTGTGGATTATCTTAGGTAACTGGGTCATGATTTCTGGAAAGAGACACTGCTGTGTTTTTAAATGTTTTTTTTTTTAAATGTAGGGCTGTCAAGTGATTAAAAATTATCTAATGAATTACATGCTCTGTGATTAATTAATCCAAATTAATCATATACATCAACTTTTACTGTGAAAGTATTTTTAAAAATTCAATTAAATTGAATTTTGGTAGATGTGTCATGGTAAAGCTGCTGGATTTTGGACAATATTGTCTCTGTCCTCTACCACCGAAACTGGTCTGTAGTCCATTGCAATCCATTTTGCAAGGGAGTTAGTTGGTTGGTCACAGGTAGACTTGCTCAGTTTGCATCTGAATGCCTGGTCGAGTGTGGCACAGGGCTGACTACTAGCACTAGCATCAGAAGCTGTGCTCAGTCGAACCTCCGGGTTCATCACTAAATGCTTTGTGCTGAGGTGATACTTCAGGCTCGAAGTACTCAGATGGTATAAAAATTCCTCATTACAGAAATTGCAGAGAAGGGTGCTGCTATCAACAGTTCATTTAGGCATTTTTTAAATGTAAACATTCCATTCAAGGAGCCATGCAGCGTTGTCTCATCTGCCTCCATCATGTGCAGGCCACCGTGGCTTCAATGAAGCACCGGGTCAAGGGGCACCACGGAATATGATTATTCAGAGTTGATTTTTCTTAATGCGTTATTTTGTCTGTGATTAATTGATCAAAATGAACACGTTATTTTAACAGCCCTGTTTTTTTGGTGCTTTAAGCACCACAAGCCGAGTGCCACCTAGTTCTATTATACTGAAGGGAAGGCAGACATCTATATGGCTGATATCTCCAACACTTTGAGGTGAACTGCCCCTTTAAGCAGATACTGAGCAACATTAGTATTTACTTGGAGTCCTGAGGGAATTATCTGGCACTTTAGCTGCTAAATGCTCCACTATGTTCACCGGTTAGTCTCTAATGCTGCCTGTTTGGTGGGATGGTAGTGTGCAGTGGATTTTTAGAGCTTTGGCTGAAAGAAACAACCCGTTGCCTGATAATAACACTCCAAAAGTAACATTGCAGGCTGTTAAACCAAAACAATGTGAAAATACGTTGAAAGGTTTGTCATTACCGGCCCTTTCTATATTGCACATAGCATCCACACTTGGCTGCAGCAGCATACATCTTACTGCATGCAGCAATCTGCTATAATCAATGGATCAGTGTGGTTTAAGGCATATGCACACTGTGAATATTTATGTTAAGGCTTCCTCTTAAAATCTGGCAATTTTTGTGTTTTTTCAATATGCCAATTCTCATGTCAGATAAGCAGTTCTAGCTTACAAAGATTGCAAACCATAATTATACTGCCTGAGATGACAACTAAACCCTTTTATTGCAGTGACGCGATCCAGCTCCTTTAATTGAATAGAATTACATCTGTGAAAGCATGCCAGAATCAAATATGTCTCAGTCATCACAGTCTTGATTTCTTGCTGTGCCTCAGTTCCTTTGTGCTTCTCACAGTCGCAGTCTATGCTTTATTTTCCTCTGCAGGATCAAACATGTTTTTTTGTAGGATGATGGGTCAGCAGGTGCTTCTACTTTCAATTAAGATACACTGTACATATTTTTGAAATATTTTTTTCACGTTTTTATTGTAATTTTATTATTATTATTATATGTGTATCGATTTGTGCAACACTTTTTGGAATTTAATTTTCTTTTACTATATTTATGTCATGCACCAGTACTCCAAAACAAATGCCTTGTACATGGAAAAGCTACTTGGCAATAAAGTGGATTCTGATTCATCACTCTCAATTTTGCCCCTGAGCTCTGCAGACAACATGTACATCTCATTTGCATTAGCTGGCCTCTTTGTCTCAGCATATATCACAGGGGAACAGGTCATGGTCTCTAACAGAGGTCAGTGTTTTCAAACTGGGGTTTGGTTGTCAAGCTGACTTACCAATGAGGGAAGCTGATAAACACTGATATGACACTTGTGTTATACTGCACAGTACCAGGCAGGCAGGCTCAGGATAGTAGTTGTACAGCAGAGTACATTAAATCCTTAGGTTTCCAGTCTGCTGGCTGAGATGTGGGAAATGTGTTTTGACAGTGAATTAGTTTCTGATTGGAGCCCAAGTGCTGAACATCAACATTATTATTTTCAGTAATCAGATACTTAAAATACTCCAAACTGAGGTTCAAAAGCTCCACAGCATTTAGCTTCATTGAATCAAGGTATATGTATATATTTTGATGAAGATTTGTTTTCTACTTGGAAAATTACTTTGTATTTTAAGGGCAGAACTCTTTTACAGCGCAGACTAATTTCAATTTTCAAAGTCAAACATGTATTGTATTTCATGTATCAAAGTATAATAGGGCCGCTGAGCAGTCAAGCTCTCAGATCTTTAATAGATATGTACCTTCAAATCACCTTTTTCTGAATGGCAATTTGGCTGGTGCACTAGACGGCCGCAACACAATGTTTAATAATGTTCTCAGTGAGCATTAGTTTGATGCATGAGAGTCAGACGGCTGATTTGTTACAGCAGAGGTATCATTTGGCTGAATGTTTCTGCGACACCTCTATTAAATGCTCTGGCTTTGAGTACACACCGTAGGGCTAGTATCTGAATTGACGGAGGTGGTTATCCCATCAATATTCATAATGGGAATGTAAGACAAAGACACAGAGTAAATGAACAGCTAACGCAGCATGCTCTGCAACCTGCTGAATGAGGAATGAAGGAGAAAATGAGGCAGCCCTGCAGAAATGATTGGCAAATGAGTATGAGCAGCCTTGTCATCAACACAGATTAATGTGTGGGACTTATGTTTGTTGGATGGAATGACGTTAAAGATTTGGCAAATTCCCTGATACCTGTCCATCAAAACAACTTTGGAATCCAACACAGCAGAGGAGGAAGCATCCACCCAGCAACCTTGGCTAGATACAGGAAGTGCTAATGTTTGCGAACAAAGCAGGACGCTACATGTCTCCTTCTGAGTCATCATCACAACATGTAGCAGCTGCTATTGGGGCTAAAGGTGCACAGTACTGAACAGTGGTTTCTTCTGTTCTGGGCACTGACTGTATTGCTCACTGCACTCCTGCTGGTAAACAGCACTGTGGTTACCATGCGGCAAAGTAAGACTCACAATCAAATGACAGCAGGAGTCAGAGCATTGACGACCTGTATGCTGTATATGACAAAACAATTTCACCTGATGTTCCATTCTGGCTTTTTATCCACTCGACAGGCATGGCTCCAGGGATGGCAGTGTCGGTCAATCCATTATTTTGGTCCAGACTAAAGTGTCTCAACATCTATTGGATGGATTGCCATGAAATTTGCTACACACAATCATGTCCCCTCAGGAATGGTGATCCCTTAACTTTTCACCCCGCATCATCTTTAGATCACAATTTTTTATTACTCCAATACTGTAGCTCAGTCCATAGGGACTTGGCTTGGGGACTGGAGGGTGGCTGGTTCAAGGAATGCAGTGTGGACTGGTAGCTGGACGCTGTTTTTTAGTCTTAGCGACCACTCAAAGTGCTTTACAACACAAGCACCATTCACACACATTTTCATACACTGGTGGTCAAGGCTATCGTACAAGATGCCACTTGCTCATCACATAAACATTCACACACACTAACACAGTGATGGGATAGAGACAATTAAGTCCCACCCACACCAGAGGAGAAAACAATTCATTGCTCTCCATTGGCTTTGTATTGCATGAGGATGCCTCCTTATCACTTCAGTCTGCAAGAAGACAACAGAAAAATGCCAAAGCTTCTGTTTGGTGGGACGCATTACAAACAGGGTAAAGAAGCCAGAACTACATTTTATAAACTGCTAAACCATAAAACTGAGCCTTTAAGAAGACAGAAGTGGGTTTCATTAAAAATGTACCTAACTTTCATGAGGCTGAAGCTATTAAATAAAGTACAGTTGCTAATTTGGCCAGACAAACTGCAGAGGCTGAAGCTAATTAAGCTATGCAAAGCCTGGTTTTGATCTTCGTTAGATTAATTGATGATCTTTCCTGTTGATTTAATAAAATAGTTGTAAATATCAAAGTGTGTCACTACATGCCATTCAGTGGGATCATTTCTCCAACATAAGCAAGGTAAAGAGAAGTGACACTGAGACAGACCAACATTATTGAGTCTGTCAGTGTGACAGACACGCTGAAATCTAATGTTTGTAGCCAGCTACAGGCATTTTGTCAGTGTTTTAGCCCTTGGTTGCACATCAGGATATACTACTTCCTTACAACATTGCACCCTGAGCTTTGACCCTCTTGCTCATACATCCGTTACCTTGGAGATTAAACAAAACGCCAGTTGCAGAGCTTGCCAGGTACGGAGGTTAAGTGCAGCTGTGTTTTCTTTGCAATGAATGTAGTCTAGTTTAAAAATGTTAAGTTATAATTGCATGCATTATAAATTCTAACATACTACACTGCTTTAAAAAATACGCTTTAATCACACATCACATCTTAATAAACAAATTATTCAAGTTGAAAATCTTTACTGATGTACATTGTATAAGTTGTTGAGAACAAAAAAGGATCCACCCACTGAGGGCTGGATTCAAAATTACACCAAATATTAAAGTAGAAATTTGAAATCACGGCAACTCATAATGTGATTCAGTAGTGTGTATGGCCCCCATGCGCCTGTATGTACTCCTGACATTGTCTGGGCATGTTCCTGATGAGTCAGCAGATGGTGTCCTGGGGGATCTCCTCCCAGACCTGGATCAGGGCATCAGTGAGCGTTCTCTGGTGAATGCCAGTCAAGCTTCACAGTGCTGGGCTGTGAGCAAAGGTCCCACTAGAGGATGTTGGACCCTCATGCCACCCTCATGAAGACAGTTTGGTCAGAAACATGCACCCCAGTAGCCTGCTGGAGGTCATTTTGTAGGGCTCTGACAGTGCTCCTCCTGTTCCTCCTCACACAAAGGAGCAGATACTGGTCCTGCTGCTAGGTTGATGCCCTTCTATGGCTCTGTCCAGCTCTCCTCGTGTAACGACCGGTCTCCTGGTATCTCCTCCCTGCTCTTGAGACTGTGCTGGGAGACACAGCAAACCTTCTTGTGACTGCATGTATGAATGTGCCATCCTGCAGGAGCTGGACTAACTGTGCGACTTGACTGGGCTGCAGGTACCGCCTCATGCTACCAGTAGTGACAGGACACTAGCAGAACACAAACTAAAGAAGAATCAGTCAGGAAGGATAAGGAGAGAGCAACTGTCTGTGGCCACCACATTTAAAACCATTCCCTTCTCAGGGGTTGTCTTGTTTTTTGCTTCTCCATTGCACCTGTTGTCACTTGCACCAAAGCAGGTGAAACTAATTCACACTCACTTGTGCTTCCTAAATGGACAGATTGATATCACTGAAGTTTAACTGACTTGATGTTAGACTGTGACCATTTTTTAAGTAAACTTACAATTGCATTTCTGTCTTTATTTTCATATTTATGTAGTTATGTTTTGTTGTCGGTAATCTTTATGAGCTATCAATAAGCTATCATCTGTCTATGGCTCAGTAGATGTGGCGCATCTTCCACGGTGCAGAGGATTGTGGGTCAAAATAGCCAGAGAAGCATGCTGGCTTGTATACTGCAAAATCTGACCACATGTAGTATAACATGCTAGTATATTTGGCATACTGCATTTGACGTACTATGTATTGGGACATACTACATCTTTTTCTGGCATACTGAATAGTATAGTAATATGGGTATTGGAAAGCATGGCATGTTTTTTTCTCTGTTTCACCATTGTGTAACTTGTGGGAAATTACCCAGATTACTCAGACTTGTTGCAAATATGTGGCATGAATGTGGTAATTTATCAGGCATGCCAACACATTAACTGAATCTTTTCAAAAACTCAACTTGTGTCTGCATGCTTTTGTAATGTTATTGGCTTTATCTATCATATTTTCCATGGAGGCAGCTGATTAACTGGGTAATGAGAAAACTTAAATCCCATTCAGATAGATTAATAATTAACTTTATATGTTGCCACGTGTAGAGTGCCTGCTCCTCATCTCCTGTTTTGCAGTTCTGTTAAGTGAACATTGGAAATGTAACGTGTGGTTCCTGTTCCACTAACCAGGGTGTGGCCCAGTTAAATAGCTAGCACACTCAAGTGTAAAGTATAACAGTACTGAGATTATATTGTCTGAGAATCTGCATCAGTGCACAATTCCCCACATTTTTTTCCTCTGTGTAAAAACTCTACTTACAACTTAAAACATGTAATTTCAGTCAAAAAAATCAAGAGAACAAAAAGTGTTTATTTTTATTCACATTCAAGTATTTAAAAAAACAACAGCTTTGAACAGGTCTGTAAAGTTCATAAAAAATTAAATATGAAAATATCAGAAACAAACAATAGGTTGACAAACACAACAGGACCTGTAAGAGAGAAAGCAACAGACGAGTAGAAAAGTAACTTGGTGCTTTGGTAAAGCACATCACAGCCTCTTGTGGTTCAGTAAACCTCTAAAATGTCTGTGTTGATCAGGATTATGACAGAACTGTAACAACAGACCAGAAACACAGGGAGGGATTAAAAAAAACAAAACAAAACAAACATGAAACAGCTGAGCTAAACCATGATCAAAACATCAATCTCAATCAATAATACAGGCAGAGAGCATACTATTTAAATAAACCCAAACATACCTGCTCTCCACCATCATAAATATCAGCATTTTGTTCAATGCTTCATATGTTGTACTAATCAGTGCAGGCATTATAACATTCATTCGCATGGACAAATAGTTATAACTATCATTGAATAAATATGAAAATAAACAGAGCAAAATCATCAATAAGGTCTGATGAACAATCAACCTGTCTTATTATTTTGACTCATTTTTCTTCTTTGGTCTTTGCACACCTGGTGCCCAAGACAGCAAACACTTCTTGTAATTAAATACTTCACTCCATGTAGAGCTGAAGGAATAAATCACTTCAGTCAGACAAAAACAACTGAACTCAAGCTGTCTTTTTGGAGTGTGTGTGAGGTCACGCAGGCATGTGGTATACCCAAACAACATCCTGCATTTCCCCAGCAGAGCTGTACAGTACAGTATGGTACAGTACATTTACTGAAGTGGCAGCAGCTTCAGTAAAACATGCACTTTGTAAATTACATATGATCTTTTATGGGTGGTAGCCTTGCAGGTTGCTAATCTGACCAGTATTAGACGATACACAGCTTTACTCCAACAAGGACCTCACACCATGAGTGATATTTATGAGACTGCATGACTCATGAATTCTTTTTTACCACAGCTGAACAGATACACTATCCATGCCAAAACACCACTATGGGCAGTAGCCTTGTGCGAGCTACTCCAACCAGTTTTGGATGGTGCATCAGCTTCCAGCAACAAGAAACTAACACCATAAGTGGTACTCACAGAACTACATGTTTTCAAAGGGGTGAAAACATCCACCCCTCATTTACACTCACAGACATAATGACCATTGTCAAGGGCCTTGTCCTTGATAATCTCAGCTGTTAGCCTATGATTCAAATCAAGTAAGGCCTTCAGCAGGTCATTTAAACTGGCTTCTCTGCCCCTTTTCTCCATCCAAACCTTCAGCAAGTCATGGATCTTGTCATCATATTGAAGGCCCTGTCTGCTTTTGATCTCATTGTCGCTGATTCCAAGGTGACGGAAGAATCTCTTGTGAAGGTCGTAGTCTATTTCTTCGAAATACGCAAGGCAGTTCTTGAGAGATTCTTCACCTACAAACAAAGAAAGAGCTTCATTCAAGCACCCTGGCCTTGCTCAGGTATGCTGTCACCACTGTAGTAATGGCAACAGTGACTTAAGGTGGAGTGTTATATTTGAGGGAAGGAATGAAAAGAAAAATACTTTACCATTCACTGGAACAAGTGTGGGAAATTGCTCATCTTCCTAAATGACAAGAGAGAGAATCAATGATTAACATCCAACCAAGTGTGTTAAACTCTTCATGAGTCATAATTTGTAACACCTGGTGAATACAACTCATCTCTTATTCAGTTACTTGGCATGTCCCATGCTCCCTTGCTTGAATTGAAAATTGTTTGCACTAAGAATACAAACAAGTATTTCAGGTTTGAAATATAAGGAAAGCCGGCCTATAAGGATATCTCTCTTTATGTTAATCTTTAACAGGTGTAATAAGGAACATGGACTCATCAAATTCTGTTTCTGATAATATCAAAACAACTTTGAACAACAATTACAGGAGCAACTGTGTAACAACACAGACAAAGTAAAGAAGACATGTTTCACAGTGTGTAATTCACAACTAACCCTAACCCCAACCCCGGGGACAATGAGGCCTTCACTTAAATGTATTTAAGTATTCACAACTTCAAGGAATCTGAAACATGACAGGGTGAGTGTGAGTTTTTAAATCAAAGGGTTGGTCAGCAAAGCTGAGTGTAGCTTGTTATGCCCACATGCAGAATGATAGTGATGAAGTGGGGGAGCACAGTCAGACCTGTGTGACTAAACAGCTGTGAGTGTCTGTCGTTGAGACAGCAAAGCATTATGAAACAAACAAGTAGCAAGCAGATGAAAAGGAAGAAGGCAAAGAAGGAAGCAAGGATGGAAGCAGGGGTGGAAATGAGCTGTTGCTCTCACCCTGTTGGGCTGTCTGGGGACCACGGGGCTGGCTTGGGGGGAAGGAGGTGCAGGGAAGGCGGAGCAGGGGAGGCCAATTAGACTGTGCTGGGAGTTACTGGCTGAGCTGTTGAGGCTTTCACACAGCACTTTGCGCTCATCCTCCGTACCGGTGGAGGATATGGCTCTCACCAGTTGCCTGGACTGGATCAGACTGATGCGGCTTGGCCTGCGGGTTTCTCCGTTGCTGCTTTCCTCAGTGGGACAGGTGTCGCTGTGATGCTGGAGAGGATGATGAACATGTTTAAAATGGCATCCAATATGTCCTTTAGAAAAAAGACTCATTCTAAAACACCTTTATTTTTCTCAGTCCACTGTACATTGGGTAAGGGCTGCTGCATTCAACCTTACTATTTGATTGAAATCTATCCATAAAATGTAAGCAAACTTTAGTCTTTAAATGCTTATTGTACTGTTCCGCATTAGTTTTAAGCCATCCTATAGTATATACAGAAATATTCCTCACCTGTCCAGCTTTCAGCCCGTCAGGATTTCTCTGAGAGCCTAAGGAAAGGATGAGAAGAGGGGTTAAAGTCCACAAGCAGCTATTTAAAAGCATGAGTGACTTGAATTATTTTTAATGAGTAAACTGACACTAAATAACAAAGGACTGAAAACTACTGCTGCCGTCAGTGTCTTGTAGCGTTCATTGCAACACCTCTGACCACACAAATCAGTGATGTCAGAGTGTGGGGATTTTCATAGGTCAAACCTGATTGACACAGCACCAATTTGTGTCCGACTGGATAGAGTTTACCAACAGTGTGGCAAATGGTAGAGACTGAGAAAGCCACCTTCACCTGGCTTGAATCCAGACGGAAAGGTGTTAAACTGTAAGTTGTCAACAGCTGAAAGCAGTTCAGCTTCAAGTTTGGTCTGAACAATGACATACACCCTTGCAGGCAGTTGCTTACGTAGGCCTGCCTGATATTACGTTTTATCCTACTGCACCCTGTTCCAACATCATCAGCAGGAAGTGGTGCTGCAGCACATCATTTGCTGCACTGCCTGTGGCTGTGTGATCATCAGCTGAAACAATCCTCATACCTGCTATGAGAGTCCAGTTCAGCAGGTTTCTGTGTCTTTACTGCTACAAAAACATGCAACATGTTGGCACGGTTGTGTGGAGCACAGCCAATGTGTGTCAAAGACACAAAGCCTGCAGTGACATCACGCTTCATCACCCTCACACTAAACCATTCAGTACACTACTTGTTTCTGTGTGATTTTGGACTGTAGTTCAGGGAAAACAAGCTATTTGGTGACATCACCTGATATTTTACAGACAAAAAGACTGGAAACTAAAAGATTAATCATTCATTTTCTGAGACTGGGTTTAAATGTGTAGTTATGGCAGAGGTAAAATGATTGACTGTGTCCTGACATGTCTTTGCAGTCCGAGCTGAACAACATTTATGAATGGTGGTGGACTTGTACATCCCAGTGTCTTTAGATTCAACACTTGACAAGAATAGCATCAGATTTGAAGGCCAGGTCCCAAGATGACACTCAATTTCCTGCTATAAAGGAATGTGACTTTTAGCCTGTAGCAAGATAGACAAATCCATGGTGCATCAAATCTTGGCTGTCAGAAATGGAAATGTGTTGTGTCATGCTGCGTGCCATAATTTCCATTGCCAGGTCTTTATTTCCTGACTGCACCTGTTGATGCTGATGTTGTTATTGTTCTGATGAGTATATGCTGATTGTGGCAGGGCAGATATTCAACTACAACCTATTCTTCAAGATCTCATAATGAATAGCTTCAAATGATTTAGTCGCTTCCCCATCATTCGTGTTATTTACAAAACATGGAAATGAAGGATTTGAAATTTTTCCCGCACAGTGTGTAGTATTTGTACATTTTAAAAAGGTACAGCATTATCTTATGTAATTGATTCAACTATATTTCTTATATAAATTGTTTACCTTTTCTGTTCTGAGACTGTAATAATTTAATAATTGAAAATTGTGTTGCATCTGTTATTGATTTTTTCATTTAGTACAAGTAATGGTGCTTTTATTTTGAAGTCTCAGCTCAAGTCTCACTGGGCTGCTCTCGCATAAGTAAATCCTCCTACAGACTGAGATTTTATCAGTTCTATATGTTCAGTGCAAGCTACGCTGTGCAACATGGATCTAATAAACTTGGGTATGACATCAAGTTTGATGTATGCACATGTCACATTATTAAATAACCTAAAGTTTTGTGGGCACTATATACTGCGGTGTGTCTGTGTGTGTTTGCTAGCTGCGAAGTCACTCTACTGGCAGCTGCAACTCTGCCTCTATTTCCTTCCACACTTCGTCCTCCTTTCCGCAATGATAGTAAGAGCTGGAGCACACATCATACAGGCAAGGCTTCTGCTGCTACAACTCCCACACTACTTGTTGGTTTAGGTTTAGCACCAGTACGTCACTTCATGCTGCATTTATATTGGTTGGCTAGTAGATGTAGTTCGTAACAGCAGTCACACTGTGAGATGGTCATCACAAATGTCTGACACTGTCAGAATTTTATCCCAGGCTGTCTTTGATTGCAAGACCGTGACAATGTCCATCCTTGAACCTCTCTCACTGTGTGACATAGGAACACTGTTTAGAGCCACAACCAACAATATCGCCACGTTTCTTTCACGCTGGTTATCGTTCATCTGGGACAGCCCAAAAATGCAGTGTATGCCGGGCTTAAGACTCACAACACCGCTAAGCAAGCATGAATAATTTAATGCTTTGTTTTAAGTTTTATACTGGTCACAATGAACTTTAATTGATATCAACGGTTAAAAAGAAATCTCTGAAGACCATTTCTTTTTGCAGCATGCAGCCAATGTGGTATATTGATATGTTTGTCTGTATTTTACTTTGGTAAAATGTTATTCTACATGCTGTGCATGCTACTGTTTATGTTAAGCAACCTGGTCTCTATATTTCCTCATGTATACTGTGTGTTTAGTTTTTGCTGTGGATTCGGAGAGAAGCCTTAAATAAACCGGTAGCAAGAAAGCCATTACATCTAGAAACGAATTTTTACCTACCTGTTGCTTGACGTCTCCTTATGAATATATAAGCAAATATCCCGATGACCAGCAAAACACCAAGAACAGGTACCACAATCTGCCAGATCTCTACTGATAAAAAAAAGCACAATTGACAACCCTCAGCACCACATTATGGTATGATAATAAATTTCATACTTTGTTTCTCTCTGGTATTACAGTTTGACAGATATGTAAAGTCATAGTAAGTATTTTTGGCCTGAATATTAGACCTTTTAAATCTGTTGTCTTTATGTTTGTTGAGCTTTTCAGTGAGTGGTGTACCTGAAGCAGAGACAGAGATGGGCTGGATTTTTTTGCACTCTGTGTTGGCAGTCGGGGTGCAGTTCCTCACTACCACTTCATCCTTTCCGCACCTAGTTTGAATTCAGGCAAAAAGATAAATTGAAAGCATGAAGGAATTAAACTGAATGAGGCCTTTTAGGAGCAGTCTTCAATTGAGATATGTGCAACATAAAAAGGATTATTTTTTCAATCACTCACGTTGTATGAAGCAAGCATCAGGTGTGTTCTCTGTCTGGTTGGCAAAGACTCACCTTGAACACTTCTTGCACACCTCACAGGCATCGTCAGGGTCACAAAATTTTCCCAATTTGCACTGACATTCACGATCTTGAGTGTGAGTACATGGCCTTACAATTTCCTGATCTGAGAAAGCAACATGAAAAAGACCTTGTTAAGTCTGAGTTTATGCTCAGAGCACTTTGAAAAGGTTGAATATTGATTTTTCTTCCGTAGTCATTCCAATCGATAGTGTAAAGCCGTCAAGCAGAATTACCTAAGCGACACTGCGTGCACTTGAAACACTGCCTTCAGTCCGTTGTCATGCTCGGTGTATGTCCCATACTCACACTCCTCACACTGCCCCCTCCGTCCTGCTCCGTTACAGGGTGATATCAGACGTGTACCTAACACACATGCAGAATAACCCAGAATGATGTTATACACCGACTTCGTTGACCCTTCAACTGAACCTGTCACTCTCCTAATAACAACCAATCACGATCAAGCTCAGCCTGCCTCATAGTTCTCGTGATGGATTTAGGATTCGAGCTGGTGACAGAACTTCAGTCTCAGAGGACTAAATCAAGCGTGGCTTCATGTGTCTTACCAGCTGGGCAGTTTAAACAGCAGATGTTGTCATTTGGGTATTCCATGTTCTCTCTGCAGTGGACGTCCCGCTGTGTCCTGTTGCGTCCCAAGTCTCGGCCAGGATGTGGAAATGCCCCTATGGGTTTGAGGGGCCACATCAATAAGAAATAAACCTTTGAAGAGAAAAAACGACAGTCAACAGGTTAAAAACTAATAATGTAATTGTTTGCTCCCTTTTTGTTTTACAATCTGTTACATTGAAAAGATTAATTAACTGATGGAAAATTAATGAGTAGGCATTTTTTGTTTCTAATTCATTGGCTCCAGCTTTCTGTCTTTTGGACAGTTGGTGAGACAACACAAGACATTTAAATACGTCAGCTTCTGCTAAAAAAGGGCAATGTTCTCTATTTAATAGACAGATGAAATGTGACATTTTATAGACCAAACAAATAGATAAAAAAGGGACAGTCTCCTGTTTCACCTGCAACTACTGATTATTTTTCCTCAATTAATCGATTAGTTATTTGGTCTATAAAATGTCAGAAAAAAGGTTAAAAAATCTGGATCAGTATTTCCCAAAGCCCAAGATGACATCCTCAAATGTCTTATTTTGTCCACGACCCCAAAGATACACAGTTTACTGTCAAAGAGGAGTACAGAACCCCCAAATATTCACCTTGACTTTTTTTTCTTAAAAAAATGACCCAAACACATTGATCAATTATCAAATTGGTTGACAATTAATTCAATAGTTGAAAACTAATCAATTAAGTTCTTGCAGCTCTATTGTAAACTGATCTCTCTGGGCAGTTGGTTGCAACAAACAAGATTTTAGAGTCACCTTGGATTCTGAGAGACTGTGACGGCTAGTGAATCACTGTTTTACAGTTTATGTACCCAATCAATCAATTGAGAAAATATCAGCAGATTCATTGAAAATGAAAATGATCTTTAGCTGCAGCTTTGTTTCTGCTTGCTTTTGTTGTCTTTGCTTTGTTCATTTTCCAGAAAGGTGCTATGCATTTCTTTTTACATATATAAATAAATAATTACCACATTATTCTATTTAGTAAAACTTTAGGAACGTAACCGCTAAAAAGTGAAAGCATTCACTATTTAAAATAATTTGGATTTTTATTATGGTAGTATGCATTCATTACTTAGTTTTTCCCCCTCATAACTGTGTCTGACCTATCTGATAATCTCTTCCTTCGATGACAGTCTGGAGTCCTTTGTAAACACATCAGTTCCGCTCACAGGAAATGACTTGTTTACCAAGGAATGGTTATCAAAAGTTTTAATACTGCAAACATTTAGAAAAAAAATATGAGTCATTTGACTCTCCTGCTTGTTTGATAGAGATATGGTTAAGATGATGCAACACTTCATAGGACCGTGCCCGACCAATGGAATGCACTTCTGATCAGGCCACAAGCTAATACACAAGATTAGAGCTGGGCAGGTGGATATGATAGGAGGTGGGGATTTCCTTCAGACAAGCTCCAACTCCATCTTCTGAGCATGAAAACAGCCTGATGAAAATAGTGCTACAAAAATCAGCCAGGCTGATGGAATGGCACCTTAAACCTCCAGCTCTAACAGGAAGTGACACAAACAAAGTGTATCCAAACAGTCAACACCTGGCCAGGTTGAGGGAATAACCAAATAAGGCAATCATACATATCTCAGATTGCCGTCCACACCCATTATTTCCCAGGAGTATCCATATTCCCTATTTTGCCAGAGATCACATGCAGGGGCAGGGCATCTTCTTAGCAAGCACAAACACATGTGCACCCACGCGAAAAAAAAAAAAAAAAAACCCACACACACCTACTTTGATGTGTCTTATAATAAAAAGTAGTAAAAAAAAAACAACAACACAATAATACAACATATTATATACCACAGAATAAGCCTGTCAGACTGAATAGTCCATTAAGGGAAAACTCATACAAACCTCAACTGAAAACTAATAAAAAAAAAAAAAAACATTTTTTTTTCAACAACGCACAAATATATAAGAAATGTCAGCCACAATGTAAAGGCATCTTCTGTCAGGCTTTAAATCGGCATGCATATAATCCCTACAACGACATTTTATTTTGATAAAATTAAACTTTCTGTGTACACTTACTGTCGCTTCCGCCAGCAGACTATTCAGAAGGGTAAGTGCATGAGTACCACGCAAGTCAGATATAAAGCTAAAATATTAGTTGAATAAAGATATTTGGCGGATTACAACGACGCCGAATTGAAGACAGATTACAAAAATATAAAAAAAAAAGTTTGAATGGCATTTACGAATTATACGTGCGGTAATTTTGTAAGAGCACGTCAAAATGACGCATTTTTATATGAAGATTGGCAACGCACCAGAAAGATTAGTTTAGTAGTTTAGTTTAGTTAGAGCATATTGGGGGTTTTATTGGTAAATGATGATTATTGGTTTATACTGTTACTTCTTAAAATGATAGTCGCTAATTTAGCCTGTTTGAGGGGGAAAAGCTTGAATGAATGAGTTTTAAGCCCTCGGGGAATTTCACAGCTGGGCTCAGACTGGCTAGGGAGAGACTGACACTCAAATGTGACATTCTGCGAAGCGGTTTGTGAGTAGACACAAAGTGGTAAACAGAAAAAGTCCGCTCCTAATTTCATGTCCCAAATGATAAAGGTTGTGATAAACTTGAGAATTACATCGAGACACGTCCATACTTGTCATCACAACTATATTGAGGCAATACAACAGAAACTAGCCTCCGATAAAAGACTTCTGAGAGACTTGTGAAAGTTAACGAATTGTGAAAGTTCCTACTGTACACGCTCTTGGATTATGACTCAACCGCTGTAAAGTGTTTCTAACTTTCAGGAAATGCCGTGTTGTCATGAGCGAAACAGGTCCATTTAGCGACTCAATTAAAGCCACAGAGCTGGCAGCTGGGCCCAAGAGTAAAGAAAACACAAAGTAAACTTTTGTGCGGTGTTCCGTTTCAAAGACACTTACCATACATTGTAGCAACTCGGTCATGCTTTTGAGGAAATGGCAGCATCCACAGATTTAATTTGAGTCATTCCAAAACTTTCATGCGGCTAAACGATTTCACAGACGTCGTGTGTACTTCAGTCTCGAAGTTTCGCGCAGGTGTGACGATTTTGAGGTAATAATAATGACGTATGTCGGCTGGGTGGGGCCACACAGACATCGGAGCTAGCGTCCGCCCCACAGACAAGCAGACAGACAGACAGACAGACAGGTACAAATACTTTATTTATCGACAGAGGAAACACATAGAAACACACAGACCACTCATGAAAGAAGTTTTCAGATTCTTTACTTTAACATGTAAAGGTCCTGCATTCAAAAGCCTGCCACTTAGGGACTGTTCGTTACTTATAAGGAAGGAGGGGGTGGTGCCAAAAGACAGAGGCATATCATATAATGTTTTAGGCACTGGGGAGGGACTTGTGTTTTTTTTTTTTTATTTTGGCTTAGGGGAGGGGCATACAACTTTAAATGGCAGTATTTTGTAATTATTTTACTACATGCCTTTCAAGAGGCACCACCATTTATTGGGAGTGTAACGATCCATCGATCTGGATCGATACACTGATTTAATGATCAACAATCCAATCACATCAATGCAAAGTGGAAACATCGATCATATCGTCATCTTTAGCATAGGCTTTTATCTTGAAGGTTTGTGTCACTGTCAAACAGCGGCAGGCAGATGGTTAGCAGCCAAGAGAAAGACGATGAGGATAACATTATTTACACGGGAATAAATCAGCATAGTGGAAATATTATGGATTTCGGCACATGTAAACAATGACGTTACGAGACAGAACACAACGTGACGTTACCTGCCTGGACGAGTATCTCACTCGGCTAGCTTCTTGCTTTAGCAACATTAGCCGCTCTGTTTTAACAATGTTCGTCTGAAAAGCCGTGCATGCAGGCTGAAATTCAACCGAGCTGTTCTGTCGGGAGATGCAGTGACTTAAACCAGCGGTGAGTAAGATAAATATTACCGCTGCATGTCATTTGTTAAGCTATGAGAAGAGGAAAAATGTCCGCTAGCCGCTAGACTAATTAATGCAATGGAAACATGCCAAAGCTAATAATGGGTGATTAGCAAAAAACAAATGACAGGTCTCTGACCCTTGACCGTTATTACTGAGCTGAATGTTACACTTTTGTTTAATGGCCCTGTTAATCTGTTTTATGGCTGTTGGGAGAAGTTTTCCTTCAGGGCTTTAAGCCAGATATTCCTAAAGTTTTATTAAAAAGATGATGTTTTTTTTTCTTCCAGAAAGGTCTCTCTGTCAGAAAGCCCTTTGTGTCAGTGGAGTCAGTTTAAAGTGCACTTTACTGAACTTATTATTTATGTGTTTATGTGTTTTATGGCCAAAAGTAAAAAAGAAAGGGGTGTCAGCTTCTTCTCTAACAGACTGTGTTACTTAATATCGCCTAATATAGATCACAGACCCCTGAATCGTATCGAATCGAAATCGTATCACGGCACACTTTGTTATATCGGAAAATATTGTATCGTTGTTCATAGTATCGATATGATATCGTATCGTGATGAAACTGGTGATTTACACCCCTACCATTTATCACCATTTATCATAGCAAGAAACTGTAAAAATAGAAATTATCGATGGATTTCCAGTGGTTCTTGAACATATTATATGGCATGAGTGCTTCTGTCAAAAAAACAACAACAAAAAAACAACAACTTCAAATGACCTTAAAAATAACGATATCTCAACGAAATCACCTTATTCAGGGTCAAATTTTGTCAAATATGTTTCTTATGTTAGCATGTAAGCTATATGAAACTAGCTAACGTTAGCCCAGAAGAAATTTGCTACTAGCATACTTCAAGTATAGCACATTTGTTTAGTTTTTGACCACTGGACATCATAATGTTACAACACACATCATACTGCTCAGTACACTTTCATACTCATGTAGCTAACCTAGGTAGCTGGTTTTTAAATCTGGGTGGCGTGATATGTTGATTTTAACTCCAGGTGGTCCAGGTGTATTGCTGGTGGAAGCCTGAAGAGACACTTACAAAATATTAGCGACATGTTCTTTTGTGTGTTGTAGCGTTACGATGTCCACTGGTCAAAAACAAAACAAATGCGCTATGCGTGAAGTACATTGATGCTAGTAGCAAATTTCTTCTGGGCTAACGTTAGCAAGTTTCATATGCTAACATAAGAAACATATGCTACATGAGTTAGAAAACAAACTTACCGAGTGCTGTGGTGGCTCTGTGGTGGATACTGTCACTGTCGCTTTCGCCAACAATGCACTGCTGAAATTCTGAACTGTGGCCAAAACGGCCCCCCCAATTTATTCAGCTAAATTGCTAGACATGTTAGCAAGCAAGGAGAGCATGGAGAAGGTGATGGACACTAAAAACTCAAAGTACACGTCAAATAAAATTTCCCCAAACATGGTTTCTGTCATTTTACGGTAGTTCTTATCACGCTGATGTATGTTCAAGTGTTCATTTTCTCAGGTTAATTTGGTTTTAATTCATTATTTGTTGCTATAAACACAGTCTGATTACCCAGGCTTTTATTTTGGTACTTCTGCCGACCAGCAGTGTGCATTTGCATATTAGCTAAATATTTAGTTTCACCAAGCACATTTAGATTTAACATTTAGATTTAGATTTAGATTTAACATTTAAGTTTAACATTTAATATATAGATTTAACTGTGACATTATATTTAACATATTTCAAATATTGCTGTAAATGTGATAAAGAGTGACTTTAAAAAATTCACACCACTTTTTTAAATGTTGTTTGAAGCTAAATGTGGCAAAATGTTGCTGTTAGTTTCAGTGCCAGCGACTTTACAAACGGCATCTCATAACCGGCCTACTTGGTGAAAGTTGGTGTTTGTTCAATGCATCCACCTCACCACCGCTCCCACCTGCCCCATTCTGATTCTGCCACCTTTACTTTCATCGTTGTCTTTCCCCCTGATGCTGCTGGGCACTGTTAAACAACCACGGCGACCGGCTGCGTATTATGCCGATGTGAAAAGATGGCTTTTCCCCTCGGTGTCTGACACCGGAAGTCACTGCCCAAGCGCTGGATCTCAACGACTTCAGAGTGAGACCAGGTGGCTAAAACAGAATTGCTGTGGAACACAAAATGTTAGGATAATTGGTAATATTAACTATATTTTATATATTGATATAGACTTTGCCTATATGCAACAAAAGCATATAAAGTACACTGAATTACTGAATTTCAGTTATGGCTTTTAGTTTTTGTATGCCACCTCAAGATTGTCAGTGTCCCCATCTGGACACACCTATGAAAAATTTCTTGGGATACGCTCACTGGAAACCACTGGTTTATTCTAACAATGCATTCAACTTTATGAAGTTGTCATAGGTTTTTCATAGAAGCATACAGGAGTAGAAGTTTAAAGTAACATGGAAATACCCAAGAGGAGTACAAGTACCCCAGTATATATACTGCACTCAAGCGCAGTATATATACTGGGGTACTTGACAGCAGTACACTTGAGTAAATGTAGCTGCTGAGTTATTTTCCACCACTGACAAAAACCTAAATGCAGTAGTGGAAAAAGTATTCAGATCATTTATTTGAGTAAAAGCAGCAACATCACAATGTGAAAACACTCTGTAGCAGGTAAAAGTCTTGCATTCCACTTGAGTTGAAGTGCAGAGGTATTATCAGAAAAATGTAAAGAACCAAAAGTGTTTATTATGTAGAAACACCCTATTTAATTTAGAAATGCAAAACATGTAAATAAAACCCTATTCTGCTGTTACACACGTGGCATGTCACCTTGGGTGTATAAAAGTATATAAAAGTGCTTTCAGGCTGAATGAGGATGGCATCACTAGTGCTGCTTCAGTGCAAAGTGAATAACAGCTCCAAGTGGTTCCTCTCTGCTGTCAGGCCCTGCAGGATAATGGGGAAAACATAGTATTGTACAAAGCCTCTCATCACAAACTGCACGAAGTCTGCCATCATCACAGTTTTAAGCAAACCTCATTCTCCTGTGTGTGTGTGCCAGTTTAACAGTATCTAATGAGCAGTTGTCTGCAGCACATAGATATGCAGCCCAACAGGAAGGGGTGTGTTCAACTGAACTGGGATGAGGAATACGTGTTGATGCCAGCTGGAGAAGACATGGCGGGAAGAAAATAAAGCCTGATCCTCAGTTTCAGTCTGTTGGCTGTGACCGTAAGTTTAAGCGAAAGCCACAGACCTGATAGGTCAGCCCTGGACTCAAAGATTAGACTGATGGGTGAGTGATGTTGTCATGTGCTGCTGAGCAGATTGACAAATAGAGTCTGCAGTCACTCTATGAGCCTGCAGAGCACTGCAGCTCATCAACATCTTATTCCTAATTTTACAATACACTATGTTTGTTTTTCTATAATCATTTAGTTTCGGACTCACAGAGTGTGCTGCATGTGGACAAATTTCTGCCCTGTTTCCTCCTGCACACCGCTGGAACTTGTGTTTTTGATGATAAGGCCAGGGAGGAGGCTGAAACCTCTGAGCCACTTTTTCCAAGATAAGACATGAATTTTGCATTCAGATGGACTGTACTGCTTTCTGCTCATCTGTTGCCCCGAGGTCAAGATCAATTCCAATGATATGGAAAATATCTTTTTTTTCTTCTCTCACAGGGTTTTCTGTGTATACTGAGAGGAAGGTTATGTTGTGTAGGGTTAAGGGAAAATTTCTGACACACAGTGCAGGAGAAAATAGTTAAAACTAAGCACATTTATTCAGATTACTCTCCTTTTCTTCAAAGAAATTGTATTAAGCTTATCAAAGGGGAAAGAAAACCTGCATGGCGGTGGAAGAGGCATCGAGCCATAGTTGTAAGGTGTTGAGACTGACAGGAAACAAGCTGATGAGTCAACAGAATGCTTTGTGTGGCGTGCTTGTATCAAGACAAGTGCAGTATTGTGTGCAGTATCACAGTTATGTACGCAGTAATACTGAATAGTGGTTAACCACCTTTTAGGTGACATGTGACGTTTGTGTGCATCACAGTGATGATCTGATGGAGGCATCGAGACAGGCTTCTAAGAAAGGAAACAAATACTCTAAGAGGTTTAATTTTGGTGACTCTAAAATGTCTGTAGGTGTGAATGTGAGCGTGAATGATTCTCTGTTTCTGTGTGTCAGCCTTGTGATAGTTTGGCGACCTGTCCAGGGTGTACCTCGATTCTTTCCCAATGTCAGCGGGGAAAGGCTCCAGGCCCCCTGCAACTCTGTACCAGAATAAGTATTTAAGGATAATAATGATTGCATTTTACACTTGGGGGCCACTCATTAGGAGAATGAATCATTGGATGCAATGATTACTTCAGCCCCTTTTGCACTGCCTGTTCAAGGAGGGAACATTGTGCCGTTATGCTGTACTGTATATAAGGTATGATTGCAGAATGGGAGGACAGAGTGGTCTCTCCCTAAAGCTGCCATTGGAGGTGGCACCGAAAAAGTGTCAAGACAGGTTGACATTTTGGTGATGTGTTATGTGAGTGTCCCACCGCGGGAAATTTTAAAAGTAGCTCAAAGAGGAAGGACAGTGGTGGTAAATGTCCATGAATTGGGAAAACAATGAGATCCAGAAGCTTCTTACCCTCTGGACAGAGGACAAGATCAGCTGCCATATAACAGGGACACTAAATGATTGTTATTGCCATGTTTTGATATTGTTTTTGTTTATAAAGCTTTGCCAACACCTATGTCATATGTCCCACCAGAGGCCGACAATGTTGTGTTACATGTCACACCTGTCATGCCTCTTTTTGTTTATGATTACCAGTGAAAAGTACTGCAGTTTGTTTGCTGGTGTCTTCAGTCAAACATTTTATGTCTGAACTTTTTTGTCAAGATAATACAGCTTACACAACATTCGTAGTTAATACAACAGCTTGGTGACCCACTACAAAGATGAAGCAGGAATGTGGCAGTCAGGGGTGTAGCACCAAATTCTGGGCTATATGTATATGCAGTCCCTGTGGGCCCCCCTAGCCATTTCTCTCTTGATCCTTGAATTTTTTATGCACTTTTTTTTTTTTGCAAAGTCAGATTGCTTTCTTTCCCTTTCCCTTGTTTCTTTCTTTTCTGTTTTGGAACCATGATTACCCTTTCTTGGGGAAAAACATTACAGTGTTTTTGGTGCTCTAGCAGCATAAGTAGTCACTAATTTGGACTAGTCCTAATCAAAGTAAATCATTTTGCACATTTAAGGGGCAAGAGGGAAAGCTTCAACTATATTTTTTAAACATTCAATGGATTAATTCAGCCAGTTTTACCCAGGTAATGGCTCTAATTACTAAGAAAAAAAAAAACTGCAAACAAGTTGTGATGTGACAAAATCCTGCTCATACTGTATGTATGCATTAAACTGAGATTTAGAGGGGAACTACACCCAATTTCAGAATTCATATGTTATTCCTATGTTCTAAGACAATCCAAAACTATTAGTGAACAACTCTCCAAAATCCAAAAACTAGAGCACTAAAACTCAAAACTGTGATGTGGAGCTGCTCCATAGACAGTGACATTGACGTGAAAGATGCTGTAGATGACACTGGGAGCAGCCAGAGGAATGCTCTGAGTATATGGGTATATCTTCTATTTCATAACTGTGAACACTACAGTAAAATAAAGCTCATTTGGGTGAAAGAAGAAAACAAGCATTCTGTGGGTTCACAAAATCAGGCTCCTATTTATTGTCTATGGAGCAACTCCAGACTTTCTACTTGATGCTTTCACTTTGAGAGAGAGTAACTCATGTTAACAGATATTGATTGAACTTTCGCAGCCCATGGAAGTAACATTTAGGTGGTGTTGCCCTTTAGGGCGAGCACCTTTAGCATATTCATCACTTTAGCAGGTAAGTGTTAAAACGGCTGTAGTGTAAAAATTCTGCACAGTGAAGTCAAACATTTAACAATACAAGTCTGAGTGAAGACTGAAAAGAGAGCTAAATAAACTATGCTGAAAATGCTGAGGTTAGATGCCACGGGCACTAACTGCATGCAGTAACTCGAGGTTGTTCCTCTGGATTTGATAATAGTTGTTTGGAGCCAAGAGGGGATTTATTGTTGCTTAAAGGATAAATGGCTAGTAACAACATGCAAAAAAGCCCCAACATACCTCATACTTAACAGGTTAGAGTCATCCACTGGGATACAGTAGAGGGAATGAAAGGATACGGTGAGACAGCAGACTGGCCAAAGTGCACATACGTCCATTGATTGCATGAGGACATCGGTTAGGCTAAGCTAGCTAAATTGGTTTCTGTCATTCAGTTCTTCAACATCAAGCTGATTAATCGCAGCATTGAGTTTATAGCAGGTCCTATATTGACTATATGACTACATGACAATAAGTTATCCAGCCACATTGCTAATTTTAGCATCTAGAGGTAGGACATACAGTCACTCTATGGGCACAGCCAGGAAAAACAATCAATGATCTCATGATTGTTGAGTCCTGACTTACATGTTGTCTTATTTATTTTTGTCTCATTGATATGTTTGATTTATTCAAACAGATTTTACTCAGTTATTAAGTTAATGTTGCATGTCTGCAGTTTTCACAAAGACGCGCATTATAGAATTTTGGACTTTTCTTTTTGGACTGTTGATGAAAATAGGGAATGGTGTATAGTGTAAGGTTGGGCCTATGAGCAGAGCTTTGAATCATATGATTCTGCTGTTATGTGCTTAATGGTGATCCACCCACAGGACAAGCCTTTCTTTTCAGGCCACACCTTTTATGGTATGCTATTTAATCAGCAATGATGTAATGCTTCTCACAACCAGAACAACATGCTGATCCAGCCTTCATTTTAACCCTACCCGCTCAATACTTTATGGTGTTCCATTTAAGTGTACTGTAGGCCTATAATATTTCTGAAGAAAGCAGCCATTTTTTTTGTGATGAATGGGGATTCCCCTGCTTCAAACAAGGTTCAGAGAAAACTCAGTCTCACTGAGTGGAAGAAGCTGCAACAGTCATTGCAGTCATTGCAATTGGAGGTGGGATGTTTTTGTCTTTTTGACATCTGTCACCACAGATTAAGAACTGTGGGGACCAAGGTAGAGATGGGGATGATTTTCATATATCCTCTCATTTAGACTATTCTAACACTATTTTTACCTGTTTAAATCGATGTTCTTTAAACCACCTACAAACAATCCAAATGCAGCTGCTCGGCTTTTAACGACAAACAACAAGAGATCACATGACGCCAATTTAATCCTCTCATCACTGGCTTCTAATTAAATTCCACGTCCATTTTAAAACACTGTGCTGACTTTTAGAGCCTTGCATGGTCAAACACCCTCGTACATTGCTGACCTACTCCTCCCGTAATCGCTTAATTGGCCACTAAGGTCATCTGATTAAAAGTTACTGGCTGTCCCTCATTTCACCCGAGGTGAGAGCACTTTTCAAGCTGTTGCACCCAACTTATGGAGTGCTCTACCCTTATTGCTGTGATCACTAGATTCTTGTGATAACCTCATGAAGCAGCTGAAAACATTTTTATTTTGACAGGCTTTTGTTAGAATACATCGTCCACATTATTTATTACCTTTTATATGTTTAATGCCTTGTTTGTATGCATGTCTCTGCTCTCTTTTGATTTGTAGTTGCTGTGATGTAACTTTTCAGCTCTTTGCTGTTTGTCACTATTTTATTTTCACATTTATATTACTTTTATTGTGTATCTGTTTTTAATGTAAAGCACTTTGTGATTTTTTTTTTTATCTGTGAAAGGTGCTTTACAAATAAACTCTCAATACTTTACCAAAGAGATGATCACAGTGGAAAAGTAACATCTTTTGCACTTAAGTTGAAAAATACTTGGTTCAGTATGGTGCCATTCATTCACTGTTAAATCCTTCACTGTTGAGAGCGTATTAGCTAGATGGAGTTATTTTGGCTTAACACTTGTGCAGAGGCCTGTACTACTGGAGTTAGCAAGGCAACTTTAGGGTTAACTCTGGGTTTTCAGTACTACAAAGCTGTTTCTCTTTTTACTGAGATAAATCACCGTGGTAACCTGCTCCACAACAGGTCATGTTCAGAGCATCAGATCACAGCTCATCAACACCCTGACCTCTGACCAATCAGATCACTGAGGAAAAAAATATCCATGGACGAAAGTCCAGAGTCTCAGATAAAAAAACAAAGTAACGTATATGTTGTTATAGGTCAGTAAAATAATTTCATTGTTCCAGGGTTTTATTTCCACTGGTTTTAAAACAGAGCTTCTAACAAACAGAGAGATTGTTCACACACTGAACACATGATTTTAGCAGGATTTTAACTTATGCAACATTTATTTTAGTCAATGACAGTGTTGCTATTATACACTCTGATTCCATCACTGCAGCTCAAAGTAACAGGAGACACCTGTGTGATGACAACTAGGAAAAGGTATTTTATTAGAAGAATAATATACACAGTGTTAATTGGCTCCTGTTATCATAAATGCAACATTTGTGTCATCAGTCATTAACTAGGCTGCTTTTCCACCCTTTACTTCAGTAGCAGAAACAGTCTGGCATCACTTGAAAGTGTTTTATGTGACAATCATCATCCAACTAAATAGCAAAAAAAAACCAATGTACTAATATCACCTTACAGCCCAGAATTTTCCGTTATAACATTCAAGAGTTAAAATTCACATCCCGTGCCATTGACATTTTACTGTCTCGAAGTATCAGGCACTTTCAGTGTTGTTTCAACTCATACCATATAAAGCAGCCTCCTCCATTTATGTGTTATGTCCCCCGGTCTAGAGGAACCTAGACAGAACATGCTGTGATTCCCTCACTCTCCCCACTCCCAATAAAGGCCAGTTACAATATTTCAGTTTTTCAACAAAACAAGCAGTTTATTTAACCCTGAACTCCTACCATTTTAAACAAGAGAAAAGAACATGGCAAAGCCAAACAAAAAGGGCTACTCACTCTTACTAAGAAACTGCTTAAAGTGTTATATATACTGTATGCAAACAAAAGAATACAAGGAAACCTACTAATAATTGTAACAAGTAAACTGCTAAACAAAACTCAACTCACCTACTCAACACTGATTAAATAACTTTCCTAAATGCCAAAGTTATCAAATATTCACACTAGTTCTCCTAAATCAAAGGGTTTTTTGGCCTGCTGGTGATCACAACAATTTCACAAACTCAGTCTAAGTTCTGGCTCTGTTGGAGGTGGAAAAGTGGAGAAGAGGAAAGACCTTCTTTCAGCTGGTGGTTTAAAAAGCTTCTGTCCTGCAGTGGGCCAATCTGGTGACAGCAATCATCTGCAACAGCCCAATCAGCACATACCACCTGCCCTGCCACATCCAATCACCCTCCACCACATGCAGCTACACGGAGAGGAGGAGAGAGGACACCTGACAGATCACTGCAGACCAATATAAGCACAATACAGAAAAACAATACCAAAAAAATACCATCTGAGGCAACACCCCTGCCTCTTTCACATTATCACGCTCATGACTGGATAGGAAAACTCTGAGCTGACCGAACTAGATAATAACCAGATTTGTAGTACCAGTCACTATACTGTATATATACATATATATATATATATATATATATATGTATATATATATATATATATATATATATATATATATATATATATATATATTATATATGTATACTATATATATTTTTTATATATATATATACAAATAGTTGCTCAATTGTCTATTTTTCAAATGTTTTCAGAAACATGTTTTAGTGTGTTTAAAATGAGAAAGCTGGTCTGACTTATGGGCGGTGTTTGGTATTGGCTGTCTCATGTGCTGTTGTGTGGAAATAGTGACAGTTTCAGCAAATGACAAAAAGTCTTTTAAATTTTTTATAAAAGTTACCAACTACAGCTTTAAAAGAACCAAACACTACAAACAGCTGCTGCCAACAGGCGAAAGATGTTGCAATCATCAACTGGCATGCAATAATACATTATTACAATCAATTAAAACATACAGAAGGTAGGTGTAACTGAACACATTGGCTAGTATCCCATCACTGTTGTGCACATGCCTCTGTAAATCTAATTTATAATTAAATGTTTTTTTTATTCTGTTTTGTTTCATTTGTCTGTTTGAATGTTTGTGTGTGTGCTGTCATGGATAGTTGAGCTTGTTTTTCATAATTATACAATTTTTTTTTAAAGATATTAAACTGTAACATGTAATTTTATTGATTACTTGAATCACCAATAATCAAAGGACTGGTGTTGGAAACTAGCTTCAGCTACACAGCACATTTATACAGTGCATCTGACACTACTTCTGCATACTGTTGATGTTTCTCAGTACTTATACCTTACTAATATAAACACTGTATAAAAACAGATATTTTTTCATAAACCATGCTCAGGCTATCTATCAATGCTCATGATAGTTTTTTTTATTCTAATGTGTTTTAAGAAATAACGTTTCATTGTGCAATTCAAACATGAGATACAGAGTTGAATCAGTTTGTTCTTGTATGACTGTTGAATGGCCTTGATCCACCCACAAACCACAAACCTCACACCCAACTCTTTCTTTTCAAGCCATTGGCTGTTTGATGCAGAATTTCGTCACGGTTTATGTAATACTGCTCATCATGCTTCACAGTAGGTCACACCTACATTATACTGTACCGCATAACTGACGCATGACTCATACACTCAGGTGATCACTGAGCTTGCTTCCTGAACTTGCACAGAGAATGAAAGAGCAGAAGCTTCAGCGTCCGCTGATGATCACAGTAAAACCCCCAGAGTGAACAAACCAGGGTGAAATGTTTTTCTCCTTTGACTTGATCTAAGCAGGAATGCTTTCTTTATGTGCTGAAGTGAAAGCTCAGTGTGGTGTTATTCATTTTCAAAGCCAACGTTAAAGAGGAACACCAGTGATTTTACATATCAAAGTCTGTTTACAGGTGCTGAGGAGTACTACTGCACATGAGCCTTTATTTTCTCCCGAGGGAGCGGTGTGAAGTCTGATAAATGTCTTCAGCTGATGTCACTTGAGTCAGTGTTGGTCTGAGGGTGACAAATCTCAAAATGAAATCTGGGGGTGTGGAATTAAAAAGAAGTGAGCTTACCAGAAATCTGCTGACAGTGGTGGAAATGTGATTTTCAAGGTGGGGGATGGGGCACAGTCAGTTCAGTCACAGTAAAGGAGGGGTTAGGACAAAACATGTCCATGTCTTTTTCATAATTTGAATATGTCACCTTCATGACATGGATGATCATAAGAGCAAAAAGTGATGAAACTGATTAATATATTGTTTCATCCTGTAGGTGAAAAACAAAACAAAACCACTCTTGAGACATTTAAGGTAACATAATATCATGTCATTTTTCACCTATTCCTTGGATTTAGTTCAAATTTTCACCACTTGTGCCCTACACCTCAAAGCAATAAGAATATCAAAACACGTATTTATTATAAAACCAGAGCCTACAGGCTTCAAATACAAAGCTGCCATGGACAGAAATGTCAAACAGACACCTTTTTAAATCCAAGTTATTTTAGCTTTAGGGACAGTTTGGATTATTGGAAGGTGAGTTGTAGGTGAGGTACTGATCCATAGTCTGTATATTACATACATATTACACATAGTACATGTCTGTCAGCATGCCCCCAGTTTGGAAAAGCATTTGGACTACCAACAAGAAAGCTAGGCGACTGCTGTGGACTGGGGCAGAAACAAAAAATATTGTAGCCACCTAAAAAATTCTATAACAGTTTAAGTTTATGTTATATTCCCATCACAACAGTGAAGCCATTAACAGCTTCAGTTCCACATCTATGCTCTCATCAAAGCCACCAGACTCTCATTGACATAAACAGCAATTTTAGCTCACTCAATACTGACGCTGCTGGTCTGCCACTGCCTCGATCAGTTAGTTTGTGTTATTATGCAACTACGGTGAATCTGAACTAACCATTTTACATGCATGCAAAGTCACGCAATAACACAAACTAACTAACCGATCAAGCCAGCAGTAGATCAGCAGCTCCTTTATTTAGCAGTGTTCAACACTCTCCCCTGCCATTGATGAGATTTTCCGTCATTTATGTCAGAATGCTTCCCCGCCATTGACGAGATATTCTGACAATCCCTGTTTTATGTGTGTGTTATATGACAGGGGGCTGTTACACATCTTGTGAAATAGAAAAACACTGCTGTGGTCCAAAAACCATTGAAGAAGAAGATCCGCTGGAAAATGGAGGAAGATGTTGTCTACAGAGATGCAGCAGCTTGTAAACTGCACGAAAATGACGGTGCCAACTGAAAACTTTATGGTCGCCCAAGCTGTGGAGATGTTGATGGACTTAGACTCAATAGAGTCTGAGTTTGAAGAAAGCGATATACAGCTTCACTTCCCTATTTGAAATCTGTCCATTAAGTGCTGGAAATATTCCAAATATTGTGTACACTGAAACTGAGGGTGATTTTTTTAGGTGGGGATTAGGTGGCATTTTTTAATATGGCTAAAATATGGTGTGTTGCTGACCCTGTCCACAGCAGTGCGTACTGTAGCTTAGCTCCCTTGTCAGTCCTCCTGCCTGCTTCTCCAATCAGGGAGCACGCCGACTGACATCTACTTAAGGTAAAACACAGTCTATGGATAAGTAAATCATACAACCCTACTTCAAAAGAACAGATCAGAACTATCCCTTTAAGATAATATTATGTTGGTATTTTGGCAAAGTTCAGGCCAACACATTGATTAAGAAACTTGACACAAAAAGGTGGTGCAACAAACCAAAGTTTGTGTCAAGTAAGGAGTAAAATGTTTTTTTGTCATGTTAACATGTAAAAAATAAGTATGAAAAAATAAACTTTTTTATTTACTCCATTAAACCCTGTGGAGCTCAAGATTTCAAAATACATCTCCTCTTACAATGTTTAAACTCTACACTTCAAGCTTTACTATATTAGATACTGTTACCACTTTTTAAGATTTTACAAAGATTTCTGAATTTCTTTTTAGGTTTTATGTTATTTTTGAAAAGTTGAAGGGGTCCAATACCTACCTTTTGAAAAGTGCAGGGGACATGCCCCTCTGTCCTCCCGCAAATTACACCCATCTGCCAAAATTGACCTCCTCTTACAATGTTTAAGCTTAACACTCCAAAATCCAGTATAATAAATGCTAATACCGCTTTTTGAGATTTTGTACAGATTTTTGAATTTCTTTGTAGGTTTTATGTTATTATTATTATTATTTTTTAAACATAACATTAGTTTTGCCGCTGCAGAAATAAAAAGGGTCCAATACCTACTTCTGAAAAAGTGCCTCCCATAAATTATGCCCTTGTCCACTCCTCATCTATACATAAGGCTACATTAGCCGCTACCAGCACAACACACCTGAATCTCTGACTGAACTGTCGATAATTAATTTAGGGATAGCTTCACTATGTGATGCAAAATAACTAGTGTTAAGACAAGCTGAGATCTTTCAACTGTACATTTATTTCCAAAAGGCTGCATATACATTTGCAAATTCTACTGTACAGAAAACATCCAAAATGTCCATAATTATAGATACAATATACCACAAAGCTGCCCTGGCATTACCAAACATAGATGTTCAGCACTAGAAAAGCTCTGCAGCCTAGTCAATATTATAATTTTAAATACTTTTTCAACTAATACCTTTAAATGTATGTCAGTATGATTAATTGTTATCTTTTTTTTCATCCGCATCTGTACTTTACAACATTCACCATTTACAGTAGTTAAACAAGGCACAAGAATAGTGATATGAAGCCGAAGGCCATGCGTAAAGCAAAAAAGAGCATGGGACCGACCAACTCAGGTGACAGAAAGGTCATGGACGCAACAGTGAACTTTTAATCTCATGATACAGGGTTAGTCTTACACCAAAGCATTATACATAGTGAGAATACGTTTGTGTGGGTGTGTGTGTGTAAGCTCATTTAAAAAACAAAACAAAATTTCAACACATTAATGGGATACAGTGGACACAGCTGAAACACATCCGGATTGAAGGCGATTGTTGAGTGTGATGGGGTGTACGGCACAGACAGGATGCTCTCGATGCAACATAAGCCACCGCTAAGCGTTATAAAAGCACACATTTCCATTTTTGACACTCTTTGCTTGCAGGAATGAAAAGGAGAATCCAGTTAGTCACAATTAAGGAAACAATCATATTGAGTAACAGAAAAAAAGATTACCTTCCACATTCTTCACTTACCAGCTTAAATTACATAAAAGATGAATGGAATTTAATTAGAAATGCATAGAGATGATGCAGAGAAATCAAAATGCTTCTTTATCGTGGCAGGATGAAACCATTCACATATGTCAGGTCAGAAATACTCAGTGATGTATTCAAAGTCACCATATCATTCCTGATAAACCACTGAGGAACATATTCAAAATAGATACAGCTCTATTATCTTAAAAATACCCAGCAGAATTTAAATTAAAATAGAAATGTTAGGGAAATGCATTCGTAGACAAGGAATTATGGATTGAGTTTGTTTGGCTGACAGCAAGAATTGTACCTATCTTTATGCAGGTTACTTGTGCCAATTATGTAAGTCAGTCAGTCATGGTTGGAGGTACCAATCTGAAGATGAAGAAATGCCCTCTGATTTTTTTTATAGTATTCAATTTTGTGCCAAAAAATCCACTGCCTTTTTATACAGTTTAGAGTATCAGCACTAAGATTGGAGACAACGTATGAGTTGTGGGCACTATAGACTATGGACTGGATAAAAGCAAAGACTGACTGAACTGGGTGCTACAGCAAAGTCTGTGCAAGAGTGCAGCTCCACGCCTTCACTTTTATTTGTACCACATCACTCATATTGTATGGTTGTACATGGTTCCAGGAACTGTGATTAGTAAGCTCATTTCCTGAATTTAGGTTCAGGCGAGAAAGGCCTCAAGACTCAATCAACAGGGTTCGCTGATGTTTAAATAAAAGCCCTCACCTTGAGGAGAAGCGAATATAGCTGTAAGAGTCATTGCTGTATTGGAAAAACAGGGGGTGGCTTTTTTTTTCATCTGTACTTACAGGGTAAGTTTGGTGTTTTTCAACCTGGAACCTATTCTCTCATGCATTTATGTCTAAGTGACTTGTGGGAACAACACTTTTTAAAATTGGTCCAGTTCTGAGAAAAAGTGATGCAAACACAGTGGTGAAACAGGCTGCAGTGTAACCACTCAGCATGTCTGCACTGTCAATTTACATCTACTAAATGTGCTTGTTTTTGCAACTGACATGTTCAGATTGTTAATATAAGTGTCTGGCAACTCATGCAATGTATACCTACAGAGACAGGTATTATACAGATAAGATCCTTGTTGTTTAACCAGAAACAACCTGAAATTGCCATCACCAGACTCTATTTAAATAAACAGTCATTTTATCATCAAAGAACACACTTCATTCAAAAACTACAGAAACACCATAAAACTTACAAAATCAATTTTTGTTTATTTTTTCACCGTTACAACAACCATCTCTGGTTTGGTTGAGTTAAACCCTTAATTCAAGAGTTTGATGTGAAAATATGATGGCTCCATTGAGTGACTCTTTATCTAAATGGAGTCTGGTGGGTTTGGTGATGCTGATTTCAGTGCTGTTTCTGGTTTGAAAAAAAGAATCTTACTCTTAAACAAAAAGGTCTGTCTCTGTAAAGATGCTTTCAATAAGTCATCAGACACATAGAATAATAATCTTAGCAATCTTAGCATGTCAGTGGCAAAAACATGTGCTTTAAGTGGACTTAAACTGATGCTTTGAACATGCACTGAGTGGTTTCAGTGGCATGCAAAAGTTTGGCCACCCCAGGTCAAAATTGTAAAAACCATAAGAAAGTAGAAGATAAATTGATTTCCAAAAGGCAAAAAGTTAAAGATGACACATTTCTTAAATGTTTAAAGCAAGATTTTTTTTATTTCAATCTTTTACAGTTTTAAAATAACAAAAAAAGAAAAGGGCCTGAAGCAAAAGTTTGGCCACCCTGCATGGTCAATACTTAGTTAGTGCCCCCTTTGGCAAGTATCACAGTTTCTAAATGCTTTTTGTATCTAGCTAAGAGTCTTTCGATTCCTTTTTGGGGGATTTTCACCTGTTCTACCAGCAAAAGGCTTCTAGTTCTGTGAGATTCTTGGTTGGTCTTGCATGCACTGCTCTTTTGAGGTCTATCCACAGATTTTAAATGATGTTTAGGTCGGGGGACTGTGAGGGCCATGGCAAAACCTTCAGCTTGCTCATCTTGAGGTAGCCCATTGTGGATTTCTTGGTGGGTCTACTAGAAAACACTTTGCTATCTTCTTATAGCCTTCTCCTGCTTTGTGGGCATCAGTTCTTTTAGTTTTCAGAGTGCTAGGCAGCTGTTTAGAGGAGCCCATGGCTGCTGATTGTTGGGACAAGGTTTCAGGAGTCAGAATATTTATAAAGCTTTGAAATTTCCATTACCTGGCATTTCCAAGGATGATGGTGAACAAGCCAGAATCCTAACATGCTAATTATGGTCTGTAAAAAGTTGTCTGTCAAATGTCTTGGGGTGCCCAAACTTTTGCATGGTGCTCCTTTTCTGTTTTACTCTAAAATTGTACAAAACCACAATTGAATACAGAAATCTTGCTTAAAATGTTGAAAAGCATGTTTCATCTTTAACTTCATTCCTTTTGGAGATCAGTTCATCTTCTACTTACTTAACTAGTCTGTGAACAGTTAAGGGTTAGGGTTAAAAGAAATTTTGACCAGAAGTGCCCGAACCTTTGCATGCCATTGTAAATTGTAGCCTCTTTTGTCACTGCAGCCCTCTCACTTAGTATTGGACCAATTTAAAAAAATGTTGTTCCCATTAGTCAGTCAGACAGAAAACGTTGGAAAATCGGGCCCAGGCTGGAAAATACCATACTTACCCTTTGAGTCATAGTGAATCAGTCAATAAAATGGCATCATGTCATATTGGCTTCTTTTGATTATTTTAACAGTGATTAACAACACCTAAAATTAGCCAACATTCAGGATCCCTCACTGAAAAGTGCTCTACCTGGTCACAAGCTAACATAGTGTTTTCTATGCAAAACTGTTATTTTATACCTGTTATCCAGCAGCCAGTTGTGTTACCAAATGTATTTGAAGTCTGCCTGAAATGACAAAATGTTTTCCTGGGGCAAACCAACATTCAAATCCAACATAACCACCTACTGTGTCCTGCTACGCTGCTCTTCCTCGCTAGATGCACATTTAGGCTGCTCTGCTAGCTTACAGAAAGAAGAGGCAGCAGCCAAATAGAGTGGTTTTACCCCAGGCAAACATTTTATTATTTTGGGAGAACAGACATGTAAATTCATGAAAAATACCCCCTCAAGTCTTTGTAGTGTTGTGTCACAGAATCACAGAGGAGTGCTGGGGTCACTGATGGGGCAGAGCTCCCTGTAGCTTACCCTTCTTAACACTCCAGACAAAGGCGTGGATATGTGATTAAGTGTACAGAATTCAGAAAAGGCAATCTTTTTCCTGCTGCTGTCAGTCAGTTCTTTTTAGAAATGAACAATTATAACCTGCCTCACCAGCTCCACACCTGTATACACTGACTAGCTCTCCTCTATTTGAGTATAAATCAGCCTAGTCTAGTTTAGCCTAGCCTAGCACATTAGAATTTAGATAAAGAAAATTAGAATATTAATATACTTCTTAAAATTTTATTTGTTTTAAGTTTTAAGATATCTGCCACTGAGATGCCTGCCTCAAACCCCAGTACAATGGAGGTAAATGGAATTACAACTGAGGGGCTGTTTCCACATATAAAACTGTTAACAGTATGTTCTATGGATTTTCCAGAGTAATCGGGACACTTTCTCTGGAATGATATGTTGCTGTTGTTTTTTGTCAATGTAATCTATCAGTATTTTGAGCCAACAAATCCCATACGACCTAATAGGTCGTATGTTCCTGGCCAATTAACTCAGAAGGTCATACAATACTAATGGTCAGCAAACTTTCATTTACCTTTACCTCAGTGGTTGACACAGAATATGTTTTGCGTTTTTTATTTAAAGCCTAACATGCCCAGAACATCCTTCCCTTTATCATTCTGTCAGTATGATGTGTGTTTAGAGTGATTTGAATCAACACAGTCTCACAGAAATACCTGAAATAGCCATGACTTCTTAACAATGCATTATATAGTAGTGGACACAATGCAAAGTCTTTTACGAATGGTCGCAGTCTTGTTAGGTTATGGGATATAAAAAGACTTGGTTAGGCTTAGAGAACAAAAGAAAAGGAAAAAACTTGGTTAAAGGGCAAGTTTAGTATTTTTCAACCTGGACCCTATTTTTAATGCTTTTGTGTCTCAGTGACTAATGGGAACGGCATTTTTTGAAGTTGGTCCGGTACTGTGTCACACTGCTGTAGTCGACAGCTGCAAAAAGGCCGCAGTGTAACCACATGGGGCATTTGTTCACAGTCAATTTACATCCACTTAAAGTACTTGTTTTTGCCACTGACAGGCTCAGCTTATTATTGTATTTGTTTGACAACATTTTGGAAAGGATCCCTTCAGTGGCGTAAGCTAGTCATGACGGGCCGCAGTGCCAGATTTTGCATCTGAACTAGCTATATCCCAGCATCTCGCACATAATCACATAAAGACTACATTGGACAGCATCAACATATATATTACCCAGCAGTCATCTTTGTATGATCTGTGTATGGCAAAAACAGCTGAGTAGTGTTAATTATATATGTAATTTATTTTTAGTTCTTATAGTTTATGTAGAGAAAGCACATAATTTTGCTATAGAATGCTGTGGACTTGGCCATCTTGGCCTTTTTGAGGGCTTAAATAACAAATGGCACTACTTTTAATTTAACATGACTTCTTACGTTATTACAGTTGTATTTTTGAGGAGGCGATCTGAATTACTCTCAAGGGCCCCACAGGCCCAAATGCAGCCGCATTACTTGCACTGTCTACATTTACGCCCCTGGATCCCTGAAGAGATTAACGTTTTTGTTAACGAGTAAGATCCTTTTTTTAAAACCCAGAAAAAGCCCAAAAATGTTCATTGCAAAACTCAGTAAACAGTAATTTTAGTGTGCATAGAGGCAGCATATTTTCATGTATAACTGAGTGAATCAAGGGTTTATTTCAATCAAACCAGGCTTGGTAATTGTTGGAATAGAGGAGAGATGAACCAAGATGGCTTTTGTGAGTTTCATTTGGTTTCTTTTGACTTTGAATGTAAATGACCGTTTTTTAAAATGGAGTCTGGTGGATTTGGCAATTGTAGTTTTGGGGTGTTTCTGGTTAACCAAAGGAAGATCTTACTCTTAAACAAAGAGGTCTTTCTCTGTGGGGATCCTTTCCATAATGTTGCCAGATGTAACAACCTGTCAGTGGTAAAAAACAAACACTTTTAGAAAATGTAAATTGGCAGTGCATAATTGCCCTAAGTGGTTATACTGCAGCCTGTTTTATAGCTACCGGCTGAAGAGGTCTGGCTAAACACTTGACCTTTTTTTTTTTTTTTTCAATGGTTCTTATTAGTCAATTCAACACAAAAATGTGGGAAAATAGGGTCCAGGTTGAAGTACATGAAAGTCACTCTTTATGTTTAGGAAAAAATTGTGGTTTGGGTTGGAAAAACAATATAGACGAAAGTGACATAAACATACATACTTTGTGTTGTTACGTAAAATCCATAAGTCAAGTAAATATATCGGTTTCTGGTATCTTTTGGTTTCACATGAGACACAACATGAGTCTCCTGGTTGAAAGTCCATGTATGTTTGACCCATCCACAGCCCCTTGGCCACCCTACATGAACTTTCTAGCTCTTTATACTCATTCCTATTCTATACTTATACTAATTCATGTGTCCATCACAACAAAAAATTCTCACTTACTTTCTATTGTCGTTGTCTTCGTGTTGTCAGCACGTAATTTTAACAAATGTCATGCCCACCACCATGCAATGCGTTGTTAAGAGGTCGTGACTATTTGATGCATTTCAATGAAACCAAGCTGTTTGAACAGAAAAGTGACAGCATGTTGTATCTCTGACACCGTGACCATCAGTATTCCTTTTTTGTTTGTTGTTCAATATGCAAATTCATACAGCCTCCATGTGCACATGACCTCTGTAGCCATGAAATGTCAATGTGTGTGTCTGCATGTGTTTGGGGTGAGGAGGTGGCGGGGGCAGTCGGGTGTGTCAGGACCTGATATGAGGTCTGTGTGACGGGTGTTAATGGTGGGAATTGGGTGATAAGACGCGGCGATGCGCTCCCTGCCGTGCCAGGAAATGATGTTTTACAGTTTCCTTCCTCTCTATCTCTTGGTGAAGGGAACTGTAATGAACTGCAATGCCACGGTTAGAAATCTCACTCCGCCACATTACGCCACAACCATATTTTTTTCCATACGGGCTAACAACTGGGGAGTCACACTCTGACCGCACTGTCCTTTATGATTAAACTGGGGCTGATACTGTATTTCTTTTAACTGCTTTTTTGAATAAATGATCATACAACACTGGTTGTCTTTTGGAAGTTCTCAACTTCCCATAGATCAGATTTTTTTGAGAGATGAAAATGTGAGAATGTCAAGATACTTGGCTTTGAAAGTTCACAATCACAACATTTAAGCAATCAGCAGCTTCCTTTTAAAAATATAATATTGGACGCCAAAAACGTAGCTTCTAAGTCCTCATTCACTCATTGACACAGGGATGTGGTGTGGGGAAAAATAAGAAATTTGATCAGCTGTCTCTGAAATGACGGCACAGTTGTATCATCTTATTTGCATATAAGACCTCTATGCAAATATGTCCAGCTGCCGGATGGACCACTGGGAAAAGGAGGGGAGGTGGTAGTGACAATCCCACAGGAAAACAAAAATCTCTTCTAACACAAATTCAGAAAATAATACGCACAAAAGTTCAGGAAATACCCCACTCACCCTCTGACCTGGAAAATGAATATACAGAGGGGTAGCTTTAACGTGAAACAACAAATAAATTAAAAATTAACTTAAAATTAAGTGGAAAGGCAGAAAGAAAATGTACAGTCCATCCTTAGACAGATTCTTAAAAGAGAGGGATAGATCCACAGCAGGTACCGGCTCACCTCCGTCTATTGTAATTGATCGGCATGTTGACTGCTCGCACTGTGTACTCACAACCTCGTGACCTTCCAGCGCACTGCCACGGTGTGTTGTCCATCACTGGCTGCGTGCGTACACAGATATATGCCTTAGTCTGGCAGCTTTCACTCACTCTCTTTCCCCTCAGCCTGTATATTCAGGAGCAGAGTCCTCTGTCGTCTGATTTGTTAGTTTGCCCGTTCCATACACACTGCCTGCTTGTATGTGATTGAAGTCAGACTCCGGCTCATCCTGGTCCTTGGGGGAGCTTTTGGAGTGGATCTTGCCAATCTCCTCGAGGGCGCTGGCTAGAGAGTCAAGGTCAGCAGAGTCCTGGTGGCGAGCCTCCCACAGGCTCAGTATGACCGCCGACGGGCTCCGCTGCTTTGCAAAATAACCCAGGTTTCTGGAGAGGAGCACACAAAGCTGGATTAATGAACAGCACGGGAAGAGGTCACTCCAGGGACAGAGCACAGAGAAATGTTTAATGTTGGCTTTAGATATGGACTGTATCCTTGCTGTATATATGCATTTATCTTTACTTTAAAAAACCTTTGCGCCAGATCATTATGTAGATTAAGAAGACTCATCTTTGTATAAACTACTTGCTTTTTTGTGCGTACAAAATATAATCTAATTTATAAATGAAACAGTATCTTGCAGTGATTTTAAGCCATATTTCTGAAGGTGTAGTTAAATGAGAAGATCATTGTTTGTTGCGTGGGTGTACCTAAGAAGATTAGCTGGAACTTGTTGAGGAAAAAATGTCTTGTGTTTTCAACAAATGCAGATTAACTTAAAAACTAGATACATTTATGTAACGATATGAACTTAATTTATTATTGTTGATGTCACAGATTTAACTATGCTATGTTTACATTCACTAAGATTTACAAGCACAAATTGCAATTACATCCTGTAAATGGTGTAATTATACACACACACACACACACACACACACACACACACACACACACACACACACATAAACTGGTGTTTGAGACCCCAGAATTTGTTTTTAGGCTTGGGAAGCACTTAGTGTCAAGTAAGGGGTCAAAGACTGGCGTTCAATGGTTCCTTAGTCCTGTGCAATGTCGAAAACATGTCATTATTAAAATGTATACCTAATATTAACACATTATCCTCACTGTAAACAACAGTCTAAAATCAATACTAGGAAACCCATATGGCTCCTCGGGTCCGCTTCACTTGACTATTATAAAATCTACTAATTATATCTGTCTGCAACTGAAAATTAATTGAACACAAATTGTCTTAGTGCAGTAAACAAAACCATCTGGTTCTACATGTAGGTAAAACAAAAGGTGTGACCTTTTAAGACTTTCAAAAATACAGAGAATAAATTACCATCACAAATGATGAGCAATTACTGGCAAACACAGCCTGCTTTGGATTTAATTCTCAGGTGCTGCCAAAATTAAAGAAAAGAAGAGCTTGTTGCTATGCCAGTGCAATGTCTTTATGTATCATGCAGTGTTGAATCCAGTTGGGGGCAGTGTTCCACTGCAGCTCCTGGGTGCTTTACAGGAGAAAAACAACAAGCAACATAAAAGGCTGCAGCCATTGGTCACATCAGTCTCAGTTCAAAGCCGCCCCAACTTGGAGAGGAAAGCTTATCTGGATAATTTGGAATCCCAAAGGACTCTTAGATACCAGCATTTCATGAATCATGCACTTAACAGGAGATTATAGCTGCCACAAGATCAGACCAAGCAAAGACAACAACTGGACTGAGTTAATATTAGTGTGGTGTCTCATCATAAATGCATCTTTTCATTTAATGAAAAAGGACAAACAAGTAAAACACATATATGTCGGACTGACTGATCAACATTGACAGATGCATTTGATATTTCACTATTGTTGTGATAAGGCCAACACAAAACCACAATGCACATACAGCATTCAACACACATCACTTCTGTGCTATACAATTACCAGGCCTGTCTCCTACTGCTGAGAGAGAACATGAAGAACAAAAGGGAGCTGCATATAAAGCCCCATTCATGTGGTTAACAACACTCACAGCATGTTATCATTCTCATCAGCGTGTGTTCAAGGCAAGGCCATTACAGAGAAGAGGATGCACACATCATGCAGTCTTAGAGAGGATGCACATCATACGCTCACCGATCTAAGTGGAGCTTCTGGGCTAAGAGTTGCCAGTCCTTGCCCTTGGCGTTGGCAGTGTCGAAGGTGGCACAGATCCTCTGGCGGATGGACAAGGGGATTTTGAAGGCCTTGGGCCCCGTCTGGGACGTGATGGTGCAGTCTGTCTGCATAAAAAATGGAACTGACTCCTTTTCAGTCTGGAGAACAAACAGAAACAGAGCAGAATCAGACCGGGGTCAGATATTATTTGCAAATGTTGCTTTGTGTTTGTTTTTTACCAGCTTGAAGAGCCAGATGGATAGAGTGTACTGGGTCAGGACTATTCAGATAGGTGTGTTTAACATTTGAAAACATCAGTGCACAGACTGTAAACAAATAAGACAAAGGTGGAGACATCTGGTAGCCTCAAGTGGTGTGGTGTGTGCTGGCATTTCTCAGAATTAAAGCAGTGCACCATCCAAAATCTATCTTTTGATTATCAAACACTCAACCCTGCAGACTTAAAATGTAGCTTTAAATGTCTGGAGTTTTTTCCTTTGGCTCAACAGTGGCTGTGGTCAGGTTGACTGCAGATCAGTTACGATGGATTTCAACAATGATTGGTTAGTTTGCATTCACTAGAACATCTGCCTCCTCCTCCTCCACTGGTCAAAACCACTCTAAAGCCTGATCAATGGTAAGGCACTCAACACTTTTTATGAGTGTCACTAATGGTTTTGCATGAGCAGTGGTGTAGTGGAGGGTATACGCAGCTATATGAGGTATACTTCTTTTTCTATTCTTTCAGTTCTACCAGCCAAAAAGCCATTTGAATATATAGGAGAATACACCCACTTCCTCCTTGGTACCCTTCCTTTCTGCCTGTAGTACACCCACCTCATCAATTACCACTACACCGCTGGGCAAAAAGGTTTCAGTCATCTCCACGGTAACCAGATGTTATCCTCCAGCCAGCTTGTTAAGTTACACTGTATCATCCCAATCAATATATATATATATATATTTAAGCAACATCACCGTAGCGTATATCAGCATGGCTGTGATTCGGTATTATTGCTTTTATAAATCAGTTCTACAAGTACCATTTATAAACAGTAAAACGCAGGTTATGATTCTTATGTTTATTTAATGATTTATTTGGCTCTGCTAACACAAATAGTTCAGCAACTGGACTGTTACCAAGCAACACATAAAACACTCCTGCACACTGGCACGCTATTTTGTGTAGGGCTACACTTTACCACAGACCAGCTACTATAAATCACGTAGGCCATTGGTACTTAAATGGTGTGCCGTGATGCCAATCCAGGTGTGACGTGGGATTTTGTGATGACATTATTATCGCAATATTAAACTGGACCTATACAACGAATTATGAATTAGTTTTTAATTGACTGTATCAGTATGTTGTGTGCCCCCATTTCCTAATTAAGATGCAAACTCTCGCTGAAAAATGAAATTTAATTGAATTAAATTAAAAAAATCTTGACATGGAACCTATTCGTCGCTGTTTGCACATGGTAATTATATGTGTGTGACACATCAGAAGCCCTGATTGGTAGTCACTGTGAGGGATGATAACATTTTAAAAGCAGAAAACCGTGAGTGGGACAATGGATCACTTTAGTGTACAGAACAAATGCAAAGCACCAGCAAAGACGACCTACCACTGTAAGATAAGAGAAAAGAAAAAACCTCAGTAGACAGTATTATGAAAGCTACCTGTCTTATTTTTTCTAATATTTATTGTCTTATGTCAAGATTTTGGCTTGCCCTTTGGTGTTCCTTGGGCAAAAAAAGTTTGAGAACCACTGATGTAGGCTACATCTGTGTGTCTCCATTTACTTTGCAACCAGTAAAATAACTGTGTTGACAGTCGCTTTGGTGGCATACGTGTGATGTCGATGAGTTAACAGCTTAATTGGCACGTTGCGTCATCTTCTGGTGTGACATGAGCATACCTGGAGATTTACAGTAAAATATTCTGGCTTCTTCTTGTCCCCTTTCTTTTTCTGACCATTCATGATTCAACTCAAATTTTATTTGTGGTGCAAAGTTTGTAACAAAGACTCTTACTGTTGGCTAATTAACCCTTAACATAATTAAGGGCACAGAACACCTGTAAAACACAGTGATACATGCATAGGTTAAAGTCCCAGTGCTGTTATACTGTATAACAGCACTCATAGAATGCCTCATGTCCAGTCAAAATGCTCGGTGGGAACTATCTGTTTTACAAATATCCTTATGACAGCTGTTTGCTCTGTGTCTATATTTGTGATGCTTTTTATCCTTTTGCATGTTGATAATGGAGGGACTTGATGAAATCCGTGAGTTTACTGAAGAGGAAGAGATTTCAAATTTACTTTTACTGAAAAAACACCAGGAGCACAAAAAAAGAGGTGGTTAGTGCATCTATTGAACCAAACAAGGGAGCTATAGGGTAAATATGTTTTGGTCCAACAAATGGAGGTCGTAGACGAGGTGGTGCACTTTTGGTATTTTCGGATGTCTGCCAATCGATTTAATGATCCAGTCAACCGGATCCGGCTCTATGCTGCTCACACCGTGACGCACAAAACTCCAGTTGGTCAGAGAGGCTCACCGTGATTACCAAATCATGTTGCGTGACAAAATATGACAGTGTCTGGGACATAACAACATTCTTCAGGTGCACGACATGAAGGGATGGTGTATAGCAACAGTTTTGCTGGCGAAGACACGTCGTTTCTGTAGAGAGCCCATCATAAATCAGACTTAACCCAGCTCACTCATTGGCTAGCCAGCTCTATGTCTAAATTGTCTGTTATTATTTCCTTATTGGCTTCCAGACATGTCACACAGTTACTTTCACAAAATGTTAAACACCACACTTAAGACAGCTAAAAGAAACAGTTTTAAACACACCCATCACAGTATGTGGAACACACTATAAATATAAAAAAACAGCAATGGAGTGGATTCACTATTGAGCTCTGGTGTTCTGTAATCAATACGAATCTGAGCTGACTACATCCTGTGTTCAACCTCCACAAAGACACAAACTACAAGGATCAAGGCCACCTTTCAAGCCTTCAGGTGGTTTGTGTTTGGTGCTCAGGCTTTATGGTGGAGTATTACTTATTTACCTTTTCACACTGCTCCATGTGACTTTTTCTCCTGGCCCCTTAACAATCTATTATCTGCCTCTTTGACTCTGGATAGAAGCACAGCGCCCTCTTCCTGTCATGTCCCATACAGTGCAGCAGATATCCCATCTTATCCAGCCTGAGACACATCTAACTGCAGCACCAACAGTTTCAGCACACACACACACACACACACACACACACACACACACACACACCTCTAGATAGCTCAGGCATGTGTGTTGTCTCTTGATGCTCCTTTTAATTTTTTATTTTACTGGCTATGACTATGGCTGAAGAAATACCCAGCTGTAGCCACAGTTGGACAAAAATGCAGTGCGCCACCAGAGCAGGCTGGAGATCAAACCTAAACAGGAAATGTGTGCTTAATTTGTCAGTTGGGGGTTACATCAGCCATTGTTTGCCATCAAAATGAAGCACAGGGTAGGATGCACAGCACAATGTATAGGCAAATTGCTACCATGGCTACAAGGTAATGGGACCATGCTGACACCCCAGATTCACAGCGTTTAAGTGTAGCTGTAGCTGTTGCCATCTTAGTTTGTTGTTTTTAGTTGCTGAAAGTTAACTGGAACATTTTGGTCATCTAAAAAGTCTTATTCAGCGTTTGCTTGTACGAAAAGACTGGATGTTAAGTTTAGCCTGTTTTTTGGGGGAGACAATTAGCATTAAAATAAGCATTGTGTTAGTTAACCCAGGCCCCTTAGAGAGCAGCTCAGCCTTGCAAAGTTTTCCCAGTGGCATTGTAGCTTTCAGTAATACCCTATTGTGAAAACCAAACATAGTCACACATCCCTCCACTAACTTATCTGAGTCTGTCCCTAGCCTTTCCATTTCAATGCATTCACCATGAGTGTCAGTCAACAGTGGCATGCAAAAGTTTGGGCACCCCTGGTCAAAATTTCATTAATTTCAATCAAATTTTAGGTTCAAAATAACAAAAGAAGGAAAAGGGAAAGGGCCTGAAGCAAAAGTTTGGGCACCCTGCATGGTCAGTGCCCCCTTTGGCAAGTATCACAGCTTCTAAACTCTTTTTGTATCCAGCTTGTATCCAGTCTTTCAGTTCTTGTTCGAGGGACTTTCCCCCATTCTTGCCGCAAAAGGCTTCTAGTTCTGTGAGATTCTTGGGCTGTCTTGCATGCACTGCTTTTTTGAGGTCTATCCACAGATTTTTAATGATGTTTAGGTCAGGGGGACTGTGAGGGCCATGGCAAAACCTTCAGCTTGCTCCTCTTGAGCTAGTCCATTGTGAACTGCGAGGTCTGTTTAGGATCATTGTCCTGTTGTAGAAGCCATCCTCTCTTCATCTTTAACTTTTTTAAAGATGTTGTGATGTTTGCCTCCAGAATCTGCTGGAATCTGATTGAATCCATTCTTCCCTCTACCTGTGAAATGTTCCCTGTGCCACTGGCTGCAGCACAAGCCCAAAGCATGATCGATCCACCCCTGTGTTTAACAGTTGGACAGGTGTTCTTTTCATTAAGGTCTGCACTCTTTTTTCACCCAGTAGAACAGTGCACCACCACTCAAGAGTCTGATAAATCTTCCTGCAGGTCTTTTGTAGTCAAACGGGGTTCTTTTCCAACAATCCTACACTCTCCCGGTAAGTTTTCTTGGTCATTCAGACCTCAACTTGACCGCCACAGTTCCTGCTAACTCTCATTTCTTAATTACCTCATGAACTGAGGAAACAGCTACCTGAAAACACTTTGCTATCTTCTCATAGCCTTCTCCTGCTTCATATGGGCATCAATTATTTTAGTTTTCAGAGTGCCAGGCAGCTGTTTGGATGAGACCATGGCTGCTGATTGTTGGGACACAGGAGAGCTACAGGAGTCAGAATAATTATAAAGCTTTGAAATTTGCATCACCTGACCTTTCCTAACAATGACGGTGAACAAGTCATAGCTCTAACAAGCTAATTATGGTCTGAGACCCTGGTAAAAGTTGTCTGAGAGCTCAAATGTCTGGGGTGCACAAACTTTTGCATGGTGCTCCTTTCCTGTTTTTGTAGCTCTAAAATTATCCAAAACAAAAAATAATAAACTAATGTTGCTTAAAATGTTGAAAAGCAAATTTCATCTTTAACTTAATGCCTTTTGGAGATCAGTTCACCTTCTACTTATCTAACTATTCACAGTAAACAAAATTTTGACCAGGGGCGCCCAAACTTTTGCATACCGCTGTATATGGGTGCACTACAGTTGTAGTAATCAGCTGATTTGATCATAGAGATGTATGTGACAGATGTTATTTTTAGATCGTGCCCTGTGGGTGACTCACTGGTTCTCTCATGGGCACCATGTTGACTACCCCTGCTCAGCATATAATATTTAATAGCCAGCTCAGCAATAAAAATAATTTGTTAAAAACTTACTTGGTGTAAATATAGTGTGCTCCTGTGGATAGAGACTGCTGCCTCTAATTAATTAGTTTTTAAACACTGTTGACTGTTCTGCATATTTCAAATAATTCTGAAAAGTGGGCTATCAAGTCAAATTACACACACAACACCTAGAGAGGTATAAAAATTGGTAGGTATATGTAACATCCCAAGATGTACAAAAAAGCCTCTTGAAGCCATGCCCTTAACCCAACAGGAAGTCAGCCATTTTGAATTTAATGTGTTATTTTGGTGCATTTTTGGCCATTTCCAGGGGTTGTACTCAGCACTCCTCCAACACCCTTGATCTGGTTGACTTCACATTTTTCTGTACCATCTTAACCCTTGGACATCAAAAGTTGCTTAAAGCTTGATTTTTTGTTGACCCGTGTGATGTGGCGAGCCGTCAAATTTCCGTGTGTCACCACCAAACAGGAAGTGGTTTGTAATGCCAGCACATATGGTCCGATCTGCACCAAATTTCACTTCTTTTGTAAGGCTCTATGCCTCAAGTCATCAACATGAAAATTTCATGTCATGGTGATTGTACCACCTACTGGCAACAGGAAGTAAGACTTGTCAGACAATTATCTTTTGATGCACCTGAAATTTACATGGTGTAGTCTACAATTAATTTACAGCAATATGACATAACATAAGTTTGTTCTCTAGCACCACACAGTGGACACAGATAGTGATACCAGATGAGAAACAGGTAATTTCAGTACCCTCACTCAATGAACGATGTACCAGCTCACTGCTGCATGCAGTGTCTGACTTTTACAGAAAGGAAAAACCACATTGTCCGGCATCCTGCCAGGACCCCCGTTTTGCGCAGAGGTGCTTGCAGCTTTAATTCAACTGAATTTTTGCTTCCTGTACACACAAACACGAGGAGGAAAACCTTGGATAATTCATCAATTTATATATTAGCCTAACACACACAATAGCTACAAATCAAAAAGGTTTGTGGATTTTTTCGTGATTAGTTTAATGATTCGTTGATCTATAAACATGTAGTGTCACTTCGAACCTCTAGTATCAAACTGGGGCCGCTTGACAGCAAATTCCACGGCTACTTTTTGTTACCAGTCTGCCTGTGTCTTTTTGTGTCCTCCTCCTCTGCAATGCTTTAATGGCATCCCACTGCAAAATTAGTGCCACCATCAAATTACCTAGATGAATCAACTCCTAATGTTTACATAACAGTTACCCAGATTCATTCACATTTTCTTGTGCAAATTTTCTGGAAATTTCATTAACATTTGTGCTAAATTTGGACTGAAATTTAATGCCTCATGTTACTGTAAAGGTTCTCTAAAACTGCTGTGTTGGTGCTCTGTATGAAAAATGATATTGATCCAACCTGGTGACCCAATATGTAAAAGGCAGTGTAGACTCTCCTCCTCTGAAACTGTCATGTCTGTTTACTGTATGTGTGTGATTTGATGATGATTTGAATTCTGCTCACAGCTCCAATAAACACTTTTATTTCTTCCTCCTATCTGTCAAACCCTAACTAATCATGACGGTAGGATTAAAACAAATCATAAAAAAATGATTGCAAATAATATTTCACCTACGTCTGACGGCAATACCATGACTTTAAAGAGTGTTGGTGGCCTTGAGGTAGGACAAGCATGTTTGTGACTGGTTGTGAAAAAGCAGTTGGGTAAAATCAATGAGTAACACTCTCTTCTGGCTTAACAACTACTGTCAAGGTGCTCTTGAGTGAGGATTTCTACCTCCTAGCTGCTCCAGTGGAGCTGCTCAGTGGCTGACAGAAGACTGTTGTTACACCAGGCAGCTCCCAGGTGTTAATGCATGTGAATGTGATGCAGGCTATTTGCTGGAACACATGTCTCCCTAGATGGATAAAGGTTAAAAAAAATATGTGCGGCAAACGTGGTGAACAGCTGGATCTCTGTTGTCTGCGTTTAGCATAAATCTGAAGACAGAAAGAAAGTAAGAGTGTCCTCTTGGCTCTATTAATACACAATGCAAGCTCAGGAGAGCTGGCCCCTGCTGTCAGTGGACACACTCCAGGAAGGTTACATAAAGGTTGAGCGAGAAAGTGAAACGCCCCCCCCTCCTCTCCCGCAGCTCCGGATCCTCACCTCGGCCACAGCCGTGTAGACCTGCAGAATCTGCTCGTGGCCTTTGACCTGGCGCACGCTGATTTTGCAGGAGAGCTGGGCGGTGGCAGGGCTGTATCTCTCCAGAGAGAAGGCACAGTGCAGGGGCTGCTGGTTGCTGCACCACACTTGGGGGAAGGAGAACTCCTGAGGAGGCACAGAGAAAAAAGAGGGACATCAGAAACATAACACAGTAACATATGCTCTAAATGAGATGATTCAGCTCCCTGCTCTACATGTGACCACAATGGCACATGCACAGCCACTTACACATTGCAAGATAAAAGGTAGGAGTTGGCTTTGAAGTCTCAATGATTCCTTGGCTTGATATATTTATGCATGGAAATAACTATTGTTGAGGAGAGAGAGAAGAAATCCATTTCCAAATACAGCCTGATTCCCGGTACGGCAACTCTGATAGCAGCGGCAGCATGCTCGCTAAGTACTGTAAGCGATATACGTGGGAATACGGAGAAGAGGGAAAAGACTGCCTTTGATGTATAATTAATTTCCAGAGAACGGGCACATCTGTGGGGAAATGTCCTTGACCTCTGCTACACTCCGTCTCTGCCATATCTGCATATTAAAAGTGACCTGTAGACGATTTTTAGTGAACACCGCGGCATTAAAAGCGGCGGCCGGCATGCCTACTGATGACTTAACCCTTGTGGCTTTGATCTTGGCTGCCCAGTGCAGCTCGCAGCGGCAGATAATGGAGTCGGGGAGCTGGTGGCTGAGGGAGAGGGGGAGGGGTGATGGACGTGGAAAGCTGGGATGCTCTTTAGCACTAAAAGCTGACTTGATGTATGGCACGGTGCTCGGCTATTATTCTACACCTGCTCCACCAAAGCAGGTTCGCGGTGCCTGCCTTCCATCCCGAGGCCCTCATAAATAAGGCTGTGGAGAGGGTGGGTGTCTTTGAAACAGAGCTTTCACCCCGCATTCAGATGTTTAAGCAACAACAGCATACAGTGGGGACACAGCTCAGCTGCTCAGCAAATGGCAACAACAGGTACAAAGCAGCATTCACTGTCTGCTGCGGAGCGTTCGATCTAATACTGTTTGCATCTTAATGCTCCTGCGAGCAAAACAAACACATAGCTATTAATCTCACGTCACGTCCATCTTTATGATCCTACAGAGAGAAATGTGGGCGACAGCAGGTTGCACGCTAAAAGAGCAGCTTTAAAGCACAAAATGGTGCACACAAACACAAATATAAAGTGAGCCAAAGCCGTATGAATGTTGTGAACTGAAGAAAAAGTTATTTTCATCAAGCCCGATTTGACTTGACTTGTCTTCTTTGTTGAAACACATGACAACAATGACTATCAAACATTGATGTCTAATACTCTATGAAGGATTACTGCCTTTTAGTTGTATGCCTCCAAGAACCAGTCAAGATGCGGTTAGCGTTTACATTCATGTCTGTGAAAACATGGACGCCTTACACACATCTTTCCCTCAGCAGCACAGAAGATCTATACAATCAGCACAGTTTCGAGATGGACACCCAAGATTAGTGTCACCATTTCAGTATCTGATCAAATGTCTCCCCTTCTGTTCCTGAGTTATGATGATGAATAATGGCTAGAAAAGCGTTTCTGCAGAACATTATGATGTCACAGTGAAGTTGACCTTTAACCTTTTGGGTATAAAATGTCATCACATCATCATTTTATCCTATTAGACATATTGTCATAATTAGTGTATGGAATCATGAATTATGGCCCAAAACATGTTTTTTGAGTTCACTGTGACCTTGACCTTTGACCACTAAATTGAAACCAGTTCATTCTTAAGTCCAAGTAAATGTTTGTACCAAATTTGAGGACACTTTCTGAACGCCTTCCTTAGATACTGTGTTAATGAAATTACATGGATGCAAGCTCACAGTGACCTTAGACCACCAAAATCTAATCAGTTCACTGTTAAGTCAAAGTGGACATTTGTGCCAAATTGGAAGAAAGTCCATCTGGGTGTTCTTGAGAAATCACGTTCGCAAGTATGGGAAGATGAGAGACAGACGGAGGGATGTAGGCGCGTATGGACAGACAACCTGAAAACATAATGCCTCTGGCCATGGCTATCACCAGTGCTGAGAAATAACTATGACTGCCCAGCTTACTTAATGAAGAAGTCCATGGTATAGGTTGGCAGCCTGAAAAGCATCACAGGCACTTTGATTGTGAGCACAAAACTTTTAAAAACACATGATGAAAGAATGACCTGATGAAGTCGAAACACGTTGGTCATCTATGTATTAATAAGAGATTTTTACTTAACAATCAAAGCGCCTCCTTGGATGCTCTTCAGAATGCCAATCTAGACCATGAACTTCTATATTAAGTTAACTGGACAGCCATTGTTTATTATTCTTGTGTGCCTTGATGCACCTGATTTTTTACAATTACCAACACCCAGTTTCTTGACCCAGTGCAGCACTCCCTATTTATTCTTGGCAATTAAAAACATTTCAGCTGTCATTTTTCCTGACTGTTTCACTTATTGTTGTGAAATGAATTTATAGAATAACACAATGAACAGCACATGTCTCATCATTTAGAGTCTTGTTGCACTTTTGATCATCACAAAAACACATTGCCATCAGTCATCAGTCTAATACAAGTGTTTGTCATAGTGTAAAACATTCTGCCCCTATAATAATAACCCTGTCTTCTAACAAGCTATCGCTGAATTAATTATTTATAAAATATTTTAACCTACATTATATTCAACGTGGGGATTAGACCAAACACAGATCTATGATTTTTTTTCTTCATAACATCCATAAATGCAGATCATAATTTATTATAAAGTAAGAATATTATAACCCTTTATTAATTAAATATTACATCAAATGAAATATGACTATGTTGCTGAAAATTCAGATTTTTAAAAAAATTATTTATTTAAGTAAATGGGTCTCACTGTGCTCAAAAAAAAAAGAGATAGTTAATACTGCTTTTTCATACTTAAAAGGTTGGTATAGGTTGGTACACTGCTTTGAGATTGAAGTTAACTTCAGGGGTGGAGCCAGATGTTCTAAACATTGGAGGCTCAGCCCGATGCTAGGGGGGTGAGTGGCATGCTCTCCCAGAGAATTATCAGTTTCCAGCAGCTATATGCACTATTTTTCAAGCCATTTGAGATAACAGAATGCCGAAATGTCTGTACATCATTTGAGAAAAATGTGATAGTTGCCAAGGGGAAAAAAAACATTCTGTAGAGCTTACATCCTATTATGTATCTAATTATTCTCCAACTGTCTTTATCATTCTGAAACCAAAAACACAACAAATGTTGAGGATGACTAATTTTCACTCCTGCCACCTAAAAAGAGACAATAATTGTCTTTTTTTTCTGTTACATAACATGGATAGTGTATGAATTTGGTGTAAACAGCACTGATATCTAATAATATCTATTTTTGTTTTACTATGCTGAAGTCAAGTTCACAAAATGAATGTTTTGCTGACAAATGTGCCACATTTGAATCTATGCCATAATAATCTGGGCTGCTCTGCAAATCAAGGATCCACAGCAATCCCAAGTAAATATGGCCTTCAATACTCTGCATTGAATATTAGACCAACATTTACTCAGTTTTATTAGATTCCCAGCAAACAATGAGATGTTGAGGAAACGTTGTTTGAACATCCAATTATGATGTCCTTTTATGGTTCAAAAAGTGACATTTCAGCCAACTTTATTTGGCGGTGTCCTAGCAACATTGAAACACGATGTAAACATAATCAAAAGGAAACTAGCATTGACCCACACAAGACTCAAACCCGAGTCTCATAGGTGAACACCCGGAGCTTTACCCATTTATCCACCAGCACTATCTGACTATGTGAACTATGTCGCTCTTTATATGACATCACCTGACTTTCTGGCAGAAAATCATGAAGGCTGCTTCTCTCATGTGTGATCGAAGACAGTTTGGAGAGAGACTTTTGGCACTTTCAAACACCACAGGCCTAAAACCATGAGACAAAAATTTAATTTACAAGTAGAAATACATAAGCGGCATAATCATCATTTTAATATTCAAAAAATGGGCATCAAGTAATGCTGGTCTTTGGATGTGGAATGAACGTCACAACTGGGCCATCTGATCGCAACCATTTCATAACCATACAAATAAACTGTCAATTAGAAAAGAAAAAAAAAAGATACAGGCATTTGCTTTTTTCATAGCGATAATATGATCGGTATTTCCTGGTTTGTAAGAGAGAGTCTGAAAGGACCATTGTGGTGTGATGTCACCAAATGGCCAACTATTTTTGGCCAGGGACACTACATCATTTTCTGACCAATGATTGCTGTTTTTTTTTTTTTTGAGGAATAGCATAGATTTGGGATCTTTGAGAAAACATTTGGGGCTGGAGCCTCAGAGGCCACCCCTCTGCTCTGCCCCTGGTTGAGTTTGTGTGTGAAATTGAAAATTAATATCATTTAGTTCTTCATGAGTGCCTTATTAGAGAACGGTACCAGTTTACCATTACAGTGAAATACACCCCACAATCTGGAGAATCTCTAAATAACAAGCCAAAACACACCACAGCCCCCCTCACACAGTTTGATTGATAAGTGACCCCTGGGAGGAGCAGGGCAGACACACCACACTAATTACCTCTTAGCAGCAAAAACAGGATCTTGCAAATTAGTAGTTTAGTATCCGGGATACAGGCTGTTTTCATTTAATATCTTGTACGTTGCTGCCATGGTTACCTGACATGTGGTAAAGGGTTTGATGCTCCACAGGAACTGGGGTACATCTTGGATGGACACCTGGAGGCTGAAGGTGTTCGCTCGGAAAGGCAACATCTTTGGCTCCTCGAGGAGCTGACCCCCTCTGGTCTTCTCTGCAGCCACCACTCCCTGGAGGGTAAAAGAAAAAAACAAAGGAAGAAGAAGGGAGGAAAAGGAAGGGAAGAGGTCAGACAGAAAAAGGGGGAATATAAAAGAAAACCAAAAACAAGAGGGGGAAAAGAGAAATGAGATGAATGTGAGAGAAAACTAAGAATACAACAATGCTTTCTTTTGAAGATACAGTACCTTTGCATATCAGCACAAGCACCTGTTGCAAATCCCCTCCTCTGCCACATCCACTAATTGACTCATCACAAATATTAACACAAAACAGGCCGCCAAGAAGTGACGTCAAGTCTCCACTGAACAAATCATACAACTCATGCTCAAATTAGCATCACATTTGCCGCCTCAACATGACAGATTGAGGCTTGAATTTAATGCTGGGGAAACGTGTGTGTCGGGGGGCAAACGTCCATCTCCCAAATTGAATTTGTGATGATGAAAGAGCACTTTGATTGTCGCTTGCAGGTATTCATCTGTCATCATTGTTCAGCGTCCCGGTGGGATGGTTCAGTGTCTGGCCCGTCTATCCTTAGCCATCTCAATCACAAAGGGAAAAGACAGGGAACAGAGCTGTGACTAATGCCAGGCCACGCTGATTGATTCTGACTGAGTGTCCGTGCGTGCAGCAGCTTGGTTATGCTTGCGTGTGTGTATGCACTTTTATGCATGTGTTTGCAGAAAAAAGCGTTCCCAGGGTGTTTTGCATATTGTTAGTGTTGTACAGTGAAGGTGTGAAAACAATCAATTGTTGGCAAAATGCAGATGAAAGACGTTCATATGAAAACAATGTGGCAGCAGGGAGCCTGAAAAATGGTGTTTCTCTGCGCCATCTGCCTCTGTCTTTCAAAATCTCAAGACACTCAGCTGCTGGACAACACTGGATTTCTTTGGTTTTCCCCTAAAGCATGCAACTAGCTTGGATCTGTGATAATGTTCCCTCGTTTGAACTCGTTTGAAGCCGTCAAGAGTCCATGATTGAAGTCCTGTGTAGACTGTGATTGCTGCTGATCTGCTGTTTGACACATCACACACAATCGATGTGTCTTAGATCATGTTTTACAGCTTTGGGAGTGTTGCAATGTCAGCCAAGAATGAGAAATCCAGACAGATGAATTGCAAAGTTGGTGAAGTTATTTTGGTGGTCCAGAGTTCCAAAAGTAAAAGTTCTGTTTATTTCCTGCATAGATAATATTAGTTGACTGTCACCTTGGTGACTTTCTTGCTAGACTTGGAGCTTTTAAGCTCCCTCTGGTGAGCAACAAATCAAGTGACTTTTTTGGTACAGACCACTTCTTCACTCTTGAGGAGAGTAGCTGATATTTCCCAGTGAATATGCTCTCATGTGGCTCTGGCTCTCTGGACTGACTGCATTCACTGAGTAGAGGAGAGCAGCAGCACCTTCGGTCGGCCAATCAGCAGCCACACAAATAATTGACTGTGCTTAATGTACCTAACAACAAATCACTGATCTCCATTGTTCATCCAGAGAACTCCTCTTTGTTAATATTCTACAGTAAACAATTTAACTTGACTTTTTGAGGGAACCTCTTATGCTTTTCCTCATTTTCTATATTAAACTCTAAGTCTCAAATAATGAGGTAACCTCTGTAAAAATAATCCCCGTGGGCAAAAACCTCAGGCTACAGACCGTTCTGAATACCCTGCTTCCAATGTTTTTTTTTCTACTTTGGCTACGAGATGATGTCAAAGCATGACAGATTTCTTCATGTGCTCCAGGCCATATACTGTATATAAAGATGGACGACATGCCTCCACGTGTCACGGAGCCTACACTGCTTCATGTAGCTACATGCTAAGGTCAGGGAAACATGTGCTCTTGCTGCTGATACTGATAACGTCTCCCAGATTTCAGTTCATATTCCTGCTGGAAAATGTCTGATTGTCTGTCCGATTGAAAGCTTTTATTTTTTAGTGCCGCTATTCTCCGTTACAGTCATTCCCCATCTGCAATGACGGTGCAGAGATGCCGAGATGTGGAAAGCCTGGAAACACTTGACCAATTAGACCAGACTGGGCTTTTTTAGGAGGGGGGTTTACAGAGATGCTCGATGAACAGGGCGTCTCAGATGCCCTTTCAGCTGGACTTCCCAAAAAGACAACAGGTACACTCCAGCTAGTTCAGAATGCCACAGCGAGTGCCAACTGGGACTAGGAAAACAGAACGCATTACACCTGTATTGAAAACACTCCACTTGCTACCCGTACAGTACAGAATTGATTTCAAAATATTATGCTTTTTTTGTTTTTTACAAGGCCTTAAATAGTATAGCTCCTAAATTTATTTCTGACCTGCTCAATAGCTCAACCAGATGCCTCAGATCATCAAACATGTTTCCTAAATACAACTAGGATTAAAACTAAATCAGGCGATGGTTCATTTATTCAGCATGGTGCTGTTCTCTGGAACAAACTGCCTGATAACCTGAGATCTGCTGCAACTATATCATCCTTTAAAAGCAGTGTCAAAACACTACTTTTCTCTAAGGCTTGTGGTTGTTAGTCTGTGTGTGTGTGTGTGTGTGTATGTGCACATGTGTACATGTGCCTATGTGTGCCTTATATAGTCTATTTGTGAGTGCTACCTGTGTTCTGTGTGCAAGCCTATGCACTGTTTGGTTTGCTGAATGGTTATTTTACTCATATATTGTATTTTGTATGTATTGTATATGTTCTCTAGCTCACTGTTAAATGTTTTTTTTTATGTTTCTTTCTGCAAAGCAGCAAAGTTTGCCTTTGTATGGAATGTGCTGTAATAATAAAATTGACTTAACAGTAACATTGATATTATTATTATATTACTCATAGCAGCTTGAAAAATAGTTAAGTTTTTTTAGAATCTTGTATAGTCTATATATATGTTAACAGTTACATTATGACATTGCAAATGTGGAAATTGCATGTGATATAATCTAGCCACTGCTTGTGCAGGCTTTGGCTACTTTCCACTGAAAATAATTAGAAGCACCAGTTGGGACACTTCAAAGGTTTGGATGGGCATGAAACTCTCCTGGTTGAATCATCAGTAAAAAAGATGAGTGACTGTAAAAGAAAGTATTTAGTTGGATAAAATGTCTAAGGTGAGTGTGACTGGAGCAGCTGATTACAGCACAGCCCAGTAAATGTGGTTTTGATGATTAACAGGTAAAAGGATTTCTAGCTGTCTTGTCACACCTATATTACAAGTTGTTTTAAGCAAAAGCTGCTAAAAAACAGTTGGAAGGTAAATGCCTTTTCATATATAAGATTGTCAGTGGGCAGATTTACATGTGCGATGCCACTGCAGTAATGGCAGCTTGTTTACTTCCACCTACAGCCCATTTAGTCTGTACATTTACAGTTTACCAGCAATGACTGTGTGCTTAGCCACAAGGGTATCATAGTATTCAGAGCCATCTGCCATGCCGAAGTTACGTCAAACACACTCAGATATGAATGTGGAAAGATTCCAAATGATGGCCAAGACATACATCTAAACCTATGTCTACCATTAAAAGAAAACCCTGAAATATGAATTTAAAAAAAAGCTTCAGAAAGCTCCTATAACACTGCAACTCTGTCCTGGCAGAGTGAAGAGTATTTTCAAATAGTTTTTATTCTTAATTTTTTACTACATTTTACTAATAAACATTCTTGAATTACAGTAAAATTAAACAGTAAGTTATGATTCTGAAAACATTTTAGGTAAGAAATAGGCAATGCAGTGACAGAATCTTGGTTTATATTTGATCAGCGCTGTTTGGTTTTAAGGTTTGATCAGAATTAGGTCTGAGTTTAAGAGAGAGAAAGGAGCAGCTCTCTCGTAATCCGTTAGTATACTCTTTGTGTCAGTGGTGGGGGCAGGCATACAAAAATAAGGAAGTACGATCTGTAGTTCAAACAACAGGGAGATCTGGGGGCTGGAAAGACGGAGGGAGGTTAACCATAGTTCGTCTTAACATACTACCCACATTGTTATGACACAAAGCTGGTTGAAGATGAAAGTATCCTTTTAACTTATTTAAAGCTTTGAGGTTTTCAGTAGACTGTGACAGTTCCCGATCTGCTGTTTGACGCATTATGTTTCACAGCTAAGTCACTGTTGCAGTGTCAGAAATGAGAAATCCAACAAGTTGAAGAGTTGAATCACAAAATGACCACTGTGATGAAAACCATAGTGTTTACCATTACATATATATATGTATGTCAGAATTCAAGATCTTGTAGACATGATTCTTGCCAAGGCTAAAGGTTGAGGTGAACAGTCTTTCTGGTAGCATTACCAGTAGAAGGTAACATCTGCCAGCAGAATACTAATAGGCTATAGGTGGTATTTTCAGGTAGGAAGCTTGTATCCACTGTGTCTCCAATAAGACTTGAATGCTGTGACCTTGGAAATGGACTGTTGGTGGAGGGGAAATATTTCGTCCCATTTCTGAGCAACAACAGTTTTCATGTCTTTTTTTAGACAATTAAGGTCTTTACTTGAACTAAATGTTTATCTGCTTATTTTCTTTAAAGCGTGCAGCACTTTGGATATAAATATTCAGCAAAATTGACTTGTTATAGAGATACTCTTTTACAAAAGACAGCAGCATTGTGCAATCACAGAAAAATATCATAAAACTGCCAATGATAACCCTTCCTTGGTCTCAGCTGAAGAAAATGTCTCCCTTGCACGAGTGTTTGTGTTGCATCAGGCTTCCTGTTGATCCAGAATCCAGTCTGTGATTGTGCCTGAGCTTGGAAAACACACAGCAGAGATGTGGTGCTAACAGACAGGGGCCCAAGGGACGCGCAAAAGTCTGGCATCTGCTCGGCAGGCTGGAAATTCATAAACCAAATCCAGAATGCATTTTAAAGCCAGCTGCCGCTGACGGCTGCGACATGACAGAAAGGCGGTCGGGAGGCAGAGTCAGTCACGAGGCTCGCGGTGCACTGTTGAGCTCAGCTCAGCTCCTCTGTTAGTCTAGTCTCTCCAGGGAGCACGGGAAGCTTGATTTCCCTGATGTTCACTGATGAGATCTCAATGCTTAAAAACCCTATAGGTCGCTGAAGGATAATCAAGTCAAACAAGATAAAAAAAAAAAATAAAAAAAAAGAATGATTGGTTAACATTTGAATGGCAGTGATTACAGTACGGCAGCCTTTGTCTCAGTCTATTAAAACCCCTGGAAGAGAATCTGTCAGGCTGTTAGAGAGTCCCCACTATCAGCTCTGCAGTATTGTTTCACAGTGGTAATGAATCTGCAATCACTCACATGGTTTAACCGGTAGAGAGCACATGCTGAAGTCCCTGCTGCTTCAGACAGCCCAGGCTAAAACCTCATCCACACAAGATGTTCAGTTTGAATTTAGGCCAGGACCTACAATATGTACTTCCTAATAGAGCAGACATTGCTAAAGTGAAAATGTGCATCCTCACATTTTTTGTGAAAGAGGTGAAAGTTGTGATTCACAGTTGCAAAAGACTGCTGAAATTGGCAGTTTGAATTCTGGACTGTGGGGAAATGAGTACGAAATGAGCTCTCCTCTCTCTTTCTCTTTCTTAAAAAACAAACACACAAAAAAAAGCAATACAAAAGTGACATTTAAGTCACTCATTGGCCAACAGTTGTTCCAGACAAGATCAAATTACTCCAAGTGCAGCAGTCTTGGAGTCACAAAAACCTATTTTCTCATTTACCTCTAGTGGTATCAAGCCATGCAGATAGCTCTGTTTTATTTTCCTCATTTTTGTGATGTTTGCCTCTGAGACTCTGCATCCATCCAAACACAAAGGAGATGAATGAAACTTAATTTGTGGAGCTCACAGCTTTGAAAAATGACATTCAAAAGCAAAGTGTCTTTTGAGAAATAACGTCCTACTCACTCTGGATAATCCACAAACCTCATTATTAATAGCCCCCATGAAAACTCTGGACGGTGTGTTCTGTGGATTGCCAGATTAACGAGGACACTGTGTCTGAAGGCTGAATTTTCTGAACGTCATTTTTCAGTGGTGATCACCACAAACCAAGTTCCATTCACCATTCCATTTAAGAGACAGAGATCTCAAAACTTGGTCCAATATAACATGAAGAAATATGCTTTTCTGTCACTTAAATAAAATGCAAGGCATCATTCTTTGCCTAACTGTGGGTGGCGCTAGAAACTCTAAACCTTAAAGTGACATATTATCACATTATAAAGTCAATATGCAGAATGTGTTAGCAAACATTTGCCTATATACAATACAGCAGACGCAGAGCAGCTTTAGCATTCATTTTGAGTCATGTTTCTGGCACCCTGACAAACATCAGGCCAATTGTCCCTGTGCTTTTAGGTTTTGTTTTCCTGCACCAGCTCCTGAGGGAAATATCTGGCCCTTTAGCTGCCAAATACTTCACTACAGTTTGTTCACCAGCTAGCTGCTAACTGCTGTTTGGTGCAGTGCAGGTAGTGTACAGTGGCTTCATCAGAGCTTTTTTACTTGAAACAGCTGCCTAATATTGAGGCTTATAAAACTGTTAGAATGAACCAAAACAGTAAAGTTGTGGGTCAGAAAACCAAAACATGACTCAAAGAAACTAAAATGCTCCAAGGAGCTGAGGGGAGTAGGTGATAATTCAGTTATTATTTGGCAGCTATGGTGTTGAATAACAGCCCGTAAAGTGTTTTTGTAGAACGCTGTCATGTCACAGTGAAGCTGGCCTTTAACCTTTTGGATATAAATAGTGTGTTTGTCAATTCAACACTCTAAGACGTGAAGTGAGAGACCTGTTGTTCAAAGAAACAGAGCGTTTGAATTAATGAACGGTCAAGTTAATCATACATTCACTCTGCTTGGCGCTCTGCTGCTCCGAGAGTGTCGAGTTCTAAATAAACAAATGGTAAATTTCAACAGCGCTCAGAATTTACATATGGTTCAGTTTGTTCCAGAGTGCGCTTCAGCAACCCAGTCTCACTCCAAAGTCGTCGACATTTAGCTCTAGGGCAGTGACTTCTGGCGTCAGAGACTGACCAAAAAAAAGTCCTTTCACGTTAGCATGATACGTGGCTGGTTGGCATTATAGTCGCCCTGCAGTGTCATGGGTAAATGTGGCGGGTCAATAACGAAAGTTAGGTAGCACAAGTCTAAGTCGGGTGGGCGGGAGTAGTGGTGGAAGGGTCCAACAACTACTGACTTTCACCGGGGGGGCCAGTGTTCACTATCTGTGTGATTGTAAAGCCAAACCCTGTTCCTTTTTCCTCAAGCTAACCACATGCTTTTGTTGCCTAAACCCTACCATGTGTATGTACTGGCAAAACGTAAACGTGTACATCTCCTATAAAAACAGTAGTGTATTTTGAAAACAGACAATGAACTTGAAACAGAGTTCCAGAACATCAACAACCAAAGCACCCAGGGTACCTTGCATGTCGCATCTTTACGTGGAAAGTCCATGACCAAACATTAATATGTGGCAAGGTTGGAGTGAAATTGGGTTGGCTCCAGCACTTGGAGAGAGTAATTCGAAAACAACTTCATAACTTCATCATTTTATCTTATTAAACATGTGAAATTTTGTCATAACTAGCGTGTGAATGCTTTAGTTTTGGCAAGAAACATGTTTTGTGAGGTGAGAGTGACCTTGACCTTTGACCCGTGACCACAAAAATTCCAATTTGTGGATGTTTGTGCCAAATTTAAAGAAATTCCTTAAAGGTGTTCCTGAGATATGACATTCACGAGAATGAGATGGATGAGGTAACAGTGACCTTGACCTTTGACCTGTAACCACTAAAATCAAATCAGGAATTGCACTGACATACAAGGAATTTGAACACCAGTCCCCTGTGTGTAAATCCTGTACTTGACCCATTCACCCACCATGTCTCAGTCCCCTCATGGTCTGTTTCACTATTTACACTTTACATCACCTTGCTTTCTGGCAGTTTTTCATGATAAATTTACCACTTTTATCTCTCTAGTACTGATGTTAACCATGACCTCTTTTCCCTTACCCTAACCACTTCCTACCTTGATGTGTCAACAGGATGAGTACTAGCCAATCACAGCACACAGTGGGATCCATAATAATGTGTTGTAGGCATGGGTGTAAACAGCCGAATACCTGAAGTGTGGCTATTCTCTCTCGGGTTCAAACAGACATTCAGTTAATATTTTCCATAAGCTGAAAACTATAACAGTGATTTTGAGGTCAGTTCTTTTCACTACACACATTCTTCTGTAGCAAAGTGAGTAGAGCATTTGAAACATGATGCCAATGCCTGCACAAATGTTCAACATACCAGCACAGATAAAGACATAACTATAATGAAAAAAATATTTCTAAGGTCAACAAGTGACCTGAAGCATTGGCAAAAGGAACAAAAAAATATTTTTGCATTCTTGCGCATGTAACATAGAGAACTACTATGGAGCATTGGAGAATGCTTGCTATACAAGCCCACAATCCACCTTGGCAATATTTAAATACACCAGTCTAGCATTAAATTAGCTTTTGCCCTATAAATTATCATTTTATAACCTCAGATTGAGCTCAAGGAAACAGTTGCTGCTTAAGCTATTATTACTGGCCACATCCTCTTAATGAATAAATGAGACTGTGGAGAACTGTTAAACACAGTGCTGCTGGAAATAATCATGACTCGACCTTTGTTGGATAAACAAAAGAGGAAAACAATGAGCCAAAGACCTCACTGGTGTCCTTCTCCCACCTGAAATGCGTGTGGCGTGTCATCCACACAGTACACCCGCAGGCTGTAGCTCATGGAGCCGGCCTCCATGCTCCCAAACACAGCCAGCTTCAGCCTCTTGACGGCAGCCTGCGTCAGGGGCTCGCCCACCAGGGCGTACGAGCCCGGCTGGTCCAGCAGCAGGTGGCAGCTCGTCGAGTCCATCAGGCAGTAGCAGGAAGTGGACTCCTCCTCCACTGACATCACTTCCTGCAATAAAGCACAAAGGCACAGAGGCCATGCTCATGAAAACATAGTAGGTCCTGATGCTCCTCTCAGCCAGAGCATATCCCATTAAATATTTATCTATTAGTGTTCTGTTTACTACTTAGAATAAAAGGCAGCACAAAATATTCCTTTGCGTCATAGCAAAAACTTTAAACACTCTAAACATTCTTGTGGACAGGTGTGTAGTATCGTTAACACTGACAATGACAGAACCAAAAAACCCTGCACACAGTTGATCGTCTGTGCTAATGCTTTCCTTCTCAGAACTTCATCAGGTAAAATCAGAGCACATAATTTGGTTCTTTCACACTATTCAGCACAAAATATGGACCACTTTATGTGTTTCACCATGAAAGTTCTTGGGAATTTATGCAAGAAGTAAAGGAAACATTATGTCCACTGATGGTATATGTGAAATTAAAACTTCCATAACAAAAAAAATCATTATATAAGCTAGAACACTGTAACACTGTTTGATGCCATACAGATCTGTGGGCATACTCATAGAACATTTGCACAAAACACAATCCAAAACTAAAAAATATATAATGATAGTCACTACTGTGAGAAAATGTCAAATACTCTGTATACAAGTCCTCATACATCATCTATTAAAAATACCCTAAAACTTCAATTAAACACCTAGTCCCTTTGACTGGCCTGGTGTGGCTACACATTCTGACAAATGAAGGCCTGTTTCAATCAGACCCCTGGTCTGGTTGCCTAACAGTTGATATTTTTTACAGAACTTCCTTGGATGTATAAAACCGGGTTGCTGTCTACCTCAAATTATGTGTCCCTTCCTCAATTACCATGTAAGTTATAGGTTTTTCATAGAAATTAATCCAAGTTGTGAGTATGGTTTTTACAGGATAAAGTGGTGCTGAGTTGGTATGTCGGGTGCCGTAATCCTAAAGTGCTGTAATTCACTCTCTCTCTGATCCACTGTCTGTCTGAGTTGGATGAAATAAATGAAGCCTAATTTTTAAACAAGTAATATTCATACTGGTTTAAATAAACAATTTGATTGTGTGCCCTGATTCCTGATTCCAGACCAGTTATAGTTTTGGGTTCAAGAGATCGCGACCAATTGTAAATTATTGTGTAGCAAATGCGTTGAAACTCATATGTGGTTATGTTTAGGCACAAAAGTCACTTGGTTGGGAACAGATCATGTTTTGGCTTAAAGTAGACACATTTGGTGGCACAAATGCTGCTACAAACGTAACAACGGGTGGCTTAATAACAACCTGTTTTGTTGTCTGGTCTTTACCAGAAGTCTGCAGTGGTCTGCAGCATGGCAGGCATCTCGCTTAGGTGTCACGCTAACCACCATTCTCTTCAGCTCCCAGCTAATATATGTCACATTAGAAACACTGATATGTTACGTACAAAGTGTGCAAAAGTAATGTATCGGTGGTATGCAGAAATGTACAATACTAACATTTTCTTCTGGGCTGCGTGAACCTTCAGGTTCCATCACTGTCACCTGATGTTCTTATAATTTAAATTAGAAATATGTTTCCAGGTATAAATTTAAGGTACTCCAAAAAGTATTTGTATGAAATTTCTGCAAGCTGTGCAAGATGAACTATACATTGTTAACTATACCACTTACAGTAAATACTACCAAAGGCTTCTCATGCACATGTTTACATTTGTAATTTGTATCTCCCAATGCATTACATACAATTTGCAGTTCTTCTGTTTCCAGTGTTTATAAAACATTTCAAGATCATTATATTTTAATTCTTTAAAGGTAAATAAGTTACATCAACTGATTAAAACTCAGATTGTTTGACAGATATGGCACTAAGGCCATTAAATGGCTTTTATGCGCGGCGAGAAATGTCATAGATGTGGGTTAGTAGGGGCCTACCACACCTGCTATTAGGCTTAGAAGGCCATTGTTAGGCCATGAAATGAAATTTTCTGCAAGAAAGGGCTTTCATGGGACTTTCTTTCATGTGCGAGAAAGTCTGCATACAGGGTGAGTGGGAGTAGTGGTGGTGGATGCTTCAAACAAGGTACTTTCATCCAGGAAACTGGAGTTCAAGCCCTATGTGAAACAAATATCTACACCTAACCATGATCTTTTTCTAAACCTAACCACATGCTTTTGGCACTTACACCTAAGGAAAGTGAGACCTAACAAACTGGTAACCACCACTGAATGGGTTGATAATGGCCCTTTGAACCTAACAGTAAGTGTAGCAGGCCCCTACTGACCCTTGTCTATGAAGCTTACAACCACATATTACGACTATTAATGGGCTGATAACTTCCCAATCAGATGCACAGCCAAAAGGTAAACCCTGGATCACATTTCGATGTTAAAAAATAGTCAAACATTGTATTGCACACAATCTAAGACTTGCCAGAGCTGCAGAGAAACCCTTGAAGTAGCATACAGACAGGCAAAGTCACAGTCAAAGAATGGATTGCAGCTACAGATAGCACCATTAACTGTGCATCACTAACAGCAGCTATGTGCCCTTTCTCAAGATCCAGATCTCAAACATGATCATTAAGTTTGGTTGCTGAGTGCAATTCGCCCTTTTTGTGTTTAATTGAAATTACCCACGTGGCGAAGTATAAAGCTGAAAACACACTGGTGCTGCCATGTGTCAAGTGCTGCCCCTAGCACACACTGGACACGTCATGCTGCAGCTTATCAACAGATAACCACGCAAAGTTATTACTACTTTTACCAAAAGATCTGTACTGCCTCCACCTATGCGTTAGCTTAAAATCATGCGTGGAAAGCCCCTGATTGAAGTTCCAATCTCCAGAGCTATGACTCACCAGGCAATATCTTTTTGGCCATTGTCTTTGTAATGACGGGACTGTGGATTGTTTAGCTTGGAATATATCTCAACCTCAACAACAAGTCTCTCCTCATCCATTCTTCATCACACACGAGACAGAGCAACAGCGACACAGTTCTCTTTGTGCATCAGTGTTGAGGGAAGGAGCTGAGCTGCCATAGGAGCAGAGAAAAAGAGTCACTACTGGAGCTGCTATGTCCAGGCAAGGAGTAAGTGGGGGAAAAATGCATTTACTTCTTGGGGCGACAACGCTGGAAATAGGACAGTGGCATAAAGTGCAGCGGGGTGGCATGTACAGGAGCGCTGACACCCGTCTTGCTGCCACAGGTGTGGGGTTGTACATTGAAAATAACAGGGGCTTATTTTTTGACATGCAGCATTCACCGCCAATATGTTTTGGTCTTTAATATTGCCTTTCACCATGCCTTTGCCTGGCTACATTCACTGCTGCGAAGATCACTGGAAGGTCTGGTCTTGATACCCCTTATAAATGCGCTTCAGTTACCACCAACTCTCTGAAGATGCTAATACATTCATTGTACCTGCATGTGGCTAATAGGGCTGATCTTAGTGAATTAAACTGTTTTTGCACTGACGCTCATTTGCAATTTTGCACCAAATGTATGCATATTACCTACTTTAAATATGTGTAAATATCGGCTTGGCAGCACAGTTAGGGATGAATTTCACCCTTTTTTTAGTTTTAATTGTGCAGGTTTAGCGGCTACAAAAGCTGCGCAATCCTGTTGTGATTACACCCAGAGTTTGTTGCTGAAGCCTGTTGTAGAACTAAATATTCATACCCAGCACTGCATAGAGATGACTAGAAATATGTGCAAATGAACTTCTGTATATAGTAGAATGTATTATGGATGGAGTTCTGGTATGCTGCTGATGAATAATGGTGTACGTAACATGACACTGGTTTAAATCACAAAGCAAAAACCCACACAGGTTGTAAGCAGTCTCCTGAGAATGTGAAAGACCATTTCCCACATGACTGATGGTTTTAGTACATAGAAGAACACAAAATAGTCATTATGAACAATAGAGTGTTTTATTTATGAGATAACAATGGCAGCCGGGAAGCACTTCATTATTTCCAACTGGAATGAAGGAATCTTTTATGTCCTGTCTTTCATTTTTTCTTTTCCTTTGCTTTCCTTTCCTTTCAATCATCAGATGCTGAAAAGAAGACATTGTAACAAACCCAGGAGGAAGGGGGGGTTCTATTATACCAAGTAATGACAATCCAAAGGAAGTATCCGAAAGTGCTAACTAGAAATCTGTGTTTATGCAATGAATGAGTCAGCTCATTCAAACACATATTCTTTGTTGAGCTCATTTTTGTGACAGATATCATAAATGATGTGTCACCAATTTCAGTAAAAATCCTAAACATTACTTCAAGGAAAATATACTTTAACAACTAGAATTACCGCCTCACACTTGTATGCCTCCGCCAACCAGTCAAGTTACAATTAGAGTTTATATTCAAGTCTGTGAAAATGTGGACGCTTCACAGACATCTTCTCCATGGCAGCACAGACGATCTATACAATCAAGAAAGTTTCAAGGTGGACACCCAAAATAAGGTGTCACCAATGCAGTATTGACCAAATGTCTCCCCTTCTGTTTCTGAGTTATGATTTTGAGTAAGGGCCAGAAAAGTCTATTTGCAGAGCACATTTTTGTGAATTTATGTCATAATTAGCATATCAATTCCTGAGTTATGGCCAAAAACATGTCTTGTGAGTTCACAGTGACCTTGACCTTTGACTTTCAACTACCAAATTATAATCAGGTCATTCATGAGTCCAAGAGAATGTTTGTGCCAAATTTGAGGAAATTCTCTCAAGACCTGCTAGAGATACCCGGTTCAAGAGAATGAGACAGATGCAAGGTCACAGGGACCTCGACTTTTGACCACCAAGTTCTAATCACTTCATTCCTAAGTCCAGGTAGATTTTTGTGCCAAATTTGAAGAAATTCCTTCAAAGTGTCCTTGAGGTACCTCTTACACACGAATGGAAGGACCAGGTCACAGTGACCTTGAACTTTTAAACTCTGATCACCAAATTCTAATCGGTTCATCTTTCCCTCAAGATGGATGTTTCTGCCAAATTTTAAGAAATTCCCTCAAGGTGTTCTTGAGATATCACATCCCTGAGAGTGAGACGGATGCAAGGTCATGGTGACCTTGACCTTTCACCACCAAATTCAGTTTGTGCCAAATTTGAAAAAAAAAAAAAAAAAAAAATCCCCCAGGGCATTCTTGGGATATTGCATTCATGAGAATGGGATGGATGGACGGATGGACGGATGGATGGACAACCCAAAAACATAATGCCTCTGGCCATGGCTATTGCTGGTGAAGAGGCATGGAAACTGCAAATGACGTGTGACACATGACTAGTAACGATTTGTTTTAACCTAGCTGGCAGCTAAATGGCTAGTTTTCCGTACATAAAAATAATCCAGGCAGAGGCAGAGGCAAAGTGTACTAAATTCACATTATAATCAGGCACTGGATCACCCGATGAGATGCAACATAAAGTGAGAAATGTTACCACTGTGGTCAGCTACATTCATATCAGGTGTCGAGATTCCTTCTGTGAATACTTTATGTTTATGCATTTTGTACTTTCTGCATCCTCATAAGCACAGCTTAACACACTGCAATATGGCACTGAATAATAATATACTGCGGCTGGGAGTGCTGAGGAGTCTTCAGCGGGTAGTGTGTATTCTAATGACAGCTGAAATAAGGGCATTTTAATGGCACTGTGCATTTGCAGGTATTATGCATCGTCAAAAGCCTCCTCTCTCTAACTTCAGGTTAGACCTCAATGGTAAGTCATTATTTCTAACCAAGAGGCTCTGAGGATCTCTGCACCCTTTTAATATTAGAGTGAAATCTCAAAGCGACATGAATCTTGTATTCATTCATATTCCCTCCGGTCTCCTTCCCTTACTCATTCGCAACACTTGCACATCTTGAGAAATTGCCCTCTTACCCTGAAAAGAAATCTCTTTTTTTGGTCACACAATAGCGAACCCAGAATGCTTATAAAAGGCAAGGTTAGGTAAACATGAGCCTGAACTCAAAGGAGGAGGAAGAATATATACAAACTGACAGAAAGTGGTGACACCTCCGTAAGCAAACAAGATGTCAGCTGAGGAGCTCTTCAAAACAACATCAATCTGACTGAACAGCCTGAAGAGAGACGACAAGGTTTCTAATCTTACAAAGATGGACAGGGAAGAAGATAGAAGAAATAGGGAAAAAGAGCAACGTCTCCTTCTGTATTTTGGCATCAACTTAGACAATCTAATGAACGTGTGTGCCTTACATACGGAGAAGGGCCCTGTATTAGTGGGTTAGCCATCAAAATGTTTGAGTATCTTGAGGCTAGCTCACTTTTAACCTACTGAAAAATGCCACCACATTTCTTCTGATTGGTCTTAAGTCTTAAAATCTGGTATGGACATACTTTGGCCAAATTTCTAACAGTACAACTTTGACATTGTTCGATCAAATAAAAAAATAAAAAAAACACACTTTTATGAAAAGTCCATGTCAGGATTTATGAAAAATGAGGAAAAACCTTAACGTTGTGTTTCTTAAATGTCTTCCAAATATTTTTTTTTTTTTTCTGTATTGCATAAGTGTGCATATATTTGATATTCAGCTTGTTCAACTTGCTTAGCTGTGGTCACTGTAGTTTCTGAGGTACAGCCATTATCTTATCATACCATACAGTGTTTAGTCTTCAGACACATGAGACTAGGGCTTGGTATCATTCAAAAAATTACAATACCAATACCAGTGCCCTTAAAGTGATACCAATACCATTAAAGAACTTCATTTCAAACCGTTTTTTTTATCTACTTTATTTGATACCCATTATGTAAATGATGTAAATGCAAATTTATGTCCATAAAATTCCTCCAGATGTGACAGATGTGTAGTATAGCCATACTTTCAAATGTTTTTTTGGCATTTCAGAATGCTGAACTGCCAACTCCCTAAATAAACTGCAACCAACTTCACCACACCACAAACTGTGGTGTCACATGTCGCATTAAATTGCTGAACGCTTACTACAATTGGCTGCAAGCAAAACCATACATATAGTCTTTTTTACAGATCTGGGTACAAAAAGGATTGACTGCAGGTATCGTTTACGAGAACAATACGAAGTACGAAGTTTTAATACTACTTGGCACAGAGTTATTTTGGTCGACACCTTGAAGGTACCAAGTACTGATACCCAACCCTGCATGTGACTACTGTTTCATTCCTAAAATATAATGAAATGTATAAAAAATACAGTAGTCCCATGTGCACAAAGACTAAAGATAGTATGATAAGAGCCAATTTGGAAAATTTCTTCAGATTTACATCAGTTAACATTATCACAGTAACCTATGCTGCATGGCCAAACCTTCTCTCAAGCAGGTTAAAGTCAGATGATCAGATCAAAACAAGTTAATGTGCTAAAAAAATAAGCCCATATTTTAGCATACGCAGATGATGCAATAGGATACACATCGGCCATTACGATTAATCTATTCTCTACATTAAGGCTGTGCAATTAATCGTCTGGTGATTGTGATTATGAATTTGAGGTCAAACAATTTCAAAATCGAGGGTAAACGATTTTTGGTAGCCTAATTTTCTGTCATGGACGCCTGGAGATTTTATTTTTTTCTTCTACGGAAGCTGCGCACGGCAATACTGCCCCCTCCCCTCCTCTCCTCTACTCACTCCATGAGCCAGTTAATCAGTCGTTCTGCACTTCCGTGTATTGATAAGCGCTAACTGTATCGGTTCTTTTAACGGCACTTTAACACATTTTGGTTTCATTCATTATCATCCTGCAGCCTCTCCGCTGCGCTCTGTGCCGGCGCTGAACACATACACACACATGCTATGGTAAGCGGTGAACAGCCGAGTGGCCGCGGTGAAAACAAACTCAAAAATTACTCGAGCTGATGGCAGCTACACTCGTTACTGTAAGTGGAATTAAACCTTAGCGAGTAAGAAGCCAATAATTTATCAATACGTGTTCAGCAAGCATGAACATGTAAACATGTCGACACTAATGTTATGTCTTACATGCTGGTTTAGACAGGCGCTAGTTTGGCTAACAGCAAATCATTACTAATAAGCTCAAATGACAGCTGTCTGTATGTAGACGAACTTAGTTTGACTCTTATCTTAAAATACTTTTAAACTTAGCTGCTGGCTGAGAAAAAACAGCCCGTCCTCTCTCTACCAGCACTAATGTTTTGTTACCAGCCAACAAGCTGGCGCAGGGCACACGCTGAATCATCTACGTCATCAGCCTGATTTGAATACATTTTCTGGAACTTTGAGGTGCAGTGAAAATGCAAACCACACAGATTACCAGGAATTCTTTTAAAAAAAGTCCCTGGGAATGTTGGTGGAAAAGGGGCTAAGTAGGTGAACTACGAATAGCGTGAGGGGCAGGTGATCGCCAAAGATTTCAAAAACAGCGTGCGGCAATAAATAATAAATACAGCATGTTTTCAAGGTCAAACATTTGCATAATCATGATTTCAGTTTTGACCAAAATAATTGTTTGTTGATTATGATTTTTTCCATAATCAAGCAGCCCTACTCTATATATGAAAATAGGGGGTTGAAATTTGTGGTTGAGCGGATAAAAGCCAAAACACACCAGCAGCGAATGGTGCACGTAAAAAAAATACGCCCCATGTACAACCCCACAGCAGCAGCAGCTAGACGCACGTCGGCACTTTATGCCACTGTCCTATTTCCAGCCTCACTACCCCCAGAATTAAATGCATTTTTCCCTCAGTCACTCTTTGCTTGTACATGTCAGCTCCCATAGCATCTCTACTTCTCTACTTCGCAGCTCAACTCCTCTACACACTATTGATGTTTAAAGAGAACTCTGTAGCTGTTGCTGTCTCATGTTTGACAAAGACTGGATGGCGAGAGACTCGTTGTTGAGGTGGAGAAATATCCCGAGTGAAATGACCCCCAATCCTGTCATTAGAAAGACAATGGCCAAAAAGATATTGCCTGGTGAGTCATAGCTTTGGAGATCAGCTCCTCAGGTGAGAAATTAACTTTAATTAGGGGCTTTCCACACATGATTGTAAGCTAATGCAGAGGTGGAAGAGGTGCAGATCTTTCAGAAAAAGTAGTAATAACTTTGTGTGGTCATCTGATAACGAACTGCAGTGTGACAAATCCAGTGTGTGGCAGTGGCGCGGCAGTGCCAGTATGTTTTCAGTTTGATTTACAATAAGTTAGTAGCTTTGAGTGTGTCTTAAGCAAATAGCACTGCATTTTCTTAAGGTACAAAATCTATCCTGCATAGCATAGATTATGTGTTAGATGGATCATGGGTGAAATGTATACATTATATGGTAATTAAAATGAGAAATGGTCTTGCTACTGTGTAATCACGTTTTATAGCCAATAAATGGTACCAAGTGAAGCTATGGCTGCATGCTCTGAACATTGATTCCAACACACCAAAAACATGCAACAAATCAAAGAGCTCAAAAGGGCCGTCTGTTCTAGCATTGTGTACTAGACTACTACTTAAAAAAAATAACCAGGACTAAAATATTTTTTGTTTTGCTCTCAGTACAGGGGTACCAAACTGACCCTGGCAAACACTCTCAGAAAGTAACTGTTGCATTAATTGAAGATGAAGATCCATTATGTGGCATCTTTGCTTGTGGTAAAACAGTTTGATGCATGCACAGGCTGCTGCAGCTCTTGAATATTCTTTATATCAGCCATCTCCATCGTTTAGAAAAACATTATTCAGGACAAAGGCAGACGATGTAGAAAGCAGGCAAATCCGGCTGTTCTTCCTCTAAATAACAAGCTCTTTTAAGCACTGACAACCACCACAACAGCCAGGGGCAAACCTGTGGTATTCATTATTCTGACCCATGCTCAGCTTGCCAAAACTTTACGTCAGATTTCCTTTTACATTACCGCCTGAATGAATATTCTCTTCATTATTTGCCCCTTCTCTTGTCTTGTTATCATCTCGCTGGTTCCTGCTCAAAAACACGAGCAAATAATGCAAAGTGACGACAGCGATTGGGCTTGTTATGCCTTTGGGTTTGGGATTAAGCTCTTGGGACTTCATCCAGACCAGTAAAAACAATCTCTCTCGCTGGAGGGAGAAAAAAAGAAAAAGCTGACATTGTTGGAACCCATACACATAAAGAGCTGGAAAATACAATGTGTCCTGTTCCAAAGCATTAGAGCGAAGCTAACAAGAAAGGCAAAATATTGTGTGAGAGTTGCACCGCTTCGTTGTGTTTAGTGTTGATGGTGTGTGTGGATGTGTGTGTGTTGAGAAGGCAAATGGAGAGTCGTGGTCAGCAGAGAAACAATCTCCATGACTCTCCTCCTAAATGCCTCACATCTAAATTCACCGTGCCATGTCTTTCCTGATCCACTAATCGATACTGCCCTTGTCTAACGGCCCCTTATACACCCCCCCCGGTTGCAAAACCCACCACCACCACTCCCACACTGACTGACAGCAGCCATGCCTCTTCCTGGCCATTACATGCTGTAATTGTTTCTTTATTTTCCTCCTGCCGGACCACCGGTGTTACCTCGGTGTGGCCTTATGTCACCCTCTGAACCCACAGAGAGCATAAGGCTGGATCAATGAGCTCACCCACAAAGCCCCAACAGTTTTTATGGCTCACACATAACTCACCTGACACGTGTCATGCTGACTAACAGGACCTTTTACCACATGAAGCACATATATAAAGGTCAGCAAACAGAGGGAGATAACAGAGCCAACAAGCCATGGCTTCTTATGTCAAGGAACATGACTTTAATGTCCATGTATAAACCCACTGTCTTACACTGAGTGACATCCGTAACTGTATGGAAAAGTAAAATAAGGGAACATAAAATGCAGGGACACAACAGCATGACCTGAACATTTTCAGGGTAAATAACAACTTATCTTGACGCCAAATGAAAACTAGCTGGCGTACTGGCAGTGAGAAAATACTGTAAACTATGCTCAGATGCATTAAAGCTACAGTTAGTAAGTTTTATGAAAATAACATTTTGTCATATTTGCTGAAACTGTCATTATATTCACACAGTAACACATGAGACAGATAGTGTGGGGAAAAAAAAAATCACGTTGCTCTTCCTCGTAGGGCTTCTAATGGCATTTTCTAGCTGTTGAAAAACAACCAATCAGAGCTGAGCAGTCTCAAACACAGCTGTCAATCACGCCAATCAGTGCTCCTGAATTGTGGTCAAACTGTCAAACTAGGCAGCACTGATCAAATATGAATCAAGATTCTGTTACTGCATTGTCTGTTTCTCACCACAAGTGAAGCATACTCTTAGTTCAGGCAGGACCATGTCAAGCTCAGCTCACATCCCAGCCGCATCAGCTGATCTCAAACAGCCCAATCAACTGATGGAGCAGCTGATTGATGGTAGGGAGTCAGCTGAGAGATCACATGATTCCTCTTTATGCAACCAATTGGAATCTTATTCAAGGTGCCCTGTTTTAACTGCTTTGGCCTGCCTACTGTTGCTGCTTCCTCTGCAAGCCGCTTTGCAAATGCTGTGTCTGATTCATCAATGTAATTTCTGTTTGTCATTGATGCTTGCCCTGTTCGGTTCCCCGTGGGCTCTTTGCTGCTGCTCTCCCTGCCTTAGGCTTTCCATGTAGGCGCATGGAAGGGCAGGGAGATTTGCTTTCTCTGCTTCAAGCCTTTCCATGCAGGAATGTGGAATGGAGGAGAGGTGTGCTCTGTGTACTGGTGTACTGTTTAGCTGTAAAATGAGAAACCTGGCCATCATGTTGAAAACAGCCGAGTGAAAATGATGATTCAAGAAATAGATCCTTTTTGTTGTTCTTGTTTGTTCTTTTTTGTAAACAGCGATAATGTATTTTGTGGGCGGAGCCCAACTGGTGGCAAAAGTGACAGTAATATAATGGTGTCAGTGTGAGTGCCAAATAAAACGTAAAAAGCACTATAATTTTTATGTTTCTCAATCGATTGCAAGGAGCCGTTTTCATATCCATGGGTTTATCATGGATGTGTAGTAAAAAAAAAATTAGATTCTATTGATGGCTGTTGATTCACCGCACACATTAACACTCAACTCAGACAAACAAGCAGCTGTGTCTCACACACACGCACGCAGTCAGAGAGAAAGAGACGTGCTCCGGACTAGGTTTCCAGGTAACAATACAAATAATCGCTATGTGTAGCATTACATGGCTAGCGGTTATTAATAAGTTTAACGACAAACTCTAGCCTTTAAAAGCTTGGTGTTGGATGTAGGCCGCTGCTGCTGATTAGTTTGTGCTAATGCTCTGGAGACAGTTCTTCAGCGCTGTGTCTAACTTGCTGCAGGAAGTTTGTTGATGAGGTGGGATGTCAGGCGGTTTGAGATCAGACCCTTGGCGAAATCCTGTTGGCTTCCTCTCGAACTGTGAAAGACGTCCACACCACAACATGTTTTGCCCTCTAGACAGCATGCTGCAGTTGTTGTTCTTCTTCTCTCTGTTTATTGGTGGCTGACAAACCAAGTTTAAAGGTACATGTACCACCACACACTGTGTCAGTGTGTAGATACTGCCCTTCTTAAGTCAAGGGCAGTCTGGCTTTGTATTATTGGTGCTATTTATTGGCTATGATTTTAATTATCGGAATAATACATAATAATCAGTATGTCCCATTATTGGCCGATAATCTATCAGCCCCATATATATCATGCGTACCTTGTTTTGAGGTGAAATTTGCAGGCCAGACAACCAAAACAACAAGCCAAAAGAGGCTAAAAGGCTCATTTGATGTGAGGGAAACTGCAGAGTTTGGTATTCAATCTTTGTAGTCCCACACTCTAGACTTCATCCATTGTTAATATAAAAATATTGATTTGTGCAGCTTTAAGGTTTATGGCAACATAAGCCTGCAGCTGGTTGAGGTATTTGCTGTAGTTGCATAAGATAATAAAGAAACTGATGGGTCTCATGTGGGATAAAGTCAAAGGAAAACACACAGGTTCATTATGATGTGCGGACACATCGGCTCCTACTTGTTTGATTTCTGATTTAGTTTCTTTCTTCAGCTGCTACATGAAAAAAGATGCTACTTTGGCATGTAAACAAATAAGGAGTACGGTGGTAACATACTTCCACTTCCCATATCTTACTGCTAAATCTAATCTGAAGTGAGACAGGAAGTGAATAGGTGGAAAGGTTCCATTTAAATACTGATTCAAGTAAAAAAAAAAAAAAAACAATTAGCTCCTGTTATTCATGGACCCAGTGCATTGATTCCAGCCTTCAGTGTGGTGACGCTAGATGGTGACGTCACAGCAGGATCTCAGTAGCATATATTTTTAACTTTGATGCTATGACTCATCGTTTCTGGTATTTACTTTGTCTACAAATCTGCACGTCAGTATCATTTAAAGTCTCGTCTTGAGGTGGAGCAGGACGTGTACTGCAATCAGAAACAGTGGAAATAGTGAAGTTTGGTGGGTTTACCCTGCCTTCATTCCTGTTGACATTTAGCTACAAAAAAACAATAGAGCCATTGAGGAAAAAGACAATGGAGAATATATGCGCCATGTCTGAGGCGAGCTAGGCTCTTGATGGGCTGTATAGCACTTGACAGGTGCGGGCCTGCAGCTCTCACCTCCCATTTGCTGTCCTGGGTTTTCCTCTTGAGCTGGATGTTCCAGTTCTCAGTGTCCACCTCGGCGCAGTGAGCGATGGTCATGGCCACTGGGCAGAAGAGGTCCAGGCCCGGAGGACCGTACATCACCTCTGGGCCGAGGAGGATTTCACAGCCTTCCAGTGTTTGGACACTAAACACACCGTGACACACACAAAGGCACACACAGAGAGAGAGAATGAGACACATTGTAAAAACTACATAAAGAAAGTGGTTCTGTAGAGAAAAGATACAGCCTGTGTGACGGCTGTACTTATTTTTTTTAACATCACTAACATGATCCATAATCTATGAAGAAGAAGAAACAAAAAAAAAATTCTCACATTGAAAAAACAGATCAGTCACATTGTGCCTGGTGTTTCACCGTGGCAGCATCTTTCTTGCTGTAAGCACTGTTAAGATTGTAGGCGCTGACATTTTTTTATTTATTCTCAGAGCCATTATTTGTGCCTAATATCTTGCTTTGAGCTGCTGCTGCTACATGAAAAACTCTTGTGGACTCTTGCTCCTCGAGTTAAAGTTATTGCTACACAGCCAGGCTGCAGGACTTTGTTCTAGCACAGGTGAAAAAGTCATTGCAATTTGCTGGCGAGTTGGAGTGAGCTCATTAAAAGCAGCTCACAGCAAACAGGTCTTGCCAGTTGATGGTGGCAGCAGCAGCAGCAGCAGCGGCTGGTTTTCAGAGAAAAAAGGGCAGGCGGGATCATGATAGAGGAGATCAATGCCTCAACAAAGCTTTGTAAGCTCACATCAGTCATCACCAATCAGAGATCTGAGTGTTGATTTGTTAAGATTTCCTTCTTTGAAAGAGGAGTGATTTATAGTTGTCGTGGGAGCAGCAGCTTTAATGTACAGTACGCTAGACAATGACTGAAAGCTAACAGGTCGAGAATGAAGAGGAATGCTTAATGATGTAGGAGCAGATTAATGTTGCCCTCAACACAATCTGCAGTTAGAGAGAGCCTGCATGTAGAGGAGCAATTCTAGTTTATTACAGCTCGGGTCTTATTTTTGGCTGGTGAACAGGATGCGAGGCCAGCCCTATAAACACAACAGTCTGCCCATGAGTGAATTAGTGCATGAACGAGTGAGTGAGTGATGAAGTTACATTGGTTGGAGTGACTGATGACAAAAATGTTGGTGTTTCCCCATTGGCCATCGCTCTTTTGTACGAATAGGTGATGCCATGACAGAGCTGTGGACACCAGGCCCTCAGGAAGTGTGCTAGGCTTTGAAGCCAATTTTCATAGTGGCTTAACTGTGTAAATACAATGTCACATGATGCCCTGAGGCCCAAAAAGGCTTCTTCTCATTGACTTACATGGTGAAAGAGACGTTTGTATCTCTGATGATAATTATTTTTGAGTGTCACAACCCCCGCTAAATGACTTATTTCACTATCAGAATTTTAACCTCTGGTCAGATAAAATTTCAGATAAAGAGCCCCATGATTTAAGATTTTTATCCCCATGAAAGTTAGTAGAGTGCTAAAACTGAAGGTAGCCATTCGGCCAGCGGAAGTTTGTCACTGGACCACACTTAGTCTTCGCTCAGCTGCTGTGAGTCTCTAGTGCACTTATTCTATGGGCCGCACAGTGCAGAAGTAGTGCTGATTATCCCCGGATCATCTGGGCAATTTTATACGCAGCAATTGAACCATTTTGGCTTCATACCTCCCCGGAGCAACATTCATAGGAATGAACAGGGCCCTGTGTTCAATGTTGTAACCAGGTCTCTCAATAAATTTGTATTCCTCATTTTCTAAACCCAATGTAGCATGATAGCATGGTGGAATTAGCAAGTTAGCTAGCTAACTTACTAGCCAGTGACTACATGAGTAAAATTTAGCTACCTAATGCTTCATCTGCATACTTAAGTCACAGCATAGGAAAGCACATTGCTATCGTCAGATGAGTGACAACATTGTTCTGCTCATTTTCTGTAACCACTGTAACGTTAGCATAAAAGCATGGTGGAACTAGCAAGCTAGCTGGCTAACTATTCCACTCGAAGTGGCGGTTTTGGACAGGAAAGAAGGAACCACCTCATCATTTTTTTGAGGAACTGCTATGTCTGTATGACACAAGACTTAAAGATGTATGAGAAACATTCTTAAATACTATGTTTTACAAAGTTGGAAAGGGTGCTGCCACCATTATGAGGAGAAGGTGGAAATAAGAATTTTGAGCAGGTACCACCACCTTAGTAACAACCCTTATCTAGGGGTTGATAAATTAATTGGTTTGGCCAATTAATTGGAGCCAATTGGACATTTTAGAAACTATTGTTATCAGTGGAACTTGGCTCCAATAGTGGCCAGTGGCTGCACAGCCTCCTCCAGTCACTCGGGGGCATACATCACCAACTGGAGGGGAGAGTTGTGCTAAATGACTAGTGGGTACAACTCCAGAGAAACCAGGTCCCCTCTGCTGAACGTGTCTAAATGTACTGTTCTTTATTTTAAGATGGAGCCAATTTATATTAATTTTTGGGCTGGACCACAACAGCTTGGTAAAGTCTGTGCCTGAGTGAATGTCACCACTTCCTGCTTTCAATTAAAGGCCCTCTAACGTTTCATATACTGCACAGCCATATACCAGGCTTTGACCTAGTCTTGTTGTATTTCCATCAGTTATGATAACACAGAACCAATTAAAAGAAATTGCTAACATCTGAAACCACAGAGACATCACGACAACAATTTTCATCAATTGCAATGAGACAACTGAGTTGGCACAGGAAGGTCCCAATGCAAAGGCCACCTGAGGAAAAACACAAGGTCATCCAGCAAGAGTTTTGATTTTAAGATTATTTTTGGGGCATTTTGACCTTCATGAGATATATAGCAGTGTAGAGAAAGACAAGACATTGAGCAAGAGGGAGAGGACTATGATGTGCAACACAGGTCCTTGGCTTGCCGCAAACATTACACTATAAGGACGCATCATCTAGCAAAAAAAAAAAAAGGTAACTTAGTTCAACACTTGCTGTAACACAAAGCAGTGTCCACTGGGAAAGCACTGCAATGGCCAATCAACGCACACATTCCTTGTTAAATACGTTGTAGAATGAATGGTGAAGCTGCAGAGTGCACTTATCTGTCTTTGTTTAGACTTATCAAGACTCTTTGTCTTTAACCAAGCACTATGTGAAGTCTGATAAAGAAAAGGTGGATTATCCTTTGCATGCCTTGTTATATTTGAAAATGTTTGGAAATGTGTAAAGTGTTTGGTCAATAATTGTATTGTCCAGTACTTTGGTTAGCTGTACTTTGTTTTCAGTACTAATAAGCAAATAGTAGCACACATTTAGATCAAAGCACTGCTGTGTCTATGAACAGTCTTAAACAGTAATGTGTGGGTTTCTAAAAGAAAACCCAAAATGTTGGTATTAATCCCTCATCAGGACTGAGACATTCGGTAAAGCTTTCCAATCCAACAGCCAAAATAAATGTTGGCATTCTAAGTTTCTGCAAACCACAGATATGTTACATTTTTATGTTATTATGCTGCAGATCCGCTACAACTTAACATTTCAGCAATGCTGTGGTTAACATGTGGCTAACTTTGGAAGTTGGTTTATTAACAGTTATTGGAAATGCTGACCATAACCACAAAAATACTATATCTGTGGTAAACCAGAATTATTCGTTGGGATATTGCATACCACTGTCCACACTCAGATCAGCTAATAAAAGCTAATACCACATATTTCCAAGTGTACCAATTTCTCATTCTCTCACTCATTTTATTCTCTAGCATTGAGAGAATGTTCATTGCTTTTCTGTTAAAAAAAAAAAAAAAAAGGATAGAGTTGACAAGCACCTCTGTGCAGCTCACTAAATACAGCATGGCACCAACTCCATAGTGGTTATGGATTTGCTTCCCACTAAGAACAGCCATGCTACAGCTCTTGCTGTGCTGCTTTTGGATAAAAGCAAAAACGTCACTTTAAATGGCAAATGATGTACAACAAGGACAACTTGCAGTGCAATAAATCACTCAGAATTGTCTCATCAGCCTCAGAATGATTCAGTTTTATTTGTTTCTTTTCACAACCCAACTCCTGAAAACTTTTTTCGTAAAGAGTCATGTTACATAAGTGTCTGAGCTATTACAGTAGCGTATCTGAATTAAAAGTTGGTAAATGCTCTTTCTGGTTCTGCTCTTCCCAATTACTTCCTCAACATCTGACCCACCATCTCACTGCACAGCCACCTCTCCCTATGTCTCTTAGCTCACAGTCAGTTTTTCTGTTATGTCAACAGCATCCCTGCTCTTGACTGGTCCAGAGAGAGCTCTCGATCCCTCAGCCAACAGCGCTGAGCCTGATCACACATTTAATGTAAAGTGAAGGCAAGGAGCAGATTACCTCCTTGTTAAGTAGCCTGCAACTCAGGCCCAGGAGTCCGGCAGCAACCTTAAAGAAGCGTCCAAGGCCAGCGGGCTCTCTCAATTCCACTTGTCATCACGATGAAGGGCTCTATACTGCAGCTTCTTGAGCCCCTAGATGAGGTTCATTGTTTAAAGTGAGCAATGACTCACTCCTCGGGGACCCGGGGAGCCGTGCAAAGTGGCAGATTGGGCCGAGAGAGGAGACGGCAGGCTTAATAGATGCACACATTAGCACGCTCCATTAGCTTCGCCTTTATTTGCTTGTAGTCTCCCACCTGTTTGTCCCACTGTGCTTTTGTCCATTTTTAAGTTGATGCCGACACCTTATGTGGGGCATGGATACATTAATCAAACAGGCATCTAGAGGTGAAGCTTCATGCATAGCTGCAAATATCCAGCAAAAACATGCAGTTTTACTTCTCCTGCTTTGATCATTCACAGCATCTATCTTCTGCTACTTTCTCCTTTTGACTGCACAGCATTCATCAAAACAATTTCAGTAATCAAGAACTGACAAAGTTACTTGATTGAAAGAACAGCTCCGAAGAACATTAACAAAAACTTAAACTAATCACCGATCTGTTTAAAAAAAAAAAAAAACACATCACAAGGCACTGTGCCTTGATTTATAATACCGTCATAGTGACTATTCAGCTAACTCTGATGCCACTTCAACGCTGTTCTCAGACCTTGGTGTTCTGCAACCCACTTGACGGGAAAATGAGTATAAGCAACAAGGCTAATCACTTGAAACAACCCACTGTGCCATTTGGTCACTTATCATTGAGAGAGCTACTCAAATAACTAAAAATAATGTCTGAAATCACTGAACAAGATGAATAAACGCTTGAAGCTCCTGATACAAGCCACTGGCATACAAAGAGTGTACTGCAGACAGTGATTCTTGAATCATATCCAGAACAAAGTGTCAGGGCCAACTGCTGGATGATGTTTAACCACCAGATTTTATTTATTACTACTATTATTAGTATTGATCATAACAATACGTAATTTTTTGCCATGAACATTGTGGAGAATTTCAGTGTCTTGTAGTTTAACTGCTCATCCATCCAAGCGCATCCATCCCCATGTACTACTTAACATGTCATTACAACTTATCAGGCTCACAGTTATTGGTAATGAGTTCATCAAAGGAACCTGAATGCCTAGCAATCAATTGTTCAGTCTCCAAAGTCTGTTCTTCTACTTTTGATAAAGTCAATAAAGGACAGAGATGTGTGTGTGTGTGTGTGTGTGTGAGTGTCTGTGTGTAGATGTTAGCTGAGTCATGGGTCTATTTCAACAGAAAAAGGAAAAGATGATGACCATACTGAAAATCAATGTCCAGTTAAATCCCCATCCCTTTAAAACAAACTTGAAATTTTCAAGTTTTTATAGGTGATACTGCCCTCAAAGTAAAGCAATAAAACCTTAAAACATGTCATTAAAACAGGTCTTATTTTGAAGATATGGTTGATTTTATGTCAGGGCCTTAGGGATTGCAATGTCAATCGATGTTGGGCAGTTGGCCCACAACCCATTGCCCACAAAAAATGTGCCATTGTATATTTCTGCAAACCACAGATATGTTACATTTGCACATTATTATGTAGTGGATATGTTGACACTTTGTCTCTTTACATTGCAACAAAGATGTGGTTAATATGTGGTTGGGTTTAGGCAAAAAACTCAGTATGGTTATGGTTAGGATAAGATGTTTTTGCTTAAAACACCTGCTTTTTTATGGCATCTTTGTGGCTGGAAATACAACTCTATCTTCATAAAAAACAATGCTTTTTGTGGTACTATCCTGGCAGGAAATGCAGCTTTTCTTGACATGCAGCATTATCTTGATAAAAAATGTCTTATTTTTCTTGCACTATCCCAACTAAAAAAAAGGAATGCTGATTCGGTAAAAAACACCCATGTTTAGTAACTAAAAAGCTGCTGGAAACACAGCAATGACTCACTAAAAAACAACCAGTTTTGTTGTTTGTTTGTCTCGAACAGTGCTCTGCAGTTTGGCAGGCTACTTGTCCAGGTGACACAACATACACCATCCCCTCCACCTCCTCGTGACAAAATCATCTCATATTCTATGTCACTTTAGAAACACTGGTATGATACATATGAAACATGGTTTGCAGAAATGTACAATGCCAATATTTTCCTCTGGTGACTGGGCTGTTTTAATGCATGGTAACTCAACACCTCTCTAGATTTATATTAAACCTGCTGTTAATATTCTTGGCTCTCAGAGGATGATCCCTTGGTCTTTCCTCTAGGCAAAATGTGCGCTTGTACAAATCTAACGGGCAGGATATATTAAGGTCTATTGCACAGCCATTCTCCCATAGGAGCCTTTTCAATTCTGGATACTCTACAAGCTTTTCTCTAATATCACCATCAGTCCAAAATGTAATTTGAAATTCAAATTTCGATGATGTGTTTATTTTTACCAGTATAGGGAAATTTTCAATCTAATTAGCCACAGAGAAACATCTACAGTGATGTGTTTATGATTCACAGTGCAAGGACATTAAACATATTGTACTCCATCTGTTGTCTAAATAAAAGATGTTGAATAGTTGACTGTTTCTATGACATTTAGAGAAACATGTATAATTACCAAATATGCCAAAATACAGGTGTTTGTATCTACCGTAGTATGTCAGGTTAAAACTGGTATTAAAATAACAATAGCAGAAATATTGTATTACTAATTTTATGCTGCTCAAACAAAACAAAACAAACTAAAAAAAACAACATAAAAAAAGACTGGAATGGATAAGTGATGAAGTGATAAGTGATTTTCTATCATTGTTGTTTTCTTTCTTTCTTTCTTTTTCAATATTTCTGTAAAATGAAAAACTCAGAGCATCTGATTGGTGAAGATGATATGACTATGCTGCTGTGCTAATGGAATTCTGTTATCTTGATATCAAGACAACAAGTAAATGAGGAGGAAGTTTTGAGTTTGCATGAATAAGAAACATCATCAACAACAAAATATATGGCAGCAAAGCAATAGATAAGGAAGCATTTTTCTGAAATACAATAAAAAAACATGTATTAAAAACAAGGGAAATTACAAATAGGATACCTGTTTTAAATAAGGGGCTCTTTGTGCAGTTGCATTCAATAAAGGTCAGGGCTATATGTAAGAATTTGAGACTGTCCTCCCCCAAAATATGACCACATAGGTCATATGTACAAGCAGCAATGACGTCCCATATATACTGTTATTATTAGGCTGCAATCTCTTGTGGCCATAGTAGTTATTACAGATGCAAAGGAAGAAAGTCAGGTGATGTAATATAAAGAGCAACAAAATCTGCTTAGGGTTGGAAGGAGGGGTGGTGTACAGATGACAACAAGCACATGACGTGGACCGCTGTTTGTGTGCCATGTGAATCGATACATCGTAGTATCGCGATATTTTGTGTAGCCATATTGTATCGATACACAGATGCCAAGTATTCATCTTTTATTATATACATCATTAATTTTTTCAAATACACATTTTAATACAACTTTTGGTACTAGAACAATAAAATCAATTGCTTTTTCGGTCCACTAGATGGTGCTGATGCTTTTTTTTTTTGTTTTAAACCTGGTGAGGTCAGCAGAAGTCTCAGTCAGCAGCATTTGGCAGAAAGTTCAGTAAAACAAAGATTGGATTTTTTAACACGGAAGGACTTGGATATGACACATGCGATTTGCAAGCCGTGTCATATGACAATAAAATACATTGGGGATACTACGAACATGAGGGCTCACCTTATTCTCCACCATCCAGAGATAGCATTAGCTGCTGACACCCAAGCAAACGATAAACCCGCCACACCAAAAACAACATTGGACACCCTTAGCTTGACAAAACTACCATCCAATTCTGAGAGCTAAGAAAATAACAGTCCATCACCTACTTCATGTGCACAGAGTTGCGTCCATACAGCGCTGTTGAAAACGGTAAGAAAGGTGGCATTAACTTGTGATGCCTGGACTTCAAGGTCAGTGAATTCAAATGTGACTATAATCTCACAGACACTATAGCGGATAAGCCTAACCTTAAAGCCACTAAGGGGCTGCACAGACAAGCCACTTATTAATTGACGCACTCGCCTGACCGAACCAACCGCTGCTCATCAGGTGAAAACAAAGACTCCACTGCTTCCTCTTCTTCTTCTTTGATGCATAATGTATTTATCACCATTATAGTCTTCAATGAAACCTGCAAACACTCATGAATCTGTGTCCATATACCATTTAAATATACACATTTTCACCAATACACAGAGCACCGTACACCTCACTTGATGTGGCCTGACGCTGTCAAAAACCTATGTGTGCTCCCCTGTCTAGCAACACCTGTCTCTCAGTGAATGGTTCCTACCTATACCCGCAGACACCCATGACAATAGAGTGACGCCTACAGGACGTATTAGCAACTTACACACATTTTACACCATGGATGGCTCCTACAAACACATTATCACATTATCTCACAGAGGACTAGCGACTGCTGTCTCATATTTTCCAAACTAGAGCAGTACACGAAAGTCGCACCGGAGCAAACATTGCAGTCCTCCTGCAAAATGCAGCACAAGAATGGGGGACTGGTTGTAACAGACAACGCTTCTAACATGGGTGTTGCCATTCAGTTAGCGGAATACCTGCATGTGAAGTGTTATGCTGATGCTCTTAATCTGGCCTGTCAGAGGGTGTTAAATCTAACAGTTCAGTTTGTCAGGTGTATGCAGCATTTCTGACAGGTTTTATGAAGGTGTTGGTCAGTCTGTCTGCTTTGCATCACATTTTGCTGCCATAAAAATGGCTTAAGTCAGACTGAAATCTTAATCTTATGAGGTAAAAGCAATGTTGACAAAGTTTTCCTTTGGGGAAATAATTCACAGTTGGAAAAAATAAATTGTGATAAACTGCAAGATGTCACAATGTATTGTGTCACAGTAGTCAACATATTGCAATACTATCGTATCATAGGCTAAATATAGTGATAATATTGCATTGTGGGTTCTCTAGCAATTCTCACTCCTAGTTCAGTTGTTTCAATGTAATGTAGTAGGTCTTGTGAGGTGTGTCATGTTACATTACATCTGTGACAAATGTACTTATTTTAAGCTAAATCATGATCTTTTATCTTTACCTAAACAAGGAGTTTTGGCCATTTCACAATGTTAACCATATGTTTAAAACTGCAACCCTTAAAAGTCATACACAAGCTATTCTGTTGTCCACCTACGTGTGCTAATTCAGGGAATGGTCCTGTGAGTCGTATTAGAGGGTAGGAACATATGACCTATGCGGTGGTGTAGTTTGGAGGACTTTCTTGTGTTTTAATTTTTACAGTGTTTGGGATAAAGTAAGTTATTTAAAAAACACAAGTGCTGATATAATGAGAAGGTGACCTAGAACTATAGACACTACATCACATAAGCCACACAGTATAACAGGTAAGCAGGGGGGAATGTCATTGTCCCCACCATACTGCAGATAGATAGATGAATTCTTCTACCTACCTCTGGAGCAGTCAGACATATCAGATCAAGATGTATCTCAGTTTGAAGTTTGACAGCCATGATTTCTAAAGTGTAATGTCACCTTGGCAAGGACGTAGAGTTGTGTGCTCTGGACTGAAACCATGAGCGATGTGTCCATCCAGAAATCTGTGCTGTGAGATCTATGGACCATGAGAGCTGATGGCTTAAAGCAGGAGCTGCCACGGCTCTCCATCCAGAAAAACAGATCAGCTGGGTCAGCCACTGTGCACAGCCTAGAGGGCCAAGCATCCAACCAGGAAGCCATGTCACACCTACGCACTGGTGCACTTGTACTGACAACCATGTATATTAGATTATCATTTTAGCCCTCAAACTCTATAGAACAGATTCTGCTGCACTTTGTGTGTTCTGAGAGTTTTCTTCAGTTGGTTTATAAAATGAAACTCAACCAGGAGCGTCTAGACAACAATAAATAACATACAGTACTGTGTCCCAAATGGTCAGCTGGGCCTCTTTCCTAAAGCACACATATGGAAACTAGTTTCATCATTAAAACCTCTTTTCCGACCAGGACAAAGCTGTTTCTGCCTCAATAGATTGAGGGATTTATCTTTCAATACAAAGCGCCCATAAAACCTCGGAGGCAAAGGGAATATGTCTGACCTAAGCAAAACTGCGCCTTCAAAAGATTTAGATGAGCCTTTGAAAAGCTTCAAGAACACATCTTTAAAAAAAAAAAAAAAAAAAAAGAAGAAGAAGAAGCTTTAATGGAACTCTATCAGGGTGTGGAGAAGTAGGTTTGACAGGGATTGGGGCTGGACGTTGCAGCGGGAAAGAAAGGATACAATTCTCTGCATGTCCTCTGGCCTGCCAGGATGTAGACAGTGATTGACAGCTGGCGAGATGACAAGCACCACAGACCACAGGGAGAAATATGGGTGTCCGCAGTAAACATCCCCCTGCTCACACAGAGCGGTAGAAAAAATAAGCACTTGAAAAGCACCTCTGTGGTCAAAACCAAATACTGTCAGATTGGAGTCGGAAATATTTTGAAGTGTTTCAAAGGTGGATAAACCAGTGGGAGAAACCAGACGCTTTATGCTGGCAGATAAGAATGTATAACAGGAGATGAAAGCAGCTCTAGACATTCTTGTAAAGATTTCTAAAGGCGTGATGGATTACACATGCACTATACATTTTGACAACGCTGCCTAAAGTGGATTTGCCACAAAAGCTAGTGATTTGTAGGTTTTATGTACTGTATCAACACATTGTCACTCCCAACTTGTCAAATACAGCAGCTTGGTCATTCCCTTACGCTTAAAACCATGAAGCTCTAGGTATCCTTCTAGTGTCAATTTTGGATGTGTCAGTTTCCATGTCAGTTTCTGCCCTTTAAATTATCTTCCATATTATCAAGAAAATGTAAGTTCTTCCACCCAAACTACTTTAGGTTTTGGTAATGAAATGGTTTCACCAGCAAAACTACCTTAGGTATAGGCAACTAGAGAGCTTCACTGCCAATACTTCTAAAGGTTAAGGCAACAAGCTGGTTTTACTACCAAAACTACTTTAGGTTTAGCCAACAAAACTACTTTGTTAGGTTTAGGCAAACATCGTGGTTTGGGTTAAAATAACTTAACAAGTATGTCACTTGACCACTATGTTATGTGACGTACGCCAGTGACTACTTCAAGTGGTTACTGGCATACCTGTCCCTCCCTCCCACCCTACTTGCACTTTCTCGCTCTTTCTACCACATAATTGCTGCTGATGGAATTACATTGGAGTAACCTGAGGGCCAGATGTGTCTCATACAGACACTGTAGGGGGCCATTTGTGTCAGTATCAGAAGCCACGGGCCACTGACCAGACGGCCATATTTGACGCCCTGGATATAAGAAGCTGAGCTGCTGTGCATTCTCTGAGGTCAGTAAAAAACATAATTCTTTTAAAGGGCCAATTGACTGACCTCAAATACCAAAACTTTCATGACAGGCGTAACTCACTCCATGTGGCACTGTTTGTGTCTTATTATTTCAGTGCTCCGTCAAATCAATTCACAACCCAGTCATTTTTACTGCTAATGTGTGCATTGTGTGGGGTCTCTTTTCTTTGTGATTTTGCTTAAGAGGAGCAGTGTGAATAAACAGTGACACTTCAGAGGAAACTGGGAAGCATTGTGGCCCTCTGCAGGAAAGTGCGTGCAAACCCCCCCTGGGGAGAGGCTCAGTCCATCCGAGGGTCATTACCTAGCTGTGATCAGAATACATAATGTGCGTGCTGCAGAGATGAAAGGCCTCGGGAGACGTCTGCGCCTTGTATTCCACCGTGCATGTCCATCAGCGCACCACGCTCCATTCATCACTGCATTCATCATCGTTTAAACAAGCTTCCCGGGTCGTGACTCTCTCCCAGAGCGCCACATTGTTGACACCGAGTGGAGTACATAACTACATATTGACTCTCTGCAGAGTACCAGGGACAAAAAAAGAGATTGGTGGATTGGAGGTTTGACTTTGCTTCCTACAAGTCAGTTGGCTAAATGAAGGACTCTATTACAGAGCCCCCCCGGGGTCGTGCGGAGTGAACTTGAGTTTCTCCACAGCAGCTGGGACATCAAAGCCCAGACTACCACCTGCGAGGGGCTTCTGGAAATGAACACCCATATCATGACACCTAGAGGACTCCTATAGGGAGTGGGAGATAGGCTGCAGTGCTTGCTGGGCCCATCTGTCACACTGCCTGCCGGTAAACACACAGGGATGTGGGGATGGCCATGGGGAGGGTCACTCATCTACCCTCTGTATATCTGCCTGCACTACTGCCCAAAAATACATAATTTATTTATTTTAGGGCCAATACTGATGACCTGCTTCACTGAAACTGCCCTTGGTAATGTTCTACACCAATGTTTTATTGCTTTTTCTAAGGATGGCTGGACAACATATCAATGTCGTGATATGAGAATAAGTATTGTATTAGATTTTAAATATCGTAATGTAGTAGGTGTTGTCTTTTCCTGGTTTTAAAGCCTACATAACAGTAAAGTGATGTCATTGTCTGAACCTACTAGACTGTTCTATCATTTGCCTTTACCCACCTAATCATTATATCCACATTACAGATGATTCTTTATGAAATATTTTAATGTATAAATATTTTGTGAATGCACTAATAGCAAACCCTACAATATCACTGAAATATCAATATCGAGGTATTTCGTCAAAATTATCACGATATCTGATTTTCTCTATATTGCACAGCCCTTTTTCTGAAACCCCTTTTCAACCCAAATTAAAGGAGAAGTCCGGTATTTTGCACTTTGAGCCCCATTCCTGGGTTGTTTATGATGAAATAGAGTGGTTAAGACCAAAATCTTGACAATTGCTCCTTCTCTGAGAATTTGAGAGAATTTGGCTTTCCCCTGCCTGGCTCAACAAGGCTGTCTATGGCCATGTGTATATCTGTCCTAAAACCACCTTAAATGTTCATTTTCAAAGCCATGAAACTCACCGAGTGGTCAGTGGTGTTTGTTGATGTTCCGACATAAAAATCGTAGCAAACTGTGGTTTCTGTGATGATTTATTTGACATTTTGTCCATGCATTGATTTTCTATAGGAAGCCTCATTGTCCGTTGGTAGTAATCCGCCACCAGAAACGGAAAGGTTGGTTGTTTACGACAAGGTTGTAGTCATTGTAGTCTTTTAGCTCAGCGTAAGTGCCGGCTCGACAGTGCTGTGTGCGCTCCTCCTCTTCGGAGGAATTCTCCTGCAGTTGCTGACCACACAAAACTTGCCCATTATTACTCGCTTGTAAACAACCTTCACAGTACGATGCCTTTGAACACAACGCCAGCCTTCTTCTTCTGCTTCTTTCTGTGTCCCATTACACTGCAATGGTTTCCTGCCGGTTGGCGACACTCACGTAAAGGAGCATTATCGTCATCAAGTGGGCTGGAGTGTATAACGAACGAGGGCCAAACAAACGATCAAGCAGAAGTTAACACACGGGTGTGAGGCAGTTGAAAAAATAGTTCTACAATCGAGATGAATAGCGAAAACACGGATGGAAACCACAGTTTGCTACGATTTTTATGTCAGAACATCAACGAACACCATTGACCACTCGGTGAGTTTCATGGCTTTGAAAACAAACGTTTAAGGTGGTTTTAGGACAGATTTACACATGGTCATAGACAGCATTGTTAAGCCAGGTAGGGGAAAGCCAAATTCTCTCAAATTCTCAGAGAAGGAGCAATCGTCAAGATTTTGGTCTTAACCACTCTATTTCATCATAAACAACCCAGGAATGGAGCTCAAAGTGCAAAATACAGGACTTCTCCTTTAACACATGTTTGCAGGTTTTTTAAACAAGGAAGCCCCCGCTAAAAATAGGCGACTGAATCATTTCCATTGCCAGTAGCCTAGAGCCCTATACATGGCTCTGCAGTAGAGTATGCCTGTCTGGTTTTTTTTTTTTAATTAATTAATTAATTTTTTTTATGATGTGTCAAGTTTGATCTCACAAATGTGGTGGAAAACAGGTTAGTAAACAGTAAAGCAGCATGGAGGCCAGTGAAAATGTTACAGTGGTTAAATTTTTTATTTTTTTTTTTATATATTACTTATTCAGTTTCTCTTCCAAACAAGGTGCAGATTAAATTTGGATGAATATTCGAGCAGTGCTTGGGCAGAGATGGACTTTAGTGGTGGCCTGTCACTGCATTGGACCAAGGGGCTAAAATTAGTACATCTAATCATTTGTTGTATTTTCATCACTACCAATCAGAGCAGATCAGAGCTGGAGCTGATACATACCTGTGACTACTAGGGGTGGGAATCACCAGAGGATCCAAAATACAATATTGTCACGATACTTAAGTCACGATACAATATTACCCGGATTTTAAATATGTTCAGATATGCTGAGTACTGTGATAAAGTATATATTGTGATACATATTGCAATTTATTACTTTTTTCAACTGTAAATTATGTCTCCAAAGTAAAACTGTCAACATCTGTTTTATCTAATAAGTTAAAGTTTTCAGTCTATTCATCTCACCTTTTTTTCAGCAGCAAATATACCTAGTGGACTAAAAGCAATCTATTGTATTATTCTACTAGGCTACCTAAAGTTTAATTTGTATTTGTAATATTAACAATTTATGTAATAATAAACTGATAAAGGGCAATGTGTGACAATACGATATTGCCATACAAAAATATTGCAATATTAAATACAAAAGCCAGATGTTAGTGGGTGTTAGTGTTTTTTTTGCGCTGGGAATTGGGCTTTAGTGAACTTTATTATTTAGGATTGCAGGTTCACAAAAGCCAGGTTTGCATTTTTTTTATGTTTGTGAGCAAACACAATCAGCAGCCTACTTAGTAGAAACAATTTATCTTATTAGTGATTTTATTACCAATTTATTTTAAAAAGTAATTGTTAAAGGATAATGTTGGACATATTCTATATTTCCCTTTTTGTCAACAAACCAAATGAAAGACCCAAACTAACAATGAATGTTATTTACTATCAAGTATTGTGTGTGCATCCAAAGCCTGATATATCTTATTCCTCTGTGCCATAGAGCTCCACTGTTGTCCAAAAACTATTAAAAACACATCAATGAGTCACACTGTTGCCCTGGGTGACATGTTCCTTCATTACCATGAACATACACACTGTGGTTTATTTTGACTCAGTCCCACATGCTAAAAATACTCACTAGAGCAGTGGTTCTCAACCTTTTCAATAATATAACCCCTCTGTAATATTTTCTTCCAAGCACCACATTTCCAAGTACCCCCGTGACCAGAGCAAAACACTACTGGTAGAAACACACAGTAAACAAACGTTAATGTGATTGTATTTTTTGGGGCAGTTGACAGTTGGCAGTCAATGATTGCATTGGAAATAGGAATAGTGAATATAAATTGTGGTTTATCCACCTTAGATTACCTATGTTTTTAGACATAATATTGTATAATTGTTTTTGGATTTATGCATGACTGATCCTTTAAAAGAGTAATTAAACCCCAGAGTGCCTCTAACCAAGCCCTCAGGAATGGTGCTGGGCTTAAAAGCCAACAACTTCTGGGTCGATCATATGATGCCATTGGGCCCAAAAAGACTTTTACCCATAGACTTACATGGTCAAAGAGATATCTGTTAATAAGTGGATACATTTCTTTGAGCGTAACCCCCACAAAATGACTTGTTTCACTATCGGAATTCGATCCATTTCTTTGACAATATTTGTAAAGTCTAGAAGAGCTGCATGATGAAATCATTTTATCCCCCCAAGTTAGCAGAGGGCTAAGCCAGTAATTAGCAGCTCAGCCGGCAGAAGTCCGGTTGGTGAGAAAAGCTGCCACCAGATCAGCCAATAGCAAAATTAAATTGTAAGTGCTAGATATAAACCAGTAGAACGCGGCATATACATATAACACAACATTTTAAATGTAGTTTTCAGCTGTTTGGGGGTTTAGTTACTCTTTCAGTTAACATAAAAAAATCTTATGTACCCTCTTTAGTACTCCAAGGTATCTTTTCATACCCTCATTTGAGAAACATTGCACTACAGCACCAAATGTTGGTTAATCCTCCTACTGAAAGTAATGCCCTATTCCCTCCTTTGGGTTATAATTGCTAGAAACTACAGTGCTAGCTCTTTATACGTAACATTACACCTTACATAGCCTTTTAAAAGTGTATATTTACGAACTGCTAGTAAAGAAATACACCTTTATGAGTAACCTATGAACTTGGGGCTGAGAGGGAGTAAGGGGAGGGAAGTCATTAAGTATTTAGAAATGGACACATTGTTGGTATGCGCTCTCACTATCCTTGTTCTTAATTCAGCTGTTTTGTGTTTGTAAGTGACATCTGGAAACATTTGCAAATCCACATCTTTTTGTTGTGTGTAATAGCATTAACCTTGTAACTTTATAATCTGCTTCAGTGAGACAACTACTTGTGGAGAAGTGAAGGTCCTATTGAGCGCTTCCTGACTTTTGAGCTGCAGTGGAAGTAACAGAGGATGGTCAATAATTAGAGAGAAACAGGACAGTGAGGACAGAGGATGGAGAGTCAGGTGAGATGGATGATAAGATAAGGGAGGACTGACAGACAGATAGATGCTCGAAATGATATTTGGGTAAACTCTGGCCTCACCTTGCCTCTCCCTGATTGATCACCATGTACATCTCCCAGGACATATTCTCAGCCACGGCTCCATGAGGCACCAGCAGGCTGACCCCTGGAAAACACACACAAATATGTCAACAACAACAACTCCAACAGCCTGACAGAAAAGGTGAAAATAAGGGCTTACAATATGTCCTACATGCAGCAGTTGTGGTAATATTACTTGTATGGAAAGAATAAAGTGAACCAAACTTAGTGATCCAAACAAAATGTTCCTATATGACTTTTGATAAAAATATGATAAAATATGAAACACCAATTTTGGCACATGACACAGATATTTTTAAATAAAACAGTTTCAAAGGATTGGGCACGGCCATCAGTATGTGTGGGGCTCTGAATATTGATTGGCTGTTGACGGTGATGTTTGTTTGAGTTCTGGTATGGCCATTGCCCTGAATGTCCATCAAAACAAAATACAAAAAAAAACATAGGTTGCCATTGGCTTCCAAAACCTGACACCATCACCAAAAAAGCCCCCCAAATATTCATGTGACTGTTTTCTGACCTGCTACCTCTATGGTTAAGTTGTGGTAAGTTACCTGCTTGTTAGAAAACTTTCATTGTCACTGTGAAAAACACTGACTGTTGGGTGGCTGTGAACAGCAGCCTCTAATATCAAGCCCCGAACATCTAACCTGACCTTCTCCCTGGGCAGTTTTGCTATCACACTACTTCCACCTCTTGTGATAGACAACAGTCATATTTGACTTTACTCTGACTGTTTTCAGGCACTGTTTGTATCACACCTATGAAACGTAATGCACCAGAATTTGATAAAAACCCACTAAATCAGGAACTAGTAATTTGTATATAAAGAATTTAATCAGGAACTGCTGTGAACATATGAGCAATGTGCTGATAGGAGGAAAGAGTATAAAGAACGAAAGGCAGGTTGGGGTGGTAGATGGGTCAAACAAACACAGGACTTCCCCCAGGAGACCAGTGTTCATGTCCAAGTGAAGCCAAGTGAACTTTGGGTTACTTTACTGGTATGTCATTACCATGTTTTTTTTCCTAAACCTAATCTATGTAACTTTACTCGCCTGAACCTAGCCTACCTAACTTAATGTTAAGTACAATGTGTGGTGACGCCATTCATGGCACTTAATTCATTAGATATGATACAAACCCCTGTACAAGCATTTTACTAAGATATCATATGAACGGTTGTATCAGGATATGTTACTTTACTCTGTCACTACACAGGATTGTTGTTTTATCATTACTTGTCATCGCTTGGCTGAAGTTTAAGGTTCAAGGTGGGTTCACATGTGTGTTGTCTGGAACACAACCACATGATCAAGTCCCATTGCTATGTGCTACTTTAAGAGACTTTCAAAAGTCCAGTTAGATTGATTAGTGTAAACACTGTTCATTGATCAGTGACCAAGTCCACTTCAAAAGGAGGTCTCGAGTACAAATTATGTGTACTCAGGTACTGAAGTGGACTGCTATTTAATATGAGTAGTGGTCGGCGAATAGAGTTGCAAGGGCATTTTGCAACAACGCCAGGTGTCCTCTGAAATCTGTGTATCTGTGCAGCCCCAAGGAGCTTATCCTCTGAACCGCGCAATCTTTGGCGATGAAGCAGGAAAGCAGGTGAGAGGGTCTCTCTTGACATTGTCTCTAAAATATAAACCAAAGTGGGCATAATCCCACAAAGGTTGACCTATTGTATAGGCTTGGAATCTTGCGACTGACACTCTTTTCTACAATGCAAGAACAACATAAACAAATGTCATGTAGATGATGATGCAAGTGTCCTCTGGTATGGAACAATATTACTAATGTGAAGCTGCTCAGCTGTGAGGAAGTGGGGGCAACTGTACTCAGGCAATTAATCTTATCTTGTGTGAAATGCCCTCAATCTACAAGCCAATTGTGTCCTGACAAAACAGCAAAATTTTGCGGTGAATCCAACTCATTCCAATGGAATCACTGTGATAGTGGATTCACTCGTGGGGGTAAATTTGCTCTACTTCTTCTTAAAGTTCAAATGGTGAACTTTGAGCCACAAATTTGCACTGCTGACAAACAGCAAGCCGTCTTGACATATCTGACCTTTGAGGGGATGGCGAGCCAGACAGTCCAAAAAGGAGAAAGCTTATTAGGTGTGTTACACCAATAACCTTCTCTGTTGGAGTATTAACTGCCCCACAAATAAGGAATGTTTTGCAGACAATTATGACACAGGAGTCAATGGTACATCTTGAATTACCATCTCACAGTTGTATGCCTCTGCAAACTACTCAAGTTGCACTTTTACATGTTTACATTCATGTCTAGAAAACCTGGAGGCTTCATACTCATTTTTACCCCAGCAGCACAGAGGATCCATACAATCAGCACAATTTCAAGCTGGACACTGAAGATTAGTGTCACCAATGCAGTATCCAAGCAAAAACCTCCCCCTCCTGTTCCTGAGTTTTGCCAAACTTGAGTAAACTCCCTCAAGGCTTTTTGAGATATTGCATACACAAGAATGAGATGGATGCAAGGACCTATGACTACCAAAATCTAATCAGTTCACCCTTGAATCCAAGTGGACATTTGTGCCAAAGTTTAACTTCCCTCTAACTGGTCTTGAGATATCGTGATCATGATAAATGAGACAGATGACATCACAGTGACCTTTGACCACCGAAATATAATCAGTTCATAGTTGAGTCTAAATGGACGTTTGTGCCAAATTTTAAGAAATGCCCTCAGCATTCTTGAGATATTGCGATCGCGAGAGTGGGATGGATGGATTGACACCCTCAAAATATAGTGCCTGTGGCCACGGCTATTGCCAGCGTGAAAGCATATAAACTTCTTTTGAATAAACTGTGTGAACTTTTAAATAATACCCTTCAAAAATGAGTTTTTCATTACTTACACTAAAACTATTCTTATCTGCAGAGTAAATGTTATTCTGTCACATTTTATTCTTGGTATATTTTCGTGATGTTTAATCTCTCTCTTTCAGTCAGTTGTCTCCGCACTCCGCAGGGTGATTCAAAGCACTTTGCCATCCTGTCAATTCAAATAAAGTTGTTGTCATGATCTTCAGCTAATTTTGTCAAATGTGTGTCCCAATGTAAAAATAATTCACCGAGAAGATTTTTTTTGTTTTGTTTTTTGATATATGTTTAACCATGAGTGTAACCGATGAGATTTGGGTAATTTTCTTCCTCTCTCTTTTGCCTCTTTTTCCTCTTTTACTCAAAAATAAGGAACTGAATGAATTTCTGTTCTATCCCCAATGGTCTATCAAGTGTGAAATATATATCCACATAATGTGTTGACTAATAATGACATCCTGTATTTTTTTTTTTTTTTTTACACATACTGTAGGTACCAGGTTTAAAAAGACTCAGCACTGTGTCAGTGGTTCACTGAATTTGTTTGGTTCACTGCAGTGAAGTTTTCTCACAGACTGACCTTATAGTATGATTCAAAGCTGATTCATTCTCTCTTTAGTGATTTGTCTCCAGTTGCATCAGATTCAGACTATGCACTCAGGAGTTAAGCTGCCTTCACATGATAAGAAATTTACTCTTTGCTCACCATGAACAAATAGTGCAGACACTTGCAGAGGCAGAGCGCAAAGCAGCTATACCTCATCTACACAAAACAGTTGCAATTACAAAGGGTTAAACCTCTCATTTAGACCTATGATACGAAGCATGGCCCCTTTCACATATAACACAAATACATGGCAAGCATAGCTGATGTACATTGACAGCTAAGCTAACTTCAGCATTAGATTTAGCTGATTTTGTAAACTGTATGCCTATAACCTGGTAGACCAATCTGACTGCTGACATTTTGCCATCCATTACTTTTCCTGGGTGGATGTATGTTTTTAATGTTGTTTTAATTGGTCTGGGGAAGAGGACGAGTTTTTCTCTCCCTGGCCTACTTGCCTGTGTCGCTTCTGGCTATGTCCCTTGTTACCTCATTGGTTGCACTTTGAAACATCAGTGGCAAACAACAGATCAAAGTTGAAATATTATGAACTTTGAGTGCAGTGCTTGGTGGCAATTGTGAGGGGTGGGCCATGCCAAGGGTAGCACTTCTGCTGAGTTAGGTGCCACCACTCAATGGCAGCCAGCACAGAGTGACTTTAAGCCACGGACATACTTTCTGCTTTGATCACCTGTGGACAGCTGTGGCTTGTATTGGCACGCACATAGTTCCATTCATACTACATTTAAGGGGTTTGCCTCGGTCTGGCATTCCATGCATGTGCATTCCTGATCCACACCCACTGTATAAATGTGGATAAAGACGGATCTCCTGGCACAATCTCTCTTCAAAAGAAGCACCTATTTTGATTTATTCTTCTTCTTTTATACTTTGTAACTGGAGCATGCGCAATCAGCACAGTTGTTAGGGGTTCCTGCAGACCCTTGCGTACATATGCATATGATGACATTTACGTCATGCGGACCAAAGTGGATCCTCACAGACGCTGAAAGTATAAACCTGGCTTTATGGCACATGAGAAAATTTTGCCTTCAGGGCTGTCCTTCCTGGCAGATGTCTTTTTTATATTAACCCAAACTTTGATCTTTTTCCTTTACCTAACTAAGAAAGGGCTCTCTGCCAGGCAGCCTTAAAGGCAGACCTCTCCCACCAGCACCTTAAAGGAACATTTCATCACATGTTTCTAAAGCTGAACAGCCAGGATTACAAGGATTACCAAAACGTTTTCAAAAACAATTTGTAAAGGAAATCTGAAAATTTACAATACAGAATATGGAGCTGAGTGGAACTGAATGAGTAATCACAATAATTTTCACTGAAATTATGGTTCTTTTTAGAACTCACAAATATCAGACAAGACAGGATCTGAAACAAACAAACAACTAAATCCATCACAGTCAAGGTTCACCTGCTCAGCCTGAATAGGAATAAATGGGTGCATGAATCAATATTTGATTTGAATTAAGTTGTAAACACAGTTTGTCTGAATTAGACACTATCTACAAGAATAAAAACACATTTTCTATTTATTCTGATCTCCCAACCAGCAGCGCTCGCTATACTTTTGATTAAGCAACATCTTTCAAGAAGCAAATGGAGATTTCTGCAAAGCAACAGTGCCCCGCCACTGTTGCCTGACACTATTCATCTGCGTCTGTGTGAATGAGGAGGCATTCACACTGAAGAGATGAGAGCATATAAAAGCCCTGTTTACAAATAAAAGGTTCAGAGGAGCAGAGTGGGAGATGACAGATAAAGATGGTTTTTGGCAGCTCTATGGAAAGTGAATACTGTGTAATACCTCAGTCGTCTCTGAAATGTGAATTTTAAGCTGTTTGTTTTCATTAAAAAAATATTCTGTTACATGCTGGTGGAACCTGCTATGCAGTGATGGAGAAAACTGACAGATGTGAAGATTGTAAGCCAAGAGTAAGTCAGTCACAACTGGATTTCTTGTGTTGTGGTAAGTGTTGCACTATTTAAAGGGTCAGTTCACCCAAAAACACAAACAAACAAACACATTTTCTCACTACCCTGCAGCAGCTGTGAGAACTCAGACCACTGCAGCATAAGTAGATGCAGAATCTGTTCAGTGTTTTCTCATTAATATGTATGGATTGTGACACACATAAAAAAATGTGGGTGTTCATGTGAGTTGTTTGTTGCATCCAGAAAGTACTGTATTGGCCCTATATCATGGGTCACAGATTATGGGTCGTTCTTTCAGTCAGCTTATAGTGTTTCTTTTAGAGTTAGTGGAAAACTTCAATTAATAGCCCGGGCTATTATTTGCCTAAATCACTGACCTCAACAAAAAATAATCAAAGTTTAATTTTTATGAAAAACACTTTTGATTCTTTTGATCAGTGGACCATTACAGACTAAAGAAATATGAATAACTTTGCGGATAATTGAGGAATGGACACATATTCTGACTTTATGACCACTACAGAGGAAGGGAGTCACCACTTGTTTTTTCCTCATGCTGGTAAATTTGAATGAATTGTGGTCTTCTCTGGTACTCTTGGTTTCAGTAAAATGAAATCAACCATGCTAACAATGTCTAGCATCTCTATATTGAAAAAGGTTTAAACATTTATATGTGTATGCGTATGTGCCATTGAAGCAGCTAACAAATGGTAGTTCAAGTCGGTAGTCAACAATTCAGTTTTATACATCCATAGAAGTTCTATAAAAATGAACTGCTTGGCAACCAGACCAAGGGCTGTATTCACAAAGCTTCCTAGTACAAAGAACTGTGATGTCTTCTTGGAATTTCCCCTTAAAGTTAAGACTAGGTACTTGTAAAGATAAAAGTTAATCACAGAGCATCTTGGACTTTAAAAGAGCACCTAAGGCTTTAGACTTTCTTAATCACAGGGTAAAATGTTGGAAACTGAAGAGGTCCGACAAATATTCTCCAAACGCTGGATGACAGTGAGTATATGAAAAGCTACGGATTAGACTGTGCAGGGATAATATGTGTGGTCAATGTTATTAGGGATACACAAACATTTCCCACCTAACACTTTAATGCCAGAAATAAAATGATCACAAAGATATTTGGAAAGCTGTAAAAATGAAACAGTGCAGTGGTGATGACTTGAGTCTGTGTCAACCTTCCATCAGCAGAGTGATCACACTAACAATGACAACACTTCAGCAGTTCATTTCATTTCCACTGGGTGTCCACACCTTGCAGGCTCACAAAAGGGTGTGTCTGTGACAACCAGTCACATCTATCAAAATAATGCACCATGCCTAACAACAGGGTCAACCACACCCCTTCTCAAAGGTGAAGTTTCTGTCCCTTACTCTGAGAACTTTCCTAAATCACTCCTAAGCTAGGAGTCCTTACTCCTCTTTAAAAATTTTTATGCTTAGTTAGAAGCTCTCTGAGAGTATTCTCATAATGGTAGTGAATACGGCCCCTGGCGTCTAACTGAGACAGGCCTTTATACATCCAAAGCTGTAGCCACACCAGGCTAGTAAAAGAGACTAGGCATTTAATTGAAGTTTTAGGGTAGTCAGCCCAAAAAGGCATTTAGCAAGCTTAGCTTAACCTGCAGGAGGTTCTGAGTCATGTAAAGTGTTTTACTGCCACAGAGGAAAAGACCTAACGATTGTAAAAGAGTTGAAAGGGTGTCCAAACACTGACTTCTGTAAGAAACCGGAGGCCTAATCATTTGACAAGAAAGTCTGTCAGAGAATATCATTCTGACCACACCAGGATCATAATAAGAGACTTTGTCAGTATGTAGCTGATAGACAAGCTGCACACATGTGTAGCTCCAATTAAATGTGGTCACAGTGTTGTTTGTGGATTATCCAGAGAATTTTTAACTGATTTTTCCCATTGAACATAATTAATGAGTGTGTTGGGATGGAAGCAGAGTCAGATATCTCAAAACCTTGGTTCATTGAAATGAAACAACCTACATGGTGATACACTGCTAGAGGTGAGTGAGGACATGTATTTCTTATAGTCTGAGTAAATCCACTCTTTAAAAGCCGTACAAATATAAGTGATGTTGCTATTTTGGTTTCATATCACTAAGGTGACTTCAGCAATCTGCAGTGAAGTGCTGCATATGGCCGACCATTCAGTCTAATGAATAGTGGTCTCTGCAGACAGGCTGTGTGAGTGCTGCACTTGACAGCAGTGACTCTTCCACTCAGACCCTCAGCCTGAAAGACGGCCGCAGGAGGCTGATTTCACTTCACCTCTCCACGCCGGCCGAGGGCCACCACTACGTGCACGAGGACCACAGAAGAGGGCCTTAAGTGCACCGCTTCGCGCGGACTGTTGACCCGGTGACAACTGTAACAGTCCATGCTAACTCCTCCAATCGCTCTATTTGTGTTGGCGGGACATGATGACAGCGTGACCCCTGTTTGCCTGAGAGAGTCTGCGAGGATGTGGAGGAATAACAAACAGCTACCTGCCTTGGCAACGGCGCTGATGGATCTTAGCAACAGCTTGCAATATATAGGGTCTAAGGAGTTTGTAGATGTATTAATAGTTGTGATGTAGTATCAATATGACCTCTTAGTGAGGCAAAAACTTTGAGAGAGTTGAGCTACACATGTAGACTTATTTTTCTTTATTTTTCCCTCATCTAAGACCACATTCATTCTTTACATTATTTTAATTTTCACTAGTGAAAAACAAGCTTGAAACCATTAAAACAAAATGTACTCACCAGTAAAACTGGACAAACTCTTTAGAGGGTCATTTGATACAACCATATACTGAAGAGGACTTTTTAGGCAACTAAAACATGAACTGAAAACACACTGAAATAGCGATAACTATGGCTAAGTATTTACTCTTTGAATCTGGGGATATGCTGTGGTTACAATACCTACCCCTATAGTCGCTGTGGTTGTGACTTGTCAACAGACGGCACCGACCTGTCACTCACAACACCCACATCCTAATTTCGCATTTAATGACATTTAAACAGGTCTCGCTCTTGGAGCCAGCCTCAAGTGGCCATTTGGGGAACTGCAGTTTTTGGCACTTCCATTTTGGCCTTATTTTTCATCACTGTACATTCCCACTTACTTGGGACAGAGCCAGGCCAGCTGTAGTTACTCCCCGACACTGGCCACATTACATTAAAGCAATAGACAATTCATTAAATATGCTTGTTGGTTTTCTTGCTGAGATTAATGAGAAGATTGATACCATTCTCATGTCAGACAAAAATCACACAGATGCTGTTCACCAAGACTACTCATACTGAATCTTTCAAAATTCATTCTGCAAATGGCACATCAATACTGAGAGTCCCACAGTATAAATACCTTGGTGTCTGGCTTGACAACAATCTTAATTTTAAGCACCATATTGACATTCTGGCTACCAAATTGAGGATCATACTTGGCTTTCTGTACAGAAATAAGAACTGTTTTCCTATTGTACATAGAAAAAGAATTGTAGAATCTGTATTGTTGTCTGTTTTTGATTATGGGGATATTCAGCCCTAAGGTTCATAACAGGTGATTGTTACAGCACCCATCACTGCCACCTTTACCTAAAGATCAGCTGGCCACATCTGTGAGGTTGGAACAACATTGGTTTTTGTTCATTTATAAAGCATTGATACACACACTTCCACCCTATATTTTATCCCTTTAACTCTTACCTCACATAACCTTGGTACTTGCTCACAGAGTAGGTTGTTGCTTCACATTCCCGTAATCAGAACTGAACTAGGAAGAATGTCAATCTCTTACAGTGCACCTTATACATGGAATAATCTGCAAAAACCTCAACTTGGACACTTTGCCACACTTATGGCTGTTTAAATGCCTTATTTCTGATCTTGTTCTAATTAACTGTAAATGCTTCTAACTATATATCTACACCATAACATGTTGATCATCCTGTATTTCTACTTTTAGTGATCATATATTGCTATTGTTGTTTGTTTTATTTCATTTCTGTCTTAACTGATATGCGTGATGGTTCTTTGTTTGCTTATTGATTGTTTTAATGTCTTTGTTCATGCTCGGCATCATTGATTCAATTGATTTCCCAAGTCTTAAATAAAGGTTTGAAAAATGTCTGTATGCTACATATAAAGTTACAACCAGCATATGGTTAGCTTAGATAAACCACTAGAAACAGGGCATGTGACTAGTAAAGTAATTTAATTCCAAAAAAAGTAATTGTAATCAGTTAGATTTACAAAAAAAAAAGTGCTTTGCATCTTTTCACTGTGCTGGAGTGCCTTCTTTTGGCACAGCCTATTTGCAGACAGTTTCCAGCACCACAACCCAGTTTAAACCATTTGCTTAAAAGGTAATCAAATGTAATAAGTTACATAACTTTGATGAAGTTATTTATTTGGTTACATAACTTATTACATTTTTAACAGGCTAACTAGTAATCTGTAACCTTCTACATTTCAAAAGTAACCTTGTCAGTGCTGAATGTGATGTACTCAACTGTCTGTAAAATAACTTTTGGAACACCTCTCCAGTTTTAAAAGGTTCATCGAATGGATTTTGCAATCATCTTTTTGGGAAGCTGAACCAGGGACTGCTGTCTGACCTTCTTTGAAAGCACTGACAATATTTTCAAGAAATACACAACACAGAGTTATCTTGTGAGGAGACTCAATAGCTTCAAAGTATGTTGATCAATTTTATCCAGAAATAGTTTGCGAGTCTTGGATTGAGTGTCCTCTTTACATCGTCTGAACTACAGGTTCAGGAACACACTTGCTAGAATAGTTTGTACAGCCAGCAAAATAATTGGGAAACCTGGACCAGGCTTGGTGACTTGTACTGTCAGAAGAAGAGGTAAAGCCACGGGCATCCAGACAGACAGTTCTCATCTTTTATTCCCTCAGTCTGAGATCCTGAACTCTGGAAGGTATCATGAGGGTCTTTTGGCAACTACAATTATAGCATTTTAAGATAAAAAGAAGCTATTTAATTTATGTTTTTACACTGTATCCTTTGTTTTAATTATATTATTGATGCCCCATCAACATGTGTCTTTTATATGCTAATCTTGTGCTGTGCTATTCTATTCATACCTTTTTTTGGAAGCCACTGGTTTAGATCTGTTTTTAGACGGTGTACCACCTTCTTGAGCTGAGAAAAGTTCACTGCACCACCTTTTTTTTGTGCGTGCTGACAGAACACAACAAAGAAGGACTGTAGTTTCTTGATGCACACACAGCAGACTGTTTAACAACAAGCACTGAGGAGGTGGAGAAAAAATGTTGGAAAATTTTAGATGTTTGTTGTGTTGCATGACATTTTGGGAAGACTGTACCTCATGCTAAACAGTACTGGATTATGATGGCTTCTATAATGAGCACTCTGTCATTATGGAAACCAAGAGCACAGTGTGTGAGCTACTTTTCATTATCAACACAAAAAAAGATAGAGACAGTGCTGTTTCTGCTAAACAAACTCAGTTTGTGCTTTTATCTACTTCCTGTATGGCTCACCAGTGTTTGGCACCATCAGGCGTCCCCCGGGGTGGCCGAACACGCCAGTGGTCCTCAGCTGCTCTTTGCAGGCGCTGAAGGGCCCGTTGAGGGTGAGCAGGCCTTTCTTGCGTCTATCAGCTGTGTTGCTGTAGTCCCGGCTCAGGTCCCGTGGGAAGGTCTCGGCGGGGGCTTTGGCATGGAACTCCGCCCTCTCAGCCACACCTAGTGAAACCATAAAGGAGCTCTGAACTTTGACCTTGATGTCTGGCAGGGGGTCAAAGAGCTCTTTGTCTGTGCTGTCCTGGAAGCAGAGGGGCGTGCTGTATGTCCGGCCCACTGTTAAGTCAGGCTGCATCGAGGAGTTGAGAAGCAGCGGGTTGCCTACAGAGATGGAGAGATAGCACAGTCACACAGTCACCTGAAAGCCCTGCTCGCAAGGGACTCGCATTATGTAGGGAAGTCGTTTAATTAATGAATCAAAGCCCAACCTCTGTGTTTCCTGAACAGCACTCACACGGGATAATGAAATTCACTGGTGTCCCAGATACAACTAAATAAGGTCAAGATTGTATTTTTTTCATTTCTTGATTTAGCAAAGTTAAAGTTGACATTTTAAAAGACTGAGAATTCCTTTATTTTTCATGACAGGAAAAAAGATAAAAGCAGAAAAAAGTGCCACTCACGTAGCATGGATTAAATATTATCAGGAAATATCTGTCTGCAGCACAATATAGTAGATTACTGTTTTACAAAAAGCAGACACAGCAGATTTGAGATTAAAATCACCTTTAATCTCCAGATTTAATCCAAACTCCTGGATACCCTTAGGTAACATTAATCCAGTTCAAAGCAGGTTTAAGAGCCACATCTCTAGATATTTCCTGCAGCTGACCAGAGAAGCTCCAGCACAAATTAAAACAACATGTCCGGGCAGGCGACCAGTGCATCAGAGGTAAGGGAGCACAACCTGGACAGAAGGTCCAGGGCTCGGAGCCACGGTCAGAGCGTTAGATTTAATTACCAAGCACACACACAGCTTGATCTCCATAATCCATCTGCTGGAGTCAGCTTCTCTGGACACCGAGTCGTCCTCCTGAAGGACAGGAGGGAGGGCCAGGGAGGGGTGGAGGTGACTGCTCTGTAAATGAGGGGAGTCCTTCAGCTCCCAGTGTGGACCCAACAGCCTGTGGAGGGGGGTCTTCATCTGTGGCCATTAGATGTGACGACGCTGCCAAACGGAGCGAGGAGCGTGCCGCATCGATCTGGCAGACTCAGACGAGCAGTGCCCCTGGACGAGCCGTGCCAAGATAACGGCGAAGTCACTGAGTCCTTGCCGCCCAGCTGTTGCCTGGCGAGGGGTGCAAGGCGGGAGGCTAATGTTGTTTTATTTTTAGGGAAATCGTTAATTACCGAGGGCGTGATTTGTGATGAGCGTTTTGGGGTGTGTTGGTTTCGACTTGTTCTTCAAAACTCAACTTTTCCTGCTGTTTTTGTCTTCCTAACAGAATCAGAATATGGAATATTACCAGGAAGGTTTTCATGGTTTTCAGTGACAGCTGCTGCATCTCCTATCCATCCTATTACTCCTGCAACTAATCAGAGCAAATGATTATTGGCTCATAGTTGAATATTATCTTAATCAATCAACTAATCATGAAGTCCAATGCGCTTTTCATCACAGTTTCAATGTAGAGACATATAAAGGAATACTTAAACTACAAAATGACCATTTGTAAATCAGTCATGCTGTGTTACCTTGAGTTTGTGAAATACACTTTGTTTTTCTTGCATGCCTCCACATAAAATGGCAGACATACTGAATTTTGATTGGGGACCATGTTTAACAACAGCAAAACTATATCAAAACATGCTTTGACAAATTCTCAGACAACTAATGCAGTATATTTCAAGTCTCATTCATCCAGCAGGCTGTTCTCACAATTTTTTTGTATGTTTTCCTATTAAAAGCAGTGCACCCTAATCCATACATACCCCACGTATTTCGAGAGGCTATGATCACATAATGGTCGTAAACAAGGAAGCAATCCTGACCACTTGTAAGGAGGCAGGTTGAAGTGGTGGTGGATGGGTCACAAAAAAGTGACTTCCACCCGGGACTTCCTGCTGGAGTCACATGTTCGGATCCATGTGAACTTTGAGTAAACTTTGAGTCTTGTTAAGGTACATCTTCACCATGTTTCTTTTCCTAAACCTAACCTCAGTAACTTGTATTGCCTATAACTAACCTCTGTAACTGTACGTTAATTACATAGCTGTACATAAAGGACGTTACTTAATTTATAGAGCGCAAATTTTAGGATATCATACATATCATATGGACCCTTCTATGATAATATGTTGTATCCAGGCGTATGCTCAATTCTTCCCAGTCACATGCAAATTCACTAAAACCTTACAATTTAAAACTAAACTGAAAGTAAAACTTATCAAGGCTCTCTTCAGAAACACCAGCACTAAGGTTTGTTTTAGTGAGTGAGTGTGAATGTGGAGCAGGTGGCACCTATAGCAGCCTCAGCTGTGAATGTGTGTCTGAATAGGTGAATATGACATGTTGTCTAAAAGCACTTTGAGTATTTCAAGACTAGAAAGGCGCTATACAAGTGCAATTTCATGTACTATATAGGGGTAGTAGAAAAAAAAAGAAATGTTTTTTTTTCTGTCAAAATGTAACAATACACTGAGTGTCTATTACAGTAGTATAAAATGTATACAGTAGTATACATGTAATGTACAGTAGTATAAAATGTGCTTTGTATTATATGCCTTAAAGCATTATTGTATTGAAGCTATTGCAATTTAGATCAACTTAAAAATGTTTTATTCAAGATGTCATCATATTTGATGCCTTAAATAAAAACAAACTTTTTGGTTGATACAAATCACGAACAGTAAACTGATGCAGATAGAGTTCATACAATCATCATTTTCATTTTGTCTTGTATGAATGTATATGTCACTGTAAATACCCTAAAACTTCAATTAATAGCCCGGGCTATTATTTGCTTAAATCACTGAAATCAACGTGACAATATTTGAAACAGGCATCTAAATAAGACAGGCCTTTAATTCCTTTCACACAAAACTGTTAATCAGAAAACGTCAGGGAATATAATCAAATTGTTTCTTTGAACCAAACCAATATTACTTGTAAAAAAATTAGGCCACAAATAACGTATTACTTATGAATCACTCATTTGATCTACCTCCAACAGACAACGCATTAGGGAGAGAGAGAGAGAGAGAGAGCGTTACGACAGTCAAGGATTACAGCACCCGGCATACCGAAACAACACCCCTTTATCCTGATAAACAATATTCACAACTGGGGTTAATTTTTAATGAAAAACCCTTTTGATTATTTTAATCTGAGGACCCTTACAGTCCAGTAGAATATAAATAATTTACAGTACAGGGTAAACAAGGAATGGACACATAATTTGAGATAGCCAGCAACTGGCCATTATACATTCAAAAAACTTCTATTAAAAATAAAGAACTGCTTGGCAACTACACCAGGTATCTAATTGAGGCAGGCATTTATCTGACAAATTGTGTAGCCACACGGGGCTAGTTAAAGGGACTAGGCATTTACTTGGGACTAGGCTTTCAGTTAAAGTTTTGACTCCATTGATTTTATTATCCATGTTAACATCAGTACAACTATTTCTGAAGAAACTGCGGTGTGAATGCTGGATGCTGAAAAGCTGATGCTACACCAGATGTTTGACTTAAATGTGTAAAAAGATGATGACGTTGTGAACATAGTTGGAAATGGCTTTGATTTGTATGAATGTCATTGAAAAGTTGTATAGTACTATTAATGTTAAAAAGAAGTAGAATATTTCAAGGTTTTGTTTTGAAAAGCTGACACTACACTGCATTGTTGGCTTAAAAAGGAAACATCATCTAAATGAAGAATTTCAATATGTTTTTTCCTTAGCATAGGAAAGTTCAATCTGTATTTGAGAACATGAGCTTCTCTTTCTTCAAGCCAGAAACCAGAGAAGTCTCAAACTTGTGATGTCACTGACTATGGAAATAGCATATATGAAAATATAACATGGATGTAATTCAACCTTAAATTTGTGTAAGAACAAGGCAAAATAGTTGGAAAGATGGAAAAATGTTTAATTAGTATGAATGTCATTAAAACTTGACTAATACCAGACATGTATGAAAGATGTGTAACAGGTATGAAAGAAGTTTCTAGCTGATAGCATGAATAAGTAGAGAAGTCATGTACAAATGCTTTAAAAAGCCCTGAAATGTCTAAGTCATGTCTGTAAGTGTGTCAGACTGCACTAATTAGCTCAGCTAAATCAGATAGGTGTATCCAGCTGAAATCAAAGGTTGTGATGATCATGATGGTAACTGCTAAGTGACTCCTGGCTCAGAGAGATCATTTCATAGAGTTTAAGATGTGGCGCACCTCTTGTACTCCTGTTAGCCAGTAAAAAAATAAAGAGTAACTCATATCGCTTAAGTATTCAAACCTGAGAAAGAGGCAAAGACACTCTGCTGAATGCAGTGAGTAAAACTTTGTGTGTATATGTGAGAATAGAAGGAGGTTAGAAAACTGGCACCGTCTGCTTTCCTCTAGAAATTTCTTGTCTCATTTAACACGGAGGTGTGTGTGGTAGTTGCTGTGGTGGTTGAGTTCATGTAATTTTCAGGTTACACTTCTAAATATGTAAGCTGGTTTGCCTCCATAGCTACATTGTATGAAAGAGCACAAATTTTGCTACATTTTGGCCCAAAATGATGTGAGTGAAAATTGTGGGACTGAGAGTAAGTTTAATTTGATTTTAGAGCTCCTCTTTACTCTAGCTGTGATGTCAGTCTGACTGAATATTTCATCAAATACATACTAATGTAAAAATCTAAGAAGGTGGATTTTACTAAGCTTCAAAAAACATTGAATAATTTTGGAAGCTTTAATGGGATTCAAATGATAAAAACAAACACTGTGTATAAAAGTTTTCATATTGATTTTCTAGCTGAAAGTGTGAATAAGTAGATAAAAGCTGAAAATACATGAAAAAGTGTGAAGGTGTGCTCAAACAAACACCAAAGATAATTTTTTCCTCATGTTACTCACATAAATACAGCCTCTTCTTTTGGGTGTATTTCACAATTTGAAAATATTTCCCCTTAACAGCTGTGCTAACAGTTTTGCTGGCTAGCTGGGGAAAGCAGTTAATCCTAACATTAATGCTAACTTGGTTCGTAAAAAAGTACCACCTATAGCTGGAATTGAGTGTACGCACTTTTGTTGAGTTTTGCTTTTGTTTAAGTTTTACCAGTGTGAAACAAGATGGCAACACTCTTATGAAAACTCTTATTTTCCACATTGTCCACGGCAGTGCATTACTTCTTCATTTCTGTTTTTCTTTTTTTTTCTTTTTTAATCTTTCACATCAAAAAAAAGTAACAAATGGCAATGACTAGACTTCAGCGATGGACTTATGAAATGTTGATACGCACTGAGAGATAAATGATTTTGTGTTAGTGAGTTTTAAAAATTTAAACTGTTGAAATTGACCCAACATTATCTTAACACACTGTAAATGTCAGGACATAGTAAAAAATCCCAAGTTGAGTTTCACAGAGCTGAAGGTTTTATCTCCAAATGTTTTATCTGGTGCAAAACCCCAAAACATTCACTTCACAATGATATTAAACAATCACTTTACTTTTACCTTTTTACCATTTGCACCACTCCATATCTGCTGCTGCTGGTCATTTGCACTACATGTACACCACGTACATCCCATAGGCTGCTTTAACATGCAACTTGATCACCTTGATTGTACATAGGTTTAGAGTATCTTCCATAGTGTCTTGTCTGTTAGTTATACAGCTTAGTTTTATTTTTATTTTAACTTGTGTGAGTATACTGTATATATATATATATATATATATATATATATATGTATATTTTTTATTGTATTATCATTATTATTACTCCTATTTAGCTTCTTTAGCTCTTACACTGTATGGCATTAATACTAGGTGAGAGGGAAACAGCATTTTGATTCTCTGTATGTCCTGCACATATAGCAAATTGACAATAAAAACCTTTTGAACCTTTTCTGAACCTTGAGAAAAGCATGAAATTCTGCCCTTTGAGAACTACTTTTCAAATGGTTTAAATGATACATCCATTATGAAAATATTTGGCAATCATTTGTGCTGATCATAAAATCTATTAATCTACTATTAATTTCAGCCCTTATAATGAGTATGTAGGTTTTATTTCAATATAGATTATTATACAAGTTGCAGGGTTTGAGCCTGTGACATCTATGCTATTGCTCATGCACTCTATGCTCCATGATTGCACCTGCATTGGAAATGTTACAAAGAATACATAAATATGATATGGAATACCATCTTCAGACAATTGCTACTATAATCATTTTCTATTAAAAATGACAATATGCATTCTTCATTTCTAAACAGTCGAACAGTGACAGTGAACCTACAGGCAACTCTGCAGATATTCCAGCCCTTGGTCAGAGCTGCAGCCCGGTGGACATTACCCTTCTGCCGCTGACATTCGATCACTGCTAAATTTTCTCCCCTCCGGTCGAGTGGAGAATGATCTGATTATCGCTTGAGTGTGCATCTTTAAGAATGGCGCGGCGAAAATGGAATGGCAGTGGTGAGATGAGAGAAGTTAATGAAATGTACCTCAGGTTGAATACCTTGAGGGATAGGTTTGGAATTGGGCCTCTGATTAAAAATCACTCAGAAGGAGAAGTAATGCGGAGAGACAGGGTCAGGTCCAAAGACCGATTCAGTCCTCTGCCTTACAGCCGCTCCAGGAGCAGAGAGCCATCCGAAAGCATTTAAGAACTTCTTTAAATATTTAACAGATTTTTTTTTTTTCCGTGTGATTATTAACCGTGAAAAAGCTACTGATTTGCAATTAAACACACACTTTTAGAGGTGTCCCCCCCCCCAGAGGAAGTGTCTAATTTCCTGCTATGTTTATGAAAGGGACGGTTAAATGTTAACAATGCAATCAAGGCAGAAGTAGGCTAATATAAAATGCCTCAACAACTTCCTCCAAACTGGGGCTGAGGAAGTGTTCTACATTTCATAGGGAGCCTCGGTCGGGCTGATAGAGAGGAAAATGAAAAGGAGTGATTGTGGCCGGTGGAGGGCACAGCAGGCAGGCTGCGGGGAGAGCTGGCCTATTTAAATAGGATTGATGACCTGCTCAATGTAGACCCAGCTCATACCACCTCCTAGTCCCTGTTTTCCTCACACCCTTCCAATCACGTGACGGGGGGCGGGGCATGACTGACTCCCCAGGCCTTGAGGGAGCCAGGGGCACAGTGTGGGCTCCGGCAGGGCTTCTCACGGCGCTGTCACCGAGGCGAGGATGGATCACCCATCGTGGCGATGGCTATCACTTGCGCTAACCCAGAAATGTCAGTGACAGTAATATGAATGCCTGTAGCGAGGCTGGCTGGGACAGCCACAGTCACATAACCAACAGAAGTTATTGCTGTGCACAACAAAAATTGAATTGATGTTCACTGTTCCATACCCCTTACATTTATCCATCAGTGGTTTAGGCCAGTGTAATCTGATGGAGGAGATTGGTTGCCTGACAGTCAAATGTGTGGTCTGTGGGGGGTGGGTGGAGCGGTGTCGGTCTGTATCAGAGATTGATTATCTCCTGCTTCACAATAACAGAGAAGCTGGTCTGTCAAAATAGAAGGACAGGTCCTTTCACTGATTATGGACGTATAAATCCTAAGCAGATAGGCAGGTTGCACGCCATGCTGCTAGATGCAAACAAAAACCATCAATCACCGGGGTGGCCCTGTCGCATAGGTCTTTGATGACGCTGTCATTTGGCCTTGTGGTCGTTGGCGCATGTCAGCGTGCAGTCGATGACGCTCTATCTTACCTTGTCGGGTGGTCTTGAAGTTGAAAGACTGGAAACCCCCAGTGAGCGCAGAGGAGTCGATGACATCCACGCCGTACTCGCTGTGATTCTTCCTGTACAGCATGACGGCCACCACGAGGATTGCCACAGCGATGATGCCGGCTCCCAGGCCTGAGTACAGCGCTACATCACTGGTGCTGTCCATACCTGAAGCACACAAGACACATGCCAAAGGAGAGCTACTGTAAATTGTCATATAAAAGCAGGTATTCACATATTGGCACAGTCTAAACTAATATTGGGAAAAAACAAAGACAGGTCAGTTGCTAATAAAGGCCGAGTAAAAAAAAACACAGAAGGAGGTGGAATTACCTGGACTCTTATGAGAGCTCACATGGTAACATTTTGTATCATGTCTATTTCCACAGCATCAATTCAATATAATTCATACTTCATACTTAATTCCAGTCATTTCCTCTTTGCCGCACTACACTGATCGACTTCAAAGGGAACACAGCAACCGCTTCTTGTTGGGATAAAGGGGCATGGTGGGATAAGTGTTAGGGATACGTGGTACTCAAAAAAAACTCCAAACCGAGTGTTATGAGAAACCATCGGCAAGATGGCTACACAAGCAACAAAGGACACCCACAGATGTATTTTCTCACTCAATAAAGATTTAAAAGATTACACAGGCTGTTCTCATGCACTGTTTATACATACTCCTATGAAAGGTAATACCAAAATTCGTACATATCCCACATAATGATGAGCCAGTAGTTTGTGTTTCACCCACATATTTGGGAAGGCTGCACTCACGTGACCAAGGTGCTGATGGGAGTAAAGAAGGAAGCCGTCCCATAAGGAGGCAATATTTTTGTGTGGCAATATCATATTGTATTTTAATATTGTATTATGTATTGTACTGTGTTGTCACACAGTGCCAATTATCAATTTTTTTATTAAATAAATTATTGTTATTACAAATACAAATTAAACTTTAGGTAGACTACTAGAATCATACAATTAATTGCTTTTTCAGTCCACTAGATACATTTTGCTGCTGCAAAAAAGGCAAGTGAGATGAACAGACTGAAAACTCTATCTTATTACATTAAAAAAAATGTTGACAAAGTTTTCCTTTAGGAACATTATTTACACTTGAAAAAAAAAAATAAATTGCAATATATTTTATTGTTATATTCAGCATATCGCAACATATTTAATATCACAATAATGTGTCTTGACTTAACTATCATGATAATATTGGATCGTGGATCCTCTGGTGATTCCCACCTCCACCAAACTTTCCCGAGGAATATCTACAGGAGACCTGTGTGAACTTGAAGTGGATGTTGAGTCATTTTAAGGTACGTTGTCACCATGTTTCTGTTCCTAAACCCTATCACAGTAACATTAGTTGCCTACACCTAGTCTCCATAACTATAAGTTAAGTATATAACATTACATTAAGTACTTAACATTAAAGGTGGGGCTCTAATTTAGAATATCCTACGATCTGTTGTTTGAAGATGCCTTGAATTACAATAACCATCGTATTATCTCAGTTTAATGTTGTTTCAATATATTATGGTCCTTTTCTTTCTAACAAGCATTTAAAAATTGCTAGCACTACAGTATGTTGACTTCTTGGCAGCTAACTAGCTAGCTAACGTTACATTGTTATTGCTGATATGTTTATGGTAGTCCCGGAATTGGACATATTTCCATGTTGAATTCCCCTCATTGATGGTAGGGATGCATGATATTGGACTTTTTGCTGTTATCTTATATGTTGATATGTAACAACTCATTTGACTGATAAGCGATACCGACATCGATATATCCACCTTTTTCCCCACCTAATTTTAGTGATCATCTAGTCTCTTTAGGAGTGGAATTAACATCATATAATGCAAGCATACTCTTATTGTGATGGCCCACCAGCAGATGAAGACATGAAATAGAATGCTTTTTCATGTATGTAATATTCATTCATTGTGCAAAAAAAGCATGTTGGCCGTTTCTGTTCATTTTACAGCCAATATTGGCTGCTACCAATGACCGAATGATATTATCAGCGTGTTGGCCCATTCTGCTTGTTCAGTCTAAAGCCAATATCGGCTGATACCGATGATGTGCCAATATTATCATGCATCCCTAATTGATGGCATATGAGATGCCGGAAATTTAGTTCAGCAGCAAAGTGCACAGGTTGTGAACATTAGCCTACAAAGCTGTTTCCTGGTAACAAAGCAGTGTTCTTTTTTATTTGATGACTGGTTTGATTGATTATAGCATGAAACTCAGGTTTTAAATGAATTGTCAGCATCATTGTTATAATAGCAATACTGCCATAGAGGTGTCTGTTTATGTGAAAGCCATCGGCAACTCCTGATGGTGGTTAAGGGTCTTGAGGGATTGTCCCATTTCAAAGGAGAGGATTTAAACCACTATCCTTTCAAACTCTGCTCCGAGGGGCAAAGGGGCACTCAAAAATGAGGGATGGTGGCAAAAATAAGAAATGGCAGTGGGCTGATATATCTGGTTTTGCAATATAAATTTAGATTAGATTTAAAAAAAAAAAAAAGTATCCAATGTTTCCTGATGGTTATTCACATTAGAGCCTGCCTGTAGATAGGAGGCTGCAAGACCTTTAATGTGAAAATTCAGGGTGAAATGTTAAGTTTCATTCATGGCAGTTTAACAATGTTTGGGGAAAAGGCAAAGTGGAACCCCTGACGTGACTCTTGCTGTTCTGATAGAATTGGTGCTGTAGAAAAATACATCATACTGAATTTATCAAGACAGCAGTTAAACCTGGAGGAAGTTTTGAGTTTGCATTAACTGGGGAACTGGGGACATTAGAAATAAAGGCCTGATTCTCTCTGCCACTTCAGTAAATAAAGGCTGCGGTCACCACTTGAGAAATTACGGTATGTAAATGTGAGATTTTGCCAGTAACAGAGTCTTTTCTTTATTCTACTGTGATAAAGGCAGCACTGACAAAAAAAGAGAAAAGGCTTTTTAAGTGTTTCACATAAAAGAGCCTTGTCTTTTGTTGTATTAATAAAGACCCAGAAACAGTGAGGAGGAGATGGAAAGAAAGCAGTGGAGACAATACTGTTATTATGTAGACATTCAAGGTCAAACACAGGCAAGAGTTACAATGTGTTACTCTGGCTCCAGGATGGAAATGAAACAAGAAGAATGGAAAGTGGTAAGATGGAGCGGACCATCTGTCTTATCTCTCTATGCTACATTATGCACCACAGATAGGCATAAATGAACATGTCCAGCCGTTACTCTAAACTGTTACATATCACATTCAAGCTGCTAACATGGAGGGTGATTAGCCTAACTGCCTTTAGACCCACCGGTCTATATCCAATAGCTATGATGGATATCTCACAGTGCAGGCAGGCAGAGCCCATGCGGTGTAGCCGGGTGGTCACCAGTTGTCGCAAGGAACAATCAGAGGAAAATTAATTTAGAGTATTCCTACCAGGGTGATCACTCGCCAGATACCAGCTTAATGCACTCCCCATTCAATCATTCAAGCTTTCCTTAAAGTCTGCAAAGAAGGCAGTAGGCATGGTTTTTACACTAATGTGGCAGGCTAATGAAAGCACTCAAGCTAGCACCTGACAATCACTTAGCCAGGCTAACTCCCGCAAGTGATTGAAAGCCGCCACAGGAATGTGAGGACAGCGCCGTAAATTGGTCAAATTAGCTCGTTTGCAATGATTACAACCCATTAATCCTCCACAACACAGCACATGTTCACTTGTCACAACCAATATATCTCCTGGCTCAAAGCAAAAGCACAGCTGTGATGTCACGCTTGTCATAAAAGTCGGGCACTGAATAATGACATGAATGCATAATGAGCATTTGCTGGGTTAAAACAGGAGTTGCTCGGATAAAAGTGAACTAAATGGTGGTAATTCATGATGTTTCTGGTTCCACAGTATATACTGGGAGAATGCAAACGACTGTCACTCATTTTTCTGCTAACTTTAAACTGAGAGTATATTATCTCTTTCCCCCCAGAATTCAGGGCAGTACATATTAGTGGCAGTCGTGGGGGCCGGGAGTTGAAGATGAAAGAAAATCCACAGAGGAAGACTCACTTTGAGGTTTAACATCATGTAGCAGCTTTCGATCTGCAAAGACAGAGAGATAGAATGAGACAAAGAGGAGAGAAAGTGGTGATTAAAGTCCGAGCCTCTGTGAAGTGACTAACAAGTGCGGTCTTAGATCCAACACCCTGTGTAGAGAGAAGCTCTTCTGCTGACTGTGCTCATTGATGATATACAGTATCTGATAAAGGCCAGCCAGGCATCATTACTGTCTTCATATCACCATAGATAAAAGTGGTGAGGTGCAAACTGCTTAAAGGCTTGGAAATACCTCTGAGTGGGCTAATACTCTCCTAACACAAGTCCAAAACACAAGAGTAATTTATTTAAGAGGGGTGAAATCACACACTTTCCTAGCTGACTCAAAATGTATATTATGCAAACCAAAATCAAAGTTATACTCAAGAGCACATTCTATTAGGGCTGAACAATTTTGGCGGAAAATGAAGCTTTTTCTTCTGACACATATTGACTGTAATTGGAATCTTGATCATCTATAACTTAAACTCCTCATATTGGAGGTATAAAAAATGCACATTTGTGCCAGCCATATTAAATAAATAATAAATCACAAAAATGTATTTAAAGGTTCTGTATGTGATATTTAGAGCATTAGAGGGATAGTGTGGATTTTCTGAAGTGGGGCTGTACCAGGCACTTATCCATAGTGAGACAATGACAAACAGTAGATGTCAGTTGGTATGCCCCCAGTTTAAAGAAGCACGTTGGAGTCCGACAAGGAAGCTAAACAGTACACTGCGGTGGACAGGGGGGTAGCAGCAAAACGTATTTTAGCCGCTTAAAAAAGTCCCACCTAAAAAAAACATTTCAGTTTATTTGTGTACAACATTGAGAGTATTTTCACAGCTCCACCTTTCTGTCAGACAGCCTGATTTGACGGAGATACCTGAGCTTGGGGCTTGCAGCTAACAGTGCTAAACAATTAAAACAGTGCTGACAGAGCTAACAGTGTTAACCAGGGGGAACTGCAGGGTGGATGTTAAGACTGTGCAATGGCACAGTCCTAATATCAGCAGTGGCCTTGAGCTAGCCAGTGTGATACACACATGCACTAACATGCACGTGTGGCCAGACCAGCTTACCACAACAAACAACAGATAAGTTTGGATTGCAACACACAAAGAGGTAGGGTGAGTTCATTCTCTGCTCAGGATGCCATTTCTCCACCTTATCTTTACATAGCAAATAGTGGTTTGCTGCTATATTAAAGGGACAGTTCAGAGCCCATTCAAGCACCTCCATGTTGAGAACTATGTCCAGACAACTCATACAATCAGAATTTTGCATTCAGCCATCAGAAATCACAAATCCTGCAGTTTTACGAGTTCCATTTTTTATACAGTTTTGCTTGTTGGAGTCCAGGATCCTTCATTTCAAAAACAACAAGGTCAATGTGCTAGTTTACTATTAAAAAACTCTGTCAATTAAGTTAGCACAACATTAGCCAATATTTAAAAAAAAAAAATCATAACATTTAAAAGTGGTGTAATCTTTATTGTTAACATCTGCTAACTTGTCCACTCGTGAATATAATGACAGTGTTGCTAAGTCAAGTCTAGCTGCTGGCCAAGCTAAGGACAAGCTAATTCACACATTCAGAGCCTTTTGGTGATATGTGTATGCTTATAAATGATATGTTTTGCTTAAAGGTTTAAATCAAATTTGAAAAATACATATTTTTCCTCATACCTGTAGTGCTATTTATTAATCAAGATTATGTTGGTGAAAGTTTTTGAGTGTTGGAAATATAAGCTGTAGAGATGTCTGCCTTCTCTCCAGTATAATGGAACTAGATGACACTCAGCTTGTGGCACTCAAAGCGGCAAAAAAAAATAAAGAATGTGTCTTTCCAGAAATCACGATGCGGTTACTCAAGATAATCCACAGACCTTGTTGTATGTGTGCTCATGTAGGAACCAGCCCATGTTCTTTCTACCAAACTACACATGTGCAGAAGAAAGCGTGCATTTAGGTAGAAAGAACAGGGGCTTTTTCCTACATGAAACTGCTCCCAACAAGGTCTGTGGATTATCTTGAGTAACTGTGTCATGATTTCTGGAAAGAGACATTGATGTTGAGTTTTTCAAATGTATTCTTTGGTGTTTTGAGCCCCACAAGCTGAGTGCCATCAAGTTCCATTGTACTGGAGAGAAGGCAGATATCTCTATGGCCAGTATCTCCAACACTCTGAAGTTATCACCAAAAATAATAGACTGATAAACAGCACTACAGGTAAGAGGAAATATATGTATTTTTGATTTTGGGGTGAAGTGTACCTTTAAGTACATTTAAGTGCTTGAATTGGTTGCCCTGTTAAGGGGAACTTTTATTGAACCTTACAGCTTGTTCAGACATCAACATAAACTACAAATAAAATTGTGCCCATAGTGATTTAAAGATCTCACTCCTCAAATCACAATTTTAAAATAAAAATGAATCGTTCAGCCCTATAGTGCAGTCATTATTCACACTAGCGTTCACACTAGTGAGTAAAACATTCAACTTTTTAAGTCATTGCATGTGCATAACCCAAACAGTGCAATGACATTTCATTCCAAACGTCAAGCATCATTCAAGAATGAATGTCCCCACTTCTTACCCTGTGACAGATTCAGTATGACATACAATATGTCAAGTGAGCAGCACACAGGAGAAAGAGCGCTGACATTATCATGCACTGGGCATCTGTGTCAATCCACAGTGTGATTTCTTTCCAACACACATCTGTTCAAACATGCATGTGATGATTTGCCATGTTACTGTGAGTGTATATATGATGATGATGATGATAGGAAAATGTGAAAGTGATGATGATGATGATGCCCAGCGGGGAGAAAGGCCTTACTCTGGGTACACAGTCCATCTGTGCAGTTCTCAGTGGCCTCGCTGTTCCCTTCACACATCTTGCCTCGGTGTCTGGGTGCTGGGGAGTTGCATTCCCTACTCCGCTGCTTCTCACACTGGCTGCTGCATACGGTCCATTCACTCCACTCGTCCCAGCCTCCATCAACTGCAGTATGAAGAATATACACATGTGGACAAAGAGATTAACTCATATTCTGTACAGCAGTGTGTCTGCACATATACCAAAAAGGCAAACAGAGAGGCAAGAAGAAATCATTTGAAGAGGCATGCAAAAGGCAGATACCGGTAAGTTAATAGCTACTCGTAACTTAAGTGTAAGTCAAAGTAACAATAATATGACATCGCAGCTTGTCCAGACAACCATTTCCAGTTGTCTGGGCATGGTTTTCAAACATGGAGCAACAGGGGCTAGAAGCAAGCAATGCTAACTCTATAAACAGCGCTGAACAACAGCAGCACTGCTGACAGCGCTAACACTGTTAACCAGTAAGGGACAGCAGGATGGGCACTACACTTCTGCAATGACACAATCCCGATTTCAACTAAAACTGCCTTATGAACAGTGCAAAGTGGCAGCGATGAGCTAGTCAGTGGGACACACATGCACTAATATGTACTTGTGGCAGGACTGGCTCACCACAGCAAAAAACAGAGAGGCTCAGAGACACACACAGAGACAGCATGACTTTATTCTCTGCTCAGGATGCTATTACTCCACTGTATTTTTACATAGCAAATAATGGTCAGCTGCTATGTTAATGCTCTGAATGTCCCATACAGAACCTTTAATAAACTTGAAGATATATTTAAACATTTTGATGGCCAAGCTATTTTTTTTTTTCACTGAAAAGATTGATATTAACCTCGTGTCTGAATGTTAAGTACAGAGCTGGAATCTGGATTGGCCTGGATTAGCCTAGTTTAGCAGGCTATGACTGGAGGCAGGGGGAACCAGCCCTTTTACATTTCTCTTTCAATCTATATATACGTTTTTTTTAAGATGTGTTAATGAATTTTGTTAGCTCATTTTTCCCCTTACTACAATCTTAAAGATAAGCTTGCTTAAACACCTGCTTGGCCTATATTACTTCTGGAAATAAAGTATTTTATTGCATTTCCAAAACTGTATCTCAAGATAAAGATATTTATGTCTAAATTTTAAAATAAGATTAGGTAGGATTATCTGTTACGTAACTGCAGACAAGGTCTCCACTTTCATATTGGGGCTAAATTTACACGTATTACAGGGTCAGTAGGTAACTTATAAGGGAAACAAAAGCATGTTGTCATATTTGCTCGAACTGTCACTATATCCTGACAGTAGTACATGAGACAGATACTCTATGAAAAAACAGGCTCCTCTGACTCCTCTTAGTGCTCCCAATGGCATTTTCAAGAATCTACCATGCCTGTATAAATACAACCAATCAGAAGCAGAAGTAAGGAGTCTCTAAAGCAGAGTCAGTCCCTGCTAGTGCAAACACTGTGCGCAGTATATACAGCACACAGCTTCACAGGGAACTTTGCAAACACAATGACTGAGAAACAAATGCCAGCAATGAAAATACTGCCCATCCCTTTTTTTACCAAGAGCGTTAGAGCGCGGCTCGGCCACATCTTCCTGACCGAACCTGACCCGAGTCCGAGACAATTATAACCCAGCCTGGCCCGAACCCTTTCTGATTTTTAAGTCCGAACCCGATGCAGTTTGTTACCTGACATAGTTATTGTTATGGACAGTGACGGTAAATGACCATCAAAAGACAAACACGCCACTTGCACAGCAGTGCAGCACAGCTCAGTACACACACTCAGTTGGAGCAGAGCCTGTGTTGCATTCAGGCATTGTCATCTAAATAACAAAGCACTTATCATGCAACCAGTATGTCAAGGGGGCAGAACCTGAACCAAGTCCAAGCAAAATTTTTTATTTGTTATCCAAACCTGACGGGTCGGGCTGGGTTCAGGTTGGGTATCCACACTCTGAAGAGCGTACACGGCAAAGGCAACTGTGTGTTTCATTAGCACTAGGAAGTTGAAATTTACGAGTTTCTATTCAAAATTTTTATTTTATTTTATTTAGTTATTGGAACACCCTGTGAAATCTGATTTTTGATTTGCAAAGTCAGAGGAACCTTACCAACACAGCGCACTTCTGTCTTATTTGTGTCTCATTACAACAGGTGTACACACTGGGGGGTAGCACAGTCTGTGCAACAGCAATGATTTACATTGTATTAGAGTCTGTTTGGCTCTGATTGGTTGTTTTCGTTCAGGCACAGTGGACTCTTGTCAATGTCATTGGGAGCACTAGGAGGAGCCAGAGAAACCAGATTTTCTCACAGATTATCCATCTCATGTACTACTGTCAGGATATAGAGACAGTTTCCACTATTATTATATTACTTAAGTTATCTTTACAAAACTTACCCACTGAACCTTTAAACATTTAAATGTTTCCTTAGTGAAAAACACACACAAACATATTCAGTATGATGCACAATGCAGAGGATAATGTGATGGTACAGCTTGGGAGACATTTTCTCCCCATTAACCCCCTGGCCTGTTTATATAATGGGATTTGATGCAAGGCTATGAAACGAAGACAGCCTGGTGCATGCTAATAAGTGGGATTCCTCCACCATGCTCTGTCATCTGATCAAGGAAGAGCTCATTATGCTTAGCTTAACAAATATTGGGAGACCATATGGTGCCTGAAGATTTTTTGGCAGCAGCTGCGACGCCCATAATGCAGTCTTGTGGGTAGTGGAGAAGGTAATTTTCCTTTGTGATGTTCCATAGGCCCTACCTACACTCTGCATGTGTTTGTGGTTTCTTCTCAGCTACTTGAAATGCAAATGATGTGTTTGTATGTTGCGGAGAGAATGCTGAGTGCTTCTGAGTTTGACCGCAGTGGCTGGTGAGTGTATGCATATTGTTTCTCTCCTGACAGTTCCCCCATGACTTGTTGCTCTGATTCTGTTGAATGAGCTCATCTGCCTACTGGTAAACAATAGATACAGTCTGACAAACTGTAATGACTGCAAAACTCAGAATCACTTTTAAAACCTTGTGGATACTTTCCGTAATCCAAGCTCCATTTCTTTAATTTATTTTTTGCTGCTCACTGCATTCCTCATGTCTAGCTTTGTCAATTGGCTAGTTACCAGATGCTCATTAATTTGTTTTGGTGTCATTATTGCAGCTTTGTGATTTTTGTGCCCTTTTCTTTCTTGGTTCAGCCAATTTTTCTGGTTGAATCTAATTCCAAAAACATCTGAATATTTATTTTCTACAAAACAACCCTCTGTGTTAAAAAGGAAAATGTAAAAAGTTTTCCTGAATTCACCATGGGTTTAACCTCTATCATGTTACATAAACTGGCAATAGACTGTAACATAATGATTGAAAAAGACTGTTACTGTAGCTGTTAGGTCTAATGATTGTACCTGTTATTATGTCTTGGCTTCAAGCCTCTGCAGTGGCAGCCTGGTCTTACTCAGTCTCATTAAGACGAGTGTCTGCAGTCTTTCTGCAGAGCCCATTGATGAAACATCATTGACTGTTTTATCCCTTTCACTACAGCACCGTGATCTTCCAGATCTAAAAAGCCAAAATGCGCCAGTAAAAGTGAAGGCACTTCACAGGTTTGTACATTAAGTTACCCCTGTGAAACTTTGTCATGACACCACAAGTCAAAGTGATATTGTAAAAATTATTCTCTGATCTTTATACAGTAATTAACACAGGTGTAGATTTCAGGGAGGGGTGTGGGGAGGGAGGGACATGACCTACTTAATATTTAGGACAGTTGCAATTGCCACACCTAATAAAAAACATTAAGTCAGAGCACACATTTATTTTGACAAAATTAAAGACATTTACACTAAAAAATGATGCAGAAAAAAGCACTAGGTGCATAAAAATTCACCAGAATGTACAAAATTCAATGTTATGGCCAAAACATGTTTTGCAAGGTAACAGTGACCTTTGACCACCAAATTCTAATCAGTTTATTCTCTGGTCCAAGTAAATGTTTGTGCCAAATTTGAGAACCCCACCCCCAGGCACTCTTGAGATATTGAGTTCATGAGAATGAGACAGATGCAATGGTCACCTTTAAAATCTAATCAGTTCATCATTAAGACCAAGTGAACGTTGGTGCCAAATCTGAAAAAACAAAACAAAAACAAAAACAAAAAAACCCCAAACAAAAACAAAACAAATTTACCTCAAGGTGTTCTTCAGGTATCTCATTCACAAGAATGAGACAGACAAGGTCACAGTGATCTTGACCTTTGACCACCAAAACTAAATCAGTTCATTGTTGAGTCCACGTGGACATTTGTGCCAAATATGAAGAAATTTCCTCAAGATGTTTTTGGGATATCGTCTTCACACAAAGGGAGCAGACAACCCGAAAGCATTATGCCTCCAGCTATGGCTATTGATGGTGCAGAGGCATAACAAGGTTAAAGATAAAGGAAATTTCTCTGACATTTATATGTTTTAGCTGAATCAAAAACATATCAGCTGTGAGTCACAGTGTCATATCGACCCGAAACGGGAATTTTGTGAACAGTTACACCCCTACTTGTGAGTGTATATGGCAAAAAACAAACAAACAAACAAACAAAAAAACTGTATTTGGAATTACCTAAAAACACTGCAAATGCTGCTGTTCATTGTGAAGAGGGAATGTGTCACCCAGTGCATTGGTGTAGCTTAATAATGTGTTTCAGTTTTTGGACAACAACTTATTTAAAGTGAGACTACTTGACTTTTGCTAAATAGCTGCCACTGTGGCACTTGCAAAATACATATACAAATAACTTCCTGTTTTCTACTTAGTCTTTGACAGATGTGAAAATTATAGTCATCCAACACTGCGCTTGACAGGGACAGGATGATGATTCATATGTGTCAGGAATCTCAATTTAATATTAAAAATACAGTAAACAAGTGAGTGTTTACTATGTAGGAAATGATAAAAATGAGTTCAGACACAGTACAAGATTTTTGTGTCAGTTGCTTTGAACAAATAATTGTTTGGTAACCTGAGTGAGAGCAAGTGGAATGGGACTGGAGCAGGAAACAATAAACATCTCCACTCATGAAGTACGCTGTGTAAAAGTTTCAGCCCTGTCATCAGAAGAAAATGTTGGCATCGTATGTTTCTGTAAACCATAGATGTTACATTTGTACACTTCTTACCTTTTTACATTTTACACGTATCACATAAATGCTTCTAAAGAGACATAGTACATGAGCTGATTTTATCATCTGGAAGTGGAGGGGATGGTGGATGGCAAGATGCCTGCAAGCTAAAGACCACCAAAGACTCAAGACCAACAAACAACAATTTTTTTTTTGTAAATTGTTGCTGTGTTTTCAGCAGCTTTTCACCGAATAAATGTGGGTGTTTTTTTAAGTGACTCATTGTTGCCATGACTGTGCCACCAACATTGGCTTTGTTAAGCCCAAACATTAGCTTTTTCTAATGGTAACCTGCTGCTTTTTGTGCCTGAACCTAACCACAAGTTAAACCACAGCATTGTTGAAATGTAAAGAACTGTAAAGTTTCAACAAACCTGCCACATAATAATGTACAAATGTAATGTAACCGTGGTTTGCTGAAATGCCATCTGTTTTTTTGGCAAAAGGGTTGAAAAATTCATATTTCAAATGTAACTGTAATCTCTCACAATCCTCTTCATGTTACTGCCACTTCTAATACAAGAGATGATGGTATCTGATACAGCTGGAAGCCTGAGTTTACTTAACTGATGTCTGTTTAGGTGTAGATGTCATTGTAACAAATACACAGTGGGACAATATGATACACAATGTGCACTGACTAATCACCTCTTCTCTCTTAGCATTCCAGTCTTCACAATATGAGCTTCATTTCTGTCAGTATTCTCCTCTCTTTTTGCCGTTTCTTGTTAAGTGGCTATGTGCCTGGTCATGATGCGGCCTCTGACCTCATCCATCCTCCGTGCTCTCCCTGCACTCAGGCCATCATTAAGGCAATGCTCTGGGCTGGCTTGTCAGAACTGGACAGGCTTGTCAGTCAGCAGCTCAGACAGCTGGGCTCATCGCTGCCTACGCTTCACTCCTGTCTGCATCTCCTTCCTCCCACAAAGACATGGATCAGCCCTGATAACAGAACGACACCCGCCTCCCTCTCTGCTGCATGTTACTTCAGTCATTTTGTGAGGCCTCTGGGCCATGGTGGTGGCACAGGTCTGCTTAGCTCTGCTTAAGTAGGAAATTCTTATTTATTTTATTTTGCATTTTATTATTTTTCTTTTATGTGAACTCCACACTGAAAACATAAGCCAGCCCTCCCCTCTCTTAAGGCAGCATTTTAAGGTTGACAGCTTTAATTGGCAGTGAGAGGCAGCTAGTTGAAACTTCGATACTCGTCTAGAAATTTCATTTTTTTTGTTTCAGACTACAAGCCAGAAAGTGAGTTTTGAAAGGCAGACGTTAAAGCCACCTTGAAAAGCAAAAGCTGAGTCATTGTTATTGATCACCCACCTCATCAGACTTATTCCTGCACAGAAATCCAAGGCGGCTGACAGTGTCATTTTCACTGCCACCTCCATAAAAAGATACATGTCGCTGGCAATTTTAACTAGAAACCGTGTATGTGCATAAATATAGAGCCTGGATGTAAAAGTTATATAAGAAAAAATGATAGTCATTCTCCTTTATGGATTAAAGGAATGGAATTTAGCGCATTATTGCTTAGCATTAAAGCTAAGAGCTGCATTAAAATATGTCTTTTTTGAAAACTTAATTTGTGTGATGCCATGTGGCTTGCCAGATTGTTCTATTTCCCAGGACGTCAAGTACCGACACTTTGCCACGCCCCTTGCCGTGTGATACTGACGCCGAAGGCACCCTTCACATCTCTACAAGACACACCAGGCTTTCCCCTAACTCAAATGCAAACCTTTCCGCAGCAGGTTTTGCTGCTGAGAGCAATTGATGTAGTATAAAGAGCAAGATACTCAACTCACAAGGTGGGTGAGGAGGTGGTGGAAGGGTCCAACAAACCCCTAGTTTGTCCCAAAAGACCATTGTTGGTGTCTCATGTGAAACCAAAAGTCAACGTTGTTTTAATGTAATGTTATGTAACTTACAAAGGGACATGACATACTTAAGTCACTCAGGTACATCTCAGGTTATGTACTTTTTTTCAACCCAAAATATGATGTTTTTTTTCTAACCCAAACCAAATAAGCCGCGATCATTTTAAATGTTAATCATGTATTATGAGTTTCACTCAGGAGACAGCTGTGTAGGCTGTAGAGCCGAATTTGGCTGTTTAATATGAATATTCGACTATTCATTCCTTTTTCTATTCATTCCTTTTGAGAGTTTGAATGGGATTCAGTGGGACATTCAGGATAACCGTGACGCTTACATAATACAGTTAACGAGCCAAGTTAGTCCCCCAAGCTAATGCATGCTAACTATGCTAACAACAGATCTGACGACCGATCGAAACACACTAGTTATATTAGGAAATAGTTAGCACAAACTTTAGCACAAACAGTTTCATAATTGTTTTTATTATTGTTTGCTAGTAAATATGCTTTGTTCCTTGAACATCACGTTGCTATCTGGCTAACAAGCATCTTGAATCCATCCTGTTGGTCTTCTGGTTTCAATTTTTGAATGACTGATACATACTTCTACCACCTGCTGGTATGGAGAGTTATTGTATCTCACGCAGGCCCAGAATGTCCGTGCTAATTGATTGCTGGCTATAGTCATTCCATTTTGTTTAAGTGCAACTTTTTGGCCAAGACAGGCGAGATGAAGCGACGCAACAGTCGGCCTTTGTCACTACTAGTTCTTTAATGTTGGTTTAGTGTGTGTGGGCCTTTACTGCAACTAACTGTTGATCTTTGCTTTAGTGCAAAACTGTTATCTGGAATATGTTATCACACGTTGAGTGCATGCATGGCCCTCCTCGTGCTTGTCTACAAAACAAATCAGGGGCCCACTCATCAACACACTGCTCTAAAATAATAATAAATATGAAATTACTTTTTTAAGTTAATTCACAAGGTTTTTTATACCCGAGTGATTATTTCTGATTCCCTCCACCTGACTTCTGTACCTCTCTTTCAGTTCCACATCTCCCTCTCATCCTGTTCTGGCATTCACTGTTGCCATTAAACTAGACCTGACTGTCTGTCCCCATCTGCTCCTCGACAGGCTGAAGCCATGCAAACTGAACAAATTGGCACAGGGCAGGCTCGTTGGAAGACCTCGGCACCTTGTGAACCCCAGCTTTCAAGCTTCCGAGCTCTCTGGGAAACATAACAATATGTGGAAAAATGTGTGTACAGCATGCGTAACAATGTGCTGGGACAGACAGGTCTACAGAGGCCCAACATCTGCACAGAGGTGACAAGGCATATAAACTATACACCTTCAACATATGCCCACTTCACACATGTTGATAATGCATATAGACATGCAGACTGGAGTGCATTCAAGCTGGAAACCTTACTAACACAATATGGCAATGTGACAGACTGCTGCTATACCACTTTCTTCCCAAAATATCATGTCCTTTGTTTTATTTGATTTTCTCAAACATCCTCCCTCTTCTGTTTCTGCCTCAGTGTTGTCACCTACTAGTCTGGCACCTTCCAGGCTGAGCCTTTATTTGTATTCTCACACAACAGGCTGATTGGGCTGGGAAAACATGAACAATTAACCCTAGTTCTAAATACACTGCTTTCAACACATAACCACGGATTTCACAGGCAGAAAATATGCTCACACTGGATGATTTGGCAAAGCACACATTTAATTTCAGAAGTGACACATATATATATTTAAATTTTAACAGACGTGAAACCTTTGCTTGCTCACCCTAGTTCACCTCACTGCCTCATTTGGCCACTGCCGGTGGTCTTTGCACTGGATTGAACCTGTGATGAGCAATTTATGAGTCAGTTGTTTCTGTCTGGCATAGCTCTGTGGAGAAAAGGTTCAAAGCTGACAAAAGTTTACACTTAATTTAACTGGTGCAATGTCTCTTTTTAAATTATTTATAAGCAAAACAGCTTCTTTTGAAAGCCTTTTATTGGTTCCTTTTATTGGATCCAATAATCTCCTGTTCTCTTCCCTCTTAAACCTGATCTCGTAACTGAATGTGCACAGCAGAGAAAATGTCTTTATTTCTGTGCAGATAAGACTCATTTACTATGCATGTCAGACATATCTGATTTTTTCCTGCTAGTTTAGATCTGTCACAGATTTTTCTGATTCAGGTCTACATATTTAGGCAGATATAATCATATTTCCTGAGTTAAACATCAATATACAGAGCTAAATGGGAGCTGTTTTCTAGAGCAAACCTGTGCCCTGTCATATATGTCAAATTTGCATTAGCAATAAAAACACTATAAATTTTTTTTATCAACATAAGGAGGGAACATTTTTAAAGAACGTATCTGCAAATTTAGTTTATTTAAATGTATAATGTTGGTGACAGAGTTGCCCAGAGTCATCTAGCTTGAGTGCAAAGCAGGAGGAAATATGGTAGAAGCTAATTAACATACTAGGAGAGAGAATATTTTCGCAGCGTTGCTCCAGGGAAGGCAAAGTTGGTTCCCCACTTCCAGACTGAAATATCCACCAAAACATTGATCCTGTGACTTTTAATGTAATGACATTTCAATTTGTCCAATTATCACCGCATACCTGCAAAGGTAATGCCATTTTCATTAGCCACAGCTTTGTGTTTAGTACTAATTAACAAATGATAGTATGCTCATGTAGCAGAATAAATTATTTCACTTATTTTTCATATCTAATGTTAATATAATTAGTCATTGCTGTATTTTTACATTGGTATTTACTATTTTATTTTGCTAATATCGTTAATAATGCATTATATATTATCTATACCACTGGGATTAGTTCATCCTGTGTAGCATTTATTAGTAGGCTGCTTGTTCTGTCCCTGTCAAAGATTGATAATAATCTCCATTCAAAGACTTCACCTTGTTTTTGTTTGTATAACATGTGTTTTATATACTTTATATCATAAAAAGGATGCCCAGTATCCCTGAGAAAGTGGGGACTGCCTATTATTTTGAGGGCTCATAATTCCAAAACCCCAGAAGTCTGAAAAAGTTCCCATTGGACCAAAAGCCATTTGTCTGACAGTCTGGTATCCTGCAAACAAATGTGCATTGCTCCAAAGGACCATTTCTCCAATAACAGGCTACACTTCCCAAACAGAAGCACAATGTAAGTTATGCAGAATGACATCATCAAAACCTTCCACTATGGCAAAGGCATAACTCACCACACCAGTGGCAGCTGCTGGTCTTTCAAACAGGGGAAGCTCACTTTAAGTTTACATAATAAAATTTGTCATATTGTAGCGAGGCAGTAACTTAAAAAAGGAACATTTAATTGAAGCCATTTTTCAACCACACTCATGCCATAGAACCACAGCAAAACACACCTCAAAGATTTTCAGATGGGTTTAAACACCTGAACAGCACTCTGTCAGAAGACTCCTCTCGCAAATATCCACATTGGACAACTCAAAATGCGACGATGCCGGTGTGGATTTCAAAAGCGCTGTCAATCACAAAGGGGTTGAGCCTTTTAGACAATTCCTCCAATCATCATGCACACACCGAGCGTCCTCTCCCGCCTACCGCTCCATAAGGTCTCAGGGAAGCTGAGCCTCCCTGGAAGTGACGATTTTGTCACATCAATCCAATGACCATCTCGCTTGGCTGCATGAAAAAAACCTGCTCAGCGCTGTCTCATAGGAATGCTTGGAGGCTCCGCGTCCACCGTGCTGCCACAAGAATGTATGACAGGGAGGTCGCGTTTGAAACCTGGTGATAAACGGCTGACGTTTGAACATCATAGTCACGATGTTAAACGCATCCTAGCGCACATTTAATGCAATGTAAATTCTTATTTTAATGTAAATTCAATAGTACGGGAAGTTCAGCCTCCTTTGATGTCTCAGAGCAACCACCCCTGCACCACCACCCCTGTTGGTTGGAAATAAGGTTTAGGCATGAGCAGTGAGATTGGTCACAGTTAAAGTAAGAATATCAGGGTAACCCAATCAGTGGCAGAGTAGGGCTGGTCATACCTTCACCATAGTATGAAAGGTCTGATGACTAATCAGCTACTGCTTCTGTTTAGAAGAGTGTAACCACTTTTCAGAGAATTGGCCCTTTGGAGCAACGGGTGTTTGTTTGCAGGTTACCCGGCGGTCGGACAAACGGCTTTTCAGTCCAATGCGATGTTTTTTGGACTATTGGTGTGTAAGAGTTATGGGCCTTTGGAACAATAGCATGGCACTGTAAAATCTTCCATGACTATGTTGGTGGTGAGAACAAGAAAATTAAAGGAGCAGAGAGGCAACAGCCAAATGTCAGACAAAAAAATGTGAAGAAGCAGCAGGTGCGACAGACAGAGCTGAAGGTGAGAAGTGATGCAGAGTAAGTTTCAAAGTATAATTTTATTCTTATATCAGGCACAATTTTAAAGCTACAGTGAAGATACCTTATATCATATCAAAATATAGGATCTAAGGCATCCACTGGTACCAACCATGTTACTATCTTGTCAGAAAGGGGGCCAAATAACGCTCCTGGCCTGATAATGTATGTTGTAGAGTAATTTAAGCACACATGATATCAGTGACTGTAGCTCGATTGTTTTCGTGGCTCATGCCATGTGATACGAAATCTTTGTGGTGTAGCATTAGCTTGCTAACCAAGTTAGCTAAATTGTTTTTGTTGTAGTATTTTTGGAACTTGTACCTCCAAAGCTACAGTAGATTACCTGTTACCTGTTAAAATTAGTTCTAGTCTGCTGTATCCTGTCCTCATATCTCCTTAGCTCGTTACAACTTCAGCCAGCAATGATATAATATTTCATTGTTAGCAGGATTAAATGGCTGTTGGGAACCCAAAGAGCCAGTTTGCACTTCCTTTATTACACAATGCAAGGAAGAATACAAAACTGTGACACCAACATGCTAAACTAGAATGTTAGCCATGATTAACATTGCCAGTTTCATGTTAGCATTTAGCTCAAAGCTTAGTTCTGCATAACTACAGCTTCACAGAGCTGCTAATGCGGTTGTAGATTATTCTATTAACTCTATAGCAGCCCTGCCTTCAACAAATAATGGCTGTAGACACACTAGTCTGCAGTGGTGTCTGTAGGTTGGCCTGAATGTATACAACACTCACACTACAAGATAACCCATACTACCCCAGAGAATCCTTCCAGTCAGAACAACAAAGTCCCTCCCTGTTTGCTCCTGTACAGTAAAAACTCATTTCAACAACTGCCTCAGCTCACCTTCTCCCCCTGAATCGCTCACACCGAGTCATATCACCTGCTTCCTCTAGTCACTTCAGTCTGCATCATGAATCTTGTTCTTTTGATTTTCTTCCATGCAGCAGTTCTCTCTCTGGCATGATGGCACAGGGATGTTGTCAGGTCACTATGGATCTGTCCTCCGCCAGGAGTTTATGTTTTTTGGTTTGGTTTGCTTATTTGTTTGTTTGCCAGCAGGATTATGGATAAACTACTACCTCGATTTTCATGAAACGGAACTTCCTAAAAACGCAGCATTTCACTAGGGTGCAGTGCCTTATGTCTTGCTTCACAGGAGTTGTTGTATGCCTGATGCGCAGTCTCGTCAGCTAACACTGGCTCCTCTCGTCACTTTTTGGATAAGCTAGCAAAACCTTGACTCCAAGATTAAACCCAAAGCAGACCTCATGCCTAACTGCAACTTCGTGTGTGGTCATTGATTTAGGAAGATACGTTGAGATTTTTGCTCCCTGTACTGCTGGCACAGCCAAAACCATGACTTCCCTGCTTAATTTGACTCACTTTCACCTGACTGCTGATAGATTTTTAAATCAACCTTTATATTTTCACACTGAAAAATGTGTACAACAATGAAGTGTGAAAAAACACAGACATTTAAATGGACTAAATTATGTCTAAAAACAAAATCTACTTAGGTTGTGGGTCTATATTCTGTATGCCTTCACACTTGTGTATCATTCACACTAGTTTTCCTAATATTCCAAGCTTTTGAATAAAAAACGAGTCTTTACTTTGCCACTTAGTCCGACTTCACATTTATATCAAACCAAAATAATTCAAATTTTTGTTCTTTATTGTTAGAGAGGTGCATGCAAGTGAAGTATGAATGTGCACTGAGAGCACAAGCTGAGAACACACACTTTTTGTAAAGACTGACAATATGTGTCCTCTTCTTCCTTTGTACAAAAATGAAGATTAAAAGTCTTGGATATGAAATAGTCTGCGCAGCAGCAATCAGGAAGGGAATCTTTCATATCCAGTTCCCACCTATACACCTGTCTGATCCAATTGCAAGTAGCAACATTGATCATGAGCACACCAACTGATGCACACAGCTGTCCATCATGACATCACATCCCCTTTTTGGGGCATCAAACAACTAATTAAAACCAAAGCTAATCAGAAAAACGAACAATTGAACACACAGCAGCATCATACATAACAACCTTAAAAGACAGAAACCACCTTTGGGAAAACATTTTTTTAGTGTGGCCCATGTCCCATCTGCTAAGATGGAGGGGGCGGAGTTTATGACCCATGCTGCAGCCAGCCATCAGTGGGCGATCCAGATGTTTTGGCTTTACTTTTGAGCAGTGCCAGCCCATGGCACATGCAGTACAGGTGAATGCTAAGGGCGCCATCATCCATGGGAGGTGCCACAAATGGGGGAAGAAAAAAACAAACAATATGTTTATCTCTTACTTTTTTTATTAATACTACTACTAATATTATTTTGAAATGTTACATACTGTAAGGCCACAACAACATAACTACATAGCAAAGCCTTCTAAATAATTGGCCTCCCTCCCCAGCTTGTGACACTTTACCTGCTTTCTGGGAGACACGTGCGAGTTATCTGATGTCACGTGAATCCCAGATCATGCTGTATTGTTATCATGTTAAAACACGAGGGATAGGCTCGCCTAGGGCACTAAATGTGCCAGGGCAGCCAGTGCTTTTGATTAACTATCATGTTGTCCTTTTTTATATGCAGTCATTGGCTGAAACAGTGATGGAGCTTGCCATACTGTGCACTGCTGCATTCTACAAAAGCGCACCAATATATACCAAGTACGCATGTTTATTGGTATAACAAGGATAACAAAAAATGGGCCAAGGAATTTTAGAGCAAAGCAGAGCCCCAATCATAGGATGTATCCACAAATTATTTTTCACTTTTGTTAAAATTGTGAGACAGAGTGTTTTGCCTTGGTGGAGGTCTGTGCTCACCTAGTGCCCTCCTACTTGGTTGTTTGTAACGATGAAGAGGCAGGGAATTAAGCTCATTAAAGTTCTCTATGTCACTGTGGATATCAGCAACAATAGGTGACATACTGTGATGGTGCAAAGTGCCTTAACAAAAGAAAACATGTGGAAACAAAAAGAAAAAAGAAACTCTGCTAGAAGTACAAAATAATTAATAGCTTGTCATGCACTAATATCTTTAGCTGGTTAACATGTGAACATTGTATTTAGATGTTTGTCAGCTTGTCATGCTCTTTGACATGTAAGCTTAATCATTCTCAACTAAGTATTAGTAAGTTTTGACACCTGGACAAAAGAAACTTTTGTTCCTGTAAACTTCCATAAAGTATTACTTAAGTGTTATATTTTTATACAGAAATGAGTTGAGTGAAACTAACTTGGACACGGTGCGTTGCAGGTGATCTTCTGTACAGACATGCCCTCGCAGAAGGCTCCACCGTTGAGAGGTGCCGGGTTAGTACAGGTTCGAGATCGCTTCTGGACACCCCGCCCACATGGCACATTACAGGGCGACCACTCTGTCCACAGGGACCAGCCGCCGTTCACTGCAGGGAGTTCAATAAAGTTAGAGAGCGAGAAGAGGTATAGTGAGTGCACAGCAACAGATATTACTTCTCCAGAACTCTGGCATAGTTAAATACTCTAACAAGAGCTCGGGTTAATAATGATTATGCAGTCTCCGAGGCACTGCAAGGCAACAATGCATAACGGCTGGAGCAGATTGAGCACAGCACATTCATTGTGGTGGATATACAGCTCCCTCTTTCCTAATTGCCAGTTCAGTGTTCCTTGCTCTTGGATTAAGATAAAGACGTGGAACTGTGCAAAAGCAAAGAAAACAGCCATTAAATGGAATTGCCATTTCTAAAGGCGACACTGACTCATACTGGTCGACAGGTTGGAGTCGACCACTTAGCGCTCTGACTGAAGCACTTTACTCTATGATCTCTGTGTCTAACGTGTGTGGAAGCTAAATGTTTAGCAGTGCTATCAAAGCTGGTGAACCCGCATTGCTGGAAGGCCTCTGGCGAATAAATACTTAATAAGCAACACTCCTTTTAAATGAGATTAAGACACAGTGGCTTATTTCCTTTCATAAAGTACACATTGATTTTAAATGAGAGGCAGTAAATTGAGTCTTTGAATAATGCATTCATTGAAATAAAGAGGAAACATCGCTCTTCAGTGAAGACACAAAGATGGGTGTCTTAATCACTTGTGTAGGGGAGCGGGAAACCAAACAAATTGATCTGAAGTGCCATGTAAACAGTGCATCAGTACACTGATGGGTTGTAACAGGCAATAACAGCAGCTGGGAGGACAGCGTACCAAAGACAATCACAGTAGCTGTGGCACTGCGTCTCTTAGCCACAATGTTGCTTGCCAGACAGGTGTAGTTGCCCGAGTCAGACAGCCGTGCCTCGTTGATGATGAGGTTGTGGTCTGCCCGGGTGTCGATGTTGTCATCAGTCAGGGAACTCAGCAGCTCCTCATTTTTTAGCCACTCCACCTGTACGAGAGGACAGAGATATATGTACCTTTACAAAATAAGATGACATATCCACCTAACATTATAAATCTACTATAAAAGGGTAATTTGGTTCATAACAGCTTGGGCCTTATGTTTGTAGTTTTGGTCATCATTTCTTAGTAATTACTGAAATAGGGGAACAATGCAACACTGCTGCAACAAAGGACAATAAACAGATGATGACACTCCAATGGTATAGCCAGAGTACCTGAACCACTTTTTTGGAATGAGACTCATGCATGTGAGCACATCCCAAATGTTGACAACAATAGTTAATAATTTTAATAATTATTTTGGCATTAATTTTCGCTTTCTCTTACAAATAAGTTTGGAACTGTCTGACTTCCGTGTTTCATGGAGAGTACTACTCCCTGAGATACCTTGAATGATGTCACTCACCAGGGTTATCTCAGGTTATCTCAGTTTGGCTTGGAGCTTTATAACAGAAAGCCTGCAGTGCAAACTGGGGCCATGGACTTTGAGGTATGTGGCAATTTGCCAGGCAGGCAGGGTCAAATGAAAGATGCTATTGAGTTCCATCATGGGAAATGCGTATTTGTAGTTTGACCCATACAAGGGACTAGGACTCAGTCACATTTTTGTCCTACTCTTACCCCTCATTTACAAATGCCCTTTTTCCCCTCATAACAGAGTTAGAAAGGGTAGTGGTAAAAATCATCCCTGATGAAAAGGGATAACCCCTTTAAAACAATACATCTTTAGTATTGTCATTGTCATTGATGGCATTTACGTTAAAAGAAGTGACTATGACAATAATGGTATTATCACAATGAAATTTACCATTTATCTGACAGAGAAAGAAAAGCATGGGTGCTCACAATGCTTAAGTCTCATGCTATCAATTAATCAAACAATTCATCAAATAAAAAAGAACACTGCTTGATTACCAGGACACTAGTAGTGCTCTGTAGGCTAACATTCACAAATCATGTCCCTACCCTGCCAGTCTGCACTGATATTGGAGGAGCAGTCACAAGTGCAACAACTTTGCTGCTGGACTTATGTCAAACTTTGGGCAAAGATGTCAAAATGTGGGACTGTCAGTAGCATTCTTGTATTATGCTTGTTCTAAGGACCATAATACATTTAACACTATTTGTGAGTTCCTTTTGTTGCTTGTGCAGCCATCTTGCAAATGGTTTCTCATAACATTCGGTTTGGAGTGTGTCTCTGAAAACAACACATTCTTACTCCAACCTCGTCACATATTGACGTTTGGCCATGGACTTTCCATATTGAGATATTGGTTGTTGATATTCTGGGACACCATCATTTTTTTGGAATGCATCACTGACAGCAAATGAGGTAATGACTTCTGATGATCTCACATGTTTGTGGGTCAAATCACACTACTGTGCTGTGCATCTTCAGCAATGAAACTGTATACTGTATATACTTAACGTAAAGACTCCACACCCCATTCAGACTGGATTTATTCCATTAGGGGAGCTGGGGTGAGTATTAAATTAGCTGTGCTGGTCAGTGATTTTAATTCTGCCCAGATGGGGGTAGTTTTTCAACCCCACCCCAGTAATAATTACAGATTAATTGTGATTACCATACTGTGTTTCAGTGAACTCTGTGAATTTAAATCTTGTCCAGAGTGACATATCTTTTTTTTAAACTGTGAAAGTCACTTGTTATCCTCCTTTCTTTCCTTGTTCTAAACCAAAAAGAAGAGTTATGTAATTTGATTTTTGTGTGAAAAATGGAGGAAGTCAAAAACATTTCTGCTAATCTTAAAGAGGGAAAAACAAGGAAAGATGTCAACACCAACATACAGCAGAGAACTAGTGAGAGCTTATCAAGTGGGCCACTGTAACGTCAGCTACAGGTTGGCATTGGTATTCTCTTTTGGCAGAAAGTCCATGTCTATTACAGACCATGTCCTGTAACGATGGTTACAGGACATGGACATTGTCCTGTAACCAATGGTTAAATGCCACCCAGAACAATATAACTCACTGTGTTAAATCACAGAGAAACACTTTGAATATTTTGTTCCCCACCTTTAATTTACCCATCCTGTCACTTCTCATGTGTATGAATGAGTACAACACTGTAAATCACTTTAAGTGTAGACTGTTGGAAGGAGTGCACTGTTATCCCTATTGGCATTGAGACTCAAAATATACACAAAAGACACAGAGCTCCTGGGGAGAGAGATTTGGGAGGCAATGTTGTTGAGAGGAGGCTATGATGGTAGGCTTTTTGCCTTGCCTTGGATTGCCGCCACTCAGAACAGGTTTAAACACAATTGCCTTTTGATGTGTTAGACAACACATCGTTCGGGGCTGAAAAGTGAAGCCAACGCGAGATGTGCAAAAACAAAAAGCAGTTCCTCGAATGGCCACTTGGGGCTGGCTCCAAGTCAATTCCCATAGACCCCAATGTTAAAATGCCCAACTTTAGACCAGAAATAACCATGTTTACAGCAAATGGTTTTGGTTTCTGAAGTAAATTCCTTATTCATGACTGTACAGGGGCTGAATTTTAATGTTAACATTTTTTTAAGGTTTAAAGTTTTAAGAGCAGGCAAGTATGATTACTTCTGGCTCCAAAAATCCAAGATGGCGATGGCTGAAATACCAAACTTGACGATTCAAAACGGGAGTCCACAAACCAATGGGTGACGTCATAATAACTATGTCTAATATTTTTCTGGTCAATGATTATGATGTTTGTATTGCCGAAAATCTTCTTCAGCATCTGGTTGTACTAAAAGACCTTCTAAGGAGTTGGATGTAGAGTTTTTCAGGTAAGTATATTTTGTTTTAATGGTTTTAAGACTGTTTTTCTCCAGCAAAAAAATTCATTATCACGGATAACCTAACCTGAGCTAACCAAGCTAGGAGCTAATGCTAGGATTACCCCCATTCTCTGGTCACTTCTGGCTGCAAAAATCCAAGATGGTAACAGGCAAAATGCCAAAACTCTTCAAAACAGGAGTCCACAAACCAGTGGGTGATATCACAGTGGCTAAGTCCATCATTTAATACAGTCTATGGTTCAAACAAGTTTCGTTGAAGCATATGAACCCTCAAGGCTCACATTCTCAGAGGATGCCAACGTCATATTTGAATTCACTCCCCTTAAAACTGTACAGTGACACGGAACTGCTGGTCCCCAGCATCCTGCTGTATGACCACAGCTAGACAGTACAACCACCAACACTAAAGCCATTAGACAGTCAAAAGAAGCACCATAACCAATTACCAGCAACAGAGACGAAAACTAATTATAAATTACAAACTTAGTGACGCTTTAGCGCTTCTACCCTGGTAAAGGAGCTGCATCACTGCGTTTGCAAATTACATTCATAGTGTGGCAGAATGGGCTGGGCTGATGGATTTATAGGAAGCGCACAGGCACCCTTTATAATAAACAACAATCAGGCCGGATGCAAATAAGGAGTGCCTGTGGGCATGCAAACACTGGGTAAATAGAAATGACACACGGACCCGAGGGATGATGGATTGCAGGTATATATTGACACGAATAAAAATGATAATGAACATCATAACACAGTAATCATTTCTCACAGTCTGTATTTTTTCCCACACCTATTGGAGTCAACTGTACCACTGTTAGCAGGAGTGGGGATTTTTCTTTTTCGACGGAGAAGAGTACAGTACAATTACAACGACTAGGCCTCTACTTTCCCTCATTTGCCCTAAAGAAAACTTGGAAGCCCACCTTCAAAGGCTGCCAGATTCTTCTCAACAATCAAAAGATGGCCTTTGGCGCAGGTTTCATCGGAGGTAAAGCGCTTAGCATCCTTGATAGATAAGGAAATAGAGAGATAGAAGAATGGGGGACAGGGTCTAATTTCTCATGATTAAAGTCATCTGTCACTGAATGGATGACACAAGCGCTGGCGCCCCCACCCCTCCGACTCTTTATGTATTTATTTCAATTTCAGCCCGAAAAGTCTGTGACTTGAAAGAGGCAATTAACGTGTGGCATGAGCCAGCCCTCGCAGTGTTTGGGGGCCACGCTGCACATTATCTGTCTGTCCGCCGCTAACAGCCCTTAGGTAATGATGAAAAGATTCACCAAGCAGAAGGAAAAGAGGGAGAGAGATATACAAATAGAGGGAGACAGAGACAAGGGGATGGGGGGAGGTGGTGGGAGGAAAAAAAATGAAGGGACAAATACAAATTAGCCTGGCAAGTGTGTGGCAGAGGATGTGAAAAATGAAACGCCTAATTGGCACATTTGTTTCAATTAGGATGTGGTCATCAGTGTCGGCCTTGACGGAAGGGTTTCCAGGCGGGGCCCCACATCAGGGCTTCCTCCCTGTGATTTCATTACTCTGGACCGCCCCTGAAGGTCACCTCCTCTAGCCCTGCATAGCGGCCAGGTCCTCTCCTCTACTTAAGAACACACACACTCACACATCTCATTCAGATGACATTTGCTGATGATTAGATGCTGAGAAATGTTGCAGCTGAGGGGCAATTAGAGGACAGAAGAGCAATGTAACGGGTGACACCGGAGCCATCATCAAGACTTATGAGGACAGCGCTGATCAAGACCTTGCCAGCTGACACTTTTTTCTGTGTGCCTCGTCGCCCCACTTCTAGGTCTAATGGTCATTTGATGTCAAGGTGACGCAGTGTAGCCTGCAAACGGCTTTCTACAGTGCTGTAAGAAGAAAAATCTGTCTGCTGAGTCATGCTTAGGTGTCACAATTTAACATGATCTCCTCCCCTTTGGGCAACTCTCAGCTGTGGCGAATTGCCGGTGTGGGCGGCGGAACTTTTTAATTGCTGAGTATCTCATCAACGCAATTACATGGATTAAACGTCTCCGTCAGGCTCACCCCCGGGGGACCAGGGGACGCCGGCGGGGCCTGCTAAGCAGCATAACAGAGGCAGATACTGCCGAGCACGGAGCTAATCCATCCGATGTATCCCCCCCTCAACCAATCAACAGCACACGTACAGAAAGGCACGCTCATTGCCCACACATACACACACACACACAGATATCCGCAGACACTTTGAACTCAGCATGGCTCAGTGTGTTCATACGAACAGCAAGCCTGACAGCAGCAGGTAGAGTCGCAGGGAGCTATCTGCGGCTCAGCTGTGCTCTCCCGCTCCGGAGGTTAATCAGAAAAGATACAGGGAGAACACAAAGTGGGCCTGCGTCGCCCATCCGCCTCCCCCGTTGCTTCCCAAATGCCACCTCTCCTCCCCTCCGAGCTATGTGGCACTGCATTACTATTCCACCCCGATCTGTCTTATCTTAACGAAATAAATAGAGGGAGCTCCCGGCTTGGGCCTGGGCTGGGGGGGATGTAATTGCTTGGCTTAATAATGAAGCTCATCATCTGCTCTCTAGGAGACTTTCTCTGACCTATGGAAAAGTAACAGAGGCGCTCCGCAGCGGGATCAGAAAGTAGAAACAAGTGCATGAGGAGGCGGGAGGTGGGACGGAGTTAAATGCTAACTTGTTTTGGAGTAGCATTGCAATGTCTTTGTGAAGCTCAACAGAGAACAGCCTTGTATCACAGTGCAGAAGCATTTAGTTGATTCCCCTTTGTGCCATAGCCCGGGCTGTCTACCTGAGCTACTGTAGATCAAGGGGATTCATCTTGGATTAAAGGCTTTCATTCAGGGAAGTTGAAATTGGCTTCCAGTTTGGCTGTTCATTTCACACTTTCTCTCAGAGTAACCTCTCTAAAGAAACTCATTATACAGGGTTCTCATGGACTCCTTTCTCCCCGAGTTAAAAGATCTGCTTTGCATTCACACCCCTGATATCTGTGAAGTAAAAGTGGGGAATTGGTTTTGGATCGGGAGCACCGAAACGAAATTACAAATAAGCTGGTCCTACGTCCTATTAACCATGGGCAAATTACACTCTCTGCTCTTTTTGGATACAATGTATGAAGGTATTTTTGTAGCAAAACACTTGAGGATTTGCATGTTGCAATTTACACTCAGAGGCAATACTCACACCCGCGTCCTAAATTTAAATTAACAGGAAACACCCACAAGTATTTTTCTGCTGATTAACTGTTGAATGGTATTCATGTTGCAGCCTGTTCCAGTTTGCCTAACAATAAAATGTTTTGTAAATGCTGGGAGACAATAACTATGATTCACATGTTACAAAACTAAGATGGGAAAGGCCAAAGTAAGTCTTTAAAGTTTAAACCATGTTTGAAAAGTGAAAAGTGACTTTTCTTTCAATGAACCATCCAGTACATTATTACTCTTTTATTAGGAACACCTGAACAATCTAATGCAAAGCACCTCTTGTGCCACAAATTTACTATTATGTTGCCTACACTGTAAAAATAAATCAGGTGGTTTAACTTAAATATTGAAGTTTAATTGTTGCCTTAAATATTTAAGGCAAATCAACTTGCATTTATTAGTTGTTTGAACTTATTCTGTTGAGTTTAGTTTAGCTTTGGACTGATAGCTGTAAGTTGACTTGATTGTGTCGTACTTGTTGTTTCACCTTGACAATACAAGTTCAAAATATGGAAAACTTATTAACATGCATTCTGCTCACTTCTCCCAATTAGTAATGTGAACTTAATTCTATTAGTTTAACAAAGTCTTGATAATACTTTTTGAGTTAATATATTCTACTAGGATGCATTGTATTAACGTACAAATTTATTACTACTATTATTATTATTATTACAGTTATGACAAAAGACCATTTTTGAGGCAAAAATCTCAGTTTTTATTTGTTTAAAAAAAGGAAAACATTCATAAGTGTAACCAGTCTCACTTATACACACCCACCTGTTTACTTGTGTACAGCAGGCCTCAGATTTGTTCATTAAAGGACTCCTCCAGTGTGTTTTTTATGATATTGAATATTGTCCTGTGTCCTTTACAGACAGTGTTGATGAGCTCAGAGCAGTCTGGAGTTTTTAGTGACACAAGGCTTAAAAGTTAAGAAGTTAATTTGACTTCAACACCCAAGAAGAACTTCTGTTTGAGTGACAACTATCACTTTCCCTGCTAATATTCATGCTATTGCTCCATGCTGGGGATATTCATCTTGCCAGAATGACAGTCTGGTTGCTATGGTAGCCTAATAAATACATATGAGTGTTAATAAAGCCTCCGTTCTCTGTATGTAAAAGAATATTGACCATTACACAGGAAGAAAAACTGACTGGAGGAGCCCTTATAAGACGCACTGTGAAACAGTAAACCACTGGAGACACAGCAACGGGCCAATTAAACACATATGGTGTTGGTGTTTGTGGGTCTTTAACACTGGCCTGCAGTGGTCTGCAACTTGGCAGCGCTACGGTTAGGGGTTAGCAGAAACATACAATTTTCTTGTGGTGACTGGGCTGGTTTCCTGATTAATTATTGTGCTGTAATGAATACAGCAATCTGATTTTCTAAGGCCTACACAGCTATATTAAAGGCTGAAAAATCTAGTGTTTAGGTAAATAAATGTAACTTCTTTTTTTTAATTGCACAAACACAATGTCCGATTTTGCTTTTCAGTGCAACATTTTCCATAACATAACAGTGCCCTAAAAATGCCTGATTATCACTTTGCTCTGGTTCCTTAATTCTCAAAGCTCAGCTCTAGCAACTGCTTTGCACGCTGTTGATGTTACAATTGAATGGCAAGAATAGTGAGAGGTTAAATCACCAAGTCCCACCAGGGTGTAGGTTTTGTTTCAGAAATGGGCAGAGCACAATGAAGTCTGAAGTTTTCCCAACATAACAAAACACACACACACACACACACACACACACACACACACACACACACACACACACACAAAACCTATAGTACAACATTATAATAAAACTGGTCTTGTGCCTTTAATAAGTCTATAGAAAATAATTTGAAATGCAGGCATGTATTAATCACCTGTAAATCAAAACCTAAATATGATTTATCCGAATCATTACAGCCTCTATGTACGCCTGGAGGCAAAACCCAGGCCAAAATAGCTTTGTGCTACTCACAAAACTAAACATTGCTGTGAGCGCACGGTTATAATGGAAGCCAACCTAGACGAATACATCAACATTTTTATCAACTCAGATCTTCTCTCATGTGGAATTTGGCAGCTGAACAGTAAGCGGAAACAATTCAGAGAGTAAACTAAACTAAAACTGTGAGACGAAAATAGGATTGTGGAAAGTGAGGGGGGTGCATGTAGGTTTGAGAATCTTTAGCAAAGTATTTTTTTTGTGTAAAAGCCATATCAGACACAAATTAGTTGTCAAAGCAGACTATTTCTTTGTGTCTTAAAACATGTCTGCAGGGGATTTTAAAGCAAAAATGCTCATCATTTAATGGTTCCAGTTTCTAAAAATATAAGGATTTGCCAGCCCAGTTACCAGAATAAATGCTGGCATTGTACATTTATGCAAACCATAAATATGGCACTTTGCATGTTTGACACATACCATATCAGCATTCCCAAAGTGAAGTCGTGTATGAGCTGACTTTGTCATTGGGAGGTGGAGGGGATGGTCAACAGCATGGCACCTAGGCGAGATGGCTGCCAAACTGCAGATCACTGTTCCAGCCCAACAAACAACAAAACCGGTTGTTTTAATGTGTCATTGCTGCACCTTCCAGTGACTTTTTACCCACCAAACATGGGGTTTTTTGGTGAGCCATCGCTGTTTCCACTAGAGATAGTGACACAGAAAGCATTCTTTTTCATCTGGAATTCGCTGAGTTTCCAGCAGGGATAGTGCCAATAAAGTGGTTGTCTTTTTACCAAGGTATCCCTACGTTTCCAACTGGGATAGTGCCACAAAAGGCAGTTGTTTTGTACCTCGATATAGCTGCTTTTCCTGCTGGGATAGTGCCACGAAAAGTGATTGCTTTTTACCAAGACATCGCTACATTTCCAGCCCAGATAGCGCAGCAATGAGCAGTTGTTTTATACGAAGACATCACTGCATTTCCAACAGGGATAGTGCCACGATAGGTGGTTACTTTTTACAGAGACATTGCAATGTTTCAGCCAGGATAATGCCACAAACAGCGGTTCTTTTGTATCTGGATATTGCTGCATGTCCAACTGGGATAGCACCACGAAAAGCAGTTGTTTTTTACTGTCCTATCACTGCATTTCAACAGGATAGCGCCATGGAAAGTGATTGCTTTTTACTGACACATTGCTATGTTTTAGCCAGAATAGTACCACAAAAAGTGTTTTATTTAACCCAGACATTTCTGCGTTTCCAGCTGGGATAGTGCCATGAAATGGTTGTTTTTCCACCAAAACATCACTGTGTTTCTAGCAAGGAGAGTGCCACAAAGAGTGGTTGATTTTACCAAGACATTGCTGCCTTTCCAACCAGGATAGTGCCACAAGAGGTGATTGCCTTTTACTGAGACACTGCTACAATTCCAGCCCGGATAGTGCAGCAATGAGCAGTTATATATGAAGACATCACTGCATTTCCAACAGGGATAGTACCATAAAAAGTGGTTGCTTTTTACTGAGACATTGCTAGGTTTTAGCCAGGATAGTACCACAAAAAGTGTTTTATTTAACCCAGACATTGCTGCCTTTTTTAGATGGGATAGTGTCATTAAAATTGTTGTTTTTCCATCGAGACATCTCTGTGTTTCTGGCAGGGATAGTACCACAAAGAGTGGTTGATTTTACTGAGACATTGCTTCCTTTCCAGTTGGGTTAGTGCCACAAAAGGTGATTGCTTTTTACTGAGACATAGCTGCATTAAACTGGGACAGTGCGATGAAAAGCAGTTGTTTTTTTATTGAGACATCTTTGTGTTTCCCACGAGGATAGCGCCACAAAAGTGGATTTGTCTTTTTACCAAGACATCACTTCTTTTCCAGCAGGTATTATAAGCCAAAACTAGATCTTTTCCTAACCATAACCAATTGTTTTTGTTTGTGCCTAAACCTAACCACCTTTTAACTGCAGCACTGTTGAAATGTAAAGTTTCAACATATCTGCTAGAACGTATAAATGTAATGTATCCGTGGTTTGCAGAAAAATACGATGCCAACATTCATTCTAGCGACTGAGATGGGATTTTCTGTCAGTAAACTGGACAAAAAAAAAATGACATGACCTTGGGCCTTGGAAAACAATGACTTTCTTATATTTCAGAAATAAAATCATATATTGAGAAATCAAGAAAAAAAGGGTAAAAAAAAAAAGGATAATTAGTGAGAGGCCTAAATGTTACATTGAAGGAGTCATAGAAATGTCTCTGTCCAAACCCAGTGTCCGCTAAACAAAGGCAAGTGCTGGTACTCTCATATCCAGTTTATATTAGTACTGACTCTGACAAAACTGAACTGACAGTGAAATAAGCACTCAAAAAACATGTCAAATACTTCTTTGAAAACCTACTCATAATGGGACAAGTAATTGGATGGAAAGAATGGCAGTGAATTACAACACTGTCACAAATATATCTACTGTGGCACTTCTCTCGTGCAAATAAGACCCGCAGCGTCAAGGAGTCATTCCTGCTAAGTGTCAGACTCTTGCCTAAATAAACTGTTGTAACCTCATGATACAAAATGATTCCACTGTGAGTGACTGGAGACTCATTAGCTCGCCCTGACATCCTTGCTGACGAGGGTGATTTCCAAACACACTGTTCAGAAGCACAGTGTTTATGCTGCGCTGCCAACCGCAAGCTCACATTCTGTCGGGCCTGCTTCGTGTTTGCTACAGCAGCATCCATCCTAAAGCTGCACTCTGAAACCTCACACTACACTCACGGATGCCATCTCAATATTTCATGGACGAGGTGCGCTGATATCGACTGGGCTGAGGATATCTGCCCTGTGCTCTCTACATTATTCACTCCCATCTCTTGTGGCTGGGCTCATTTGTGTTGACAAAGGACTAGATGGGAGGTTGTGATTCGGTCTGTACCGCTCAGATTCAACTATTTTTATCCCCACTGTGCATTCTGCGGTGCTGAAATGACATCACTCCTCCATTTCCATGCTGAATCATTTATACAGCACAGGGCCAGAGGTTGACCTCCACTTAAATCTGTTCTCTGCACACATCAATTACACATCCATTGTTCATGCTGAATATCACTGGACCAAATATAGAGTGAGATATTCTGCATTTGGAGAGGAATGTGCTTTTGGTGACATTTTGCACTGAGACATTTAAATGCTATATTTGCCCCACAAGTCAGTCTTTCAGGTTCTCTCTCTCCATCTCATTGTAAGAAACATCTGTTCTCCATCTCACTGGAAGCTGTTATTAAACTTGCCACCAGGCATTAAACTGCTAAAAAAGTCATAACACTTGTTGGTGATGTTAAAAAAAAACTGTTAAATACTGTATCTTATACGGTTTTCCCATGGGCCCAGGATGGCACACATTAGCTGTGTCATGCCAAGGCGTGATCACATGTGTCCGTTACAGCCTTACAGCAGGGAATAGCCACTTTGTTAAGGCTGATTTATAGATGTGCACATAGTCTGTACAAGTGGCCTTTGCTGTGGGAGCCAACGCATTGTCACTCTGACCTTGTCACATATTGACATTTGGTCATGAACTTTCCATTTCAAGATATGACATGCAAGGCACCCCGGATGCGTTGGTTGTCGATGTTCTGGGATGCCATGTCAACTTCAGCCAGTTCAATGCATTGTCTGTTTTAAAAATACACTTCTGTTTTCACAGGAAATGTACAGTTTACATCCAGTCTTTTTAAAAATAAATGCACTATGTACAACACCACGAATTGACGTTTTTTTTGTTTGTTTTTTCTCCAACAACAAACACACATGGTTAGATTTGGCTAACACATACATGTGGTTGGCTTTAGACAACAAAAGCACATGGTTGGGTTTAGGAAAAAAGAACAGGGTTTGGCTTTACAATCTTATGTGAAGCAAACACTGGCCTCACATTTAAAAGCCAGTGGGTGTTGGACCCATCCACCCCCTCTCCTACCCGACCTACTTGGACTTCCGTGTCCTTAACTTTCATTGTTGACTGGCCTAATTTCCGCCTGACACCACTGGGTGCCATTAAACAATAACGGCAACCAGCCGCATATCAAGCTGACGTGAAAGGACAGCTTTTTTTGTCTGTGGCTGGAGCTAGAAGTCACTGACCATTTCGACACCTTAGGAGTGCGACAGGGTTGTGTGAACATTAAGACTTGGGCTGTGTTTTGTTTATGACGCTCTGCTATTACACCTCCAAAATGCCACTGTCTTGAGTGTCCCTCGATTCAAAACACACTTAAAACCCTGGTTACTGGTGTAAGTCTATGACAATTTACATAGTATAAATTAGCCTAGTGGCTAGCAGAGTTTTTCTCTACTCATATGAAGCCAGGAACAACAGCAACATTTAACAAAGGTAACGCTACAAAATTCAGCTCCATTTTAATTTACAAGGTTCCCAGACAAACATTTGTCTTATACTGGACATGTTTCCGTCGCATATATGGTATGCCTACATTATTAGCATAAGCCTATAACATTTTACATTGCATAAATTAGCCTAGCAGCTAGTGGACGTTCTTTTACTTATATAAAGCTAGGATAAATCACACTAATCACACACTGAACTTAAAATGCTATTTTATGAGGGCTTTATTGACCTCACAATTTATTGTTTCTCATTAGTAAAATAAAAGTAAAAGCTTAGTTTCCACTGAGAGAAATTGTTTTCAGCTTACAAAAATAAACAGGAAGTCACGTGTAATTACAATTATGCACATCAGGCTAATGTTGTGTTCACACCAAACACGATGTGAAAATTTGCATTGTTCGCATTGTATTTGAACGCTAGAATATTTTGTGTTGACTCACTTCATACGCGTGAATAACTTGCATCAGTGAAATCACTGAATCCATGAATGGACTTCCGCTGGTACATCCTCGGCATCATATGTCCATGGAGGATCTCAATGCTAATTGGATAGCGCTGTTCAGACTTTTAACTCTTGCAAAAAAGTATATGATGCAAAATCGCGCTACTTGCTTAATTTTTTGCTGCTTAATTCATGTGTTCCTCTTCATTTGTGTCACATCCATCGTGCTGCCCAGCAGGAATTTCTGTCTAATCATGTCTTTACATTGACTTTACATGTAATTCACTCACAGGAATTGTTTCATTCATGCCTAGTGTGAACACAACATAAGGCATTGATTTTAACACAGATGTATAAATCCTGCTTTAGTTTCATTCCTGGGTTCATGTTTGTACTTTCAGATATCAGCCTTTCTATACTGTTTTTATGCAGTTTTAGCCACACTAAAGCGAATGTGTGTGAAGCAACTGATTATAAATGAAAACCTAACCTTTCTTGCTGTTGCTGTTCACATCAAAAGCTCTGCAAGACAATCAAGTTAGAAGGGCTTTATTAGCAGTGCTATTTTTCAATAAGAAACAGGTCTAAACAACCAGATATAAACATATTCTGTGCTATGTGGTCAGTGGATCAATAGCACTTTTTTCTTCTTACCTGTAGTGCCATTTATCAATCTAGATTGTTTTGGTGTGAATTGCTGAGTGTTGCAGATATAGGCCATAAAGATGCCTTCCTTCTGTCCAAGATAATGGAACTAGATGGCACTCAGCTTGTGGTGCTCAAAGTGCCAAAAGAAAAAAAAAAGAAAAACTCCACAGAAATGTCTCTTTTCAGATATCGTGACCCCTTTTTCTCAAGATAATCCACAGACCTCGTTGTGAGCAGTTCATGTAGGAGCTAGTTTTGTTCTACCAAACTACACTTGCCAACCGTATCACCAGGTAGAAGGAAGCATGCATCTACTCATGGACAAGAGGCTCATGCTTGTGACTGCATGAGATGTCAACATTAATGGCGTCCTTCTGGGTTGAGCTGTAACATCAGCTAGCTCAGTGTTGCTGTGTGAGCTTAGCAGTAGATGCATGCCTCAGCAAATGAATCCATAATGAAAATAATCATTACTTGCAGTTGCAAGTTAAGTAGATGAAAATGCTGTCAGTCAAGGGGGCTATTTTTCTAAACTTACATGCTTTAACTTAAGTAGCATTTTCAATTCAAGGCTTTTACTTGTAATGGAGTATTTCCACAGTGTGGTATTAGTACTTTTACTTCAGTAAAGGATCTGAGTACTTTCTCCACTACTGCCAAGCTGGTACCAAAGTTACAGCTTTGCTGAATAAGGAAGCATCAAGGACAAATAGGCACCAACACAGATGAATAATCAGGTTTCTAACGATCCATGTAGACTTCATTACATATATGATTCACACCTGGACTAGTAAAGACCATCTCATATCTTTCAAGGATGATATTTTCCTCTGAAAACTCATATCTCTATTTTCATTTCAATTTCATTTATTTATTTATTTATTTTTTCATAAATCATTGCTATTGGTCACCCTTTACAGCAGTATGTGGGTTTCGTCTGACTTCTAAATAAAGAGCTGGCTGTTTGAATAAGTACAGCATTTACTTTACTCAAGAAACACTCCATGAAGGCTAATATTGCTAACTGCCACTAGCCCGCTGTAACCCCCAGCACTAGGGTTTGCACTGTCTGAATTTGAGTTGCTATAGCCGGGACTGATGGTCTGACACCAAAGCTTCCGTCTGGTCTCCTCCTGAGGAATAGTGTCCTAGCAGCAGGCGGAGACTGAAGGTGAGGGATCGTGGGTTGTGCTAGGTAGCTAGCTTATGCTTGTCTTATTTGTGGTCTGATAAACAGAAAGACAGAGAGATTTTGGCCAAATGAATTTAAAGACAAGAAAAGCTGAAGGCACACTATGCCACAATAAACTAGGCTGTCGCTTTTTTCCAAAATTCAAACATTTCTTTGAACGTAGTTAAGTTTTTAACAGTAATGACCTGTTCAAATTCAACATTGAGAGGCTATAAGTGCAGCAGGCAGTTGTAAGTAGTTTGCCTTGTGATCCAGCAGACGACGCTCTAAAGTTTCACTAATGACTTGGCCTGCTGCATGCCCTCTTGACCCCAGTGCTCTTGAGCTATCAGTAAACTAAGCTTAAGCTAGTATTTTGGTTGTTTGTCTTTGAAAATAGATGTAACTGGCAAGCAAAGCTGTCCTGAGCGGACATCAATGACACCAAAGCATCTAAGAAGCAGTTTGTGTGGAGGAACTCTATACTGTAAACGGAAAAGTAACTAACAAAGAAAGGCTGTTTGTTGACTTTGTACAAAGACGGTTTCTTATTTTACAATGACGGACTCACCTACTAAAGTTAGTTTGCAAGAGAGGCAGCTGAGGTGCCACAGATGAGCGGAGTAACAGCAAGTGTACAACCTCATCTGACTGCCTACTACTGAGCACGCTCAACTTCAGGCAAGATTTATATCCAATGAAATGCACCCGATTTTTTTTTTTTTTAAGGGGGGGAGGGTTCAGCATCTCATGATGTAAATGAAGCCACAGTATAAAATTTCAAGTCAAACCATAATGCCATTAATGCATAGTGCAAGTGTATGACACCACACAGTAAAACATAAAGACCATTCTTATGGAAAAGACAGTTGCTCTTACCACACATGGATAGACATTGCTGAACACACATTGTTATGAGACAGTCGCAGCTCAGTGTATTTCACACTCACAGGAACTTGGCAATTATGTTTGGTGTATTAAGGAGCTGAGAAAAAAGCCACGTAGTTGTGCTTTTGTATTTATTTGAGCAAATGGTGTGCCACTCAAAATCACATGATTTTGATTTTAGGGAAAAGTTACAATCCTACAATAAACTTTGTATGCTGGAATTTGATGACAATGTAATGCACTTACTGCCGCAGATACGGCCATTCTAATTAGTGATGGATAAAACACGTACCTAAACACTTGCTGGTTTAAAATCTCATTACTCCATTTAAACTTGATTTTGGTTAGATAAAATAAGGACACATGCAAGTATCTGGCCATACATAAGGACACAATACCACCTTTGATGGTGCAGTGTTCAATTATTTCAATTTTTTTCTTTTTTCTGAAAAAAAGTGGTTTTGGACATACGAGGTTTTGACCATATCTTTGGTGCAATGATGCAATGCACACTCACAGATCTGTATGTCCATGTTGCAACCACCAGACAGAGTGATGAGATTCCTTTTCATGGCTTTTATGTCTTCACCAACACAGTAGGAGCTGCTGGTGGATCAAACCACAAAATCCAGGAGGAGAAAGAGTAACATCCCCCCTATACCCACTCCCTTAAATCATTCTCCAAAACTGTAATTGGACCATTCACTTTGTGGCCTGACCCACTTTGAGCCAGATGTTTCTAACAGTGTGAACTCACAACACTCGCGAGGTTAATAGTTCTACAAAGTGAATTTGAGAAGAGGATCTCTAAGGTCTGTATTTTATTGATAGACTTCACAGTTTACAGAAGATTTTATTAAAATGTATGCTGTGAATCCTCTTCATCTCACTTTAGAACCAACACCTTTACTTCTAAATGTTTATGTGCACTTATCGCTGGTATCTAACAACACTATATCAATCTCTTAAAGGTCAGAAGAAGCAGAGCTGAAGGTAGAATTGGCAGAGAGTTACTCTCCCTGAATAAGGATTGCCACTGTGATGCAGATCTCTGCTCAACGGGAGTATAAGCTTCTCCTCTTTCAGGAGAGGAGGAGCGAGTAACGGCAGCCTTACCTCTGCTACAGGCACTCCCTCCGGAGGGCGACAGTGCAGAACGATCATCCCGTTGATTGGCACCTCCTTCCCCTGGGGGTCCTGCTCAAAGTTTTTCCTCAGGTCTGTGTGGGGAGATAAGAGGCAGCTGTCAGGTGTCAAGTGTTACGGTCAGCCTGGCCTCAATCCTATTCAGCAGCTAACGTGCCAGTCCACCCCTGGCTCTGCACGCCGCGACCTTCAAAACCCTGTAGCCGATATAGGATAGAGAGGATCTCATGGCCCTGTGCTACGTAATCTGTTGACAAGGTGGTTTGGAGGATACACTGGATGGAAGAAGTCCAGGAGGATCGCTGTGATCATCCTGGGCATTCATGTGCATACAATAGTGACAGATCCTGTTCTAACATTTTCAAAACTGCCTTTGATAGACTACTTCAGCATGGGTTTTTTAATGGGTTTCATGTACCCTAGGATCATAAGTGATTCCCAAGGATCTAAATACAGGGAGAAAACTCTATAATAGTGCCTCAGTTCAGCTTGCAAGTAGGTATATGCACAGTCAATGCTTACACAATGATATGCAAATCCTCACAGATAAAGATCTTCACATCACATCATCATCTGTGAACTCAAATTCTTACTTTCTTCAAAGGACAAGAAAAGACTTCTTTGCTTTCTTGATGTTTAAGAATGTGTGATTTCTCTCAGCTCTCTCTTCAGGGCCATGTAAAAAAAAAAAACAAGTACAAACACTAAATTCAACACAAAAGAGGGCTTTTAGATAACCTATAACACCCTCTGCCAGCAGTATTGGATTTGAACAACACTGGCTGTGAATAGCTGATTGTGTTTAAACTTGATTAGACCGCATTCATTTCTGGGAATAGATTATTTCCCCACTGATAAATCGGATTCATTTTCTGTTAAGATCATGTCAGCTTGCTGTGCTCACACAGTTTGGTCCAAACCAAAAGAAAAATTAAAAAATGGTCACATTGTCTTTGAGCTCCAGTGTGTTAGGGGTAAAGAGGACACATGGACAGACATTATAAATCATAATGACACTATTGGGACCTCCTGGGTAAAATAAAAAGTTTTTTCCCCCTCGGGAGTGACAGTCCGTCCTGCTAAACTTCACTCTGTTTTATCTTTTATTTATTTTTAGGGGTTCAAGCCCAAAGAGCCAAAACCCAGTTTTTCACAAAATTCCTGTGATGGTAAATCAGAGACATTTTGAAATTTGAAATTTTCACACAATGATTGGAAATTTTGTGCAAATGCTTCTCAACAAAAATGATGCCAATCAGCCAGATGATGGCACATCTAATTAAGACCCCACACTCCAATTTTTTTGGGCCACACCCCTCAGCACATGTGCCTTTTTTAAACTGAGTAGGAAGTGGCACCCTGTATGGTAGCCTTTGTCACCAGTGTGTGACTGTGTGTGTGAACCTGAAACATATCCTAATGTGCCAGCCTCCTATCTCAGCAGGGCCTGCTTTGTGTGTTTTCCTCTGTCTGTCTGCATGTCTGCTGTGTCTTGCAGGTCCTGGTGGGTGGAGCTAAGTGAGTGGCAGCTGGGAGCACCTGGCCAGTCTCCCAGTGGCAGTTTACTTCAGCCTGGCTGTGCCATCAGTTTCCCCTCTTCCCCTCATCCGGCACCATGTTTTTGTTAAGGTGGCTTCAGCCTGGTTTTTACTTTGTGTTTTACACCATACAACACCCTGCACACATCACTTATTCACTCATTCACCTGCCGACACACTGACACCCAGAGTTACACACCTCATAAATTAACTATGTTTTGCAAAGACCTTCTCTTAATAATACATTTTTTGCACTGTTTCAGTTGATACAGTGTGTGTCTCCCCTTTTTGTCATGGCCTATGAGCTGGGTCGTGACACTAAAAAGATTCATTAAAATTGACCACCGAGGGAAGCTACACATGTCAAAAATGGGCGTGAGATAACACCAATCACTTATAAATCAGTAGCTGTTTGTCCAATCGTTACAAAACTCACATGATATGTGTTATTACAATTTTGAACCTCATATGTAAAATTATTTTGAAATCACTCAATAGGGGGTACCACCTGTTTCAACCAAGTGCATTGGCCTGATGCAAAATGTGGCCATGAAATAATGACAGTTTGTCCAAATATCATCAAACTTACTCAAGCTGTTGAAACCAAAATGTTTTGGCAGCTTACCAGTGGGGAGTTACAGCAATGTTGTAGAGGGGCGTGGCCCGGCACAGATTTGGTTGTAAATAAATGAGTGTTTGTCTTATCATCATGAAACCTGTTAGTTATTTTTAATACCAGTGTCAGAAACTGTCAAAGGTCTTGATCCTTTTCAGCTTTCAACTTTTACAGCCATGCTGAGTCTGACATGTAGCCCAGAATCAATTCTTGCGGCTGAATTTTTTAAAAAATTTATATTGGACTTGACCTGTCACAAGAAACAACTGAATACAGGCAGTTATTGGGGAATTGTTTTTACATATTTGTGTCAAATATCGCTGTCGCTTATCCATTTTAGATACCAAGCAGAGGACCTTTATAGAGCAAATATATACATAGACATATGGCTCAGGTACTAATTTCAACAACATTACCATGGGTAGAACTGTTTGACCTTTTAAAATGAATACTTTGAATGGGTCATCTAAATTGATTCTTTGGAAGCCACAGATTATGAGTGATGTAGACAACAAAGCCTCCATCTTAACAGACTGCTCACATGTCACTTGCTCAGTTTTCTTGCTCAGTTGTTGCATAATGCCACTTGGAGTTATGAGACGCTTTGTAACACGACTGCAACAGTACTGATCTTTGAGGCATTTCCATACTCACAGGCGATGCGGACAGTAGCCTTGCGACTCTTAGATGTGCCCAGGTGACTCCAGGCTACACAGAGACACCAGTAGTCTTCTGGGCCATGAAAATCCTCCACTTGCTGACGGGACACGTTGATCATCACCTCCCGCACCTTCAGCCCTGGGACAACAGAGAAGATAAGACAGTTAGAAACCAGTACACAAAACATGGTATTTTTTTATTTGTGAGAAAGTCTCTCCAACGCAAGCACATTTGTCTTTGAGGGAGGAATAATAAACAAGACTATGAGTTGACAGCAAAGCTAGGCTATACTGGAACACAGCAGTTCTTTGAGCTACATGCTTCCTTAAAATGCCAATGTTTGCAGGTATTCAGCAAGCGGCAACCTCTGATGCTGAAATATAAAGTACCAAAAACTGCAGTTCCTCTGGTGACCACTTGAGGCTGGCTCCAAGAGTAAATCAATCACCTAAGACCCCCATGTTAAAATGCCTCACTTTACAGCAGAAACAAGCATGTTTACAGTCTGGTACAAAAAACAAATTTGGTCTGTATAGCTAATTTCCCTTTTCATTTAAACTGTACAAGCTGTGAATTCACACATACCTCACACGTTTGAATGTTATTAAGGCTTAAAATTAGCATAATTAAGGGCATGGCCACTTTCAGTGAAAGGTGGGTGTTGTCTGTTGACGAGTTGCTATCAGGGTGACAACATTAGTTAGGCAATGTAGCCATGGCTTAACCCCAGATTTAGAGAATATAGGTGTACCCATAGCTGTTACTATTTCAGTGTATTTGCAGTTTGTGAATGTTAACTTACATTTTGGTCATCTTAAAAAATCAGCATATTGTCAGACCCTCTAGGAGTTGGATGTTTAATTTTTCCAGTAATTACACTTTGTTTTAATGGTTTTAAACCTGTTTTTTGGCAAACCAAAATTAGCATTTGCATTAGATTAGATTAGAATAGAATAGACTAGAATAAAATAGAAAGCCTTTATTGTCATTGTACAAAGAATATACAACAGGATTAGCAGTGACACATCTGATCAGGTGCCAACTAGTCACTACAACAAGCAAGTAAAAAACAGACAACATGATCATTCATAAAAGCTGAGCATTAGCATTATCACAGTTAACCATATGCGCACCTTCCTAATCAGGTGTTAGGGTTATCTCCACCCTCTCTTCCAAATATAGTCACCTCTGGCTCCAGAAATCCAAGATGGCAATGGCCAAAATGACAAGTCAAGGCTTCAAAACACGAATTCACAAACCCATGGGTGACGTCAAGGTGGCTACATCCAGTAGACTGTTTTATGGCCAACAAAAAGTCACACAAAATTCTTCAAAGTTCTTCTCAATCAGCCCAGTAGTTGCCATCCCTAGAGCTATGCCACTAGCATGGCAAAAATATGGCTTAGGGCCTTGGGTTACGATGGGGATTTAAATTTGGTTGTACCAGTCAGATTCAGTTGGGTCAGGTCTTAAAAATACATTCTACGCAGGGTCCAGGTTTTTTCTTTAGGCACATGCAGTACTACAGTTAATGGAGAAAACTAGACATAGGAAAACCTTGCATTATAAATAATGGTCCTTACAGACTTCCAATCCCTCGATACGTCTCCAAGCTTACGTCAGTGATCAATGGCTATTACAGGATTAGTTATGCACAAATTCTTAGAAAAGACTGACACACTTCCTAAATCAGTGCATTTTCCCCCTCTCTGCTGAGCTCTGACAGCATCACTAAGGAAATTGGCAGAAACACAGTCCCTGAGGGGCCTCTACTGTATGTTGAGTGCTCAACAAGAAGAGAGCTAAATCAGCTGTAGCAGAATTAGCATTAATAATTTGAACTACACTTAACCACTTCAAACAGCATATGTAGGCTCGCTGTGCAAGCGACACAAGGACAATATACCATATTATGTAACACAAAAGGCATGCAAACACAGCACTTTGTGCAATGCTTGTATTCTATTGAATGCATTAAGGAAGACGAAGAAAAAAACACTCCATTTGAAAATCCTCTTAGGCAACACGCTGCCCTCAGTTGGAAATGTTCGTTACCCTGTCACATAGCTTTAGATGGGTATACAGAAACCATTTTTAATCTGAGTCATCGGCTTAGGGCCTGTCACATATGTTTTCTCACTGCTCCTCAGAGCCTTTTGCAGCCTGCAGGCCTCATACCCACAGCTGGATTAAAGGCGAGGGATGTGCTGGGGACTGCAAAAGACCAATACTCAAACTCCTCCACCCCTGACTCTTGTGCATCCACTCTCTCTGATAAATAACACTTTAATCTGACATGCTCTTACTAAAGTCAAACAGCCTCATACTGCGACTGCACAGCTTGTGAAGCGCTGAGCAGACTTCCGAATGAATACCAATTAAAGCCGCGTGAATGGCAGCAGGGCTGCGGTAGCGGATCCATGCTGGCGTACGCGGTAAAATTAAGAAATGGAGAGCATTTCATGGCGGGCGGTCTCCACTGTGCTGGGTATAAATGACAACAAGAGAAAAATGGGTTTCTTCTTTTTTTGTCACACCAAACACGGTTGACATGTTGTGAAAAGCTGATACAAATTAGGCGGTTCGTCTCAATATGGTGCACCGCGGTGTGTTTGGTGACCGGGGTAGTTTAAATCGTGATTGACAGGCCTGGAGAAAAAAAAAAAGGCCACATTTAAGGAGAGGACTGAACAAAGCAGCAGCTCTACGGTTGGTGCTTCCTAGTCGCAGCCCCTGTAGAGAGTGAGACACAAGCATAATTCATAATTTTCTCAAGCAGCGGCAGAGAGCTGGCAAGTGACAGTGTATGTGTGGGAGGAGAGACAGCGGAGAAAATAATGACTAATGACTTTCCATGATGCCCTAAAAAGTGTGAGCCTGTGTTTTAGAGAAGAAGAGGAGAGAGAAGACAGACTGATGGAGAGAGAGAGAGCGAAAAGCTGGCGGTAAGCTTTCTCGACAGAGCGACACATTTCCTGGAGTCCAAACCGGCGTCGACAGGTGGTTTGCCGGCGAGACGGAGACGAGTGCTGCCACTGTGTCATCTGTCAGCCCTATTTGTTTATAGGCAGAATACTGTTGACAGGGCTCATTAGAGTAAACCACTTGATCTGTTCTCCTCCCCAATCCCCTCCTTGCTCTTCGCAGTTTCCTGAGTCATTTGATAAATCTATCCAAAACGGCTGAATCACTCAGAGAAAGACTGGCAAAGATGGCTGAAATAAGAACTAAGTCTTGGCTGCTCTGATTCCAGTGAAGAGGAGAGCTCCATAGTCTAGCTTATTAACTCAGATGTAGATGACAAGAACTTCATTAAAATGTTGCATTAGGATCATGTCTGCTTAAAAAGTTTCAACTTCATGGGTTTGAGTTCAGAAGAAAACTTTTGTCCCATGTCATCCTTCACTCTCCCCACATATTTCATCTGGTTCTCTTCTGTTAACCATCCAATAAAGGTAAAATGAGAATGCAGGGCAGTCCCATAGATCAATATTACACTTTTTAGAAATTGGCAATATCTGCCCAATGTACTGGCAAACCCAAAACACTGGTCACTGGCTCTGAAGCAAAGGGAATGTGGGAGCTCAGGATCAGACTCTGTCACCTTCACTTGAAAGGCCCTGCCCTTATTTTAAAGCTGATGTTTAATTTGAATATCTGTTTAATGTGAATACAGTTACTCACAAAATTAAAGCATACATTTACCCCCTTTCTTAATGCCTCCTTTTTTCACTCCTACCATTGACAGTCTATAGCAGAGTCACTGGCGCTGGGATAGGGGGGACCACAAGACTTTTTGTCCCCTCACTTTTTTTGCACACAAGAAGACACCATGGGCTGTATTATCATGAGCCAAGTGGCCGCAACACATTCTCCGACCTCTTCAAATATCGACGTTTGATTATGGACTCACCCTATCCAGACACAACATGCAAGGTACCCTGGGTGCATTGGTTGTTGACGTTCTGAGATGTGTCAAGTTCAGGGTCTTTTTTCAAAATACACCTCCGTTTTCACAGGAAATGTACAGTTTGCATACAGTCTCCTTCAAAATAAGTACACAATGTTGGTGCAAGACTGCAAATTGGTGTTTTTTTCCTTCAACAATAAACGCATGTGGTTATGTTTGCCAACGCATACACGTTGGGTTTAGGCAACAACAGCACATGGTTTGGTTTTGGGAAAACTTACAGGGTTTGATTTTACAATGTTACGAGAAGTAAACACCAGCCTCCCAGGGTGAAAGTCGGTAGTTGTTGGACCCATCCACCACCCTTGCCACTATCCCTACTTTTGTCGCCTTAACTTTTGTTCTTGGCCTTTTTCCCCCTTGATGCCACTAGGCACCGTTGAACTACAGTGTAACGGTGACCAGCTGTTCATCATATTGATGTGAAAGGACAGCTTTTTTTCGTCGGTCTCTGATGCCGGAAGTCACTGCCCAAGCACTGAATTTCGATGACTTCAGAGTGAGACGATGTTGGTGCATCCAGATCACAGTCAGGTTTAACCTTGCCAAGTGCGTTGGGCGCGTGCCAAACACAGCTTGGGTAATTCCATGGTCAGGCTCCATTGGTACACTTGGACACTGGTAGGATCAGGAAGAACGCATTATTATAGCTAGGTTTATTAAAAACTGTGACACAAACAATCATGGCTTCTTACATCTACTACTTACACCCCATTTCATCACAGGGCTCTCCCTGTTGCCACACACTGACAGTTCGGAAACCCTCAGTGGGAACTTCTTGTTGTCTGGGATGTAAGATGGAAATTTTTAACTCAAGTTTGCAACCCAAACAGTCTCTACCACATGATGTTGCTCATCACAGCCCCACGTCTATCTGTATTATAATTAATAATGTGGAGTTCCGAAAACATTTTGGCCAATTTCTTGAACAAAAGACGTCGTTTACCTGGTGTTTTGGTTTCACTGGGTCAAAGACTGACAGGAACAGAAAGTCCTGAGAGAGTATGATAAGTTGAGTGCAAAGTTTTAAGAGATTCACAATTTTTTATGGAGCTGTGTGGCCCGGGGTAGACCCAGAACACGCTGGAGGGATTACATATCTCATGTGGCCTGGGAACTCTTTGGAATCCCCCAGGGCAAGCTGGAAAGCTTCACTGGGGAGAGGGATGTCTGGGGTGCTTTGCTAGGCCTGCTGCCCCCGCTACCCGGCTCCATGTGTTTACAGTGTGTCCCATCACCAACATGCCCATTGATGTGCTGAAGATACTGTTTAGAATAATTAATCGAAATTACACTTTTGATGTGCACATAAGCACAGGGGTGTCTGTGGTTATTTTACATCAGTCTGATGCTAGTTGCACAAAATGTGAGCGGTGGATCTACCTTGTGTAATTATGGTTTAATAGTGCCCAATATCACTCCAGTTAGAAACTGCAGATTAAACAGATACATGCTGCCTTCAGATGGCTGTAAAGACAATCATCAGTAAAAAGAAAAAGTAACGCTGCACAGGTCTGACCCATTCATGCATTCACATACAGTGGTTACCACTTTGTATTAAAATCCCCTGCTTATATTAATAATAGTGTGATGATATAAAACAATTAAAAAGCCTAGACCATTTAAAATAAATGAATATCCTTGGACACAGGAGGGGTCAGGCAGAGGATCAAAGTGGTCATTGTGGGCCCATGATATGAAGCACAATAAACCAATATTGAGGTTAGCGCAACAAATGGACTGGCCTGCGATCAAGTCACTATGATGAGTGCAAATTAAAACACCGGAGCTGGAAGACCCACCTGCTGGTTCCTGGTGTGCAGGTCAGCTACAGCAGCACAACAGAGAGAGTTATGCATAAGGACGGGACGGTGTGCCAGCTTCACTCTGCAGTTATGGGGGATGTGAATGGAAACACGTCTAACATATACTAACGTCAATGTGTCGATCACCAGGACGAGATACAAACAAACCAGAGGTCAGCTCCTTATCCTCGCGTCTAGCAGTGTTAGGATGCAAAAGCAGAATGGGATAAGTTGTAGGTATGTGAATGGAAACGCACTTAACATAATAACGCACACAATCACTGGCACATTTCCATGAGATGGCGTATAATGAATGGCATGACAACAACACAACAATCCTCGGGGATGTTTTTTTCTGGTGGCGCACTGACGGAATAGTTTGGATGAACGAAAAATAAAAACAATGAACAGTTTATTTCGGGGGGTAACGTGTTACATGACGCTGTAAATGTAATAATATTAACCAAAATCCTGTTGGTAATGCATTTATTACTTCTTTAGCCAGCTAATATATGACCACATTACTTTTCTAAGGCGTTACCCCCAAACACTGCCTACTGGCTTCCACTTTCTGAGTAGAACACAAATTCAATACCATAATGGGTGCTTAAAGAAGAAAAATATCAAGTAATGCTTTGTATCAATGGTCTTAGTCTACGCTATATGATGTTCCCAGTCAGTATCACAGCACCTCTTTTAGAAACACCTTGCCCAACCAGAGGTTTAATGCTTAGAAGCTGTTTCCATTAACATGTCAGGATACATTTAATATTCAAAATAATGTGCACAATAGCAACAGCGTCATACTGTAATTTTCTTATACTAAACTGCATAACTACTTTTTATACTATCCACTATCATTATATTTTCTCCCCCCTCTATGTTTTCATTTTAATTTTGAGCTACTATGGCTTTTGCCATTGTAGTTTGCTTTGTTACCATTATACTTGGAGAATGCAAACAGGAAGTAAAATTTTCCGTGGAGCCAGTCAGGTAGCCAGCCTTTATTCATTTACATTTTGGTGAATGTGTACCATTTCAAGTCTTGTTGCTATCAGCAGTGTTCCCACAGAGACACAGACAAGCATCAGCTGGATTTCTTTTAACGTGGAAAAAGAAGTCTAAATTTGATGATTATGGAGTTACAATGAGTACTTTTAAATGATTTCTAGGTACATGTATTCTTAACAGCTCACAGAGTGTGAAAGATGAATGCATCTGTGGTTCTAATCTACTTTTGCTAAAGGAGCTGAGAAGAAGGTATAAGTATGATCTCATTTAAAATCAATTCTCCAACTTAAAAAAGCAAACTCTTTAAAGTGTGTGAAAGAGGATTTCAAACCCAAAAGTCTGTCTGTTTATTCAGAAGAAGCCATTATCAGGGCATCTGTCTTTGCCACGGGCGCCTGTCACACACTGTACTGCAGGGGACAGTTTCACCCAATGTGATGCCAGCACGCTGAAAAAAGATGTTAGGAGCTGGGAAATCATTTCACTCAAATGCTCACCCAATTACTCATGTGCATTTGGCCAGTAGAGAGGGCAAAAGTAGCTAGACATTTTCTTAACCGAGTAGTTTAAGTTGCCTAATCAGAGCGAAACTTAATGAATGACATAGCTGATGAGATGAAGTTCATCTGAGTCAGTGCTGGAACATTCTTATAGGTTATTTTCGTGACTGACCAGGAACGGAGAGATACAAGGATGGTATGTAGGTGTTGCTTCTCCATTAAAGGTCATGTGAATGGAAACACTTGAAACATGCAAACACACGTTCAGTGGCATTTCTTGATCACATGGATGAGGAAAAAAAAAAAAAAACAGGAGCCCAACTTCAGCTTCATCAGCTACTTTTAAGCAGGCTTAAAATGCAAATGCAGAGTGGGATACAATGTAGACACTGTAGGTCTGTGAATGGAAATACATCAAACATGGTAACACACATTTGACAGCATTACCCAGCTTTGGTGATCAACCCGTGCCCTTCTATAATTTAGCCTTTAATGACATGACCAAAACACACACACACACAAAAAAATTCTGTTAGTGCACTGGCTGAAGTAGCACAGTGTGGATGAATGAAAAAATTACTCTAGATTTACCACCATGCTGTTGTATGCCTCTGCCAGTGAAGTTTGGTTACAGTTTGCACCCTTGTCTGTAAAAACATGGATGCTTATCAGACATATTCCTCTGGCAGCACAGAAGATCTATACAGTCAGCACAGTTTCAAGGTGGACACCCAACACTGGTGTCACCAATTCAGTATCTGATAAAATGTCTTATTTTCTGTTCCTGAGTTATGATGTTTTTGCAGAACATTATGATGTCACAGTGAAGCTGACCTTTGACCTTTTGGTAATATAATGTCATTATTAATCATTTTATCCTATTAGACATTTGTGTAAAATTTTGTCAGAATGAGCATATGAATTCTTGTTTTGTGAGGTTAGAGTGACCTAGACCTTTGACCACCAGATTCTAATCAGTGGATTGTTAAGTAAAAGTGGATGTTTGTGCCAAATTTAAGGAAACTCCCACAAGGCCTCCAGATATCGTGTTCAAAAGAATGAGTGGGACACAAGGTCACAGTGACCTTGACCTTTGACCACCAAAATCTAACAAATTCATCATTGAGTCCAAGTGGACGTTTGTGCCAAATCTAAGGAAATTCCCTCACGGTGTTCTTGAGATATCTTGTTCACAAGATTGCGACTAATGGACAGACACATAGACGGATGGATGGACAGACAACCTGGAAAACATAATGCCTCCAGCCACAGTTACCTCTTGAGGAGGCATTAAAATAATGGCAAATTTCATCAGAGTGATAAAGAGCTTATAGCTCGAATAGTCAGCTTGGCGGTAATTAAATATAGACCATTTCAAACTTGACAACGTAAACACTGTTAATGGGTCCTTTTGTATTTCCTGTTGAAATGGTTTGCAGCGTATGTTAATGACATCAGCTGTCAGAAAATAAACATGGACCCAAGCTGTTGCCTAGCAATGCAATTCAAGTGAAATGGTCTATATGCTCATGGGAGCATTATCTGGTGTGCGGCCTCTGTTTTCCCAACTCAGAGCTTCTCCCATCTGGATTTTAGCAGCCTGGACAGTGTGAAGACACAGTGGTTTAGTGGTCTTTTAACAAATGAATCAAACTGAAACTATAAAAGTGAGGGGGACCTGTCCTCAGTGGAAATGATGCCCTTGGGTGACGCCCGTAATGCATACCCAATAGATCTCAAACAACTGTCACAAAGGTGTCAACTACTAAATAAAAGTCCTAGCGCCACAAGCTTTGCATTGATGCTAAAATGAATTGAGTAAGATACATACTATATTTAGAATGCCACATAACAATTCCATTTGGCCTGTTCAAAAGCTTCAGCACTGGTACATGTAGGATTCTTCAGTTGTATTATTTTCAGCCAGGTGCCATTTTATCATACTATGTATCTAAATGTACATGGTTTGTGAAGGGTTGAAGGGTTTGAAGCCACCTTCAACTGTTAGCTTCCGTGTTTTGGAAGCAGGGTGTGAAATTGCTGCTAACCTCCAGCCAGCTGCAAGTAAATGATGATGCTGGCGGTTGAGTTAGTGGGTTTGACAGGTACCGACCATCGATCAGAGCCTCTTTTCTACTCAATAAACCTTTCTGGCCAGTTTAGAAAAAAAAGGCTGAAAAGAACAGATGCTATTTTTTGATTCACCTTCCACTGTGGCCAATAGAGAAGAGTTAGCTCCTTGTTTTGTGGTTATATTGGTCAGTGAATTTATGACACAGTGTTTCCCGTAGGTTGACTGCTTTGGGGTGGCTGATGGGGCAAGGGAAGGCCATCTACCACCTACCACCACACCAAAGTCTGTTCTTAAATTTAACACTTAAAAGTTTCTTTAAATATGTATCAGTTACTTTTAGAAATCAACATGAACCTTTCTTCACATTGCATAAATTAGATCCACCGCACAGCACATATTTAAAGAGAAAACACATCACTTTTGAAGCTTGCCTGTGACTCCTGTTATTTCCTTCTTCCAAATAGTGGTTGAGACCACCAGGAGCAAATTACAGGAGTTGAATTTTCATTAAAATAAAATTATGACTGGTGTGTTAACTGCATGCCAAATTAATCAAGCACACAAGGTCAAATTGCCTCCTAAGTTACCATATTTAAAGAGCTATTTTTTTTAAAAAATGGAGTCCGGCCCAGTTCTCACTCAATTACATCACTTTTAGCAAACTTCACATTAATAGGTGAGGGCAAAACAGTATCACCAATCTGTTATGATATTATTTAGTCTGGCTCAGCTAAAAACACAAAACCCTCCAATCCATCAGCACGTTAGCATGTCGTTTACTACCAAGCCTGATTGAAATCTATTACTAACAACGTTATCGTCACTTCACCTGTCTCTCCTCTTCTCTGCTTTGTCTTTGACTGAACACGGGGGAAACATTTAAATTGATATTTGGTGTTGTTTTTGACATTAAAAATGATGTTTTTGGCCTGGCAGGGGTGTACAATTAGCGGGAAACACTGACACAAATGTTATCATATAGTCAATTTGAGAGGACTCCCACTGTGGCAGCCATGATAAAAATGGACCCTCCTTCACATCACCCAGCAAATTACACTCCTGTATATGTTCAGTGGCTTCTTATCAACATGTTTCTATGATAAACAATAGCTCTGTGTCATCTCCTTTTGATGCCTTTCAGAACCTGTGCAGATTCCATTACTGATACATACAACAATCAACGGACAGGTGCTGTTATCTCCACTGGTTGTAGTGGTCTGCTGCAATGTAAGTCTGCATGCTAAACTGAAACTGAAATCCCACCACTTTATCAAGAGCTCAACATGTTGCCAGGTTACATAATGTATTTCTAATGATGTTTTTTTAGTACATAATATGAACATGTATATTGCTTTCTAGCAGCACTCCAATTGTGTCCTTTCACTTACTATGACATTATTATTTACAATACACTTTCAAATTCAAGTCCAATTGTTCTGAATCTTGATTAATTTTTAATTGAAAATGGTTTTAAGATCTAAATTTTATAGGGTTTTGTTTACAAGGTAGTTTAACAATAAATACAGACCACACCACTTCTTCACACCACACCCTTTTGTCCTTGAAGTCATTAGTGTTAAAAAGTTTTGCTACCACAGAATAAACTACCAAATCTATCAAATAGCTCTACTTGGTAATGAAGCTAAATAGACTAACTAGCAAACTAGGTTAGAGCACCCAGCTCTGTGTTTTTATTTAGCCAGGGCTGACAACTCCTCAAAAAACCTTGGAGTGAGATTCAGCGCGGCCGACCACAATTTTGTCGTGTAGACCTACACATCAATTTTTTTTTGTCAACTGATTTGGTAGATGCCATCCTGATCCCCCACATCCTAACGGAATTTCTGGGCACCTGCTGGAGATGGATAGGGCCTAATACCTTACATACATATCCCATACAGAGAGAGACATTGGTGGTATAGTGGGAGTCTGGTGGTCCTCCTCCAGAAAATTTTGGATGTGGTAGATGTGATTTCCTGCATTCTGGTGGGTTTAGGGGTAGCATTCTGGAGATGGGCAATACCTACATTAAGATCTACCTAAAATATTATTTTGGGAATAATAACTGCATTTGGAGAGCTTTGTCAAAGCTCTCCAAATGCCTTTATAGCTCTCACAACACATATAGGAAACTAAATGTCAAGTTTTTTTGTTTTTTTTTTAAGATTTTTTTGGGGCATTTTGCCTTTAACTGATAGGACAGCTAAGCGTGAAAGCGGGGAGAGAGAGGGAATAACATGCAGCAAAACGCCATGACTTGGAGTTGAACCTGGGCCACTGCAATAACACCAGCACTTTTTTTTTGAGTGAGAAATTGGAGGTGTGGCGTGAGGCAATGTGAAATCAACCAATTGCGTGACTCTCACGGCGAATATGTGAGAGTTGGCAGCTATGTATGTGTGTATATATATATATATATATATATATATATATATATATACACACACACACACACACATACAAAAACTGCTCGGGAATGGCCCGAGGAATGTAACAAAGATCAAGTCATCAACCTGCCCTTCCAATTCCCTGGATCCCAATGCAATCAAGCATGGCACATGAATCATATAGTATAATGACGAAGAAGGGAGGCTTGTCTCCCATTCTTCTGGCATTTTAGGTGCAAGTGTTCAAAATCACATTAACATCAACCAGATTTTTCACTATCATTAACCATGAGTAAAATAATCACATCCAATACATTTTTGCTCCGATGTGATGGGGTTTACTGGAGGCTCTTTACCTAATGCTAAAATCCAACAGGATAGCGCTTGGAATATGATTCTAAAGCAGCTGTTTATCTTAGATTTTACTTGTGAATCCAATTTTCAAAGAAAAACTTCATTGTCATGCATCATCTTTATTTTCACTTACTGTGTATCATCAGTAGAAAATATCTTGATACTGAAAGACCTGGCAAAACCTAATAATAAGCAAAGCATTCTGTTTTATCTGCCTTGCCTTGCACATGTGATTGTCTGCACTTATGTGCCACCTACACATGCTGTAAGAAGCACAGCTAGAGCTGAGGACACTACACTTTAGATCTCAGAACAGCATTAGCACATTAGCGTCAACCTCCATCAGGGTCTCATTACGTCCGCTCCAGCTCGCCAAGTAGGCCTGATTTTCACACTAGGACTTAATGCTGACAGGAGAATCCAGCAGGTACTGCTCTGACAATTCTCCCTTCTGTTCAGTAACCGGAGCACTTAAAGTACTGAGGCTTTGTTCAAAATGAATCCCCAAATTAGTCACCATTTCACTCTGCCCACATTCATATTGCATACCAGAAAAACTGGCTCACACACCACGAGCCCGGGGACAGACATACGCGCAGATATGCGCATGTGCAAAGAGCCATTAGAGTCCATTTCACCTATCTTTTTGGGAAAGGATATTTGATAGCACATCATTTCTTACTCCTTCCAGAAAAGAGAAACTTTTATCTCCCAACTCCATTAGGCCCTGTGCCCACTTCTTAGCTCTGTAACCAGAGACAGTCCCAACCCACAGCCATGTCTCCTTGAAATGATACCCAATTTCAAGCCTGCAAAATGTGAAATCAAGCCTGACAAACCCAAAACATACCGCTAACAACTGACACATCTTGCAATGTTATGAGACGGTGAGAACAGAAGTGAGACTATGCAGCGATGGTGGGAAGCAGCAGCAATTAGTACTACAGTGGCTCGTAAACAAAGAACAAGGAAAAGTTGTTTAGTACTTCTCTATCTGTGTCTGGATGGGAAGCTAAATGCAGATTGATATATCAAGTCAGCCCACTCAAGTGAAAAGTCATCACTAACTTCTGTATTTTTTTCTGTAACTGGATTCAGCATCGGTGTGTGTGGGGATAGGGGCGGGCGTTTAGTTTATTTTTCCACATTAATCCCTTTTCTGTTTCTGCTTCAGGTGAACTCTAAAACATGTTTTACAACACCATATTGAGCACATTAATTCTAATCATTAGGACTGTGCTCCTTTGTGTTTTGGAGCAGACTTAGTCTAAATTACACCTGTTTTTGTTTAATTTTCTCTGCAAGTGAAAGTCTTTGTGTTGCAAAGCTGTGGTGCAGCACTACCAGATGAGCAGAGAGGAAAACAGTGAACCTATGGGTAAGGGTTGTACTGGGGCCATTTCTAGTAGTCATGTCTCCATGTATAACTGGAGTGACAACTGTGTGCAGATTCTCCGCAGGTTAAAAAAGTATTTAACTGCTGGAAGGATGGTCTCTTTGCAAAGCTGGGTTATCTATGCAGTCGAAATACACTGCACTACAGTAGAAATACTTTGGAAATTGGTGCCACATGACCAGAGAGAACAGAGAGAAAGAGCAATGGTTTTTGCTTTTGCTCGACATGTAGAACACCAACAATCACCAGAATGCACTGTGCCACACCACACCAATAATTGATCTCGCTGGTCACTGACATAATTACCGCGTGTGTAAGTTGATTTTGCCTGGAACTTCTTAAAATAATACAGCAGCTGTCTAGTAACAAACATTCTCATATTACAGTACAACAGTGAGGTAAATGTGTGTCTAAATAAATTTTAAGTGAGAAATAGGCAACGTGGTGGCAGAATTTTGGTTTATATTTGATCAGCATAATACAGATTTACCCTTTGGTCTGAGTTTGAGCAAGAGCCCAATAGCCAGCAAAAAATCCAAATGACGCAATTCGCTGGGAGATGAGCACGGAGATCTGGGCACCGGTAAGATGGAGGGAAGTTTAACATAATCATAAGTGCTATATCATAGGCAACTGGACTTACTTGAGTTTCTTGAAGATGTTTCGCCTCTCATCCAAGAACCTTCTTCAGTTCTAACTGACTGGTGCAGAGTCGCAGGCTTTAAACTCCGTGTGGGTGTCAACAATTACAGAGAAGTTAAGGTCACATGTGAGTCGTTGACCCACCCGGCCATCTTGTGTGTCATTAGGGTTAGATTGTACCAAGGGAGAACTGGTGAAGTTTAACATACTTTATTGACACATATTACCCACATCGTTATGACACAAAGCTAGTTGAAAATCGGCAAAGTATTCCTTTAAATGTGTACTAAATGGGCGTTAGCCTCCGTCGGCACTATGTTTGTGATTTTCATGGACAGAAAGAGTAGTCTAGTGAGGGGACTTGGGTGCATCTCTGCATTTTGCATATGATGTGTTCTGCTAGCTACTGCACAACAGACAGGAGTACATTGTAAGTGAGTGTAAAGCAGGATGAGAGCAAGAACCTCCACTTCATAGGCCAGTGGAGTCATCTGGTAAATGGTGGATTGCTCCCTTTAGGTTGGGTGTAAGTCACTGTCCTGAGTGAAGGAGTATCTTGGGATCTTGTTCACGAGGGTAAGATGAACCATGACATAAATTTACACATCTGTGCTGAGTCTGAAAGTCTTGATTTACCAGTCGATCCAACACTTACCCATAATCATGAGCTTTGGGTCTTTGACTGAGAGAATGAGGTCAAAGATACAAGTGGCCAAAATTCCTATGCCAGGGCTGGGCTCACTTAGAGACATGGTATTGAGGTCAGAAATCTGAAATTATCTCAGAGTTGAGCCACTGCTCCTTCAAGCTTGCTTGATATTACACAGAACTGTCAACTCATTACATTCCATTTCCATCTTCAGTCTGACATTGCGCCCATTCTAACCAATTTTTGTTGGAAGGTGGAATTTGAGTTCCCTAACCAATCACTAGAGACCAATGTATCCGCCTGAATCTAATGTCATTTTAAGTCCACACTGACGCGTAGCCATGCCAACATTCTTGTTTTGCCAGGGTTTAAAGAGTAGAGCGGAGCAAGTGAAACAAACTACAATGTTGGGCAATATTGAGTAGACATGCTGTTTTGGAACCACCTAAATAGCATCGTCTATCTTGTCTACAGCGATGGCTGTTGTTTTTATAACTCCTTATTGGTTTTGGCTCACAGTTTGACAGCGTTTGACAACAGCTTGACAACAGTGTTAGTCCTGCCCATGGCGCTCAATGGGCTAATTGAGTCCCCCCGCTGGGCTCCTGGTTTTTTGTTTTTATTATTTTAACCAAGACACCACAGTTTCAAATCAGGCAAATCAGTCAACTCAAACACAGAACCTGAAACTTGAAGGTTGCTTGGACCCAAACAACTTTCAGCTGAAAGGAGCCAGTTGATGTGGTTCAGGGATTTGCCTTCAGGGTGCATCCCTGTGGAGGTAATACAGGCATGTCCAACTGGGTGAAGGCCCCAGGACAGACAAAGAACAAGAATAATATATATCAAATATGACATAGGAATGCCTCAGGGTCCCACAAGAAGAGCTTGAGGAGGTGGCTTGGGAGAAGGGAGAGTTATCTTGCTTAATCTGTTGTCATTGGAACCTTGATGAGAGGCAATGGATGGATGGATGGAAAGCAGTGATCCTTAAGGACACTCTGCTAGCCTTATTATTAAGACACATACAGCATAACATCCATGGCTTGAATCCAGCTGGGATCTTTATTATATGTCATAACCTCCTCACTCTCTCCCCAAGTTCCTGTCTATCTCTACATGGTCAACTATCAAATAAGGGCAAAAATAAAAAACCTTCTTTGCCTGAACTTTGTCCTGCTGAAGTCATGCGGCACTAAGCAGCTCCTGGAGTCGATCTGGATCTTCACTTTCTTGTGTAAGTGTCGCCTAGCACCTTCCCAAGGGTCAAAATTGGAAATAAAAATACTAGTGCATGCATCGATACTCCTGTGACGGCTTGGGTAATATAGCTGAATCCGCTGACTCATCAGCAGCGACAAAGGGTTCCTTTCTCTCTCGTAAAAAAAAAAATAAAAAAATCAAACCTTTACAGCCTAGTATTCAGCCCTAGCAGCAAACATGCGGTAAGGCTAAATAAAATCATAGCTAGGAAAAAGAGAAGTTATAACCCCTCCTTTCCCCCCAGGAGTCCACAGTGACGGAAAGGAGGTGTGTGTATATGTGTGTGTGTGAGGTGTATTGTCCGGGCCACATTCGGTTAACAACCCCATTAACTGGCTCACAAAGCAACCCCGGGGCAAAGATAACATCAATCCCAGCTTTAGAGGCCATTATGTTTCAGCCTGAGATATACGCGGCGTGCTGAAAAAAGCGAGGTAAGGCTGCGGCAGTGGAGTAGCTAGAAAGGTGGTAAGGTGTCACCGCCAAGCCCGACCCTCTGTCCACCCGGCAACCTCGTCCCGACCGCATGCGAGCACACACACACGCGCGTGCGACAAAGCTCCAACAAGGCCCCCTGGGCTACTTGGCAGGTGAGGACTGAGGGTGTTTATCTGCTTTAGTCAGGTCTACAAACTCCACACACACAAACACACACACACACACACACACACACACACACACACACACACACACACACACACACACACACACACACACATACACAGACCAACACACAAACACACGTACCTTCCTAAATATGCAAAGACACACACACAATATAAACATTATATGCACCAACACACATGCATAAGTACATACAAATACACGCTTCAGCACACACACTCAAACATCCTTGTATCAAGCATACACATACATTATACACACCCTTACACACAAACGCAGTCTTATTATGTACATATGGGTACATGCAATACCAATAGAGGCAGTACAAATAATAAATTATACACATACCCAGATGGCTGAGCTACACACACAATGCACAGTAACTCACATACCCCACATGACAATATGTACACACAGATAATTACTAACAGCCCACACCCACTCAAACACACACACACAGACGTGATACGGCTTCTGCAGTGTATGAAGGCGCAAGCTTTGTCCGCCCGCTGCTCACCGATGATAACATTCACACTCCACAGATGCTGGAAAGAAAGGTCAATGATTTTTTTCTCCCCTTCTCTTTCCTACTGATTCATCGCTAACTATTGAACACCGGGATTCTATACGGGGAACATGTTTGTGTGCAACTCCAAGTGCTTAATAGCCAGATTCCTCCAAGGGAGGCTTAACTGCCTCAATTAAAATCACATAAAGGAGAACGCGCGAGTCCTAACAGCATAAACACGTCTCCTCTTTTAGAACAAACAAGGATAAAGAGTTTCCCCCTGATAGAGTCAGGTGGATGCTGATTTCCTCTCGCACTCCCAGGTTGGAGGCAGTAATCATGATTAGGGAAGCGCCAAGAGAGGCGGTGCAGATGAGTGACGGCTCCCCCCGCTGTCCAGGACATATGGGTGGGAGGGGACCGGTTTACACCCAGGGGATCAGTCTGCTATCCCCGCAGGCGCCCCGCTGAGCATCTCCCGGATTCGGTGAGACAGAGAGGTTTTCATGGCAACCGTGGGAGGAAGTGCTGAGGGTTTCTTCACAATAGGAAATAGGACGGAGTTTACTTCAGGGGATGGAGTTGAGAAAAACCCACCTACACTCAGTTTACTAATCTCCTGAGGCTGACATGAATTTTAATCAGGTGAAATTCTTGGTGCGCATTACAGAAAGTAGCATCAAACACAAGTTTGAAGAGGTGCAGCTAGGCTGTTTTGAAGATTAATTTGTTTTCACCTTGCTGTGTGTTGATCATAAACTGTAGGTCATAATTTTAGCGTTTTATTTAATAGACTGTCACTGTTTTATGTGCATGAACTCTAATTACTTACCCTTATTTAGATATTTTTAACCTGATTAAGCTGTTTCCATGTTTAATAGAGGTAGATTTCGTTAAAGTAAAACAATTTACTTGCAGTGACAGACTCAGTGAGTTATCATCCAAAAGTGTAGTCCCCCTTAGCCCCCTAAGCTGATGGGTCTTGGCTGTCTACTTGTGTTTGGATCACCAAAACAGATTAATTCCAGGTATAAATGGGCTCTTTGATTCAGAGCCTGAGCCGATATGGCTCTTAATATATAAGTGGCTGAAGCAGCAGCTAGCAGCTAATGATGCTGAAAGCGTGAACAGTGCTAAGTCCAGCAACAGTGCTGACACAGAGCTAACACTGTTAACGTGTGGGGGAAACCAGAGGTTGAACGTCACGCTGTAATGACAACGTTATCAATGATAACCGCAATATGAGCACAAAACAGAGTTATTAGAGTTATTATAACATTGACGCACGGCCGGACCAGCTACCACAACAGAGAAGCTCCGATCATAACACATGTAGAGGGAGAGTGACTTTATTCAGGATGCTATTACTCCATTACATCTTTACACAGCAAATAGTTGTTCACTGGCTGCTATATTCATGCTAAATGTTGTATAGAGCTCCTTAAAGGTTTGGTCAGACTGATTGTGAGGCAAATTTTAGAGGTGGCACAATTATGCAACAATTACATATACAATTAATAAAAAGATGCAAGTTGGCAGTCATGTACTTAAATTTGGTCAAGACCAGTGGTTCCCAACTGGTGCAGCCATGGGTCCAGATGTCTCCTTAGTCATTAGTTCAAGGTCCACACAGTTATATATATTTAGCGTCATACTTGCATCTGGCCATGTCGCAAGCTTTCTATCCCTGTTAAGTGGCTGTTTGTTATTCACTCACTCTACAGCAAGAAACGGCACTTCAAAATAAAAGCTTTGTGGTTCACTGTACTTAAAAATAAAATGTGTTTTTTACAAAGCTGATACGTTTGCAAGTCAAATGTGGTCCATTCAGAGTGCTCAGTGCTGTCATGGTAGCAGTTAGCTTGTCTTTATGCCACATATTTATCTGAAACTGTTCTAGACAGGAATGTCTAAGAGGTACCCAAAGTCTGCTGTAATGACCATCTGTTCAACAGATATTTTTCACCACAGTACCATTATTTCAGTGAGGACCACTTTAGTCAAAGAAAACTTTATTTCCATTTGAAGTGTTATATTTAGCAGTATGGCACTGTTCTGGGTCCCCTCTGCCTTTCATAGGCCTACACAGAAAGCCTAAGGTGGAGAGGTGTGCCCTCTCTGCCCCTCTGTGGCTACGTGGAAAGCCTTAAGGCAGAGAGAGCACACCTCTCTGCCCTTCCATGCGCAAATGAGGAAAGTCTGAGGCAGAGAGAGCGAACCTCCCTGCTTTCCATGCGCCTACTTGGAAAGCCTAAGGCAGGGAGAGCAGCAGCCAAGACCCCCCAGGAACAGAACAGAGCAGCAACAATGACAAACAGAAATGACACTGATAAGTCAGACACAGCATGAAAAGGAGGAGCTGGGGTGGAGGTGGGTTGCAAAGCGGCTTGCAGAGGAAGCAGCAACAGTAGGCAGGCCAGAGCAGTTTAAATAGGGCGCCCTGAATGAGATTTGCTTATTGGCTGTACTGAATAGAATCATGTGATCTATCAGCTGACTGCCTTCATCAATCGGCTGCTCCATCAGTTGACTGCACTGTTTGAGATTAGCTGATGTAGCTGGGATGTGAGCTGAGCTTGACATAGTGTCCTGCCTGAAATAAAACTATGCTCAATTTTTGGCAGTATTTTAGCAAATGACTACAGATCTTCAAGCTGAATTTTGCTTTCATTTTTAAACATCTATCCTGCATTACCTGCTATACCACAGTTCTTTGAAAAGTGATTCACTTGTTCCATAGGAAAAAAAATGGGTGCAGTCCTCCTTGTAGCTCCCTGCCATAAAGGGACATTTTGCATCACGCTCAATCTGAACACTCCATTACTACTCATGTTTAATAAGTGTGTCCAAGTGTTTCACAGAGGTAACTGTAGATTGAACCTGACAATATTCTGTATATTCTCCTGCAGGTTTTCATTCTTGTGATCATCATGGGACACTTGAACTCCCCACTAAATGACAGGCTAATGAAATTCTTTGGCTGCAGCTCCTCATGGCAGGGTGAAGCAGATTCCATTACAGGCTTTACAGACTGACACCCCAAACACTGTTGAGTTAAATCCTAATCCCATATTGGTCTAAGCCTTGGTAATATTCTTTTCATATAGGTCCTTTTTTCTCCGCACTCATGTCTCAGATAGCTATCAGCAGAGTTATTAGTAGACTAGGCATGAATGATGGCTGTAAAAATTAGACAGCTGTACCAGCTTATCCAAGCTTCAACAGACAGATTCACTTGACTAATAATGTGTCCAAACAGCCCTTTGATGAAGTGACTGGCATCATACGCATCATAAATACTCTGAATATGATTTTAATGAAAGCACCTGTCACTGTTTTTATTCAACTGTGAAGCAAATGATTTAGGAAGTGCTGAAAAGTCAGAAAACTTCCCAAATGTCAAAAAAACATCAACCAAGAAATCTTTTGAAAATTGGGCAGGCTGTTCCTCAGAAACTGCTAATTGTTCTTAAATTTTATGCAGTTGGGAAACATAAAAGAATGTGTGAATCTAGTAATTCAGTGCCAGCTAATGGCCAAATACATATAGTGGGGACTTGCAGCTGAAACATATGAAGGACCATGACCTGATGAACATGCTTAGGGGAACATAAATTTATTGTTGCGCCACTACTGATCCTGACTATAGAGGTTCAGTAGCTTTATTATTACACCCAGAAATGATCCACTAATCCTATGTTGAAATGATATGCACCATGTGCACACAATTGCACATAACTGGCTTCAATAATTATGGTCTTAAAACTAGATTTTTACACTGGGGCTCTACAAGCCAAAGACCACGATATCAGGATATAACAAAGGGCCACTTTTATTTGATATTATACTTTAGTGGTACAATCAAGCAGAAATCTCTGGGGCTGAAAAATGAAGTCAACACAGACGAGCCAAAAAATATAGTTTCCTGAGTGGCCACTTGAGGCTGGCTCCAAGAGTGGGTCAATCCTCATAGAACAATGCTGTCAATGCTGGTTAGGTAACGCAACCATGATGTAACCCCAGATTCACATAGTATAGGTGCAATTGTAGCTGTCACTATTTTAGTGTGCTTTCAGTTCATGAAAGTTAATTGTAACATTTTGGTTGTCTTAAAAAAATCTTGTTCACCATCTAGCTGAGCTAAAAGAACCTCCAATGAGTCGGACATTCAGTTTTTCAGCAAGGTTTGTTTTGTTTTACTGGATTTAAGCCTTTTTTAATTAGCAAAAATAACCATTAGTGTAAGTATTAGGGCGGCACGAGGATGCAGGGGTCAGCATCGTTGCCTCACAGCAAGAGGGTTCCCACTTCGAATCCAGTGTGCAGAGTTTGCATCTTCTCCCTGTGTTGGCGTGGGTTTTCTCTGAAAACTCCGGCTTCCTTTTACAGTCCAAAGACATGCAGGTTAGGTAAACTGATGACTCTAAAATTGCCCATAGGTGTAAATGTGTTGTGCGAATGGTGTTGTCTCTATGTGCAAGCCCTGTGATAGCGACCTGTTCAGAGTGTACCCCACCTCCTGCCCAATGGCAGCTGGGATAGGCTCCAGCCCCCCCCCCATGACCTCTGACAGGATAAGAGGTTATGGAAAATGAATAAATAAGCATCATAACTGTTAACCATAGCTGTAAATGCACACTAGCTGCTAAGCAAGTTAGCAGATAGTGTTTGGCTTATCTTCATCCTCTCATCCAAATATGGTCACATCTCAAAATGCCAAAGTCAAGGCTTTGAAATGGGAGTCCAAGAACCAATGGGTGACATCACAGTGGCTGCATCCACCTGTTTTGTACAGTCTTTAAGTACGTGTTCTGTACTAAATCTTCATATAATCAAATTGTGTACAGCCAAGTCATATTAGAAGCCAGACTGATAGATTGGCACAGCCAATATTTGACTGATTTTAGTTTAACTTGTCACAGAATTTGGAATACACATACTCATGATTTCCAGACCAGTAATTCTGATGACGCTGGTGATTATTTGACACCACCATGACACTGATATTTGTGATTTGAAGTGAAATGCCTTGACAGCTACATGATGGGTTGTCATGAAATTTACTCCAGACATGCACTGCACCCAACCTCCCACCCTTCAAGATAAATTATAATCATTTTGTTGATCTCTTCACTTTTCATCTAGCGCCATCATCAGGCCATTTTTTTAGCTGCCTGTTTTGTATGGCTCGTAAACCAGCTTCATCTGTGACAATGTGATGGACATGTTTTAAAGATATTTTTTTAATATTCAAAGGCATGTTCAAACTGCTGTACAGTGCACTGAAATTGAGCCAGCAGTGCCAAGCCTTGGTCATTATTTATTGGACAATGCATTTCCATCACAATTTCTATAAGGTCTTCACAGATATAAAACGCTTAGCTTCAAGCCTGCATAAAGCCTTTTGTGGACATTTTATCTAATTTCGCCATTGCCGGTCAGCTTTTGTAATTCAATACGGCTTAGTTAGCATGAAAATAGGTGGGTGAAACATTTTTAATAACAAGAAGGCAATTACTAGAGACTTCATCAGGATATTCTCATAATTGCATCGAGCTGCACGGAGTATTGCCCTGCATAAAGGAAATTATCTTGATTCCTATCCTCTGCATATCTCATCCCAGTCATCTCTCTGCATTGTTAAGCTGCTACAATATGTCTCACTGACCTGATGAGAACTTTATTACTGGGAAAGAGTCCAACTAAACCTTCTGTACTTCACCCAACTCTGGAGTCGACAGCAAAGTGTTCAGTTTAATGTGCCAAGATTGGTGAGAACAGATCAGTCCTGTCTTAGAGGAGGAATCCACCCTCCTATCCTCTTACAATGTTGTGCATCATCATTTTCCCTCAAACTGCCTCATCTACCTCCACCTCACTTCTACATTTCCCAGAATGCCTTCCAACAAGGGGTGTGAGCTTGTTGCCTTCAATCTCACAGGGGTTTGTGAGCAAATAAATATCTTGTTGCTCATGAGCCGAGCACTCTGTGAACACTGGGGTGTGTCTGCAGCCTGGCCCTTGCTCAAAATGCCAATTGCCTTGAAGCTGCATTGCATTCTGGTCCAGTGAGGCTACTGTGGGTGGAAGAAAAGGTATCTCTTTTTCTTCTATGATGGATTTCTTCCTGTACATTTGCTGAATGTTGGTCAAAAAAGGCAAGTCTTGAAATAAGTATTGAGACATCCACACGAACACCTGAAGTTTATAATCACAAGCAAAATGTTGTATATGTCCTTTAATTTCTGATCACATTTAGGCCTTAAAGTGACATTCAAATGAACTTGGTAGAATTTAATCTGCAAACAGCTACTGAATATGTTTTTTTATAGATAGGACTAGAATAATCTATAAAAAATGCAATCAATATCCATGCACACACTTTGCAGGATTGCCTGTCCTCAGGTGTTGTACAGCACACAGTGCAGATATACACAGTCTTCTCTTAGTGTCTGCTTCTGGGGAACTCAAGGGCATTGTCAGCTTTATCAGCGCATAGTGATTCATCAGGCTAGTTGGTAAATAAGAGATGCTATCAGAGGCTCCTGGTGGCATTGAGGGCCCATGTCCTAATCAATAACATTCCAATTCTTCACTGATCTCCTTCTCTGATTAGCCGTTCTAATCCAATACACAATGTTGCTGTCTATTACTGAGCCAGGACAAAGCCTTCCCGTTAAGCCTGCCTTTATCTGTGGTTTTGAGTTTACTACTGATATAAGGCGAGCCTATGCCAGCGGCTATGGCGAGGACATCCTCAGGCTCTTCTAATTGCTAATCCACTTGGGCCAGCAGATAGCAAGGAGATTTCACTTGGCCTGGCAGCGCCACAGGCAGTTAAGTGTGTTGACTGTAGTGAGAGGTAACCAGTCGGTGCGCAGAGACAGAGTAAGTTGAGGTAAAATGGCTCGTAATTTTTTAACTCCCTTAAACGGGAACGGGAGGTAGTGTAGTGGCAATGGTAATAAAGCAGGTTAAGAAAGGAGGGGTGGGTAGGCTGTCAGTCTGTGAAGAGCGGCAATGGCAGCAGCCACTTACTGACGTGGGAATACTGATGAACAAGCCGAGCCTAATTTAAGTCAATGAATATGAAATATGCATCAAATTTATGATCTGTGATGAGCTCAACTGAAGAGAGGAAATAAATTTGCATGAACTAGTTATTGTTTAGCTGTCACACACACATTAGTCCATAGATTTTAAAGCTCTACCTAATTTGGATAATTTCAGCGAATTAAACTTAAATTACATCAAAGGAGCTGTATGCAAAATTCACATAAACAGTGCCTAACAACGGCAACAGTGCTGACAGAGCTAATGGTGTTAACTGGGGGGAAACCAGAGGGAACCCGACATCCGTGGTAACTGTCATATGAGTGCATATGAGCTAGCTAGCCATAGAAATACACAAATGCATTAACATGCATGCGCAGCCTAAACAGCTTACCACAACAAAATAGCAAAAGCTCAGATTATAACACACACAGAGTACTTATCCTATGCTCAGGACACGATTATTCCACTATATCTTTACATAGCAAATAGTTTTGCTGCCCTAGTCCTCTAACTGTAACTGTAACCTCTAACCTTGTGGTTGTACGCCTCCCCAAACCAGTCAGGTTGCAGTTTACATCCATGTTTGTCCTGACTATGGTGTAGCAATGACAGCTGACAATGCTTCAAATATGGATGTTGCTGCAAAGAAGCTGCATATTCTAAAACATGGATGCTTCACACACATCTTCCGCCGGCAGCACAGATGATCTATACAGTCATCACAGTTTCAAGGTGTGCACCCAAGAATGTTGTCACCAATTCAGTATCAAACCAAAGGCCTTCGATATGGCAATGAATAATGGCCAGAGAAGTGTTTTTGCAGAACATTATGATGTCACACTGAAGCTGACCTTTAACCACTTTAAGACATAAAATGTCATCACATCATCATCATATCCTATGAGACATTTGTGTAGAAAAGCTTTGGCCAAAAACATGTTTTGTAAGGTCACAGTGACCTTTGACCACCAAATTCTAATCAGTTCATTGCTGAATCCAAGTGGACTTTTGTGCCAAATTGGAGAAAATTCCCTCATTGTGTCCTTAAGATATGATGAAGGACCAGGTCACAGTGACCTTAACCTTTGACCACCAAAATCTAAGTGGACATCTGTGCCAAATTGGAGGAAATTCCTTCAAGGCCTTCTTGAGATATCCCGCTCATGAGAATGAGATGGATGCAAGACCATAGTGACTCTGACCTTTGACCTCTGACCAACAAAATTGAGTCAGATCATCGTTAAGTCTAAATGCATTTCTGCCAAATTTGAGGAAACTGCCTTAAGGCCTTGTTGAGATATCGCTTTCACTAGAATGAGACAGATGTAAGGTCATAGTGAATGTGTCCTTTGACCGCCAAAATCAAATCATCATTGAGTCCAAGTGGCCATTTGTGCCAAATTTGAAGGAATACTTTTAAGGTGACCTTGACCTTTGACCAATGGCCACCAAAATATAATTAGGTTATCGATGAGTCCAAGTGGTGGTTGTGCCAAATTTGAATGAATTCCCTCTGGGTATTATCTTTTCAGTTGTATGTCCATCCTGTTCTTGAGATACTGCATTCACAAGAACAGGACGGACACACAAACTGAAGACATAATGCCTCCAGCCACAGCTATCGCTGGTGCAGAGGCATAACAACAGAATGCAAGTCGGGTTTGGGTCTGGCTTGGTTATTACTCTCTCAGGCTTGGGTCTGATTTGGACAGAGATATGTGGGCCCAGCTGTGCAGTACTGGGGATCGAGAATCCTTCTTTATTGTGCTAACTATGTAACAATGAGCTTTACTATTAGTTATTATTTACCCACTGCAACAGCCGTTCAATAGGATACTGAAGGCAACTGTTCCGACACTCATCATGTACACAGCTGTCCTTGTGTAACAGACCTATACAATGTGTTTTTCTGCTTCCAATTATATATTGCAACTGAAAAAAAACACTAAATTTATTGCACCTAAGATGCTAAGAACTGTAAGCACTCACTCATTTCAGTATTAGTCATACACCTTATTTTTTTTTACTTTTTAATAACAAAATGTAATCAGCTTCACATAACATGGTTTTAAAGCAACAATATGCTTTTTCATACTGTGGTGTTAGTCCCACTCCTGTCCTCTCAGCTGGTCAGCTTTATGCCCCAGCAACCATCACTACTTTTGAGTAGTCTATCTTTCTGAGGAGCAGTCTATCTAATCTGTCTATCCAGCCTGAGGTAAAGGTAACAGGCAGTTGTTGCCGTTGCTTCACAGCATTTGGTGATGGTGTTAGCTCACCAACAGCCATGCCTGTGGTCATTTAAAAAGAAAGGTCCCACCCTCAGGCCAGCTTCTGTCTCACCATGTAGTTTTGATTCATTTTTCTAAAAGACTGAGGCATGGTACTGGCTATTTTAAATGGGTATCTAACTCTTTGTTTTACATTTATACTGTTTAAACATGTTATTTATTTTCTTAATTTGGGGCATTCAGCATAGTACCTTAATTGTGGCTCAGTGCTTTGTCTCATTCTGTATTAGTTACATTTACATGCACACCAATAATCCTATAATAATGACATTTAAGCTCCTTCTTCCAACAATAGGCCTTTTCATAGTGCACAGCATGAAAAGCACAGGTGTGACTAGTAACATTAACGATGCCTCAGTTCCATTAAGTGTTACCGTAAGCCTTGACGGGGATCCAGCATACACAGTGCCAGAGCCTTGGAACTAGTAAACCTAAATGGAATGTCTCCTTATTAATGTTATTAATTAGACACACACTTTCCCTGCCAAGACATGTTAATTGTCTGCTGTGACCAAATCAGAGCATTTCTTAGAACTGCCATATTTTACCAACACTTTAAGACTAAAGACTATCTCCTTTAATTTTTTTTCTTTTTTTTTCATATGTGTGGTGCTATAGAGTCCATTTACAAACTGGCATGCATTTCTCCATATGCTGAAATGAATGACTCAAAGCGGTATTTAATTACAGTATTCTTACAAAGATACCCACAAGGGTATCACAGTAGCACCTCGACAGAAAGATCGGGTTGGAGGTTGAATACTGGAGGGAAACAGTGATGCTGTGGAGGAGGCGTCTCGGCCATTAATCACACTATCTTCTGCAGCATGGAAACAGGAATGTTAATAGATGGATAGAATATATGTTTTTAGTGAAAATAGCTCTGATAAGCCCACGTTACACAGCTCCAAATGAATGCCAATGTTCCTCGTATCTGCTGCATGTGTAAAGGCATGTGTAAGGCAACTGTTTGCTAACACCATCACCATAACCTAATAAGGTGATACACTGTCAGTGCCAGTGTGGTGTTCACAAATTGTTCCCGTACCCCCATTCACAAAAAACAATTAATATCACTTTAATGTTAATTAATTCAGTGATTATATCTACACAAAAGCAATAAAGACACAGATCTGATTTTATTAGTGTAATTACAAATCACAAGAATCCAATTTTTGATAAAATAATTGTTATGTTTATCTGGTGACCCAATCACCAGAAAAAATCTTGGCATTGTACATTTCTGCAAGCCATGGATACATTACATTGGCACATTATTTTGCAGCAGCTACACTAAAGCTTGATGTTTCGGCTTAAAGTACCCAGATTTGAGGGCACAATATTAGAACAACTGCTTTCTGTGTAATTATTTTTCCTGGAATAACAGCAACAGGTCCCTAAAACACATTTGGGCACTAAAAAGCAGCTTGAAAAACTACCACTAGTTGCCAAAAACATCCACATTTGGGGGCTAGTTAGCTACAGGAAACACAGTGACAGTTACCTAAAAACATCCACGTTTGGGCGCTGAAAAGCTGAAAAAAGCCCCACACTAGTGGCTAAAAAAACATTTGTGATGGTTGAAAGCTGCTGGGAAAAAAGCTACATATTATGAAAAAAGCACCCATATTAAGGGGCTGAAAACCAGTGGAAAAACAGCATCAGGATGCTAAAAAAATGCCTATGTTAGGGGGCTTAAAGGCTGCTGGAAAAACAGCCACAGATCACGTTTGGGGGTTAAGAAAAGCTGCTGGGATAAAAAACAAACAAACCACCAAAAAAAAAAAGAACAGTAGGACCCTAAAAAACATCCACCTTTGGGAGTTTAAAAAAATGCCTGGAAAAACACCCATTAGGGAGTGCAAAAGCTGCTGAAAATAAAAGCTACAGGTTGCAAAAAAACACCCACTTCTGGGGGCTGATAAGCCACTGGAAAAACACCTACGGATTGCTAAAAAATGCCTACACTGGAAAAACAGCAACAGATCACTTAGAACGTTTTTGGAGGCTAAAAACGACGTTGGGAAAGACAGCAGTAGGACCCTAAAAGACACTCACTGTTGGGGGCAGAAGAGCTGCTAGAAAAGCAGCTATGGGTCGCTCAAAAACAGCAAAGTGTGGGGGTTGACAGACCGCTGGAAGCACAGCAATAACTCTCTAAATCACAGTCGGTTTAATTGTTTCTTGGTCTTGAACAGTGGTCTGCAGCTTGGCAAGCATCATGCCATCCACCTACAGATAACAAAGTCAGCTCATATACTACGTCAGTTTAGAAACCTTCTTATGAAATCTATTAAACATACAGATATTACATATTTGTGTTTTAACAGAAATGGAAAATGCCAATATTTTCTTCTGGTGTATGGGCTGGTGACATGGAACATATTGTGAATAAATAGGAAGTTATCCAATCAGCAAACTGACAGACTAATGTCAGTTACACAGCAATAGTGTTTCTATCTAAAGCTTGCTGACATTTCCTACCATTAGCCACCATAAGCTAGTGGTCAACCCAGACAGCTTTGACAGCGAAACTCTTTACTTTATTGAATTAAGGTGTGTGTTTTACTGCTCATACATATCACTTTCAAATTGTAAGAGGAAGGGTATATCATTTGTTATTCTGAGAAGTTCCATAGCCTTGCTTTAATTTTGGAACCATAAATTTCAGATTGTTCTTTGACGGTTTGTTAACACAGCAGCTGTGTGTTGTCGCCTTGAGGCAAAGCAGGCTTTCAGAATAGTTTCTCACTCTTATCTGTCAAATCCACTGATTAGCTTCCCTCCTGCTGGATGCTGGGTGTTGATGCGGCATATAAAGTGAGCTGACGAATACCACCAAGTTACCTTTTCCTTGCATTTTTCCTCGGCACACAGAACAGCAAAGAACTGAAGTTCCAAATTTCATTTTGCCATTATCAAGCTTACGACAATTTCACAGCACAGCAATCACACTATAATGAACTTCCAAAAGCAATTAAAGCCTCTTTCCTGTGGAGGGACCTTCATGAATACAAGAACGACGGCTTTCTCACAGCCTCTAATCACAGAGCATTCCAGCCGAGGTGTCACTTTGCCTTTGTTGTTTGCCAGAAATCCCTTCAGGAGGCCTCAGTCAGGCCCTCTAATAAACACGCTTCCACCTGACAAAAGCTAATGGGACTTAATTGGTATGACCCACCACTGCTTCCCTCACATTTCAACCTCAACCTGAAACTGATATCAGAATTAGCTGAACATGTATTGAATGTAGACCTACAACAGTATTCATCCATTATTTTAAGGGTTTCCAGCTGGTCTAGCCCAAGGGTCCACACATCTCCTCAGTGATTATGGTCCAAACATAGAGTCACTTAAGTCCTACTCCATGCAATTTCTGAACATTAAAAAAATAAACAGAGTGCCACTGGGGCTGAAACCCAATGAATAAAAAATGTAATAAGGAGGTGTATTTGAGGCTTTCAAAACAATTAAGACATTGCAACAAAATTTCAAACAGAAGCAAGTTCATTGAGGCTTCATTTAAGGCAAGTCATTTAATTTCCACAGCCTAACATTTAATATGCCTAATAAGGGTAACAACAGGCCAATAAAGCAGGTGCACTGATTAGACAGATAAAAACAGGGAAAGTCATGTTCAATGTTCAAGCCTTGCTGACTTGTTGGGTCTTTATTAATAAAGTTGAACAAGGTTTAAAGAGCTATTCTAGTGGTTTAGAAATGTATTCCCATGAAGTTGGGGAATGGAAAGACCTTTCAAACACCCCAGGTTGCAGCTTTGGCTTTCTGTTATAAATTTGTAGTTGATGGATGGATGGATGGATGGATGGATCCAATCAAATAAATTGAGTGAGTGATGGATCCATCCATCCATCCATTGATTTGTTTGAGTGATTGACTGATAACCCCGGTGTCCTTCTTGAGTCCTGCACTGGTCTGATTTTTAAGACCCGCTCACAAACCAGCTCCCAAACTGGCACTGAAGCATGCAATAATGCACCCACCCCGCCACTCTCGCACGACCAGTTATTTCCGCAACCTGACCAGTCGACGAGATCTGCCGACCCAAAACCACAAATCCTATATTAACCATGTCTTGTTCAAAAAATTTGTTAGGCAGCATGTTTTAAGTGATCATTTTGGCACATTTCATACATGTGAAAATACAATATTATATTTTAAATAGGGCTGTCAAAATAACGCATAAATTACGATGAACTGATAACAGAAAATATAACGCATCAAAAAAGTTAATGCTGATTAACTGGGTTTCTATGGTGCCCTCTGACCCCGTGCATGACTGAAGGCCACAGTGGCTTTGTTACATGATGGAGGCAGACAAGACGATGCTGCTTGGCCCTGTGAATGGAACATTTACATTTAAAAACCGCCCAGATGGAACTGTTGATAGGAGCACTGTTCTCTGCAATTTCTGCAGTAAGGAATTTCGTACCATCAAGTACTTCATGCCTGAAAAATCACCTCAACGCAAAGCATTTAGTAGCAAACCCAGAGGTCCAAGCTAGCACAGCCTCTGATTCTAGCACTAGCAGTCAGCCTCGTCAGGCCACACTCAACCAGGCATTTAGACACAAACTGAGTAAGTCTATCTGGGAGTGCTTAACAAACTGCTTTGATAAATGTATTGCAATGGACTGCAGACTATAGTTTCGGTGGTAGAGGACAAGGGGACATTTGTGTCCAAAATCTAGCAGCTTTAAGACAACACATCTGACAAAATTCTTTTGAATGAAAATTTTATAAATATTTTAACAGCAAAATTTGATGTATGCGATTAATTTAGATGAATTCATCACAGAGAATGTAATTAATTAGATCATTTTTTTAATCACTTGACGACCCAAATTCTGAAAGAGATGTTATTCAGAAAATACAATTTAAATATTTTTGTTTAATCCCATAATATTGAGAAGCACAGCTAACTCTGTCCAGAGTCTAAAAAATTGGTGGAATGCCCCATTAATATCTTTTTTTTTTTTTCTTTTTTTTTTTAGCACACTTTTGCTTTTGCATTCTTTTCTTTGGGAAAGGAAACCAAAAGTTGATGGAGGGAAACCAGTAACAAGCAGCGATCACCCTTTCAAGTTTTTTGGTGCAATGACATCACTCTACCTCTGACAAGAGGTCCATGTAAGATAAAAGTAAAAAATGGATGTTTACTACATTTGAGCCAAAATGACTGATACCTTTAATTCACTTGTGATCCACTTAGAATTGGACCTGTTGGCAACCACTGACAGTAAAGAATTTCGATTTCTTCAAGGCTCTGAAAACCTATTTTCTCGTAAATGTCTTTGCGTAAAGAGAGGGATCCTACATGAACACTGTGGCAACCCTCTCTGCTGTTAAAGTAAGAAAGTTTTGGTGGTTGTCTGTGCTGTTTTGACCGTGCTCTCTTTGCTGGTTTAAAGTAGGCAGAGCTTAACTTGATAAGGGAACCAAAAAGAGTTTAACAAAATTTGCATTAAAGTATGACGACAGTTGTGGAGTTGCTTTTATAATGTTTGAATGTTAAAATCCAAATAGACTTTTTTTTAGACTTTATTTGTGGCTCATTTTGTCTTGAATACTTAATGTTGTGAAGAAATTTGTCAGTTTAGAAACCAAGTTTTCAGGGTCTTTAAACCAGAAGGGGCCATTTTGACTAATAACCCTTGGTACCAATGTGGGCTATTTTGCAATTAAATGTGTCAGTATTCGCTTTTCTATTTTCATGCCAAACTAAGAGGTATTCAGTGTTCCCTCCCGGAATTAAATGAAACTTCACTCTCCACACACACCAGTGACATTCTTTCAGGGTACGCTCTTAAAGGCAGGGTGACCCATAACACCTACTCGCTGATGATGAACTCTAAAGCAGCTGCAGTTAAATTAAATATTAATTTAAAAAATGTTATTTAAGAGCTGAAATATTGAATGTGAAATAAACTTACAGTTTTATTACCATTTTCAGCAGCAGTCAGGAGGAACTGTACGGGTGTAACACTATTTCAGCGTGTGTGATCATAACGGAAAAGCATTTAGAAATCAGTACTGCACATTTCTGTGAGTGGCGACTCGTGAAACTAGCAGAATTTGTGCTGATGTGGTACAGTATGTCCCTCCACCTAGCACTGCAAGGAGCTTAAAATGAGCACATACTGCACATATTGCTTGAGCCAGCTATGATTACTGAAGCTGCTTTGCCTGTGTTGGCTTTTAGGCTTAAACCATCTGAGGCCACACTGATATTCTTATTCAAGGTCAGTCTAAGTAGCTGTAGTCAGGACCTGAAAGCATCTACATGCAGAGTGAAATGCTACATTAATGCATGATGATAGATCCTTCCAGTGTTCAGTGAGTGAACAAAATACTATTTCATATACTTGTATCAAACACAGAACTAGACCTCTGCCAAGGCCAAAAGCCCTGTCTTGCAATGTTAACTAAAGTGGAAAATAATTTGTGTACCACCTACTCAGATCTGCTCCAAAATCAAATGGGTTCTTCCTTGGCCCATGCTACATCCTTTTACCAAGTTTTATGAAAATTGGGCTGGTAGTTTTAAACATAATCCTGCTGACAAACATACAAACCGAACTAAAAACATCATGACAGCCTGTGGCTTTCATACAATCCCCAAGGATACTTAATTACACATGCTTTCTTACTGTTTTTTGCTGCTAAATTAGAACTTCTCACCTTGTTGGTGAAAGTCTGTGTTAACACAGAAAACAATGCCTGCACTCCAATAATAACTTCTCAGCAGTGAAGGAATTAAAAAACTGTTTCCCTGGCGGATTAGGGAAGGAAGTTAAGTGAGAAACAGACAGGGGAGAACTAACTATTTTTCTCATCACTAGCTTTTTTTTCTTTTAAATGTAAAAATCATAAATGAATGAAAAGATTAACAAGGAGGCATCTCCACAAGTTCTGAAACCCATGTGAATGCCGTGACCTCTTCATTATTACGTTCAGACAATATTAGCCCAACCAAGTTTAGATATTTGATCCTCTAGAGGTCAAGTCTCACACGGTTTTATATAATTAACTTCAGTTTTATGGAGATAGGGATCTGCTTGAAAAGCAAGATTAATTGTTTAATAGATAAATAAGTAATACATAAAGATTTTTACATTCACTGGGTCTCATTCATGAAACGTCAGTATAAGTGAGTAGATTTGCACATAAAAAAACCTTGGTACTTAAAACCTACACCGGATTTGATAGTAGGCATGTGTGTATGTTAATGAATGCCAGTTCATCGTAAATTGACAGTGCGCTCCCGTTAGTCACCAAGTAGCATACATCCCTGCCCAGGAATAGCCAGTTACCACCTTTTATGGAGGTGATAATTACTATGAATAGGTGCATCCTGTCAACCTGCAAACATGGGGCAAACAAAGAAAAAAAACTTTTCCAAAGCTGAGACTGACATTATTTTGGGTGAAGTAGGGTTGAGAAAAACATTTTATTTTCTTCTGTTAATAGTGCTGTGACAGGGACAGGTAAATTAAAGGCCGGGAAGGAGGTAATGGATGCTGTTAACTCCATGTCCTCTGTTGCAAAAGCCATCCAAGAAGTTAAAAGAAAATGTTTCGATATGAAACTTGATGCAAAGAAACACGCAAGTACACATACATAAAAAAAAAAACCAAACAAACAAAAAAAAAACAGGAGGCTCTTTCCAGTCAAATCTCTCTGCTGCAGATGAGCGCATTGCTTGCATCATCTGAGAGACCTCTCTATCAGTGGAGTCACCAACAAACTCAGAAGGTATGGTGATGTAACTGTTAAGTGTTATATCACTAAACATTCTGACAGCCATCACTGATGGCTTAGTGTTTGGTCAGTAACATGGGTCTCACAGTCTTGCCACTCAAACAGACGATATATTTGTTTTGAGTTCTCTCCCGATTAGAGTGAGAACGAAATGCCAGAAATGTAGAAAACCCACGTATTAAGATGACTTAATTAACCCACTGACATTTTAAAGAAACCTGATCTGAAGCTTAAAACTGCTAATTGTCTACTAATTTAGCTAAATGTGTTATATTTCTAATGTTTGTCATGTTTAACTTACGTGTTTCAAAGGCATCTGCATATTGTGAACATAACAGAGCACAATACAAATTAAATTTGTACAATGCACTTAAATTTCCTTTTGTGAACACGGAAATTCGTTCTGCTCAAGTTTCATGAATGAGACCCATTGTTTGTTTCAGTCAAATTTAGTTCTATGTGCATTTACTACTTCTTCAAAGTGCACTTTGGAGAGGAAAAAATATGCCAACTAAATATAATATATATTTTTTTTCTTTTAGCTTTTAGAATATCCTCTTACTAGCTACCAAAGTCTAAGTGGTTCTATGAATGCAAATATCCATCATAAAATTGCTAACCCGGGGTGCCCCCAGAATTTTTTTAAAGGTGTCCAGATGGGGCCACCATAAATCTTGGGGTGGTACACCAAAACTAAAAGCCATAACTACATTTCAGGAATTCACTTATGCTGTTGAAGTAAAGGTTAGTTGAGAGTTGAGGAATCACACAATGATACACTCTGGTTTCTTATTTTACAGTTAATATTACTAATTATCTGATGTGCAAGGATTAGTACTAGTGCAGTTAACATTTTGAGTTCAACAACAATCCTGTTTTAATGTGTTATTTGCTAAAACATTTACTGGAAACAAGCTTTCTCAAGTTTAGGGGGGACTCGTGAGTAACCATACAATCCATTTTCATTCAGATATCTTGAGGTGTGAGTTAAAGGGACCCCTTTGAAAATGACCATGCCAGTTGTTCCATTGCCAAGATTGAGCCTAACTTTGGTGCATTATTTAGCCCCCTTCCCAGCAAATTATAGCCTCTTTTACACAGGAATTGTGCAAATTTGCAGGAAAGCCCATTCCATTTTCTTTCAGCATTGGCAGTATAAAAACAAAATCGGAGAGTGCTGCAAATTGCCGCCTGCCCACTTTTGTTTATACAGAATGCGCCTTTTTCGAGGCAATGGGGGGCGTGAGCTAGTAACAGAATGTGCAGCTCAGCGTGTGACGTAAACGGTGACGTACTGAGGAAAGCCGCAGCTGGTCAGTCGTTCGGCGATTCTCTCGTACATTGGCCCGTCCTTCATGGTTCCTGTCATCTGACAGTTAATGGCCTCCTCGTTAGCGAGGGCAAGGAGGGCGCGCAATTCTTTATCTCCCCAGTTGCTCATCTTCTGCTTTGCGTCTCCTTTGTGCTGCTAGATACTCATTCCTGCTATCAGCTGTTTCTTGGTTTGAAGTCCACGCCAGTGGGTCGAACGTGCGGCGTCATCAACAGCCCCTCCCACAAGTCATCAACAGACCCTCCTGAGGCGGAAAGCCTCACTCTGGTGAGATCAAAACCGTTCCGCCAATATGACTACCCTACGAGGCGGAAAATTGGGCATCTTGGATCAACTCGCCAATCTGGCTCTGTGTGTGTAAACGCTCGCAGCTTGCTGGCAAATCGGCCCAAATCTGGCAGTGTAAAAGGGGCTTATGTCAACATTGTTGGTACAAATGGATGCCTTAGACTGTCTAACTTCACAAAATACTACTACCTTCATGCTAGTTTAAAAAATAAGGGTGCCACAGCCTCTTAAAGACAGTAATGTTGGCCTCCAGATACTTTCTCCAAGGGGGGCAGCATTTATATCAGGGTAACCATGGAGCCCCCTAGTCCCCTCAGGAATGGTAAGGAAAGAAAACTCTATTGAATACATTGTTATGTGCTTTTAGGAACAACAAAGCTGTGGTTTGATTTTTAGTTGAAATGTAGTGGTTTGTTTACAGACTTTGTGCCTCATTGGTTGGAATTAGTGGTAAACAACTGGAGGAAGCCACTGCAGCTGAGTAGCTGATCCACTGATATTACCATAATCATAGCACATCAAGGTAAACAGGTAAAGGCAAGTGCAAGCTAGCAATTCTGGGTTCCTGCAGGAATTGTATCTGGAAAAACTGAATACATTTATGAGAGTCAATCAACCACCATCTCAGCTCCTGGATTCCAACACTAGCTATGACCCCTCCTTTATGAATCATACAGAATCACCAGATGGCTGCACAACCTCATTTTCCGTTATATTACATATCAGCACTGGCTGGAAGAAGGCCATAAAGCCTCAACTTACCAGTGTTGAGGTCCTTATACTCCTGGGAAAAGTGCTCATTCTGGTGCACCCACTCCCCGTTGCATTTGAAGAAGATCTGTAAGGCGGGTGCGGCTCGACAGTGCAGCTTAATGGGGTTGCTCTTGACGATATAGGCGTCCTCTGGCTCCTGGATGAAGTGCGGCAAGGTGCCCTGCACCGAGGGTAGGGCATCAGGCTGAGCATCCCCTGTGGCACCTGGAAACCAACACCTCAGTTACTTCATCATCCCACATTATTTTTTACAAGAAATGAACAATAGCTAGTTGGAAAGAAACAAAGGCAAATCTCTTTTGGTTGGATACACAATTTAGCAGCAAAAACCACTTTCAACTGCGTTTTTTATTTTCCAAACAACAGCATAACAGCAAGTGCTTGCAAATTTAAAATGACTGCTCGGTGGACAATGTTTTGAATTCAAAAGCTAACATATTATAGACAGGCAAAGTATACACTGAGTACAATTGGTCCCCCACTCCGGCAAAACTGTTCTCCTCAGAGCAATTTGCAGATGAATGAAATCAGAGCAGACCAAGTGGAGAGGAATTAGGAGGGACTGATTACCCAAATTGCGGCTGTAGAGTCTGAATACATCTTATCTCAGCCACAAGGCCCGGATTTTGGTCCACACATAAACAGCCTTTGTGCTGCTGCCAACGTGCCAACGTGTCTTTAACGACGATTCACAGCAGGTTAGCCCCTTTCTTTTCAGTTAGGCGAGCACCCGGTCCAGTTCACGACAATTGTTCATTGTGGCAGCTCATCGATCTAAGCACAGTTTTGGAAACACCAATCTCAGATTGTGGGAGCTTGACTTTGTATGAGGGAATTTGATTTTTTTAGTTTGAAGGCAAGTCTCAGCCTCACATGGTTACCTGTGCTTGCCTCCTCTGGTTAGAGCACAGAGAGCTCTGCGGGCTGGGGAAAATAAGGAACAGGATGTTTGTGCTCCTGCCATCCGCGGGATCCTTCTCAGAATTACACCTCAGTCCCATCAAGGCAGCTCCAGCTAAGCTATTCAGTGCCGTAAAAGCCCATGAAAGCTATTATGCCCCACCATCAAATCCAATTCTGTCCCCTGAAATCGAATCGGCCCTCTCACCACCTCTCTCAATCAATGTTGTCCTTGTTAAATGGGTAAATGAATGGATGCAGGTGTAAAGAGAGGCCACACATAAAACAAACAGGCAGGGAGGTGAATGAATGGAAATAATATGCTGACATTACCTACTGCAGGACAGCTAGATGTCTTTATCATAGTGCTACTACACACACTTCCTTCAGCTATTCGTACCACCATTATTACCTGTTTTCTTTGTGTTCAGTGCTTCCTGAAAAAATGAACAAAGCCAGGCACTAACAGGGCTGATGTATTCTGATCAAATCCTCCATTAGGTAGCATAGTGAGGTACATTATATGTTAATGTATACACATTCAGGGCATGCAAATAGATTTGCTTTATGCTGTAAAAGCAGGAGGAATTATGGGTAAAAACTAGTGATGTAACCAGAATACTAGACATGGAAGAAATTAATTACGTTTACTCTCATTACTGTGACACTGCTGTATTTTATAATAATACTAAAAATCCGTATTTTAAGTCATATACTGTACATTTCAAGCTGCATCCATGACAGAGCATCTATAAAGACAAGTCACATAAAAAAGGCAGAGTATAGCAGTTTGTGAGCAACACAAAAAATGCACAACAACGCAATAAAATTACAGATGATGTCATTATAATTTATGGTAGAGATTACTAATTTTGTATCTCAGCACAAGTTTAAAACTAGAATTATAACCCTGCAGTCATATGCCTCTGCCCACCAGTCAATTTCTCTTACAGTTTACATCCATGTCTGTCCCTTAAGGTGTTCTTGAGATATTGTGTTCATGAGAATGAGACAGATGCATGGTCACACTAACCTTGACCTTTGACCACTACAACCTAATTAGTTTATTGGTGAGTGGTGGTGGTTTGTAAATTTAAGGAAATCCCCCCTAGCTGTTCTTGAGGTAACGCTTTCACAAAAATGAGATGGATTCAAGGTCACAGCAACCTTGACCTTTGACCTTTGACCACTGAAACCTAATTAGTTCATCCATGAGTCCAAATGAACCTTTGTGCCAAATTTGAAGAAATGCCCTCATGGTGTTTTTGAGATATCACATTCATGAGAATCAGACAGACAAGATCACAGTGACCTTGATCTTTGACCACCAAAATCTAATCAGTTCATTATTCAGTCCAAGTGGACATATGTGCCAAATTTGAAGATATTCCCTTGAGGTGTTCTTTAGATATCATGTTCACAAGAATGGGACAGACAGATGTACGGGCGGACGGACAGACAACACAAAAACATAATGCCTCCGGCCACAGGTAATGCCAGCATGAAGGCATAAAAGGCATTCTCCCTCTATTTTTTTAAGAAATATGGCTCAGTAAGGTATTATGGCCTGGTTATGGTCAAAGGGCTTTTCATCTTTCATCACAGACAATCTAAAGTAATTGTACATTCATCTGGCCTACTTCCACTATATACACAACGTACAATCTCGGAACCCATCAGCAATTGTCCGACAACGGTAAGCCTCTAGGGGTGAGCAAGCCAAGACTTCCTTTTCCATGTGCTGATTTCAGCTAGTCTTTATAAACAGATATCTGAATATGATTCATTCATTCATTCATTCATTTTCTGTAACGGCCTAGGTTTAGGAAAAGATCATGTTTTCTATGTGACGCTTGTATGTATGAGACATTATGTATGTTGCAAAGTAATGTAAAAACATCCTGAAGCGAGACATAAATAAGGGATGTAAGTATGTTAAGTGAAAAGAAGTCTATGTTGCCTTATGGTTTCACATGGGACACTAACAGTAGTCTTCCAGGTGAAAGTGTCTGGGTGAAAGTCCAGCGTTTGTTGACCCAACCACCATTCCGGCCTCCTTTGTAACCAGGGTAGCTCACACATTATAGTACATATGGGGTCATAACATTAACCACTGCCTATTGTGCAACATTGTTGAGCCAAGGAATTCATGTGTCCACCATGACAAATGATCCTTATTGATTTTCCGTTTCCGTTGTTTCTAGGGTGCTGGCACATAATTTCAACCAACATATTCTCACTCCAACCTTGTCACATATTGACATTGAATCATGGACTTTCCATGTCATGATATGACGTGCAAGGTACCCTGAGTGCATTTGTTGTTGATGTTCTGGGATGCTGTGTCAACGTCTGCCTGTTACATGCATTGTCATGCATTGCTTTCAAAATACACTTCCATTTCCACAGGAAATGTGCAGTTTGCATACTGTCTCTTTCAAAATAAATGCAATACGTTTATACAACACCATGGGTTGACTTTTCTTTCCTTCAACAACAAACACTAATGGTTAAGTTTAGGAAAAAAAGAACAGGGTTTTGCATTACAGTCTTACAGGCAGCAAACACTGGGTGAAAGTCGGTGGCTGTTGGACCCAATAACTACCACTCCTGCCTGCCCTACTTGGACTTCCGCCACCTTAAGTTTCATGGATGCCCCGCCATGTTTCCCCCTGACGTCACCAGGTGCAGTTGAACAATAACAGCGACTGGCCGCATATTATGTTGATGTGAAAGGATGGCTCTTTTTTGTCAGTGTCTGTGCTTGAAGTCACTGACCAAGTGCTGACAACTCTGAAGTGAGACCAATTTGTTTCAACACAATACATGCCAGCACTACATAATGCGGTGTGAAGAAGTTGTGCTCATTTCACGTATTTCTTTAAGACCAGGCTGGTAGAAACATAGTGGTGCAACAAGGTGAACTCTGTGGAAGATGACTAACTCCCTCTGTGGATCTGAAGGGCTCGTTCTAAGGTAATGAAACACAAAGATTTCAGGTGATTATACACTAATGACAACATAAGTATGATGTTACATTCAATTTCTTCTAATAGATCCACCTAAATCCTACACACTGTAACTTCAACAAAGATGGAATGAAATATATATCTGGTTCTGCAACACATTTTCACTCCAACCTTGTCACATATCGACGTTTAATTGTGGACTTAACACGTCGCGATATCACATGCAAGGTACTCTAGATGCATTGGTTGTTGACATCCTGGGACACTGTGTCAACTTCTGCCTGTTACATATGTCTGTTTCAAAATAAGCTTCTGTTTTCACTGGAAATGTACAGTTTCCATACTGTCATTTTCAAAAATAAGCACACTACATCTGCACAACACCGCAAATTGACGTTTTTTTCTTCTTCAACAAATGCACATCACTGGGTTTAGGCAAACAGAACAGGGTTCAGCTTTACAATCTAAAGGGAAATGAACACTCGCCTCCCGGGTGATAGCTGGCGGTTGTTGGAACCATCCACCGCCCGCCATACATGGACTTCTGTCACCTTAACTTTGGTGGCTGTCCTGCGGCATTTCCCCTAATGCCTGACGAATGCTTTTTTCGTTGGTCTCAGACGCTGGAAGTCACTGACTAAGCATCGGATTTCAGTGACTTTAGAGTGAGACCGGGTTAGGCCCTGCTACACCCATTTTTATCCTTTTAGTAACTGTTCATTGTATTTTTAAACTGTACAATAAACAGAATAAACTAATACACATTTGTTGCATGCAGAAATATTTTGCTGTACAAGCAGGTAAATGACATGGAATTGTGTATGACAAGTGGAGCAAATAGGAAAAACAGTAAACATGCAGGTACAGTATGACTGTAGTGAAAAACAAGACAGAACACTCAACACCAGCAGTTTTTACATGATCAGTGAATAACTGAATAATGGTGGATGAGAGGGACAAAAGTAGATGACATGTTCGGGGACCGTGTATGAAATCAATTCATTATTTCTATCTGCAGAGGAACTCGGGCCAGTGCACACATCTGATGCAAAACTGACTCCTGTCAGATTTCTAATTTCTCTCCAGCCCTGCTTTCACCCTTTTTAATACATTTATAGCCAATTACGTATTCATGTCAAACATGGCATTTAAAAAACAAATAACAGCAAAAGAATATGCTGTGAAGAAATCAATGTGGCCAGGGTTTCTTAATGTTGAAAATCACAGGCAGCCCTGCAATTTAAGCCGAGTTTTGCTCTCAGAGGGACGGCAGACTTTCTTTGTCCATATACAGTATATAACCACATGTGGAGGCAAGCTATTACACCAGCTACCACAAGCTGTTTCCCACACACACTGAGGTTGTCTTCAGCTCAGCTCTTAGCTGTATAAATTATACATCCTCTATGTCACGTAGAGCCTGTTTCTTTTCTCTTTTCTTCTCTATCTTTCTTTTTCTTTATACAATGAACAATTTATGATGACACCCTGCAGGTAATTATCATTCGCATCTTTAGACAAACTGCTGGATTCTCAAAGAATGTGTAAACTTTGTGTAACCTGGTGCAACCTGTGCCTTGTCAACACGTATCTGCAGGAGAGCTATTTTCAAAGGATTGTCGCTGATGCCCGTCTGCACACTGTGCTGTGACTCTGGCAAACTTTGGAGGCGTTCTCTTACTAAAGAGCAAAGTTTGACTTCTGAGTATACATTAATAAGAAAACCAGACAGCTCTTACATGAGCAGATATTATGATCTGACTATTTCACTAACTTCACCGACAGAATTTCAATTTTGATATATAAATATAAAAGTGAAGTACTTACAAGTGGTGTGGATAAATAATGGCCATTACCGGCAAAGCAATTTCAACAAAACAATGGGTATTACATCTACTTTTAAATAACCCTGTGAACTGGAAGGAGGATAATTTGGGAGTCGATTACAGCAGCAGCCGGGAAAATAATATTCACAAAATGGTCCCAGTCTTTATTATGTTATTATTTTACTGTATGTTATGACTTCAAGTGAAAGATTACATACTTCTCAGTGGATCGAGGGGTTTTTGAACTCTAAAAATGCCCATTTTAAAGGGTCAAACATGCATGGTGGTCAAGTTAAGAACACAGCAGCTATATTAGCACCAAAACAGTTCACATTTGGGTTCATATCTGAATACAGCAAAAGCGAAGTGACTAATTTACACAACTCCAGTGGAGAGGACAAGGGACAAATCCACAGTCCTCTTTCTGTGCAAAAATAGTTGATTCAATGTCAGAATAAGACTTCTGATGTCTGAGTTATCCAAACCAAGATTATATCTTCCAAAGTTACAAACTTTTCAGAACAGAAAGTCTGGCTTTGCATCTCCAAGGACTTTATTTCTTTGCTCAGTTGCAGTGATCACAAAGTAACAGAGTGACCAATGACCCTTTCAATACTCATATGAGCATGCAAGTTTTGGTTTTTGTTAGGCTTGATAATATGTGGATTCTGTTTTATTGGTTTGAAGTTGTATTTTTGGTATCAAAAATTAGCATCAGCATTAATACAGTTCACCATAGCTGTAAATAAATGCTAACTACTGACCAAGCCAGCAGCTACCATGTGGGTTACCTCCACCCTCTTGTCTCCAAATATGCTCAATTCTTGCTGCAAAAAAATCCAAGACGGTGATGTCCAAAATGCCAAACTCGAGGGTTCAAAACGGGAGTCCACAAACCAATAGGTGAGGTCACTGTGGCTATGTTCCTTATTTTATACAGTCTATGGTTTGCACCTAGATTTTGCTTCATTTTAAGGGGCCAAGTCAAAAAGTTTGGTCATCACTCTGCTATAGTCACCAGATCACAAACCAGCTGAACATCATGGGAGGTTGTCAAGCATCGTGTAAGACAGCTCTTCTAACACCATCACCAAAACATCAAATGACGAAAAATCTTATTGAAGAATGCTGTTAATTCTTCCAATGCTGTAGAGTTCCAGAGACTTGGACATTCAGTGGCTCAGCTTATTTTGTTGTTTTGTTTCCTTACATTTTCCACCCATCTGCATGGCGTCTATGTACTGTATGCAACACATTATATAACCCAATCAACTATTTTTAATGAGTTTTCAAACCTTGTGAGTCCACATCTCTACAATGACTTCTCTCTTTTAGGCTTCCAAAAAGCTTTAGATTAATATGTTAATTTTTACCATTATTCCTTAGACGTTCAATTCTTAGAGGATTACTTGTACAGTATATTAAAAAAAAACAGGCCCCACCAGTAACCAGCTTGCTAGGCAATTTTATTTTATTGAAAATCTTTTTTGTTGTCTTTGTGTTAATGTAATTACCGATAATGTCAGAAATAGAAGCATGAATGCCAGTGCTGACTAAAGATCAAGGAAACAGCTTTTATTGCTTTCACAAATTTATATGGAAGTCTGCTAATAAAACTGAAATTGTTCAACCAGAGAGAAACACTGCTTCAACATAATTTAAAGCACTAACACATTTAATGGTTGGGGCATGTAATTCTCCACCATCCAACACCTTCCTCGCCATTGAGCATCCTTACTCTAATCAGCTAATTGCTGCCATGATGAATAAAAATAACCCGACACTGCTGAGCCCAGACGAGCTTCTCCTTTCACTTTTTTTTCACATTGTACAACAACTAATGATGCACCAGGTCCTTTTCTCTGAATGTTTAAACATTCAGCACATCCAAAGGTAGCAGATAATTGGAACAAGGTGACAATCCACGCTCCATAAACCTGGAGCCGTAGCGTTGGCTGCTCCACTCGTGATGGATGCTCATAAATATCAGCCTTAATGAAGGAAATGACTGCGGCGCCAATAAGTCACTTATTTCCTCATTACGCTGGTTAATTTTAACACTGCCTCTAAAATGCTCCCTCACCCTATCTGCTGCCAGTCACAGGTTTCCACCTGACTTAACATGAGGCTCAGTGCAGTGGACCTGCAGCTGATAAATGCCCTGGGTATCAATCTGCATACAGGGACACAGACGACATGGCGGTGGTACTGTCGGCTCAGGCTGGCTGACAAAGCCTGGGAGCCAGGGGACCATGTTGAACAAAAACAGATTCAAATCAACAATCTCTTAGAGACCTGCCAGGGCAATAAGCACTAGGTACATGGCCTGTTTGGATATGCAAGGAAGGATTGAGAAAGTGCAGAGTTTAATGATGGCGTACAGTCGTGCAGCTTTAAAAAAGTGGCCATGGACTTGTGGAATATTGACTGTGAGACCATTTCTTAGGAAACAGAGCTGTGCCAGTGGACCCTAGAGGCTGCCTTGTTTGTTAGACCCCACAATGCCAAGGTGCTGGACCACAAACAACATATTGATAATTTTGTGGTGTTGGTTCTGAGGTCATGGGGTTCTTGGTAGCATGAATCTACTCAGACAGTCTCCATGCAGACCTGCCTTTTAAAGCCCAGTGCAGACGACTAGAGTTTCTGAATCTTAGAATTGCTGTACTGCTTACATTACAATACTTTGTCCTTTGTCCCTGCCTGCTCTCATGTTAACATTGGGGTGCACAAACCACAAAACCTTTTTCAGACACAGTCTGATAACAAGACAAGAGAGATCTGTGACTGGTGTTGATAAGCACAATGGTCAAAACACAACAAGCAACAAAAGCAAGTTTGTGTGTCCACTACCTTGGACTGGGTATCATTTAAAAAATGATGATACCACTGCCAACACCAGTACCCTTAAAATATTTCTGATACTAACAGAGTGCTTCATTCAATACCCATAATGTGAAGAAGTTGGCAAACATTTGGTGGCATCTCAGCACGCCACACTGACAACTCCATCAAAGACAAAGTGTTCAACTTCAACAACTGTATGGGTTGCAAATGCTGCTGCAGTAGATGTGAGAGTCTGACCAGGGAGACACACACAGTGGCTAACTGCTAGCAACCCATGGCTAACATTATCTAACAGCAGTGGTTCCCAACTGGTGGGTCGCAGTTCAAAAGTGGGTCACTGGGCCATTCTGAATGGATCACAAGTGAATCTGAAATATGTCAAGTTTGTAAGAAAACATACTTTATTTTGAAGTGCAGTGAGTTTCTGGCACAGAGCTTTTATTTTGAAGTGTTATTTCATGCTGAAGAGTGAGTGACTAATGGAAAGCTACTGAACAGAGCCAGCAAACTAGCTCGACAGCATGGCCAAATGCAAGTATGATTCAGGAGAAATCTGGACCCTGGGTCTTGACCAGCTTGTAACCACTGATCCAATGGTTATTAACAAGTTTATTAACAGAGTTGAGCCGTTTCAGTGTTGTGGGGTTTTTTAGGACCTTTAAATGACTTGGTGTAGGATGTTAGCAGTGCTGCTGTGTTAGCTTGTGCTAACCGGGCAGATGTTAAATTGACTTTTCACTAAGAAAAAAGGCTTCAGAGACAGCAGCAACAGAAAGTAACCTGGGCAGGTGAGTTGCCTGTCTGAGATCAGACCATGCCACTGTAAAAGGATGGCTTTTTTGTTGATGTCTGACTCCGTAAGTCACTGACCAAGTGCCAGTTTTCAACGACTTCGGGGTGAGACAAGGTTGAACGAAGCAACTCACTGTGACAGATTTTGTGCCAACCCAGAGGTTTTTGCTCTGGATCGTAACATTTGTTTGGGGCAATACAAAGACTGAACAGGGCTCTGGATGTTTTGTGCGGAAAGCTGGCATTTTGGTGTGAGAGTGGTGAAGTTCAATGAGGGGAGGGTAAATGTAATAGGATTTTAAAGGAAAGGGCTAAAAGGTCATCATCATTGTTAAGATTTATCCTCTTGGGACTAAGAAGATCCATAATAAATTTAATTGAAATCTGGCCATCCCGTTATGAGCCAGGCTAACAGATGGCTGTGGGTATAGCAATGTTAGTCAGCTGGTCGACCATAACTACCACCGAAATATCTTCACATAGATTGCCATGGAATTTTGTTCAGGATAAATGCTAATGAATGAGAATCACACCAATCACAGTGACAATCCCTTGGCTCTTCCTTTAATGCCATCATATTTTTGTTTTCTCAGAGTGAAATGTCACAACAGCTTAATAGATAGCCTTTACATGTAGTATCGTTCATTACACAGTGATTTCTAATAATTTTGGTGATCCCCACTTTTAATGTAACACCATCACCAGGTCAAAATTTCAGTGGCTAAAAATTTGGTTTATGACCGAATACTTGCAAAACTAACAGTGCCACCTTTTCCTTTTGTTTGAACTAATTACCAGATGGTAGCATGCTAATACACAAAGCTAAGATGGTGAGCAATACTTGATAAACAAAAGCATGTTAACACTGTCATTGTGGGTATGTAGGCATTAGCATTTCAACACCATTCCTGTTTTAAAAGCTAAGTGATGTCAAACAAGGTTGTCAATGTATTAAGTGGCACTGCTGTGTCTCAAAACCACAACCCATTCCTGTCACTAGACTGACAGCTTACCTCAGCATCAATCCTTTGCAAACTTAAGTGGACACTGGAAGAGAAGGGCTCCTGAAAGGGCTCCTGAAAGATCAACCTGACAGCACCATACGCTTTTCCTTGCTGGGCCTCCTGACTGAGTTGGACATTACTATTTCACAGAGCCGCTTCACAGCCAAAGTCCTTTAAAACCACACATTCTTCCTCTCACATCTGCAGGATCACTGGGGACTTCTCATGGATTTTTTACAGGAGCTGAGATAGGCGGAGGGCAAAGATGGTGAGCGTCAGCAGTGTGAGTATCGGCTTTACATGGTGAGCACCCTCTCAGCTTTTCAGCAGGAGTCCTCCTCATTTGAAAAGCAGAGAGTCAGGAGGTGTCAGACTAATCCTTGACACTAAAGGAGTAAGATTGGCTGAACAAAAATGCAGGAAAAGGCTCTGCACGCACCAGGACTGGTAGACCGCTGAGTGAACTCCAGAATATAGGTGCTGGAGACACTGAAAGGACAGGGCTCAAAAACACACACTTCCATTTGTGATACTTGTGGATGAATGCACTGACATTCTCTCTCACGCTAACCTCAACATGAACTCTAAAAGAAATCTGATTTGACTCTCGAAGGACCAGTAGTTTTGCATGCTTTGCTGTGTATGCTTTACAGTTCTGCCAACCATTTCACAAAGCATACCATCCATACATTTGCTACTTTCCAGGCTTCTGCTGGTTTTGATTTGAGACTTGCTTCAATCGTCAATCATCAAAATGCATTTAGTTGCACCCACACCACTTCCGCTGTCTTCTTTGTGTTGCAGGAAATCAAATCCCCGGTGTTCAAACAGTGTTTCCCCTAGGACTTTTTTCCAGCAGTGGTGCTGTAGTGTGTGAGTTTTATTTTGCGCTGCCAAAAGATATTTAGCATGTCCACCGACATGAGAAGGACTTAAGACATACATTTGTACACAGTTCAAACTCTCAAATTCCATTTTGTAAAATGCTTTCCATATCCCATATGCTATAACATCATCCCTGCAAGTGGAGGCAGATGTAATATTTGACATCTTTTGTTCTAATCAATATTGAGACTCTAACATTGCTTGTAAAAACAACTGATGACTGTTAACAAGTAGGACACAGATACTATTTACCTAAATAAAAATATATCCAAAAAGTTTAAGAGGTTTTTAATTAATGATATCAGAAGCAAAAATCTGTTGTAATTGCCCCCAGTCTCACCTAATCAAACCTGTGTTTCCAGTCACAGCAACAAAGTTACCCATGTCGGTCATGTTGGCACAATACAGGACAAAAAACAGCTAAATGTGAACACAGTCAGAAAACTGCAGAGTATATCGTAGCCTATACAGAAGCGTTCAGTGTGGTGTGTGTGTGTGTGTGTGTGTGTGGCATGCGGGGAAAGAGACGTGTCTGCAGTCAGGACAGGCAGGTGAGCTGGATGACAAACCAGAAATGTGACTGTGAATGTTCAGCTACAGTTTGTCAGAACCACCAGAGAAGTGAATTTTGCAAAGCGAAGAGAAACTGTCTCACATTTTGTATCAACTGCTCAGCCTTCAAACCATTTAGAACGAATATCAGCTGATAATGATTGGTGGCAGATCAATTGTAGCACCCTTATTGGGAAGTTCAATTTATAATCCTTTCTCGTCCCTGACTCTGCCTGCTTAAAGTAGGGATCCGGAGTTAATTGTATATGGGGAGATTTTATACAGCAGCAGCACTTCTAAATGTATATAGGGTGAACACTGTGAAATTCACTGTCAAGTGTGTGCGGAAATTCACTTCTTTAGTTTGAAACATTGTTAAAGCCAGCTGTATTTTTCCATGTGTATGTGTTATGGTGTATGGCGCAGTGATGTTCCAAGGGAGTGAGAGCTCTCCTTTCTGTGAGGATCTTTAGGTTACAGGTGCAAACTCCCGGCGCCGATTGGGTGACTCTCCATGACATCGCTGCTGCGGATTGGCTAAGCTGGGGGCTTGGCGTCCAGGTTGGCCGCGATGACGCCGAGGATCAAGTATTGATCCTGCCAGCCCCGTGCAGTCTTGGGATCCCTCCCCAGACGACTTCACACCCATTCACACCTGGTCCCACCTGACCCTAACGACACACATGACGGCCAGGTGGGTTAACGACTCACATGTGACTTCAACGACACTGTAAGTGTTCACAACCACACCGAGTTTAAAGCCTGTTACCCAGCACCAGTCAGTTAGAACTGAAGAAGCTTCTTGGATGAGAGGCGAAATGTCTTTAATAATCGCAAGCCAGTTTAGTTGCCTACGATGTAGCACTCATGATTACCATGACCTGGATGACTGAGAATCTTCACCGACCTCCAGCTGTGGTTTGTTGTTTGGTCTTTAGTGTGTGTGTTAGCTTTGCGCTCTCTAACTGCGCTGTTTGAATATTGCAAATAGCTCTGCACTTAAGATTAATGAGTGCAAAGTCATAGGGGTGAATTGCCATTTTTGTTATCACATTACTTCTACTGTTTTTGTTTAGTTTGGGAGTTTGGCCCAGTATTGTAGTTTTATAGGTGGGTTTTGTTTTGTTTTTGTTTTGTTTTTTTTGCCATGGTTAAACCTGAAGTCATTGCTTCATACTGTGCACTAATTTCTAAATATTTTTTAAATAAAATAATTAAAACTTTTAATAAAGGGCCCCTTTACAACATTAGTTAATTATATATGACCGCATTTGTTGATATTGTATTTTAATGGTGCAGATTTCCTTAGACATTTGCAAGTAATCAAATAAAAAAAAACAACTGACACACATTAGACCTGGGGTTGTGGGGAGTTCTAGGGGTCTGGGCCAATTTACTTAGCCATGAGTGTGCAGAGTCCAATTCCCAAAAAAAATGGGGGCATTGTACATTTCTGCAAACCTCAATATGTTACATTTGTACCTTTCAAACGTATCATGTCAATGTTTCTAAAGTGACATAGCTCTAAATACATGTATATAAACTTAATTTCTCATCAGGAGTTGGAAGGAATGGTGGAAGATCTGACACCTAAGCGAGATGGCTACCAATGCTGCAGACCACTGTTCAAGACAAAACAACATAACTTGTTGTTTTTTGGGAGATACTGGCAGCATTTCCAAGTGTAATAGTGCCACCAACACTTCGTATTGTAAGGCGAAACACAATCTTTTCCTAACCGTAACCAAGTGTTTTCAGTACCTAAACCTAACCACATGTTAACCACAGCAACCTCACCATTGTTTAAACATAAAGAAATGTGAAGTTTTAACATTTCTGATATATAATAATATACAAATGTGAAGTATCTGTGCAAAAAATAAATGGTCAATAGTATATGGACTGCACTTGTATAACGTTTTTCTAGTCTTCTGACCACTCAAAGTGCTCTTACACGACATGTAACATTCACCCATTCACACATGTGGCCAAGGCTACCATACACAGTGCCACCTGCTACTTAGTAAGCATTAACATACACACACAAAATCAAGTAACACAGGACAGTAACCTTAAATTCATCCTAGTGTTAGCCAAGTCCAACAAGACGGTCCAAACCCTTAATAAAGTGAGGATCGTCAATGTGTGCCGCATTTTGCTTTTTGTGTAATTATTAAAAATGACCAACAGCTGCCTGTGCAAGCATGTACAAAAGAGCACAACCCATCTTGCCCAACTGTAAACACACACACACACACACAAGCAGAAACAGGTATCCATAGACAAGATATACACAATCTTATTTTTATGTCTACCATCATGCCAACTTGCACAAAGACATCAGAGCCGAGCAGCTGCTTCTGTTGAGGAACTGAGAAGAAAACAACTCTTAGAGCAGCAAGAGATTTTCATTTTTTTATTCATTTGCTAGGTGGTCTGTCAAACACTGGCCCTGGGGGGATTAGCCCCTTTGTGGGTGATGACTCAATGCGTGTAGCCTCGCTGCATGGAAGAAGAGCCGGCCACATTGTTTACAGATCCACGTTTTGCAGCATGACAGTGTCAAGCAATATCCCACCCCCACCCCGCCTGTATGCTTCTCAGTAAAGCCTATTACATGGCCTGTAATCAATTTTAAAAGGTTGAATGGTATGAAAAGCAATTACATGGCACATGTGTCCACTGTCAGGCGGCTGGCGAGGCTGCAGTTTGAGAGGTGGGCTCCCCAGTGATTACAGAGCATAGATCTGGAGCTGTGTCAGTTATAGGTTGTTTCTGTTAGATCCTCCTGTTACACCAGAGGCCCAAGCAGCCTTACAGGCCTGATTGACTGAGACAGCCCCTGACAGTTATTGACAGGCTGCTGCACTTCCCAGAAAGGGCAACAGAGAGAGAGGGAGAGAGATTGGGAAGCAAATCCCCATGTTAGGGCTGCTCACATATCCTGTTTCTGCTTAGTCTCAAGGTGGGATGCTTTCCCTCGTATTATTTGAAGGTGTTTCTTATGAACTGATGGGTCGATATTGGCTGTTTATTAAATATCAAATATCTGCCACTCATGATATCCTCTGCTGAGACTCTTCTTCAATTACCCTCCATAAGAACAATAAAACATGTTTTCTCTTTGAACATTTCACTCTATTCATCAGTTTACAGAAACTTTTTGACATTATTAAAGGCTTCTGTTGCTGCTCTATATAACCTACAGCTGACTGATAGCACACAATATGTCTTGAGCCTGGAAAGTTTAGGAAAGCCTCTTTTCTCATAAAAATCCTCTGCTGCTCAGAAAGTGATAGGTTTAATATTTACAGAGGTTTGGAATAAATAAATGTCAGAACCCAAACAGCTCCACTGCATTTATTATAATAGTATGTTGGGAAAAATCCTGCATCAAGTTCTGTAAGTGGCCTACACAGTGACTGCATCCCCAACTTTAAGGTTAGGGGTAAATACAGGCATAAAGAGGATGAAGAAATTTAGAATCTGTGAAACCAAAACAAATTTAATGTTCTAATGTGACTACACTGATAACTGATTAACCCTTTGAAAATGGGGTCGTTGTTGTTTTTATGACCCTGTTTAAAATTGATCTAAAATTAAGGAATGCATGCGATGATGTCATTATGTTATGCTACTGTCTACAAGCAATAGACAAGACAGCAGTCTACAAGACAATGAAAATGCTAGTGGTGGGGGGAAAAAACTGATACAGCATAGAATAGCGTATCGAACATATCGTATTGGGACTGAAGTATCATGATGCTATCGTATCATGAATCCCGTGATGATCAACACCCCTAGAAAATGCACGGTGATAACACAGTATTTTCCTGCCATAACTGCCCAAGATTGTTGTTTACACGATTATGTTTCAAATCACTCTAAAATAAAAAAAACTCTAATAGCTAAAGAGTTTATTTTTTTGCAGCAGGAAGCAAAAATTTCTGTCTTCTGCGCCATGACATTGTCCACTTGTGATGATGTCATTACATTATACTGCTAGCGGTCCAAAAGACGGTGAAAACGTGTGGTGTAGCCAGAGGCAGAGAAGCAGGTAAATAGGAATGGCTATTGTATCTTTATTTTTTTCTACTAAACACAATTTCAATACTTTTATCAGTTATTGTGGTTTATTAACTTACATAATGTTTTAGCTTTTAGGTTGTACAGATTTAGGGGCTTTGTAATACCAAAAAAAATTCAGTGTAGTCACTGGGGAAATATTTCTACTGCAGATGACACTATCAAAACTGCTTTGCATTCTGCTCTAAAAATGAGCATATATAAAAATAAATAAAAAACTTAACAAAAAATTGCTCAAATAGTTCAAATAACTTAAGGAGTGTTAAGAAATATTCTAATCATGTTTCTACATTAAAAATCTTTTGGACCAATATATTTTGGGTGTTTATTTTTTCATATTTGTTGAAAAAAAAAAAACCCTTCAAATTTCTGTGTTTTTTAAATTTATGACATTATTTCAACATTTTTATCAATAATTATGGTTTAATGACTTTCATAGCCTTTTAGCTTAGGTTGTAAAGATTATAGGGAAATAATGCATTTAAAAATACTGACATCACAATTAGCAAAAATACCAAGATATGCACTGGCAGGCTGTCTTTATGGCAGAGGTACAAGGGCAAAGTGTAGGGCAGACAGCAAATATCTGACTTTTAGTAACAAACTAGAGATCAAATGAATAGAATATGTAATCTCAGAGAACAACAACATCTGCACACACATGGCCCAATGCTACGTTTTGGTCTGATGTTATTTGGAGAAGAGGAGGAAGTTATGGGACTGATACACTCAAAAACTATGGAATGCTAGAGGACATAGTCACTGTCAAATACACACTGGCTATGCTTTTAAAAGATGGCAAGCTCTGAGAGCAGATTGACTGCTGTTGGTTTTGTCACATTTTTACAGTGCCAGTAAGTGAATATTTGCAATTTCCCTGAAAGCTAGTGTGGTATACCATTATAACTATGCCATTACTGGTCAACCATCACTTGCTGTAAATGTCGACACTCAACCAGACACACCATAACAACCAGCATTATTGGAGGAAATGGACAAATCAACACCATTAGTATCTACAGAAGGGCTGAGAAAAGCCAGTCAAACAGCTTCAGCCACATTTGAACCTGCAATCTACGGTACATTGTCATAGAATCTCAACATCTTCAACCCCTCAACACCCCCTGGAAGGTCTTATTCCAGCTTAGCATATTTTCCATGTTGACACACTGACAGGTGAAAATGTGTGAAACCCTGGACGATCGCAGACTGTGTAGCATGTGCTACATGTTTTCACGAGACAAGGAGAGATATTTCCACATCAACAGGCGCTGAGGTGTTGTCTCAGGTCTATGAGCCATTTCAATCATCTATGTGCTCTGGCTTCATTACTCTGTGCAGTTGGTGAAAATACTGTCAGCATCAGCAGTTCAGTTAGGTGTTGATTAGCACATTAGAAATAGAAAACATTTCTGTGACTGAAAGTCAGAGTTCATGCCAACACCATAAGATGTAAAATATGGAATCCTAAAAAGTACAGGATTAACTAGATTTAAAAAAATGAAATCAATAATCATATGAATCCATTGTGGATAATAAAAATTAAATAATAATGATAATGATAATAAGAAGAAATGATTGCAACTTACTTATTATGAAATTTCTTTTCAAGGTCTATTTTCCTAATAACTTGTTTTCATTGACTTTTTTTTCTGAGATTCCCCATTTCAAATGTCATCATTAGATAATGGCAATCATACTTTTAAGTTTGTTTGGTTTGTTCTTTCATGTCACAAAGATGCATGGGACAGTGACAACACCACTCTCATGAAAAGTGCCATTAGGATATAAATTGTTTTATTATGATATATTACATTCTATTATAAAATTGAAAGTATCATAATAACATAAAAACTGCAATTATGACAGGGACAGTGCCATAATGTCATAAAATTGTGTCATTATGAGAGAAAAAAAGTGCCACTATGAAAGAAAAAGTACCATCATGACATAAATTCAAATTAAGAAAAATGTTAAAAAATAATGAGAACGATTGTGGCATAAAAACTTTAGTTATGATATAAAAAAAATGCCATTTTGACATAAAAAGTGCCATAAAAGTGCTATAATAAAAAAAAACTATCATAACATAAAAAGGTAATAAATTCATAAATTCATTCATTCATTTTCTGTAACCACTTGTGCTGTTAGGGGTCGCAGGCGTGCTGGAGCCTATCCCAGCTGACTCTGGGCGAGAGGCAGGGTACACCTTGGTAAGGTTGCCAGACTATCACAGGGCTGACACTTAGAGACAGACAACCATTCACACTCACATTCACACCTACGGGCAATTTAGAGTCACCAATTAATCTAACCTGCATGTCTTTGGATTGTGGGCGGAAGCCAGAGTATCCAGAGAAAACCCACACTAACATGGGGAGAACACGCAAACCCTGCACAGAAGGGCTCCCCGACCCTGGGTTCGACAATGTGACAGTGCGCCAGTGCTAACCACTGCACCACCGTGCCGCCCGACATAAAAAGTTCTATTATAAAATATAAATTACCATCATGACAGGACAGAAAGACTTTTTTTTAAAGAGAAAAAGTGCCATAATAACATGAAAAGTGTCATTAGGGCACAAGAAGTGTAATAAATATGTCATTATGAAATAAAAAAAATGCTGTGATGACATAAAAAGTTGTATTATGGAATTAAGGTACCATTATGTCATAAAAAGTGCAATTTTGACACAGATAGTGTTGCAAAAAATTAAACTACGAAAAAAATACTATAATAACAGATAAAGTTCTATTATATAATTAAACTTACCATCATGACAGGAAAAAATCCAATTAAGAGAGCATAAAAAAACATAAAAAGTGCCATAATGACATAAAAAGTCCCATTATGACACAAAAAGTGTCACGAAATGTATCATTATGATATAAAATGGTATTATGACATAAAAGGTGCAAATGTAAAATAAAAAGTGTAGAGAAATAATAAGTTCTATTATAATATGACAAGTTCCACTACAACATAAAAAGTGCCATTTGACATAGAAAGTGCCTTTAATGGGCCATCTGAAAGAACAAGTGCCATTCTAATGTAAAAAGTGCAATTATGAAATACAATGTGTTATTGTGACATAAAAAGTGGTTATATCATATTGGGTTTTGCTAAACAAATTGCAACTACATGTCACTAATATATATATATATATATATATATATATATATATATACATATGCAACAATATATATATATATATACATAACAATTTCATCCTCAAAGGTGATCACAACCGTAAATACTACGCAGTTTATCATGTTACCTCATTTCCCCAGGTGCTAGCTCCCTTAAAAATAAAAATAAAAATCCCTATTAGCATTACAGTTCACTGAAAAATGGCTTGTTAGCACTGTTAGCAGTCCTAATGGATACCGATGGTTCTACCAGTAAGCCGCAGGCTCATCAGCATTACATTTGGGTCTCATGTATAAACATGAGGTGTCTGCTGTCCTAATCCTCACAATACTGCTGAATCAATCCGCCCTTTATTAGACTTCAAGCCACTGTAGAAATGTTGTTGCCAGAAATACTGATGACACTGATTTACATATTACTACAAAATCTATCCCTGCCATGGATTGTCTTGTAGCTAACCTTGCTTTTATGTATCACAGGCTCATCAGATTAAAAATTAATCCCACGGCATAAAACAGGGAAAGACAGGCGCAGATAGATGTCTTGTCAGGTTGTTTGACTTGTAGACATCAACACAAGCCTTGTGCTTTGAAGAACATGTCTGTTATGTAATCTTATAAAACAAATCAAATTCATTTTATGCTCTAATGTCCCCTGTTTGATGATCCAAGGTGTTTGAAAAGCATTTTGTAGCCAAGTTAATTTGCTTCTAGTAATTTCTCTCAGTGAGATGATAATCAAAGGCTTCAAATATGTTTCATTCATTTTTATGCTGGCTAGAAAAAACATAAAGAATTAGGACAGTGACATACTTTTATGATGTGTCGGCTCTGTACTGCTGCACTGAGTGTGAGGATAAAACACTGACTCTGCTTTATTTGACCATGTAACATCCCTTTTAGATGAACAGTGAAGACATTGTAGCTCTTTCTATACATTGTCCCCCAAATCTAGGGGACAGAAAGTAATGTGACATGTTAACTTAAATTTAAACTAGAATTACCAGCTCGTGGTTGTATGCCTACGCCAAACAGTCAAGTTGCAGTTTACATCCTCGTCAAGTTATTGACCATATGTGTTGAAGACTTTAAAGGAATTAAATAAAAGGTATTAAGTGTAATTTTTTTGGCAAATTGTGAATGCTTCACACACATCTTTTATCCAGTTACACATTTGTGTGGAATTTTGTCATAATTAGTGTATGAATTCTTGAGTTATGGCTAAAAGCACGTTTTGTATGGTCTCAGTGACACAGTGTCACATTGATTACCAAAATCTGACCAGTTCATCCTTGAGTTCAAGTGGACGTTTGTGCTAAATTTTAAGTAATTCCCTCCCAGGACTGAGATAATGGGTTCACAAGAATGGGACGGATGTATGTACAGATGGACATTAGAAAGGATGTATGAACAACCTGAAAACATGACATCCTTTGTACCCATCTATCTATCTATCTATCTATCTATCTATCTATCTATCTATCTATCTATCTATCTATCTATCAAAAACTGACATAGAATTCTTATTCAGGTCTATACTTTTTCTTTGATCAGTTTTAAACTTCACTAAATATTATTTTTTTATCCTGGTAAAAATATCCTTGTTACAATGGAAATACATTTCTTTTCTTAGTAAGAGTTAAATAAACAGATTGATGCATTAAATGAGAAGCTAACGCCAGGATGTGATTAGCTTAGCTTAGCATAAATACTGGAATTAATGGGAAGCAGCAGGCCTGGCTGTGTCCAAAGTTTCAAAAAGTGCTTAACCAGCACCTCTAAAGCTCACTAATTCATACAAAACAAGAAATGTAAATACAATAAGTGTGGTGCACTTAAAAAGGTCGTTTTATTCCATCCATCCATCCACCCATCCATTTTCTCTCACTTATGCAGCAGGCAGCAGGCTAATCAAGGTATACCAGACACCCTTATGTCCAGCAATGTTTTCCAGCTGGGGGATCCAGAGATGTTCCCAGGCTTGTAGTCGCTATCTCATTCTTTTGTTCACCACCAAAAGCTTATGACCCTCATAGGTGAGGGTTGGTAGGTAGATTAACAGGTAAATCAAGTGTTTTGACTTTTGACGCAGTTCCCTCTTTACTATAACAGTCCGGTGTAATGCCCACATCACTGCTGATGATTTTATTTCAATCATGAACAAGTACTGGATATACTTAAACCTCTTTGCTTGGAACAACAGCTCACTCCCAACCCAGAGGGAGCCATCCACTGTCCTGACTCTCATCCAAACCACTTCACACACAGCAAACAGCCCTATTGTGTGCTGGGGGTCACAGTCTGAAGAAAACAACAGAACCACATCGTCTGCAAAGAGCAGCGATGCAATTCTGAGATTCCAAAACAGGACACTCTCCTCCCCCAGGCTCTGCCTTAAGATCCTGTCTAGGAATATCACAAATAGTGTCTTTGACAAGGGACAACCCTGGCAGATGCCAACACCCACCAAAAAAGTGTTTTATTTAGTTCCGAGTATACTGATAGTTCTCACTTTGGTTGTATAGGGACCAGATGGCTTGTAGCAACATCCTGGTACCCCACACTCTTGCAGTACCTCCTACAGGACTCCTTTGGGGACTACATTGTTAAAATTTTGCATACAGAAATAACAACTCCTTAATTGCCTTAAGAAATGTTAAGCTTTGAGCAACAGTTAAGAAGAAGCTACTATGGATTCTTTGTTGAGTGATATTGGCGTCCCAAACAGAAACATAAAGAAAATGTGTGATTGCACAATGAGATGAAAACAAAATGCTGTCTGATTATAAGGCTTAAAAGGAGCAACAAGAACTAAATGTTCACGTACTAAGATGCAAACACCTTAAACCACAATTAGAAGCTGGAATAAGGAAACTCATATCCTAATCAAGTGCATACCCTACTCAAGGAGTTTTATGATTAAACCTAAAGTTGTCAATAATCTGTACAGGTATACAGGCATCTCTTTAGGTCTGTGTGGTCTGCCCACGTAGAGTGCACCACATTTAAATAAAAACAGACACAAATCAAATATCACAGAGACAATATCTCCCTAAACTCAGACAGTTGTACCTTGTTTGAAAATGCGAAAAGGTCTGCAGCCCCTTCAAAGTGGAACGTGTCTGGCCGACTGAATGGCTTTGATCGCTCTTTCAACGACGGCAAATGCCTTAAGCATTACCTGTGCCGTCTCCTGGCACATTCAAATTGAAAGGCCAGAAACTAATTACCAACTGTGACTGCCTGACAAAGCTCCAATTCTAACTCATTTTCCCTGTCAAACAGAGAGAGGGGGCGGATGTGAGAGCTTGTCAAACTCAAGACTTACTCTGCATAAGTCAGCCCCCTACGTTTAAACTCTAACTGTCCAGCTCACTGCTGTCTCCTGATGTGAGAAAAGAGCACAGCGGCTCAGCAGTTGTGAGGTAAATTGAATCTCAAAAGACGAGAGCCATACGGTTGGGGCTGATTTATTTACAAGCTGGCTGATGAGGGCCACAGAGGGCCCACACTGGGATTCAGGGGAAATGGCCTCTAAACCCGAGCTGAGGCGGCTCTGATAAATCTTATTTAACACTCTGCTTTATACTGCGGAGAAAAACTCAAGGTGCTTCCACCACAGTCACACAATCACAGATACAGACAGAGCCCTGATACTCTCTATGCATTAATGCAGCCCTTTAACTCTGCTGAATTTGTATTTTTAGTTTCCATTGTGGCACAACAGTTATCTGTGCATGCTGTTTTGTAGTCTACATAACATTTAGTTTTTCAGGGTCATTGGGCTTGAGTTTATGTAAGTGTTCACAGGGTGGGAAGCGAACAATCCTGACAGGTCTATCACAGTCTCAAATGCACTGATCATGTGGTTAAAGACTTGGATTGTAAAAGACAACCCTGAAGTCTCGTGCACACATAGAGGAATCAAACCTCTGACCTTTTAGCTCTCAGATGACAGTACTAACCACCACAGTACTGTTTCTTTTGCTCTGGGCCAAAGGGAAAAAATAGATACATTGTTCCCTCATAGTTACAATTATGTATTCACACTTATTAAAAAAACAAAACAAACTTGGAGTCACATGGACTGTACACTATGCTGGACTTTGCTGTGCTTGAATCAACTGTCATATTTCCTGGTTTTTACAAAGACCTCATGAAGACATAGGTAGTTAAGTATATTAATGGGTGAAACTGCAACAAAATGTCATTCGTAATGAACAATGACAGGGAAGTTGAAACAGGTGTCTTGTAAGGTAAAATCTCTGTTTGTTTGTTTGTAGGGATGTAAATTTCTGTCTGTTAATTTTTCTGTCATTTGGTCCGCCGCTTTGGTCCAGACTGAAAAAACTCAACAACCACAGGGCGGATTGGGATGAAATTTTTAAAAAGTCACATTCTCCATAGAAGTAATTCTACTAAGCTTGGTGACCCCTTGACTTTTATTCTAGAACCCCCAGCAGTTAAAATTTCTTATTTATTCTGTGAAATATCTAAAGATTTACAACAAAGATAGGCACACAATCTTTTAAAGACATTCATGGTCTCCATAGAGTTAATCCTACTGAGTTTGATAACCCCTTAAGTTTTAGTCTAGCACCACCAGCAGGTCAGATTCTTTACTTATCTTTACTTACTTTACTTACTTTACTTGAGATGTGAAATATCTCAAGATCTAGAAGAAGATAGGCACAAAAACTTTCAGACATTTATGATTCCCAGAGGATTAATCCAGCTGACTTTGGTGATGCTCTGATCCTCTAGTACCACCATAAGGTTATCATTTATGTTTTTTCATGAAAAGAACTGCCTGAGTGCCATGACATTTGGTCCAAAATTTATGTTCTCCTCAGGATGAAAACAATATGTTGGACTTTAAATCTATAATCATCACCCGGTCAAAATTTTATCTCAATGCACCAATGCACCCTTAATATAGCCTCACAGAGGGGCTAGAATGTCTATAGACTTTCAGCTTTGCATAATGACAAACAGTCAAAATACATGGAGCATGAGACAACCTCAACACACATCTGTTTAAACCCCTCTTCATATTCTATTGTATCAGGAAAAATCCCTGCACTTGTGCTGGCATGCATATGTGGTAACCAAATGCTCTTACATAATTATATAGATTACTTAAGAGATTGCTTGCTTGACAGTTCCAATTATCAGCACAGGGATTGTGCAAATGTGATAGTGGTTCCCTTTTGAATTTATTATAATGTCACATATCTAGTATCACGCAGTCCTATGGGTGGTCTGGTTTGTGTTGGCACCATGAATTAATCACAGCATATGGAGACCACCCTTTTAAAGCAGCCTCTGTGCAGGTGTTTGGTCCACAGCAATGTTCCAAACCTACCCCTAACAGTAGCACAAGTAGAGAGGAGTCACAGACTCATATGACTCAGGAAAATCTTAACATTTCTATTCATAAAAAGAGTATGCAATAAATTGTAATGAAACAGTAGAAAAGAATTGAGTATTAGTACATTAAGTATTCACTAGAATGTATTTAATACTTGGTGGACAAACCTTTGGTTGCATGCAAGCTTCAAGATGCTTCCCCGTATGAGGAAACTAATGTCTCACAGTGTTCAGATAGGATTTTGGCCCATTCTTCCACACAGACAGTCTTAATCTACAGTATTCCACCAGTGAATCTTAATTTTTATTTAGTTTCTTCCACAAATGTTCTATTAGGATTGAGAATGATGATTGGCTGGGCTGTTCCCACGCCTTTATTTTCTTCCTCTGGAACCAACTGACATTGTCTTTTGCAGTATGTTTTGTTGTCCTGCTGGAAGGTCCACCTGGATAGCAACAGATTCTTGTCAAGAATTTCCTGTGGCATGGCTCCATTCTCCATCTCCATCTTCCCTTTGATTTTTTGGATTCTGCTGGTGCCAAAGAAGAAGAGCAGCTTCATATCATGATGTTTCCACTATTAAGCATCACTTTGGATGAGGTATGTTTAGGGTTATATGCGGAGCCATTTTTTCTCCAAACATGGTGTATCGTATTGTTGCCAAAAAGCTTGTTTGAAGTTTGCGACGCAACATTTGGATAAGCCTTTTGATTACTGTGAGAATGTAGAGTGGTCAAAAGAGATGAAAATCAAATGGCAACAATAGGACACCCCATGTTTGGAGGAGAAATGGCTCTGCATATGACCCTAAAAATATCACACCTACATTGAAGTTTAACGGTGGAAGCATTATGTTATGAGATCAACCTTTCAGCAGGATAAGGATCCGGAACATACTGCGAAGGAGACTGTCTATTGGTTCCAGAGAAAGAAATAAAAGGTGTTGGAATGATCAAGTCGATCATCAGACTTACTCCTGGGAGAACATTCATAGAAGGAACTGAAGATCAAGAATCACCAAAAGCCCCCCAGATTCTTCTCGATGTAAAGACTGCCTGAGTTGCAGTGTCTTATGTGGAAGTGAATCAGAGGAAACTGGTAACTTTGCCTTGTACATAAAGAACTGGCCAAGATGAAGGAAAATCTTAATTTGTTCCAAAAGCCGATATGCCAATCTTCCTGCAACGAAGCATTTCGTCTTTCTGCTGTCAGCTCCATCTCATTGATTTATGAATATATCATTTAGTAATTGATTGGACGGTTTGCTGGAGGCCCTTGTTAATATTTCACTTGACCTCTCACCAAATTGGAGTTTATCATCTCTGACAGATGACTTGGCTGTGTGAAGGAATGCGAGATGTGGAATGAAAGCTGTTGCTCCCCTCTCCATTTCATTAAAAATGCAACACAGAACCTGCCGGAGGTGAGGCGTAATGAGCGGAAGCAGGCACCTGGGTCCTCAATGGCTCCTATTCATATAGGCTACGGCAACGCTTTGTCTGGGAAACCTCATATTTTCCATGCTTCATCACCAGGGGTTAGCGCATATCTTTTCCTAGGGAATATAATTAAGATCCAATTGGCAGAAGGCTTTCCATACAAATAATCGGATTTCACTGGCCTTTGTATGAACAAAGAATATTTATGGATTTGCAATGCATTGTATACTGTATGTAGTATGTATGTGCATGTATAGTACTGTATGTATGAAGTGTGAAAATGTAATGTGTAGTACATTCACGTGCATGTAAATGATATGTTATCATGAAGTATGTAGGAGGACTTATCATGTAATATATAGGCCGTGTGCCTCCATATCCATAAAAATGTGGGTAATTCAATCTTCATTAACATCCATTATGAGCTGCATCACATTACAATTTTGTAAAATGAGATCGTATCATGAGGCAGGAGGAGGAAGGAGAACTGATAGGCCTGTTTTGAAGTGTTCCCCCCAGCAGGGACGGGATGGTTACAAGCGGGTAGATATTATCTCCTCTGACACCCATTGTGCAGCTGACTCCCTCTGCAGAGGCACAGGCCTGGAAGCATTGTTGGAATTGATTTAGTGAACGGAGCCCAATCTTTGGACACTTTGCTGCTATTGACTGCGGCTTCAAATCAGAAATTCGAACAGAACTCAGTCGGGGATTTAATTAAAACTCAAAAGAGGGAATGACTGACATTGCGGACAGGGTAGTTGCGAGAAATCAATTGTGCAATGCAAATGAGTTTCAAATCCCCCCCTTTGCCTTCTGCTTCCATTAGTTATTTATCTTTTTTTTTTCCCTCCTCCACGATTCTGTGCTGCATTTTTAACTGGGGGCACAGCTCTATCTTTATTCAGCAGTTAAGAAGATAAGCAAATGTTTTTAAGCCCATTACTAAAATGTGTGGCATTAGGATTGGATTGCCACCCCATTTTCATGTAATTCAAAAAAAAGCCTGTCAAAGATCCAATTACTGCCGATATAAAAAGGAGATCTTTAAAGGGAAAATCCACCCTTAAACACTTTGACATCAAATGAAACAGCTATTGATGATGTACCCTGTGTGTCTGGGTCCACTTTGTTGCTTGCTGGTGTATTTTTTTTCCTTATTTTTATGGATAACCAGCCAAATGTAAATGAGATGTCAAGATATTTCCAGCACAGCTAGCGCAGTTTGACAGCAGAACATAATTCAGCTATCGGAAACATCAACAGCAAACGTCAAGTTTTGATCTCAGTCCCTCAGAATGAAAGCAGTAGGTGCTATCTAGAGTTGTCATTGTGCACCAATGTTAAAAAAAATCATAGAGGGAGGAATGTATCCTAGACAGGTGTGTGTTGGGGGGGGGTTGGGGTGTGGGTTATTCCTATCCCTAACTATTCCCATTACTCTCTCCACATTGGAGGCCACTAACTGAAGACGAAGTAGATGAGCTAGGCTGAGGAGAAGGGAGCACACCAAAAAGGCAAACATTACTGTCGCCTGGCAACGCCAGCCCACAATTTTCGCTTTGCTTATTGTAGTCTGGCAGGGCTGAATAGGCATATTGCTCAGGAGAAAAGTAATTTCAACTCAGCTGTACAGAGAGAGAACAGATGATTGACAGTTCTTCTCTTTGCTCAGACATTAGCAGCAACTTCTCATTGGATGAAGGAACATATGTCTGAGCTGCCATTGGTTTCTGCTTTGACTGTCAAGTAAAAAAATACAAAAAAAAAAACATGGTGGCTGTCCTGGAGACATTACAGGTGTAACAATGCATCATTCTGAATTGATAAATCAATTCAATAACCAATGATCAAGTGTTATCAATGCAAAGTGAAAAAATCGACACACCTTTATTTTGAAATTCTGTGTCACCATCAAACAGCAGCAGAGAAAAATGGCAAGCGGCCAAAAGAAAGATGATGAGGACAACTTTATTTACTCTGGAATAAATCAGCAATGTGGAAATATTTTTGATTTTGCAGAAAATACAGGTCAACAGATAAAGCACATGCCATATACCAACATTGTCTTTATGAAATAAAATACTCATGTCGAACCTGCCTGGCCATGCATCTCACTCCGCTAACTTCTTGCAGCAAGAAAGCAACATTAGCTGCTCTGTTTCAACAATAATGAGCTGAAAATACATGCACACCAGCTGAAATTCAACCGTGCTCTTCTATCGGAAGATGCAAAGGACTTTTAACAATGGTGAATGGAGACAAGTTTAAATAATACATGTAGTTTGTTAAGCTAGGAGTAGAGGAAAACTCTGCTAGCCGCTAGGCTTATTTATGCTATGTAAACATGCCTAAGCTAATAATGCGTGACTACCAAAAACAACAGTTTTGTCTATGAACCTTGACAGTTATCACTGAGCCGAAATGTATACTTTTGTTAAATTGTAGCTAATTCATGTGTAATGACTGCTGGGAGGAGTTTACCTTCAGGGCTTTAAGCCAGATAACCCTGAAGTTTTAGTGAAAAGATGATGGTTTGGGTTAAAATGAAAAGATTTCCACCAGAGAACTTATCCAGTGTGCTGTTTTATGTGTATTAGTTGAGTCAATTTAAAGTAACTTTTACTGCACTTAAACAGTTGCAATTATTTGCTATCATGTATGGGTTGTTTTTATCTTTTATGGCCAAACGCAAAAAAGAAAGAGGTAGAAGCTTCTTCTGTAACAGACTGAGTTACATACGCATATGACATCATATCGATTGCAAGCCCCTGAATTACATCAAATTAAAACCGTATCATGGCAGTCTTTGGTAAAAATTGTATCATACAAAGAATTAATACAATATCATATTGTGATGAAACTGTCATGTGTCACGTGACACACGACACGTGCCACCCCTAGCACACACAGGACGCATTGTGCTGCAGCTCATCAACAGACGACCACAAAAAGTTATTACTACTTTTCCTGAAAGATTTGTATGTCCTCTTGCATTGCCTAAAAATCATGTGTGGACACCCACTAATTAAACTTGATTTCTCACTTGAAGAGCCAACCTCCAGAGCTATGACTCACCAGGCAATATCTTTTTGGCTATTGTCTTGATAATGATGGGACCATTTAGTGCAGGATATTTCTTAACTTTGACAGTTCTCTTTTTGCATCCATGTTGAGGAGGGGAGTCATGCTGCCATAGGAGCAGATAAAAAGAGCTGCTACAGGAGATGGTATGTACACACAGAGAGGGAGTAGGGGAGGCGAGGCTGGAAATAGGACAGCGGCGTAAAGTGCCACGAGGCGGCGCGTCCAGGAACGCTGACACACATCTAGGTGCCACTGGTGTGGGGTTGTATATTGAAAATACTGGGGGCATATTTTCTGATGCATGGCATTCACCACTGGTGTGTTATAGCCTTAAAAAGATAATAAAAGTCCTCCAAGTCTGGATATCAGTTTCATACATATGTGATACTGTAGTGTGGCAATGAAAAAACTATTGGCCAACTCATCAACTCCGATTCTCAATCTTCTGTGAATTGAACCTCATTTAATTTTTAGCTAGCACACTGCACATTGATATTTTAAAGGGTAAGTTTGGTACTTTTTCAACCTGGACCCTACCTTCCCATGTTTTTGTGCCTACTGTGACTAATCAGAACAATAATTTTTGACATTGGTCCAGTACTGAGAGAGAGCGCTGCAGCTGGCAACAGCAAAACAGGCTGCAATGTAATCATTTAGGGCATGTTCACACTGTCAGTTTACGCCCAGCAAAAGGGTTTGTGCTGAAAAATATCCTAATTAGCCTTTAGAGGGTATCTTAACACAGTCACAGTAATTTATTAGACTCAGCTGAGTGTGTCAGGGTTCCAGTGCATTATTTTTAATTTATGAAGGGAGGAGACACATTTGTAAATGCAATACTAAAAAGTAAAAATTTAGTGATTCCTTTCTCTCTTTTTTTTAAATTTATGAATTAATTCCTCATATAATAAATGAATATAGAAAAACCCATAGGCCATGAATCTGAGAAATATTTTCTTTCCCAGCCAAGATTAATATTTTACATGTGGTGTATGTGAATATTTATATTGCCCTAATGAACTGAAGATTTCTTTTCTTTCTCTAGTGTTAAATAGTAACTGAAAATAAATGTGAAATGAAAATGCAATTAAATTTTACATTGCAAAGGAGAAAGAATAAGAAAATTAATCATTAATTGGCCAATTTAACGATTAATGTTCCTTAATATATCATTTGAATGCAAATGTTATTCATTGATCTATAATTACTTTTTTAAATGTATCAGTTCTGTGACTGTGATTCATAACTTATTTTTTCACTGCCATGTTCAACACTTTGCTTGGCTCAATCCATTCTCTGTAGCTGATGTTGTGTAATACACATACATATATGTGTACATTATATTGAAAATATCCCAAATGACTGCGTTGAATAATTACTTAGAACATAATCAGTCTAACACTGCTCATCTTTGGGGAAATAATGACAGAAACTCATCCATGTTGTTGATGCTGATGTGCTTGAGCCAGAACATACAGCTCAGTGAGGTTCCTGCTGGTGGCCCATTTCTAGCTAAATGCTCATTATCATAAATATGTGGTGAAAGTTATTTTCATTGCTATTGCCATGCAGATTCCTAATGAATAATGTCCAGTGAAAAGGGCCAGCCTTGACCCTTGTCACCTTCCCGGCAGCTAATAGTGCGTAATCATTGATAATTGGCAGCCAGCAGCATTTACAAAAGGGCCAGTGATTAATGCTAATTAAGAATGGAAAATGTGTGTGTATGGTGTGTGGGTGTGTTGTCATGTGCGAATGAATACTTGTGCATCTGACCTTGCCTGTTCTCTGAGCCCGGTCCCAGCAGCTGAGTTCAGCCCTAACAACCAGCCTGCTGCAATCAAATATGCTGTTTCAAAGGCGGCCTGGCTGCAGCCTGCCTGCTTAAACACTGCTCCTGCATCAGACATGGAGTAAGAAAGAAAAGCTGACAGAGAGAGAGAGAGTGGAGGGGTTGGGGGGTGGGTGGTGGGGGTAGATCAGTCTCTGAATGCCCTGATCTGAGCCGAGTCAGCACAGAATTGGATGACAGACACTGAGACAGAGTGAAATCTGGTAAAGAGTGTCTGGGAGTGCATCTCAAAGAGGAGAAAACAGGCGGTCTTTTTGTTATGCCACAACTGTCGAAGAAAGATGACAAGTGCAGCTTTATCTGCAGTTTGCTTTCTTAATTGATACTGACCCCATAATTAGGACTGAATAATACCCTTTTTCAAGAGAAAATTAGCACATATAGGCAGGTTTTTTTTCAAATGCGGGAAAACCATCTAAAAATAGGCAACAGACTCCTTCCCCAATGGCAGTAGACAGTATTTAAATTTTTTTTTCTTTTTTCTGGTGTGTCATGTTCAATGTCATGAATGCGCTGGAAACAGGTTCGTGAACTGTAAAAGCAGAAAATGTTATGGTGGTTACTTTTTTTATATCTCTTACTTATTCAGTCTCTCTTTTAGACTTGGTGCAGACTAAATTTTGAAGATATCTGAGCACTGCTTGGACAGAGACAGACAGAATGTGTAGTGGCACCACAAAAGGGAGCTGATAAACACTTGTGACAACTGCAGAGTGGGGCTGGGTATCGTTTAGGGGTCTGAATCAGATGATATATTCACGATACGTCATGAAACACTATTACTGCAATTTTAAATATGTTGCGATATGCTGAGTATTGCAATAAAACATACTGCCGTATATCACAATTTATTACCCTTTTCAGCTGCAAATTATGTCCCCAAAGGAAAACTTTGTCAAAATGTCTTTAATCTAATAAGATCAAGTTTTCAGTCTGGTCATCTCACGTCAGCCATTTTTTGCAGCAGCAAAATATATCTAACGGACTGAAAAAGCTATTGATCATATTATTCTAGCAGGCTACCGAATATTTAATTATATTTGTAGTATTATTAATTCATATCATAAAAAAATCAATACTTTGCACTCTGTGACGATATTGCCACACAAAAATATTGCAATACTATGCTGTATTGATACCCCCACCCCGACTATTATTTGTGGGGTTTTTTTTTTACTGATACCAGTGCTAAACAGAAAATGTTTAAAACAGTGCTCCTGCCTTAACAGTGCCTGAAGTGATACTTTTTAAAAGATAAATTCCCATGACATACAAAAGCTACTGGGTGTTTTTTGTCCAGTAAGAAAGGAGCTTAAGACAAAACAAACAAAATTACAATACAAATGAGAAATACGTCATTGACTAATTGTGATCATTGCTCAGATCTGTCATTGCATCCAACACCTCCTCCTAACTAACATCCCCCACCCCTCACTCTTTCAACATGTGGATCAGGAGGTGAGATATTATTGTGTGTGGATAGAATATATTAAGTAAATTAGCCACAGCATGTCCATCTGTTTCATTTGTTTGGGACTATCATGCATCATTTTGTCAGGGAAATCCTGGTAGCAGCTGCGTGACCGGGACAGAGACGCACAGACAGGTGAGCTGCTGACTCTCAGGTGGCCTCTGATGTCACAGCAAAATATTTATAGGCGTAACATCATAAGCTTTTAGCCCACTGAAAGGACAAAGCTGCAGAATCTCAGGTGTTAGTTGAAAATTGTTTACAGCACACAGTTGGTTAGATTAGGGTGGCACATTACCTTCCAATTATTATGTATATATTTTGCGATTCAGAAATTAGAAAGCGATTAGAAATTTAATTATCTCCTTAAAATCTGTGAAAATATGAAACATGTCCTGTTGACACAGGTACACTAACCAATAATGTTTCAAGCTGTTTGTGTAAGGATGTGTGTGACCACAACATATACATGTGTGCATACTGGCACAAAATGTTCCGACTAAAGTTCAAACCAAACCTACACCCTTACTAAACATTCTCACAAACGTGTGCAGTTATGAGACATCTGGATCAAATGTCTGCATGCAGAAATATTTAGAATGAATTAACACTTTTCTCACGAGTTTCTGTTACCAGGATACACTCAGATGCACATAAATACAATCACATAATTTGATGCTAATCTGCATGTATAGCATACATTGTGTAACCCTGTCTCTTGAAACACAATGTTGACATGGAACCTGTTTTGCACTTCGTTGGAAACCTAACATCAACATAAACAAGAAATGAGCTATAGCTACAGATATGTTTTCTTGTTAATCTGCCAACTATTTTCACAGATTTTATAAAACTGAGGTGATATCCTACAAATGTCTTGTTTTTTCTGATCAGTCATAAACGAGTCCAAAATCAGATTCAATTTACACTGATATTAATTAAGAAATACCGCAAATCCTCATATTTGAGAAGCCGAACCAGAAAACGTTTGTGTTTTTGCTTTAAGAATGTCTAACAATTAATGGATTATAAAAATAGTTGCAGGTCAACTAGCAATTCTTATCTAAACTCGTTTGCTAAATATTTTGATGTTTTCTGTTCAGCATCTGCTCCTGAACACGGAGTTATTTTTAACTTAATTCTGGTCATCTTTAAGCAACTCAAACATACATCTTCAAATACACTTGATCAATATTTTACCAAAACCACTATCATCCCTCAACCACAGCAGCGTATTTCAGTTCCCTCCTGTGACTTCTGTGTTGTATAAAAGTGTCACACTAACCAAACTGGAAAAAATATTGGAAATACTGTAAGCTCAAACCAAGTCTCAGAACAGATATGTAGGATATTTTATACTAGGGGATGCACAATATTGGATTCTTTGCCGATATCCAATATCCAATTTAATTATAGTGATTATCAAGTCTCTTCTGTAGTTGAATTAACATCATATTATGGCTGCATACTCTTATTGTGATGGCCCACCAGCAGATGGAAGCATGAAATACAATGCTTTTCAATGTAAAAAATATTCATCAGTGTAGGAAAAGTTACTCTCAAAATGTAATAAATTACATTTTACTAGTTACCTTCATTTGAAAATAATAAGGTACTTTACAATATTACTCTCTGTGTAGAGTAATAAGTTACTTATTTCACTGCTTTTGCATTACTTTGTCCAAAATGACCTCAGAAGAGCTTATGTTCATTTGAAATGGATGAGGGTCATGTTGTTTTACAGCAGGTAATCAAAGCACAGAAGCTCCAGTTTATAACAGTTCATTTTAAATCCAGTGCTGCACAGGTCTGACCAATTCATGCATTCACATACCACTTTGTATTAAAACGAAAAAATGATAAAGAATGGTTACATAGCCTAGTTTTGCCTATTCATTCATTGTGCAAAATAAAAAAAAAAAAGCATGTTGACCGATTCTAATTGTTTATTTTAAAGCCGATATTGGCCGACACTGATGACAAACCAATATTATCATACATCCCTATTTTATACAACATTTTTGCAGACTGGGTTCCAGGAAAAAACATGGGGGGGTTGTCGTAAACCGCTGTGAGGGTCCAAGGTCAGAGAGATGTCATATGCTGGAAAGCCCTCTAAGGCAAATTGTGATTTGTGATATTGGGCTTTTTAAATAAAACTGAACTGAAGTGAACTGAACCAAACTGAATTGAATCGAATTGAATTGAAATAAGTAGGGGTGGCACGGTAGTGTAGTGGTTAGCACTGTCGCCTCACAGCAACAGGGTTCCTGGCTCTGTACAGTAGTATGTGAATGCAGCGTGCCATTCCTTTTCAGCTTTAGTTCACTTTGTTTGCAGTGGGTCCTCAAAGGCATCATATGTCTTACAGTTACATTCCAGGATACATCCAGTGCCCTCTCTCTCACAGAAAGAGATCTATCAGTCTTTGGACCAGAATAAAATCTGTTCAGAGTCCATTCTGCTTGACAGATATCAAACCAGCTAAAAAGCAATTCCAGACAGTATTTTACAAAGTCCATCTCATGGTTTCACTCACTATGACCACAACTTTATCATTACAACACATTATACAAGCATTCCTTCTGACGTTTACACGTATGCTAGTTTAGTGTTGTTGACTACCATTTTTAGCATATGTATGACTATGCATAAGCACTCAATACTTAAGAAGACATAAGCAGGTGAGTCCATCTTCTACACAGATCCAGCAGAATATAAAGTGGGTGAATCAATACCAAAATATCGATACTACAGATACTACATTTGATTCTGAGGATCAATTCTAGTGTCAGTATGATCAATATCAAAAAAGGGAGGAGCTTCTCTATTCTGTGTTGAACCCATTTGTATTTCAAGAGTAAAACTGTCTGTGCAAACAACGTTCCGTTGTCGTGAACACATCTAGTGCATGTACTCTTTGCTTCTCCACTGCTTGTGTCGTGTTATGTGTACTCCAACAATATACGCATCATGCACACGCAGCGCACCATGCACCCTGATTCTGACACATGAATACAGTGACGGCAAAAACAATGAAAAAGAAAACTTGGTGCTGCAAGAGAAAAGAAAGGAGGAGGAGAGAAATGCCTCAGCATCCAGACCCCTGACACAGAGACAGAGTTTACTGACAGATTCTATTCAGAGAGGCACAGACAAGCAGGTATACTGTAGTAAAAATAATATTTAGGTCAAATCGACTCTTCAGCATGGATTAATGTTACATTTTCAAACTGAAATTGGTCATCATTAGCTGTTACTTTAACAGACTGATTACCCACCTCGTAAATCATGACACACAGTTCTCCCCTGCATGTAAGTACATTAGCCAATTTTAATAATAAAAAGTATCAATATCAATATTGGCAATTCTGGCCCTGTATTACTTGGTATCAGATTGAAACAAAGTTTTGTATTATCCCCCACCCCAGGGCAGGCAACCTGCGGCTCCGGAGCCACATGAGGCTCTTTAGACCCTCTTCAGTAGCTTTGTCTTGAATTTCCCTAGCTCGGCTAGCTGCAGATTTGAAATCCAAAAAAGGAAACAACTGAGAGGATAACAGAGAATCTTATAGTGTAAAGTGACAGAGTTGTTTGCTTTTATCGCCAACGCTGCTAAATGAAAATGCCAAATAATCATGAATAGCCTGCTGCAGAGTAGCCTTTTTGTGGTAAAACATATTAATGAATGCTGTTTTAGACCTAACAGGCTGTGTTACCTTCATTATAAGGTTCAAATGTATTTTGTGGCTCCAGACACATTTTTATTTAAATTTTTGGTTAAAAATAGCTCTTTTGTCGGTAAAGGTTGCTGACCCCTGACCCACTCCTAGCATGACATGTAGACTTCACACAAATAAGTTTGTAATATCAAGTTAGTTGAGGATAAAATTAAAACCTTAGCTTCACAAGCTAAAACTAATGCAACTTGAACTAAATAACACACTGTATAATTCACAAAGAATATATGGCTAGTTCAATTCACATCTACTACACATTGTGACAAAATATTAACAATAATGTTGCCATCAATGAGCTTATCTGCTTTCATAACAAAGCTAAGAAAAAACCCAGCACATAGACAGCACCTTAGGGTACGTGCAAGAGGTGATTTAACGTTACCACTTGCTTTTTAATACCTTTTACCAACAAGACTGTGACAACAAAACAACATTATGCTCCAAGGGGACATTACTATTTTTTTGTGTTAGTTTTGAAGGGCTATGCATCTGCACTAACATGGAAAAGGTTGTAGCAACTGAATACAGTGTATTGTTTTGTTTTTTTTGGTTTTTTTTTTTTCAGCAACAGCTTTAGTTTGCTTTTTGAGTCAGGGCATCACTCGTACCCTCAAACACATTCTCACTCCGACCTTGTCACATATCAACCAATATCTGAAGCACGTAGCTGGGTTTAGGCAACAAAAACATGTGGTTGGGTTTAGGAAAAAAAAGAACAGAGTTTGGCTTTACAATCTTACAGGACATGAATGCCACTCTGAAACTCGGTATTTGTTCGTTTCCCCCTGATGCCACTGGCCGCTGTTAAACTATAACAGTGACTAGCCGCCTATCATCTGGGTGTTAAAGGACAAAGTCTCTGCCCAGGCACCAGATTTCAATGACTTCGGCGTGAGACCAGGTTTAAGTCCCAAGTCTGCTAATTTCATTAGGGCCACATTGTTTTGTTTATCACATTATTATCATTTGTTATCATAGTATTCATTATTCAAATTCCAGCTGAGGGTGCAATGTGTAGAACCAGGTTTGCCAGCTTTTGTCGGTATAAAATGACACGACTCTTTATAATTTTTATCCATCCTATGTATTTATAAGGATCTCAAATGGTGAATGCTGTGGTGAGTCTTTATCACGATCACGTGACATGGCAATGACTTGTATCACCACTGTGTGCTACGGCAAAAGTTTACTTTAAATCAGCTCCATGCTAAACACGTTTCTGTGCAGTTTACTTCTTTATTTAACATGCACAGGAAGTCATCAATCTAAGAACTTGTTCGCTTCAGTAAATTTTAAACAGCTGGCTATTAATTTGAAAATGTAATATTGCTGTGAACAGGTTCCTGCATCATGCCACCACAGTCCACACTCAACCATGTGTTGAAGAAGACAAGTGATGATGATCACTATTGCTATTGGCAATGTAGTTTTCTTTACTGTGCATTTAAATGTGATCTCTTATTTAATGATTTTTTTCTACCAGGAAACACTGAACATCTGCAAAATTTCCATAAAGCTGAAGTTGTCATCTTTGACCTTCACGCCAGGTCAGCTTACTGCTTAATGTCAGGAAGAGTGGCAGCCGCGCTGTGATGAACAATCTGAGTCGGAAAGTGTCTTTAAAAGCAGTTTAAGAGGTGAATGGGATTTCTCTTCCATGACAGACAAAGATGTTCTCAAGACAGGCCTTTAAAGGGCCTTAATAAAAATATGCTTGACTCATGTTGGTGTGGACAGCTTTGCCAAAGGTTTTACTCCATTTCACTGACACTTAACAAGAGCCAGGAGAGGATCCCACTTATTCAACATTACCTCTCTACTGGCCACCTCATTATCTTCCATAGAGAAGCTGCTGAAAAGCTCCAGTGCCAGATGCAGCATGAGACAGCTTTCAGCTTTGACAGTTTATACTGTCAGACCAGAGATGCTGTATATACAATGGACTGGATAGAAAAGTAAGCCCTATCTGTATATCCTCATCATGTATTACAATCAATGTAGGTGCAATTAGAGCGGCAGCATCCACAATGAGAAGTTCAGATTCAATTCAAGACTTCTATCTATCTCTCACACAGACAGAGTTTGGGCCGATATCAACAATTTAACAATTCTGCGAGTGTCCAAAAACAAGCCTTTGGTGGACTGAGCTGAAGAAACAAGAAAGCCTACACCAACGTTTGGCACAGCGAGTCTTGTCTCAGCCCTGTGGAGCTTGTTTGAAGTAGCTACTGATGTGCTGTTATTTATGCAGAGCAAGACCACAGAGACCACAAGCAGAGCGCTGTGTGACCCACATTCGGCAGACTTGAAAGTGCTGCTCATTGCCAAGTTTAACAGAGGGCAAAAGTACACAGAGGGCACGGCTGTTTCATCTAGGCTGCTCGTCCTGTGCAGCCAGTCTATGAAAATACAGAGCACCGAAATGTTTCACCAAGCACAGGAAAAGAACAATTATCTTTCTGGATATGTCAATCTATCTTTCCTTTGGGGTTCTTTTTGTACTTGGTAACATCGTGGGTGCTAAAATGGCCATTGCATTGGCATGTAGCTATATACAGGACACTAGAATACAAATTAGATATCAGTTTTGTGCCAGAGTTAACATATAAATCTTCCAGATATGATAAACATTAGCAGGTCTACCAGTCTTTGATGGAATGGATTACATTAATAACTTTTCATCTTGTGGATTTTTTTTTTTTTTTTTTTATCAGCTAATTAGACATTTTTATCATTCTGTCAGACAGCATTGAGTTTTTGCACAGTATCTGCTCAGAGATTCACTGTCAATCAAAGAGTATACCCAGTATTGTAACATCTTTTTCTTGGATTTTCTATTTGTAAAAGTTTTTAAAAAGCAAAATTTCCTCTATAAAAAGTTTGGGGTGGATAACTGAATGTACAAAGAACTTGCCTTTGACACAAGAGTCTCAGAGATGATCAGATATCGGTGCATTCTGCCTGCTAACAACAGTCAGTGTCGCTTTCTTTGAACACTGACCACTGTGATCTAACTATGATCTTTGTCTTACCTTCCCCAGGTAGTTTTAGTTGTTAACAGCAATTTTGTAGTTTAGGACTAATTACATATTGTCAGGACATGCTGCATCTCAATATGTGGCCTCGGGTAACAAAAAAACGGGATGGCAGTATGGGCATGTGTCCATGTAGAGGTGTAGTGGTGGCTGATGGATATACTACAGGCAGATGGGTAGGTTACTGAGGAGGAAGTGGGTATCCTCTCCTATACAGTGTTTTCCAGTGGCTATATATTCCAACATGATGGTGTTAAGCAGACACAAACTTTCCATGTTTGCCAGGCTACTTTAGGATTAAGGTTAAAATGCCTGTTAGCATAACACTGCTCAGCCTTGCAGCCATTTTTCTGAAGCCTTCAACATAGTTTGGCATTACATCTGTCAACATATTGTTTTTTTATGAGCTAAAAATGACCGTATTTGGGTGAGAGGCTGGTGCTGTGGAGGAGCGAGGGGCGGATCTGCATAAGAAGCCAAGGACACTATCAGCAGACAGCTTAATTATGTGCAACTTTAAGCCTCAGTAAAATGTAAACTGGTGAATTATATTAAAAATCACCCCTTGTACACTTGTCATGAAGGGAGAAATTAAGACACCAAAGTAGTTTTTTGTACCAGGCTGTAAACATGTTTATTTTGGGGCATTTTAACATGGGGATCTATTGGGATTGACTGGCTTCTGGAGCCAGCCTCAAGTGGCCATTCAAAGAACTGCAGTTTCTGGCACCTCTGTGTTGGCTTCGTTTTTCAGGCCCGGTGGTTGCCACTTGGTTAAAACAGCTGGGGAAATGAACAGGTGTGCATCATATGTTACTGAGCTCAACATCGCAGTAAAGATGTCTCCTCTGCCTGTTCTCTTATGAGAAGCTGTTCTCTCAGACACAACCTGGAACAATCCCTCTTTGCAAGGACACAAGTGTTGCCTCCAATTCTTTGGATGTGATATTTAGCTGCAGCAGATTATGAGTTTGGAACATAAAGTTTAATCTTGGTAATGTACAGCACTGAGATAATAAACATCATGGGTTTGTTATGCAACCTGGCAAAAGTATTAGATACTTTTCAAATTTTAACCTAAAGATCTATCTTTGTGTAGTTTCTTGACATACAACCATTCCAGTTAATGGTTATGAATATGTACTCTTGGAGTTCAGAGAGAAAAGCTGATTATTAATATACAAAAAAAAGAACTAGATATAAAAGTCATCAGACAGCAATAGAGAGAAGAAAAACTTATTTCCTGATATGTAAATGATACACATTGTAGCTGCAAAGTTTGAAAAGTACACTCCATCAGGTCTTTTTCCAAAGAGGTCGGGGAGTCACCTAAACAACTGTTGTGTTCGGCGTGGTGTCGACAGTGCAAACCAGACTCGATTTTCCTCCCTGTACGTCAGAAGCCAATGCTGGCTGGCAGTCAGAAGGGAATTAATTACACACTCACAGATTCACAGTTCTGACTGCAAACACAATGAGTTCAACACAAACAAACACTGGTCAGCATTCATTCCCGCGGATGAATAAAACAACACCAGTCATTATCTACGCCTCTCATCTCTCCTTTGTCTCAGCTGCTCCACTTTGCCCAGAATTTGCTGACAGCCTTTATTGTGCAGTTCAATATCAGAGACAAAAATGCATCCGATTTCTTTCTCTCAACGATCCTACTGCCACAAGACGCTCAACTATCATTTAACTCACTGCTGCGCTAATGAATAAATACATAATGCATCATTGTAATGTGAGGCATTTTCCCCTCTGAATAGCCCAGATTGAAATAAATTGGTTATGATTAAAACTATAAAATCCTTCTTTGTCAGATTTTGTCTCTGCAATAAACTTAAATGCTTGTTGATGATCAAACAAAAAGCCATAGTGTGATTATATACTATTGTTGCACAATCAGAAAATGGAAATGATTATTATGGCCTTGCAATTATTTGGCGCTCTCATAAGCTGAAACACACGAGGCTTCATTATAGAAAGGCTAAATGAATATCATTAGATCCCTCCTAATTTCACTCTGCTTGACTTGCTGGAAAAAGCAACTTCGTTGGATTCAGCTGAATCAACAGAATCACTGACGAGCCAACTCATAGTTACCTACCTTCATATTACATAATGGGTTACTTGATCATTACCAGTTATGTTACATCAGTGTAAAGGCACTTAACACAAATGTGGAAAAGCTGATGCTGGAAAAAAAAAGACAAGAGGCTTCTCTATCCAATAAGAGAGAATTTTAACAAACTACCAGGACTTGAAGAGAATGGAGAGAAACTATCTGTGAGAGTGTAAATGACTCCCTGTGAGAGGCTAGAGACAGCCTGCTACTGTGAGTCTGAACGTGTGAATGAGGGTTTAGCCAGCAGCTTATCTTAGCAGACCTACCTGTGAATATATGCTAGCTGGACTGCTAACATTGCTCATTTACTGTGCATGGAGTTTGTCTTGTTAGAAGCAAATGTCTGTAACATGCAGAGTCAAACACCTGTTTTGTAAATCCCTCCATTCTGCCATCAGCAATGCTGCTCATACAGTGAGTGATATCTGGTCGACAATGAATCAGTGTCTGGTCAGACTCAGACAGAGTCTCGAGCTTCAGCCCGTGCAGCTGCAGAGCAGCCTCACGTTGCCTTCAGACATGCGGATACAAAGAGACAGGCTGTCTCCAGTCTCTCACTGAATCTGGAGCTTTCGGCCATGTTTGGTACTCAGCACATCATTTGCATATTTCTAATGGGCAGTTTTTGACATCACCACAGTGAGGATGGGAGCAGAGGCACATCATGTTGTTTAGTGGCCATTGACAAATGCTCCTTTGCCACATTTGCTCAGTATTTTGTGGGCAATACCTTTGTTGCAGCATATTTACAATAAGTTTCCTTTCTAATATATTTAAAATGGTATTATAGGAAAGTGCACCGGAGCTGGCAAGATTGATTGCCATCGTGGTCCTTTACTTTAGCAAGAAATGGAGTTGGGCTCAGTTTCAACAGTGTTTAGTACGGATGCACAGTATTGTATTTTTTGCCGATATCTGATGTGCCGATATATCACTACTAATTTGGCCGATAACCAATACTGATGTTGATATATCCACATTATTCCCTATCCAGTTTTAGTGATCATCAGGTCTCTTCTGTAGTGGAATTAACATCATATTATGCATGCACACTCTTATCGTTATGGCCCAACAGCAGATGGAGTAACACATTCTCACTCCAACCTCGTCATATATTGACGTGCCTGGTAATGGACACTCCACGTCCACATACGACGTGCAAGGTACCCTGGGTGCATTGGTTGTTGATGTTCTGGCACACCGTGTCAAGTTCTGCCTCTTACATGCATTGTCTTCTTTCAAGATACACGTTTTCACAGGAAATTTAACGTTTACATAGAGTCTCTCTCGAAACAAACACCAGAAATTGAGTTTTTTTTTTCTCTTCAACAACAAACACACATGGTTGGGTTTAGGCAACAAAAGCAAGTGTTTAAGTTTAGGAAAAAAGAACAGGGTTTGGCTTTAGAATCTTATGGGATGTGAACACCGCTCTCTCTGGTGAAAGTCGGTGTTTGTTGGACCCATACACCATCCCTCCTGGCCGCGCCACCCTGACACTGCCGGGCGCCATTAAACCATAATGGAAACCATTATGACGCCACAAGAGACTGCCAAAGCACCGCACTGCAAAATGAGAAAAAGCTTGTTGGCCAATTGTGATAGTCCATTTTAAAGCCAATATCGGCAGATACCGATGATGTGCAGATATTATCGTGCATCCCAATTGTTCAGCATTCTATTTTACTTGCTCATAAAGGACTACAGTAGGAGAGTACCAGTGCTTAGTTCAGGAGTTACTTGTTGCTGCTTCTGTGCCAAATTTCTGCACTTGAGAGTGCAGCTGGGTGAGAGTGTACTGCGTTCCAGCTGATCGTGGCCAACTCTAGACCAGTGGTTCTCAAAATCAGTACTGTACCCTTTCTGAAATATTTTTTCAGCCTAGTATCCCTTAACAAGCGCAAAACATTTTTGGTAAAAAGACATGATGAACAAACATAAACATGAATGTGACAGTGTTTGTTGCAGCAGTTGACAGTTAATCATGCACTGACATATAAAATTTGGTTTTATTAAACATTTTTAAAACATAGTATAGTATAATTATTTAAAGAATAATGCATGACTGATATTTTTTAGACTTTAACATAAAAAAAATCTCATAAACCTCCTGCAGCACTCCAAAGTACCCCTCCTCATTTCAGAAACACTACTGTAGACAATGGAGGACAGCCGGAACATGGCCCAGTAGTGCCATATGGAAACCTTCCCCATCTCGTGCAACAAATCTGCTCTCATTTTAATCTATGCAGCTGTCTTCACTGGCTCAGGGAGGGCTTGCATCTCAGCTGTGTCTCACGGGCGTACCCCCAACCTGAAGTGTTTATTTAAGCTTCAAGTCTATTTATCTTTGACAATATGCACGTAAATGCAAGGTTAATACCCAAGAAAAAGGCACTGAATAAATATTTCTATCTACATTCTGCAACCTGAGCGGAGCAGTGCTGTCTCTGGACAGAGCTGGAGAGCAGGACACTCTACTCCGGTTTGTAATCCAACAGTTTTTCCCTTCACCTTCAAAATGCTCTTTTTATTTTTTTTTTAAGTCCTATGCTACAGGCAATCATGCATCACCCTCCATCATAATTACTAACAAATGTAATCATAATCATAAATGAACTAATCAAATTCCTATTATCATTACTACTGGTTCAACCCACTGTCATTCCTAAGCTATCAAATACCACCGCTTGGTCAGTGTTTTCCATGTCAGACACCAACAGGAAAAAGCCATCCTTTTGTGATGGCATGCTGCCAAGTGGTGTAATTTTTAACGCCATTGGACGCTGTCAGTTTGAAACGCCACCAGAAAACAATGTAACTTAAGGAGCTGGAAAGTCTCTATAGGGCAGGTGAGAGGGCTGGTAGATGAGTCCAACAAACACCAGACTGTCACCCAGGAGCCCAGTGTTTGACTCTCACAGGAATGTAGAGCCAAACCATCATGATTTTAGTTTATTTAAAAAAAAGACTTTATACATCTGATGAGCAGAAACTGTACATTACCTGTGAAAATGGAAGTGTATTTAGAAAAGACACAATGCATTTAACGGGTGTAAACTGACACAGTGCCACAGATTGTTAACATAAGACACATCAGTATACCTAGGGCATTGTAAGCAGATATCAAAAGTCCACTGAAGGAGTGGGGATATGTGACGAGTTGGGAGTGAGAATATGTTGACTGGTTCTGATATTAAGGGGTTCTGCAGTTCAGCATGCGGTCAAGTAGTGATGTCCAGCAGAAGCTGTTGCTCGACTGCTGTGGGTTGGTACAATGAATGTCAAACACTGTACTGGTTCTCTATTTCATTACTGTCAAGTGTATTCAAAAGTGAAAAACTAAAATATGAGCTTTATGTGTAATTTCTGTAAACAGTCCTTACAGAAAATAAGTTTTGAATTTAAAAAAAAAATGGCTACGGCCTTGCAGCAGCTGAAAGTTTGGACATATGTTTACAACAAATAAAAGGTACCATTAGGTACTGCTACCTAATCCCAGGTATCAGTTGCAATGTGAACAGCACCAATGATCCTTGGTGTATTTTTGCCTATTTGAATCTCCTCTGCTGCCTTGTAAATTGACAGTGCCTGCCATCCTGCCTTCCTCGCCATTTGTATGTGGATGTTTGAATGCATTTAGGCCACACCCTTGCATATCCAGTAGGAAGAGCCCCTATTCTGCCCTCTTGAGTTATAACTCAAAATGCAATGTCAAAATTCTAGTTTCACTGCATTACTCACAATACAATACAATGAAATAAACAAAAGAAAATTCTTATTCTTTAAAGTGTCAACCATAACAATTATATGATGCAGGACTGTGCACATACGCTTTATGCATACAGCAGATCAGGACAAAAGAAAAGTGTGTGACAAGTAATGCTATTAGCACACCAGGAAAGTGTGGAAGGGGCAGAATCGGAGACAGTTGTGTGTTTTTTCCAGTAGAGCGGGGCCTGTGATCCTTGAGCTGAAGGAGCATTGCTCTCCCCAGACACGCTTCCTGCACACGCAGCAATACTGGGGAACTCGAGCCTGATTGGAGAGGACAGGCTAGTCCACTATTGCCAGCAGAGTGTTCAGGACTCGGCATATGCGACGGCGTCCTGGCAGGGACATTGGTCCGCTGGGCTTTGATTGGCAGCAGGAGCCAGCATGGCTCACTAGCAGCACACCTGATGACAGGGAGGTTGGGCCAGATAAGGCTGTCTTGATGCTGCCCACATGACAGCCAGCCACAATCATGCATTCTTCTGAAAGCGCTGCCTGTGCCCTGGGTATATCTACATCAGGCTACATCTCTTCAGCCCAAACATGGCTCTCTCCAGCTCAGTGGAGTGATGGACGGCCAAGCGGGCAAGACAGGCTGGTGGACAAATAGCTTGCTCTCCCTTGCTCCTCCACCACAGTAGACTCGTGTCAAAAGCAATGCTTGACACCCCGGCTTTGAAGCCTAATGGCATTAAGGTTGTGAGCAGACAGCTGGTTAGAGTGGGGCGCATGGAGCCTAGAGTGCATTATTAAGTGTAATGAATGTCAGCATACCGAGCTCATCCGACACATCAGGTGCCAATTATAGAGGTGGGCCCTGATTTGGTTCTAAACTCAATGCACCGAGGAGGAGCTCCTTTGGCCTAACTGACATCTGCCTCATTAACTCAGAGAAACAGGAGGAGAAGGCTAGCAACCATCCTCGCCTCCAGGCCTCCGTGGGCCCTCACAGGGGCACAGGGACACACATTCTCCCCGCTGCGTCTCCACTCAGCTCACTCCTTACCTATTATTGATGAGGTGGAGGGTGAATGGAATATGAATGGGAGACAGCCAGAGTGACATTTGGAGGTGATTAGATACTCTTGTGCACCATAGCTGGAGTGTTTGGCAGGGCAGTTCATTCATTAGTCAACACTGAATAGCGCTTCAAATCTTCACGCATAAAGAGGTAAATAAAGCATTCATGGGTATCATTGCCTTGGGCAGCCGGAGCAAACACTATTGATTTTTCCGGAGTGTTCTAAAATAATGGTCACAGATGTGTCAAGACATTCATCAAAGCGTCTCTATGAGCCAAATCCTCAATGCAGTAAAAAGCCAATATGCTGCTCTGTTCTCTCAGAGTAATCGGAAATCTGTGCCAGTGTTAGTGGTGACAGTTTAGCTACTTGGTACAATATACTGTCAACCAATCACACACACACACACACACACACACACACACACACACACACACACACACACACACACACAGAACAACCCCACAAGCACCAGCGTTTTCCTTTCACAGAAAAACAACATGTGCAGCAGCTCTCTTAAACTGTAGCTCCAGTTTTCATGGATAGACTGGACACACAGCAGATTGTAATTTAAGATCAGGATTCAATATACTCTTGTCAACAATGCGAAAATCCTCTTCAAGCTGAAGAATATTGCACCGGCAGATTTATGCGTCCTCCCAAGTCCGTCGCAAACCAACAAGCCTCAAGGTGCATGTTGTCTACTCTTTCAATAATATGTAATGTACTCACCACCACTATAAAGCAGATTCTCCCAAGGCACCGCCAACTGGCTCACAATATATTCCTGCTTGGCTCTGTAGCACTGATTATTAGGCCGATACATCACGGCAACAGCAAAAAACAACAGGAGGAGAGGCCGACCACGGAGAGTTTTTAAAACCGCCCGCATTGAGCTTTATCGGAGGAAGCATAACCGGTCAACTGAGAGGTCAGCAGATAATTTGACCTCAGCTGACCATAAGGGAATGCCCACAGGAAACAGACAGCGAGTGCCCTAATAGAGTGATCCATGCGTTGCCACTGATGTGTACACCCCTGATCAAATAACCACCCGTCAACAACTGCTGTGTTCCGTCAGAGGTTTCCACTGTGAAACATCGCCCACAGCGTGCCTTTGGCAATTAAAGCAACATCATGTACGTGTGTGAGTGACAGAATAAAGATGAGGCAAATCTGGCGAGGTAATAAAGGGTGATTCCAACAGTTTAAAATAGTCTGTTTGAAGCTTTAGCATGTCGAGATGAATATGTTTTTTTCTCTACATTTCAGGCAGCACAATTTAATACTGCCAAAGAGTCAAAACTTTTATTTTAAAAGTCTCTAGTAAGACAAGGGTTCATACTTCAGCTGCAGTGAAATGTGTTCACGGGAATAATTTGCAAGGCTTACTCACCTGATTGGCAGATGACAGTGAATGACAGCACAGTGCCCAGTGCATAGCAGAAAGAGGGGAAGAAGAGAGAAAAAAAAAAACATTAGCAATGTATCAGTAGCGTCAAGGCTGACAACTTACTCACAATTTAAAAACATGTCATAGGGCTAACCCCTTCAAAGCTTCAATCACTGCCATGGTAATCAGCATCTAAATCAGTATTCAAATGCTTTTTTTTTTTTTTTATATGCCGATATGCCAATATGTACAGTAACAACTCATCTGACTGATAACCAATACCCATATCGATATATCCACTTCTTTCCCTACCTAATTTTGGTGATCATCAAGTCTCTTCTTCAGTGGAATTAACATCATATTATACATGCATACTGATATCGTGATGGCCCACCAGCAGATGGAGACATTAAATAGAATGCTTTTCAATGTATGTGATATTCATTCCTTGTGATAAATAAAAAAAAGCATGTTGGCCGCTTCTGATATTTCATTTTAAAGCCAATATCGGCTGATACCCTTGACATGCCGATATTATTGTGCATCCCTATTCGCAGGTAAAAATCACTAAAGGTTCTGGGCCCCCAAAATGGCGTTCGGGATAGCCCTAATATGACATATGATCTACAGCTTTGATTGTGAGCCCAAACCCAAAAGGCCCTGACCCCACCCACTGGATTTGGTCCAGACGGATGAAATTTCGCAAAATTCCCTTGAGCTTGAATTGGGTGAGGTTTGCACCAATCTCCTAGTGTTTATTTATTTATTTATTTATTTATTCATTAGTGCAGACCTAGTAATCTATGAAATGTCATGAATAATGTAACTAATGAAAATGTTGAGATTTAGAATTTGATTTAAACTGACAAAACAGTATAATTAGTGGATCATTTGCTCACATACTGTAAACACCAATGCATTGTACTGGAGACACATGAAACTGACAGTTCTCATAAATGGCAAGAGTTGCATTGGACTGAAGGAAAAACAAGAGAAAGAGAGAGAAGGAAATTGCAAAGCCACTTGGTTGGCAGTGTTTGCCTCTGCTTCCCCAGCAGTGGAAGAGATGTGCGTAACATGCAGTGGAGAGTGGTAGTCATCATCCGCGTGACATATGCCTTGGACTGCCATGCACACTCGAAGCCAGGGGCGCACGGAGGGTCTCAGCCTGCTCTGCTGGACATGTCCCCTGCGAGACGCAGATAGGGACTGGAATCAAGAACCGTTTCCAAACTGTCCAATCCATCAGAATCTTACTTATCAGTTCCTTGCATCAATGCCGGCATGTTTTTCTGACAATCACGCATTGCAAACTCATGCGTCTGCACTGCTTGAAGCTTGCAACAAGCAGCAGTCATAGCTAAGATGAATAATGGTCCAAAGCATGGCTTAATTTTACAAAGAAAATGACAACAGCTTGTAAAGTCAGTAAAATGTTCATTTCAAGTAGGCATGGAAACACCAGCAACATGCTGACGCATCTTTCTACACGACATGGGCCTAAATTCCAGGGATGCCATGTATCTCTCTATGCATAAACTCTATGCATGATTGTCACTGCTTCACAACTGAGCAGCATGTCCGTTACAGAGGCTAAATATCCCCTTACAATAGCATTTGCAGGTTTTTATCTTTGAGTAACAAAACCCAAATTAAAATGAATGGAGTACAAATATTCTCTCAGCTGTTCAGCTGTTTTAGATGATGTTTCGTCACTGAGATAATAAAAGAGTTGCATTGATGCTGAAAACCTGTGTAGGCCTATTTTTTTCCCTGACAGAAAATTGATCAGGAATCAATGAGGGAAAGAATCAGACTGATATGCAGAATCGATGATAGCATTGGTATCAGTAAAATCTTATCAACCCCCATCTCTAGGTGGAGAGCCAACAGTAGACTTTTGAAATAACAGGAAGACGAGAAAGAGAAGTGGTGCGAGGAAACACATCAGCTCACCTTGTAAAAAAATGCTTTAATATGAAAAAAAAAAAATATATATATATACACACATATTTCTTTCCAGTGGAAGTTCAGGTTTTTAATTTGCACTCAAACTAAAACCACTGCTGTGGTTCAGGCTCAGGTTGGGCTTGTACGAAAAGTTCATGCAGGGTTTGGCCTGATTTTTTGGGCCCAATCAAAGATCTAATATAATCTCATTGGGGTTGTGAGGCTCAAGCACTAAAAAGCTTCCAGTACTAAGCAGTATTCCTGCAATGCAATGTAACAAGCAACCCTCTGAAAGACCTTGTTGCTCTGTCTTGCCTTGTCTGTTGGAACATTTGTACCATCAGCACTCATCTGGCGTGTGACAAGGCCTCTGGAGGTCTACAAACGCTGCCTCTCTGCTGCAGTCCCAATTAGAAGGCTTCACCTGCCCAGCAGGGGACGGAGTCAGGAGTCTTCCATTTGTCAGACTCATGCACTACCACTGTCATATCACTCTTCACAAACGGCCACCGAGGCCAACAGTCACTGCCTAAAAGCCTTACGGTTCAATGGCCATCACAACTTGCTCAAAATGTTTGCTGCGCTTTGACAGGCTGCTGCTCTCACTCCTTGAAGGAAGACACATACACCGTAAATACTGCATGTCAGACAACTCTCGAGTACTCTATAGTACAAGCAAACTGTGGGATTGACAGTGGGGGTGGATATTCTGGCAACTTGAGAACGGGGAAGATGGCTGAGGCAAGGTTGTGGAAATACTTTTGAGTAGCTTTAATATATCAAAACTTTATCAGCATCCCTGGGCGCCCTAGATGTTTTTTCACTTCCTTTTGAAATTCCACTTATTGAATAAAATAATGGTCAAGCCAGCAGCTAAGAGTTTGCCCACCTTCAAATTCACAGAAGTTTACTGTGGGATTGAGGCCAGCCCAATCTGGATGTGCGATTTTGGGTGGGTCTCTGGTCATGACCTAGCGGTGGGAGCTTGCTCCCGAGGGCCCACTGGACAGTCCTGGCTGGTGACACATTGATGTATGAGCTCCAGTTTTTTGCTCCCTCTCCCCCTCAGCACAGAGAAGCAGGTGTGCTGATCAGTGCCACTTGATCTGTCAGTCGGATGGATAAAAATAGCCTTGGAGATTGAGCTGGGAAAAGGACTCGCCTAACTCTTCAGTGGAAACTCAATTGACTTTGAAAGCCTCCTAGAATGTTCTTGACCACAGTAAATGAGCCAAAGTCTTCTGAAGGTCAAACATCTTAAATGTGGCTTTTCAGTTGACTGTCCAGGAGGAGGCTTGTCTTACCACTAGGTATCTGTTAGCTTGAAAGGAAGAACTTCCTCCTATTGACATATCATCAACATATTAATCTTTAATACACAGACCACGTTATGATCTGAAAAAAAAGTTGTAGCACACTGGAATAATACCTTTCCTTTGCTGTACCACAAACAACATCACCACTTGCATCGCAATTTCTCCCTTCATGATTTTTCAATTGATTTTTAATTACTGAATCCATTTAATTCAAATGAGGAGGTGTAAAGAATGCTGCTTTCATTGTGGTAGTTGATGTAATGTAATGCCATATCCAGTTCAAGAACAACAAAGCCAAAGCGAGAATGCAGAAAACTGTGGAGGGTCTGACTACATGGACCTTTAGCTGCTTGAATAGCAACTTGAATTAAGCTACCTCAGCTAAGACTGTCCACTGTATTGCTGCTGTTACTAACATTAGACCCAGCCCACTGTGAACTGCTGAATTCAAATTGCTACAGCTGCTACTAAGTATGTCTCAAGAGCTTCAGCCTGCTCTTCTTCCAGCATATAGTGTCATAGCAGTGGGAAGAGGTTAAGGGACTGCAGGGTTGCTAGCTAGCAAATTCCTGCCTCATTTGTGTTCTGATAAACAGGGACGAAAAGCAGGGCAAGGAGCTAAGCAAATCAATGCACTGAATACAACTTTACAATGGAAGAAGATATTATCTATTTTGAATACCAAAAAAAAAGGAATATCAATAACGGGTGATCAATGTTGATATTGTTAAAGCCACCACAAATGAATCAGTATAGGCTATGGAAAACATATAAACTGCAGGGACAGCTACATGTTGCAGTTTATACTTCAAAAAGTAAATATGTTTTATTCATTTTATTGTACATGTATGTTTTAGTAAGTGATAGTGATGCACGAGTTGTACTGTTTTTTAAAAATCACACCAACCAAACACGTTATCACAACCTATCCACCCCATCTGACCTGCAAACATACACGTTCATCAGTTACCCAAAAACAGCCCCAAACCCACAAATCAAAGCTGAAAGTTTCTGGCAATGACCAACACACACAAAAAAAAACCCTACTTGTTTCTGGCTATATTGTATGTCATTTCCAGTAATTATCACAACATAAAACATGTGTTTGCTGTTTAGAAAGTACTAACCTTTTAAGTGGTAAAATCTTAAGTATGATCTCGAGAGCACAGCTAATATCCTTAGTTACAAGAGCGCACAGCTGATAGGTACAACAGTTTGTTTACATGACTTTGCAGAAGTGCATATTTAATGGATTCAGAGTGGATAGAAAGATGGTTGCTGTTATGACAGTGTTAAGCCTACATATTGTCAGAGGGAAATACGTTTACCCAACATAATGACTGAAGAGATTTAAATATGTTAGACTTCAACAGATTTTCCTGGTCAAAAACCGAATAATGGATACCCGGATCACAGCAGCGCTGATGACAAAGGTGCTTGCTGTGTGAGAGGGACAGAGAAAGAGAGAGGAGGAGAAGGTGGAATATTGCACAGTGTTTCTGCAAGTTATTAATAACTTACTCAAAATGCTGTTTTGTCACTTGATGACTTACCCACCCAAAACCCACAATATTTTCTTACAAGCTTACTTGAACTGCCCGACCCATGGGTTGTGGGTCGACCTGTACAACACTAGTGAGCAAGCAAGTAAAGTTCATTTAATATAGCACCTTTTACAGAGCAAGGTAGCATTTGTTTGATGCATTCAATGTGCAAGTATAGAAAGCCAGGCTGCTATCCAGCTGAAGTTCTCTTCTGCCTGGGTTTTCTCCTTCCTGGTCATTTACTGTCAGATATACTTGGAATATCCTGGGCTATCCTCTCCTGCTGTAAGCTCTGAAAAAAATGCATAACTTTGCAAGTTTTCTCTGAAGTTCCTGATCAAGAGAGATTGAGGGCAGAGACTATAAGATGGGAGAAAAGCTGCGGAGTCAGCAGCTTTCATTGTGGGGAGGCTGAAGAGGCTCTGCTTGTTGTTTGAACAGCAGGCGGCTATTACACCACATGGATGCTCAGAGTAATTAAATGTGCTCTGTTCCCCTTCGTGTTGCTTTTTCCATCTCCGCTGTGCCTTAAATCTGCACAGATAGGTTTAAAGAGGTGTTAATGTCAATGTTGTTTGCTGAAACCTTTTTTCTGCCAAATGTAGCAGAAGTGCTTTATTCACTTGTCGTAGCCTCACAGTTACAGCAGGACTGATGAAAAAAAACACCCGAATGAACATGCATGTTGGTAGGGCTGCATGATTAAGTCCTCCATTAAGTCCTCAAGTGAATTAGTTATGTTGTAGTAACGTTCCCTTTGACTGAGTTCACTTTTAATGAGCAATTCTCTATTTCATTTCCACTTGACATGCTCCTATCTAACTTTGTCACAGGTACAAAATGAGGTGCTAAGAAGAAGCTTGTCTAATTAGCTAGCCACTTGTGGTGGTCCCAACGGCAACCGCCATTCCAAATATTGAAGCTATTATCATGATCACTCTCACCATTAACATAAAAGCAAGGCAGTGGGCCATTTAATGCGGCTTATATGTAAACACCTTTTGAAGCATTTCAAATCACAGTGAAGTACAGGCTCAGCAGGTGGCTAGGTTACATTTTAGGGTAATAATTGTAGAGCTCATAAAGGAGATATGTGGCTGTCATAAAGGAGCAGTGTGTAAGATTTAGGGAGATTTAATGGCATATAGCACTTAGGATTGCAGACTGCAACCGGCTGAAAACTTCTCCCGGTTAGAATTCCTTCAGCATTCACTTAAGACCCAGACATTCAGGAGGTTTTTACAGTGAGTTGAATTATCTCTTCCTCTCCAAAACCTACAGACCAGGTGATTTAAACAGGTAAAAACACCAAATAAAGCAGTTTCACATCATAAATCTGTGTTTCTCCGATGCTGTTCAGCTAGACAGGCCGGTAGCCCAGCACCAACTGATGTGTGTTCACCTTTTTCTCTTTTCTGAGTGCAGTGTTCTGGGCTACTGTAGAAACATGTTGAAGAAACATGACGTTCTCCATAGAGGAGGACCTGCTCCCTATGTAGACATAAACGGCTCATTCTTAGGTAAAGAAAACACAACAATTCTTACTTTCAGGTGATTAATCACTAAAGAAAACATACTTATTACACTATATTCCATTTCTGCCAATATATCCCCCTAATTCCTTCACACAGGAACGTTTAAGCATATGGTAAGCAGATAAATGAGAGCAGTGGTCATCACAGTCTACTGAGACTCCCCACTAAATTGGGCATTAACTGTCTCAAACTTAAAGTGCTGACTCACTAAGTCCCCGGAGTATTTCATTCATAGCTTGAAAGGCCACGCTGATCCCAGATCAGCTCAGAGAGGAAGACAAATACGCTCATATTCCATCTAAGAGGGAGATTAACAGTATTAGCAACAGACCCTAAAATAGTGTTGAGGAGACAGTTGTCTGTTTGTGGTTTGAGAAGAATATGCAAAAGAAAAGGCTGTCACGGGTGTCAAGAACGAAATGTCTGAGTTTGCGAGGATTAAAAAAAACACCCAGTTACCTCAGGCAAGAGGTCCCAGCATTGAGAGAGAAGGATTAATTATGTGCATATGTAAAAGACATAATTTAAAGTAAGAAATCTGAGCCAAGAAGAGCTACATGAATTGGCTGATGGAAGCGTGTTCCACCCCCACCAATCCTTAAGCATTTATATTTAGTATAACGTCCTCATCTCTGTAATGTGTTCATGTATAGGAGAGAAGTAAAAGACAGAAAATGTCTTTGTATCCAATATATTGTTTGTTTCATCACCCTGCTCTGTTCATGCCCCGGAAATATTCAGGGAAAATATAAAGGAAAAACGCTGGCGTGGAAACATTTTCACAGAAGTAGGAATTAACTGTGAGTAAATAATTCCACAGTGGAACAGCCTGGAATACAACAAAGCAAGCCAAAAGCTACACTACATTGAGGGCACGAGAGCCCTCCCTCCATTCAACAATACACGACATGTGGGAATGAAGATGGCACCAAAATGGAGAGCACTTAATCTCCGAAGTGTTCTGAATGAAGTCGGGGCTTTTGTCATTGGCTTCTTGGCAAGAAGTTACGTAAATCACGTCCAATAGCTCCTGTGTCTTGGAAAATACCCGTCTGCCGCTTGTTCAGACTATGCAAAATAAGGCGACATGTTATACCCGCATGACTGGTCCCGTTTTGAGGGTGGTCGGGGAAAGGGTTTGAGGGGGATATTTTACACGCATCATCTAAATTACTGTCAGGGGAGTCGGCGCGGAGGACAGAAAAAGTCTGAAGGACGCCTGCTGTAATCTCTGCAGAAAATAAATAAACCAAGCATGGCCGTTTAATTGCTGCCTCCGACTTGGCCTCTCCGGGGTCTTATGGGAGCTGAGCTGCCGCAGAGCTGGATGGCCATCAGCGTAAAGAAGAAAAAGAGGGAGAAAAAGAGAGGGAGGATGTGGTCACGCTGGCTCAAAGGCTTAGAATTTAACCTGGCTGGTCTAGCTCCCCAATTCCAGTCTACGCTTCTATGATTCATTGGCATGATTTTGTCTTTATATGTCACCAAGGGCATCTCTGTCGGCTCAGGATTCAGCACATAGAGATCCAGGGAGCCTCAAAGCTTTGATAAAAGACTGATCGTGTTGCAACTGAGACCGGCCCTCTGTGGAGAGGCCGTTGAATGAAACGATAACAGATGAGATATTGATTCAGCACTGATTACAGCCACACAGATGAATGTCAAAATATTGTCACTGTCTCATTCTTCATTATATTATCACTGCAGGGACAAAAGGACGGCCAGTAGCAGATTAATTCCACTGGGAGACATCCAAAGCAACGGTTTTCATGTCAAGGTTAGCTAAAGTGACTTTACTGTACATGATGATAGACTTGGTATCAGATTCAATTAACTGGAACATGTTCACAAAATGGAGTGGCCTCTGTAGTGGAATGGATAGAGCGTGGTCCAAACATGTCCAGGGTTAGAGGTTCAGTTTCCTCTGGAAACCCTCCACTAAAAATGGAGATGCACTCAGCATGTCCTGTAAGGTAATGTATCAAAGCTTCAGCTAAACAGCAGATGTCATATATTATCTTGTCAGGATTCTATTCAAGTGCTGCAGTGCTACACATATCTGCAGATTTTCTGTAGCTGCCATTTCAATGTATAATGTATATCCTTTCTTTTGCTAGAGTTACTGTTTCTCCAGCTGCTATTGTACTGCTGCTGTGCTACTTTCTGTTTACAAACCAAAGGCCTGGGATTGAGAACAATAAGTGTAGATCCCTCAAGAGAGATATGCAACACAGCTCACAGTCCATACTTAATACAGAAGCACAAAAACAGGTCATTTATTGAGAGACAATAGCAGCAGTTCTGACCAATTATCAGGACGAAGCCTCAAAATATGAGACAAAATAGGGGCTGCAAAACAAGCAGCATAAAAAGAGAGGAAGGAAATATGAGCATGGTGGAAGCACATCAGACACAATGAAAAAACAGTGAATAAAAATACATTTTAATAGAAGAAACATTATGGGTCTAAACAGAAGGAGTTTGGTCAAAGTATTTTGTGTAGTTAGCTCAGAGAGGACAAAAGTCTTGCTTTCTAAATCTTGGCACATAACAACATGGTATATTTAAAGCCACAGGAAAGCCACAAGTTCCTTATTTGCACATCCAGCAGTTAGAGCCATGTCATCATTAATTTGGTGTTGTGCTTCTTTTGATGAAAGTCCGATATTCACTCTCCCCCAGCTCTGATTTTGGTCTCTCCCAACTCCTGAGGGAATTATCTGTATCTTTAGGGGCTGAATTCTCCGTTATGTTCACCAGCTTGTTGTTAACTGTGTCAACCCAGCCCATTCTCATCCCCAAGTCATGAAATACCAAAGCTTGGTCACGCTCCTCGGCGTGTCAAACAAAAGACATCCTTCGACATCTTTATGAGATGCATCAGACTTTCATCTAACTCAAATGTAAATCCATCCATGTCAATACCTGACACTGAGAGCAAATGACCAAGATGGTCCATGTAGGGTGAGAGTAAGGGGAGGTGGATGGGTCAAACAAAACAAGACTTTCACCCAGGAGACCACAGCTCATGTCCTATACGGAAAAACGACATAGAGTAGTAGTTGAGTAGTTTTTGGTTAGATGCCTGAAATAAGGTCAGTGGTAAACACAAGCTTGAGAGGCTTTCACGTTTTGTTCTCCAACAAAAAACTTGTCACTAAATACCCCACTCATGAACTTTGAAGCTTCTGTGTGTCTTGAAAAATACAGCTGCTAATAAGTGGCTACATGACATCGTGCCAGCTTTACAGTCTCGTTATGGTGGTGACGTTAGGTCATGCGACCACGTTTTTTTTTGTTTCTAGCCTAACGTTAGCTTTTTACTTCTGGCAATTGCATTTAGGATTCAATAATCATGCAAGTGGTGTTCATTTACGATTATTATTTTGTTGAAACAAACACGGAGGTATCATTAACGTTTGGGTGCCATGTCTTATTTCTGGCATTAATCCAAAATTCAAAGGAAAAATACCATATGCTTTTTCACAAGGGAACCTGTGCAAGGCTAACTTCCATGTTGGCCTACAGAAAAACGTCATCTCCAGGAATGACACTCCATTTTAACCCAAAACATGATCTTTTCTACTAAACCTCACCAAGTAGTTTTGCTGCCTAAATCTAACCGCAACATTTCACAACATTAACCATGTGTTACAATGTGTTTCAGCTGTGCATCACAGAGGCGCTAAATGGTGTGCTGTGTGCTAAGGAGCATGACAAAGTATTTGACGACCTGGAAATGACATTGCGTTGGTCTACTTGCCATTTGGTGCTGAGCAGGTAGTGTATGACAGGTTTATACAGGTATTTTTACTAAAACAGTTGCCTGCTATGTCTGAAAATGATGGTATGCATTCAGTGAGAGTGACCCAAAAAGGTTCTTAGGCCATTTAGCTGTTAAGCCCGTGGCTAATTAATGAGCTCAATCTCAGTGTGAAGCTCTGTAAAGCCATGGGGAGCTGCAGATATGTGATAATTCTCTGTAGATTTGTCACTACAAACAACCCTTTTCAAACTGTCACAATGTTTTTACATTTATTACTATGTTATCACATAATATCAATGAAATTTGCTTCAAGGAAAGGAAAAGATCATAACATGGTCAGCAGTAAGGCAACTAAGTTAAGGTTAGAGAAAGATAGCCGCTACAGTTAACAAAAACCTGCGTCTATTGCAGGGTCTGTGATAGGACATGGACTCTAATCATGCAAATTAAAGTCTTCCACGCTACATGCCTATTTACCAACTTCCACAACCTTACTTTTCACCTCAATACATAAAGAGCAGACTTCTTCCTGCAGTTGCACTGAACTTTGAACGTAAATCACAACGTGCAGAATAATCCCATATGGATGCAATTTTTTGGGGTACCGGGTAAGACACGTAACATATAAAAAAATATACATATATATTGCACTTATAAATCTACATGCACACGTACATGCATGTATGCAATCAACATTCAATATGCAAGAGCTATTGTATGCCCAACATACTTTTAAATAAGATCTTACATGGCCCGACATGTCATATTAATTCTCCAATACACTATGTGTTGGAGTTTACCTCAAAGGGAGTCTTTTTTGCACCAACTGTTCTCTTGCTATAAAACAGATTTTTCTATTTATTATAATGAGCTGTGCTGTCAATATCCACAAACCAAAAGGCAACCAGCCAGAAATATTTCAGTCTTCAGACTTGGAGCTTCAATAACATAATCACAAAAACTCATTTTCTCTCCTGTAATATTAAGGAAGAGGTGATTCCTGGCCTCATTAGTTATTCATTGCCTCTAATGTCCGAACATCTGGTCAGTGACCACCGGTGATCCTTGCATAACTGCTGCTCCCCGTATCACCCTGACCACCAAAAAATCCATTTAGGCTGAAGTCCAGGAGCCTGCAGGGTTTCTCCTCCAGCAGCTCTGCATCCTTTAGCTGATCAGCAGCTATTCAAGGTAGCCAGACCTCCTGCCTCCAGCTTATGTACTGGAAATCAAAGGAATCACACACCGGAAATCACTTCAATCTGTATGATAATTTGAGAGTCTCATCTGGGATTTAGTGTATCGGTCGAGTTCGGCGGCAAGAAAGAGTCAGATTGGTTGGTGATTTAATCTACATGATGCAGTCAAAGTAATGTATATGGTGCAGCAACCTTCTGTGACAAGCACTCTATAGACTAAACGAATCAAAATCTGGTCCCTTTTTTTAATGCACACAGGAACCATACCTTTATACTCTATGTTTGAAGTCAGGGAGCTTTAAGGAGCCTTAGAGTTCTGTGTTATAATACATGGATCATATCTGAGGTGAGCACTGATACCATTTCAAAGAATCTGAAGACACAAAGCCAACTGTGTGCTACACAAACTGGCAAGGAAAACTGCCAGTGAAGGATCCAAATTCTGAAAATGTCTTAAAGTGAAAAAGTCACTAAGAAAAGTGCAAAGATCCAAGGGGTGTACATCCTGCAGCATCTGAACAGATCTCTCAAAAGCCGAAGCACCTGAGAGCAGCAGGATTTTAGCAAACAAGAAAAGCCCATTTGGACTATCACAGTGCAGCCCTTCTCTCAGAGGAGCTTTCAAAGTCTGCTCATGAGCAGCTTGCATGTTGGCTGGGAATGAAACTTTAATTATCGTGATGCTCCCTTCACATTCCTCAGTCTGACCAGTGATCAGGGCCCCCCTCCTCCCAATCGGGAGCCGCAGGAAGGCAGGTTAATAGGGGTGCGTGTTTGACTGCCAAGTAAATCGGGTGTGCTACAGTGGGGTAGGAAATCAAAATCCCTGTTCCAAAAAATGCTTTTGAGGAGAAAAAAATAGGGTGAAATATTTTAGTAGCAGCAAATAAAAAATTAAAACCCTACTTGACATGATTTGTGGGTTAGTTTGTGATTTATAGCCAGTGATCGATTGGTACTCTACATTAACTCATGATAATACGGGAGTCAAAGCATAATTAAACTTTTGGTCGTAGTTTTGGCCATCATTTCTACTAATAAAGATAGCACTATACTCACTAGTAATGGCTAAGATTTCGGATGTCAGCATGACTACAAAGAAGTCCTATGGGACAGAAGAGTCGAGGTTTCAGACAGATCGTGAATAAGTCAACAGTTTAGCCACATATACATACATATATGCATATGTATCCATGCATATGTATGTATACCTATTTATTCCATAAATAAATAAATATCTTTGACTTTTTTCATGCACACAAAAGGATTACATATCCCTCTCACACTGTGTTCACAAATTTGTTAAAATACGTGTTAGCGAGTAGTGACAGGTGTAGCATATCAAGATGTTGATTAAACAGCATCATTACTACACAGGTGTGCCTTGGGATGGTCATAATAAAAGGCCACTCTAAACTGTGCAGTTTAATCACACAATGCCACAGATGTCACAAGTTGGCAGTACATCCAACCAGCCTCACAACTACAGACCATGTGAAGCCACACCAGCTCAGGGCTTCCACATCCAGCGTCTTAGCCTGCAAGATCATCTGAGACCAGCCTCGTGACTGCAGATGCAACAGCTGGATAGACACCATCTCAGTTAAGTTCATCTACACGCTCGTCATTCTCAACAGGGTCCTGACCTGACAGCAGTTTGTCACCGTAACCAGTAGGGGTGTAAATCACCAGTTTCATCACGATACGATATCATATCGATACTATGAACAACGATACGATATTTCCCGTTATAACAAAGTGTGCCATGATACGATTTCTATTCGATACGATACAGGGGTCTGTGATCTATATTAGGCGATATTAAATGCCCATTTAACACAGTCTGTTACAGAAGAAGCTGACACCCCTTTCTTTTTTACTTTTGACCATAAAACACATAAACACATAAATAATAAGTTCAGTAAAGTGCACTTTAAGCTGACTCCACTGACACAAAGGGCTTTCTGACAGAGAAACCTTTCTCGAAGAAAAAAAAAAACATCATCTTTTTCATAAACTTCAGGAATATCTGGCTTAAAGCCCTGAAGGAAAACTTCTCCCAACAGCCTTAAAACAGATTAACAGGGCCATTAAACAAAAGTGTAACATTCAGCTCAGTAATAACTGTCAAGGGTCAGAGACCTGTCAGTTGTTTGTTGCTAATCACCCATTATTAGCTTTGGCATGTTTCCATTGCATTAATTAGCCTAGCGGCTAGCGGACATTTTTCCTCTTCTCATAGCTTAACAAATGACACGCAGCAGTAATATTTATCTTACTCACCGCTGGTTTAAGTCACTGTATCTCCCGACAGAACAGCTCGGTTGAATTTCAGCCTGCATGCACGGTTTTTCAGACGAACATGGTTTTCCCCATATAAAGTCATAGCAATCTTGCCGCATCACTACATTTTAGTTTTCAGTAGTTTAAATATCACTCATATTTGCAAGAAGTTGGATGTAAAAACTCACTCTCATATCTATACATGAATGAACGATTAGCCTGGCTTCGCATCGAGACTGGAAGCAGGTGGAACTAGCTTACCTGGCCCTGTCCCAAGTTCAACACATACACCTACTAGTACCTCTAAAGCTCAGTAACTAAAACATTATATCTCACTTCTTTAGGTACAAAAAAGGTAGTATAAAAACCACAAGCTGTAGTTCCATACACTGTAATGCTATATGCTTTGACTGCTCAGTCAGTCTGCGACTTTTAGCCTCGCAGAGCTAAGATTAAGACGTTCCCTTTTTTCACCCAAAGTGCACGGGGTCAACAATAGACTGCTTTCCCATTGCCAGTAGGCCAAAGGTGTGTATACTGCTCTGCAGCAGATCAGTATGCCTTTCTGTGTATGCCTTACTGGTCTGTCACATTCAACGTCACCGATCGGCTGGGAAACAGAATAGAAAACAGTAGAAAGCAGCATGGAGGCTTGTAAGAATGTAATAGTGGTTACTTCATTTTTATATCTGTCAGTTATTCTGTCTCTCACACTAATTGCCGACTTATTTAGAACAATGTTTGCATGCTGCTTGAGCAGATGCGGACAATGTTTTCTGGCGGCCTGTTATGCATTGCGCCGACAAAGGGGCTTAAATTAGCATCTCCACAAAGATGTTGTATTTCCATCCGGAACTGACAATGTCTCATGCCTACTGAAAAGTCATTTGACCCGGGACTGAATGCCCATTGTACCCTTCCCATTAAATAAAAAAAGGCACATTAGTGGGTGTTACTGGAGTTTTTGTGCAGTGGGAAAGGGGATTACTGTGGATATGGGCCCTTTGGCTAGAATTTCTGTACAATCTGTGACAGTTCCAGATAATGTGCACGGCATTTTTCAGTAGTCTGCTTCATCAACTAACATTAGGTAGAGATGGACTTTGTCCCTCTCTCCCTGACAAATACTCTTATCTGGTAGGGGTGCATGATATGGCCCTAAAATAATATCACAATATTTCTGGATATTTTTGCGATAACGATATTCTTGACGATATGACAAATTCTAATATATATATATGTGTGTATATATACACACATATATGTATTATGTATGTATTATATATTATTATTAATTTAAGAACACAGAATTGCAATGACATAAGTGATATGGTTTTACATGTCAACGGAACAGTTTGCCTTCAAATATTCAGTAAAAACTAAACAGAAATGATCTCATTTCTTTAGTTTGTCAACACCAACAGTGACTCAGAGTGAGATTCAGATTCTGTATACAATATTAATAATACAAGACAATAAAATCTACCACAAATGACACATTAAACAGCTCCCAAATACAAAAAATGTACCCTGGGATTCATGTATATAAATCAACAGGCGATTTTCTTCTCTTTTAGCAAAATCCTAAAGGACTGAGTTCTTTTTTTTCCATCTTCCCATGCTCTGCCATTTCTCCTCTGATCATCACACTGTAACCTGTGACAGGCTGTTGTGCTACCATAGCTATTGCGCATTCACATATATGTAGCTTTTTGTCAAGCTGCGAGCATCACAGCATGGTACACATATACATATCTAGGGGTCACATAATCATGGCAAAACCTCCCTCTGGCCACCAATTTAGACTTGCCATTAACATGTTAACTGATTCCCCCAAACAAGAACCACAACATATACACATATACAATACATACACACCCACACACATCTCCACAAATGATGCAATACATAAAACAGGAAAACACATGCTGACACATACACAAGCATACACATATACACATTAAATAGGAGTATGACCAGAGGTGGGTGAGGGGACAAAAAACAAGTAACAGCAAAAAGTTTTGGAAAATAAAATTATAATATCAAAAGATATGAGCTGTAATGATTGCAATAGTGATGAAAGGAAATATTTATATAAACATATGATACATAATTCTTCATCAGCATAATCATTTGGTCCTGACTAGGCTGAATCTGATCCACCCGGCACTTACCAAAGGTTTATGACAAAATCACTTGACAACACTGACTCCTGTATGCGCACAGTGAGAGAGGAGAGAAAGAGACACTAGGGGTGCTCGCGGAGAAGCCGCTGAATGAGCTTCCTCTGAGCAGTAACACAGTTGGAGAAGTCTGGGGCTGTTTATAAAACATTCAGAATGCCCAGGCCTAACAACGCCACAGTTTATTCCGCACTACTGAAGCTGCTCCTCTTTTTGGAACCACTGGGGAGTCAGTAATAATTTCGCTTTCAGCCATGCTTGTTGTTGCCATGGGTAACAGTATGATGTCAGCATTTCAACTAATTGACATATCGCGAGTATCACAATATGAATTTTATATCTCATTAAAAATTATACCAGTATTGTCGTGAGCGAGATGATATGGCACATCCCTACATTCCAGTCAGTGGTTCACATCTTGGGCCTCACTGTTATGTGACACCCACTTTTCAACAATTGCATCAAATTTCTCCCAATGTTATACTCCGACTGCCTATCCTGTTTCTCTCGGAAATACGTCATGATACTGAATTTAGATACTCTCAAAATACCATTTCATCCGTACTTAAATACTGATAAGGATGTCCAAAACTGTGATGATAAGTGCCATGTTGTAGTAAACTTGAATTTTTAATTTTTTTTAACTGGAGACCACGATGTGTCTTTTTGTCAGAAACAGAAAGAGACATAAAGGAAACACATAGCTTTGCTTCTTAATGTCAAATGCTCATCAAAGTCTTTAACCAATATGGTTTAACTGGATGTAAACATAAAACTAGCTGTTAAAATGCACTGCTTTACTGGCTCCCTTGGGACTTTGTTATGAAACAACACCTACTGTATATGTACTGTATGTACAGTCTTTTGTATTTTCTGCATTACATCCCACACAGGAGTGTTGGATTTTATTCATGACTTTCATTATGTTGCGCTCTGGAAACCACTTTTACTCCATGTGCAGCACTTGCTGTTATGAATGGTTTTGTTGCACTTTCAGTCACTGTTGCCTTCAGCTTGAGCGCCCAAATACCCCCCTCTGCATTCCCTGTGCTCTATCATGTCCGGCCCGGCTGCACAAAGCATATCCAATGGTAATTAAGGTCAGACAATTAGATTCAGCCAGCCGCAGTCCTGGTGACTTAATAAGTATAGACAATTATCTGAAATTAATATGATAGATGCCATTGTCTTCTGCTGCTCTGCTCAGTCAGATCTTGGCAGGGCTTCGGGTTATTACTGAGTATGCATCCACTGTATTAGTTTGAATAATGACGCTCACTATGCGGCTGTTGCCGTTTCATCACAGAGAATGTGATTATTAGTTCGAGGTGCTATGTTCCCAGCTAAACACTCAGCACTCACCAGAGGGGCCAAGGTTGATGGCATCACTGCAAGGCTTGGATGCAGCGGGTGCTACGTGCACAGTAAAGGAAATTCATAAATAAGCCTCAACCAGGATCCAAACTGCTGTGAGCAAACTACCTTTATGACTCAGATGCCACAGTTGAAATGGAATGAAATAAAAGAATTGTGGAAAATAAGACTTTTTTTTCCCTATTGTGCAGTTTCACATAAAGCCTCTTTCTTTGTGATGGATAGATACCTGAGGATTTTTCAGAACACTGTGTGGCTTCCTCAAGTAGCATAAATCTCAGAGGAAATCACCTCCACAAGTGCGATTATACATTCAGGTTCAGATTTTGTCGAGCAATTTGCACTACAGAGTTCACTGTTTTTCAGGAGCTTTAGCTTTTGACACCTGTTGTCACACTGTGGTTTTACCATCTGGCACCCAATAACATTTGAAGAGCTATTCCTTGAGGACAGCAACAAAGGTACTGAGGGACATATTGCTGCAGCTGGTTCAGTCTTATAATGAGCGCTGTCAAGGATTTGCAGCACTGAACTTTTGCGCCCTGATCTGTGGCAGGTCACCGTCGAGTTCATATCAATAATTCATCATGCAGCTCAACTCCCTTCCCTGTTATGAAACAAATCTTGTTAGGAAGTCCTGCCAACACTGTCTCCATCTCACTACCCGACTTTATTTGTAACTCTCTCTGCTCAGACTAGAAATGGGGTGGAGAGGGGGTTTGGGAAAGATTAGCCCAGTTCATCTACATGAAGCATTGGTTTGGCAGCAGGGATAGGAAAGAAGCTTGAAGCTGGTGTGTGTGATCTGAAGAATGAAGTCCCCCCACAATGGCTTACTTCTCCTCCCAGGGCTGGAATGGATGAGTTCATGAAAAGCAGATAGAGTGTGGCCCTTGCTCTTTATCCTCGCAGTATGGCTCCTATACAGCCTTCCTCTGGTTTATTGTGAAACAACCTGGAGCTGTCAGAGGCTCAGTGGAGACCCAGGGAGAGGAGGGCAGGGAAGTGGAACGCTGTACTGGATGGGCTGCTCTGATAAGATCCAGGGAGACTCCTTTGCCTCCTCCTCTGCATCCCCCACAGCTGGCAGCAGGCGACAGTAACCTTTCCCGTCAATGACAGTTGCTAAAAGCAGCGGGGGGATTTGGAGGCATTATGTTTGACTTCTTTCAAATTAGCACCGTTTTTTTTTTTTTTTTTCCTGTTGTTGTCTTCTCCTGGCTCTGCTTATCAAGGTGGCCGCAATCAGTCAATTCACCGTGAATAATTACACGCCTGGGGATATTGAGCGCACGTTGAATGTTCTGTAAACACTTTACATAATGCTCAGGTATTCATAAAAACCTCAAAACAAGTTAAGACATGAACAAATCAAACGCACCACTTGACACTCCTTACGGGGGGACTTCAAACGTCTCAGGCCTTGATCACACTGCTCCAGTTTAAACGAGATCCATCCACCAGAGTAAAACAGGTCTAACAGTTCCCCTTATATTAGCTTGCTAATGAGGTCCCAGTGTGATACTTTTTAATGAAACCATCCAGGAGGCCAATTGTCCATAACTAATTATCATATGCTAATTGGCGCGCTAAAGTGCAGAAAGAGGACTGATTTTGTTTGTCTGCACCTCTCATTTCTTATTTCTCTCTGTGCGTGCATTGTATCAGAAGTCCTTAATGAGTGTAATTATGGCTAAAAGACGGCACAACTCAAATGCTTCTTTAATATGATTACCACCGCACTGCCTATAAACAACAAGGATCCAGCTGCATGCAGGGTGTGTAATTTGGAAATGTACAAAATGTTAACATCCAGCTAATAATAACCTTGGGGGTGTACCTCAGAGAAAACAATAGCTTTGACTGCTCTCCAGTCAAACTGATGTGTGATTATTATTTCAATCACAGCATCTCGCTCTGTCTGCGGTGGTCTTGATAAGCCAGGTGTAACAAATTCTTCTTGCAATATTGCACATTATCCTCATTTGCCACCCCCTGGCACTCTGAGGTATGAAATAAGGTGAAGAAGAAATCTCCTATAGATCCCACTGATCTGAGAAAGAATGAGCCCTGATGAATAGCACTATATTGAATTACACTCAAGAAAAGAAGGACACTGGGCGGCAACCTGGCAACGGACCATATTGGTTCAGTTCTGGTTCAGCGTGCCAGAAAATGGGACAGGGACCACAAACAAATACAAATAACTGCTATTGCTTTAGAGATTGCGGCTGACCAGCTCTGCAAACCGAATATAGCAATAGGTTCTGGTTCAGAGCGCAACACAAAGGCGTTGGGTCCTGCTGGAAACATGCAGGGGGAAGCTGCTACCTAGTGAGAAATACAACATCAAGATTGGCCTCGTCATGGCACTGGGGTGGAAATAATCAAACTGGGATTCACATCGTGTCAAAAGGGATGCTTGACAGGCTAACCAAACAGCACAGACCAACTGGCAGTATCACATGGCGTCCATTTGTCTATGGTCCATGTGTTCTTGTGTGAAAATCCATACCACCCCTGCTGCTCCTCTTCGTCTGAGCATGTACACATGTCCAGATTCTATTTTGCTCATTTAGGTGGTCATTAGGCTTGTGACAATTTGCTATGGACGATGAAGCCTAGAGGTAGGACGGAGGTATCATGCTGGATCCCCATTAGCTCATTTGCGCAGGGTCATTAGACAAAGTGCAACCAGAAGCCACATGAGTTGTTTGCTGCACTGCAATGCACGTCGCAGGAGGACTGGGGTCAACACCAGTGGCTGATAGGCTTTCCACACTCAGCAAATACAGTAGGGATATTTCAATGTTAATGATTATGGTGCACAGCAATTCTTGCGAAAAGCCATTAGAACAGTCAGGCAATGCTCACTGAGTTCTGAGTCATCTCCAGTGAGCAATTCTCTGCAGTTACTCCAGACAATGATTTTTGAAAGGTTTCTTCCTAGGTTGTTGAACAATGCGGTGTTGTCGGATAATGTCAGAGTTTGAACTAATGGCCGTGTCTGATTTGAAGCGTTTATGTCAAGAAGCAAGCAGGTTTCTCAATGTGCCTTTATGGAGCGTGACAAGTCATTCAATCAGGGGAGTCAACATGCAGTACATCACTGCTCAATTACATTAGCACGTATGTGAATTACCTTCTACTGCAGTAAAATACATTAAGCTAAAAATAGAATGGGAGACTTGGGTGTCTTGGATATTTGGGAAAACTAATGACCCGTGCTGCCTCCAATGAGCATGCTCATTTAAACCCTGAGAAATATTGTCAGTATACTTGTTCCCCACAGCAATACAAGCTTGTATTGGCTTGATGGATGGCAGCTTTTCATTGGCGATCCATCATGTCATGTCAATACATTCCGAGGAAGAAAATATGTTTATGCTGAGACTGCTATGTGTAATGGAGTTGTTCAATGAGGGGACAGTGTGTTGTCTGTTGAGCAACGCAGTGGTGGACCATAGTGAGTTTGCCATATCCTTATCGTCAGATAACCTGCTTCTGTGGTTCCCGGTTCTTTTCTCCCAGTGGTACTGTACCCACGCCTGCACCTAGACCCGCTGATGTAGAGCTGTGGCTTCTGAGAACATATTGACTGGCCAATCTGAGAAAGAGGCAGAATTTCAAACAGGTTCCTGAAAACCGAAGGCTAAAATCATCCATCACCCTGGGCTGCTTCAAATGCAGACATCAAAAAAGCTACCTTATGGATTGATCTTGGTGATCATATAATGGATTTCGCCAGTGCCAGACTGACGGCTGTAATGGGTTTCTATGCCGGCTGGCTATCGGAAGTCTGTCAGTTGCACCGGCTCTCCATGGAGCGCTCCATACATTTGCCGGAGGCTCCTTATACCTGCTCTTGGGGGACCATATAGTAAATTGACTTCAGAAGCACTCAAGGAAACAAGAGAAAGAAACATCAGCAACTCCTGTAGGCAGAAAAATACTACACCCTGACATCTTTTTGTAATTCATGTCTACCTTGCACAGATGCTGCAGTGTAGATTTTCTTTGCTCAATATTTGCAGCTAAAATTCTTATGTTCTCCGAACTCTCTGCAGAAAATGACCGTATTTAATAATTCACTCCCAATTTGATACAGAATGTTCACTGAGTCAACAGCAGATAACCGCAGGCTGTTTTGCATTATAATGAATTAGTTACATGTGAATCAAATTAAGCAAATGGAGCACATGACAGAATTATGTGAACAGCGTTCTTGAGATGGAACAATTTCCTTTGCAACCCTGATGACTGATTTTCCAGTTAAGTGAGCGGCTGGTGCATTTGTCCTGTTCATTGACAGTAACCCGTCATTTGCAGCACTTAATCTAGCCGAGGACAGAGCACAGCTTTCAATTAACTCGTCAAATAAGCCAAGTGACACATCCATCATGTGCTTGGCTCCGGTACGCTGTTTTTTTTTTTTTTTGTCCTTAAAAATCCAAACAGAAAATTATGTTTCAAACCACAATGCTGGGGCACACGATGCATTTATCTTAGGAAAGAAAATAAGAGAATCTCTTTCCATATCAGGGGTCTGCAGAATATCATGATCATGTTTTGTGTGCCTCACTCTTTCATTTGCAACTGTGGAACATGGAGTGACTTGCTGTTGTTCAGTTTCTTTTCCTGTCATTTTTTTGTGTCTTAAAATTCAAGCAACTGATCCCAGTGCAGTTTCACACCGCAGTGGTAATTACACTAGACATTTTCCCTGTGTGACTAATTGCATCAATCATGTACATCATCATGCATCAATCATGTACCTGGAGGAGACGGCACCTTGGATTCCCGCAGCAGCTGATTACTGCACACAGAGACCCAGCAGACAGCTCTGCTCTGTCCAGCTGGACTGCGAAGCACGCTGGCAGCAGGCTTTGAACAAGGAGCATCTCCTCCTTCCATAACAGCTCACATCCTCCTCAGTCAGCTTATCAGGTTGACCTTGACTTGGCAGCTGAGGGGTAGATCTCTCACCTTGAGATGGATAGCATCCCCCCATGCAGATGGCAGACGCAGATGGTAGGCCTATCACAATAGCTATGTTATAGACTTATCGTACAATGTATGGACATGACCTCTTGAAATCATTTTGCTGACCTCGATATTGCCGGTTGTGTTTACATAAGAATGTCACCAACATTTTGGCCCAATCCCATTTTTAATTTCCAGTTGTTGTGATTTATTCACAACTTAAGATTCATGCTATCAATCAATCAAACAAGTCATCAAATATAAAATAACACTGCTTCATTACTTGGCAACTAGCTGTGTTCTGCAGGCTAATATTAGCAACCTGTGATCCTACCCTGCCAGTCTGCACTGATATTAGAGGAGAGGTAACAAGTGCAGCAACTTAGCTGCTGGACCTTAGTGAAATATTCAGGCAACATGGAAATCTAACCATAAAGCAAGGAATCTGTGTGTGTGTGTGTGTGTGTGTGTGTGTGTGTGTGTGTGTGTGTGTGTGTGTGTGTGTGTGTGTGTGTGTGTGTGTGTGTGTGTGTGTGTGTTAGTGTGTCGTTTGCATATCTCAAGGACTGTTAATCCGATCAACTTCACACTTGGCAGGTGAATTGCTGGAGACCCGGGGACGTGCAGTGTTGCATTAGGTCCAATTTGGACACGCGACATGTTCAGTATCAATAAGCTTTGAATAAACAAGTGTGCACTGCTGTGTGACTCTGTGCAGTGGCGGTGGGGCTTCAGGGCTCTGCAGAGAGTAGAGCATGTCTTCAACTATGTAAGCAAAGACTCTGTCACTCACATTCAAAGACAGATGAAGAAAGAGAGACCAGAGATGTTACATTGTAGCAAACTCAAACATTTCAAGCATCAGCGATGTAACTTTCGGAATTAACGGTTTTGCTCCCACACCCTAGGAAGCACAGGGCTCTGCAGAGTTGAGCAGCGTGCCGTTCATAGCCGGCTGTTGCCTGTGTCCCAGCTGCAGCTCATTGACTGATGGACCGATGTACAACCAAACTCTCCTTCACCAACCCTAAGTGGTAGGGGCAAGGCAGTGGCGGTCCTAGCACATTTGATGCCCTAGGTGAGCATGCTAACCCTCTCTATCATTCAGTAGGCTTTGCTATGTAGTTAATGTTGTTGTGGCCTTATGTAATATTTTAAACATATTCCAAAAAATAAACATTTAGATTTTTTCTTTTATTCCTCCATTTGTAGCGCCCCCTATGGATGACAGTGCCCTTAACATTAACCTCTACTGCTTATGTCAGGGGCCGGCACTGGAACAAGGAGTGTATTGGGTGCAGCGATTCTCCCTTTTTTCTGGAAAAAGAAAACGACACTTCCAAGACAGCTGCACTTTTGACGTGGAAGAGGTACAGTCCTGATAGTCTTTAGCCTGCCAACCCCTGGCAACAAGCAAAAAGTCTGTCATTTGTAGTTTTACCCTCCAACATCATCCTTCACTCCATAAAACCACCAGCAAACCACTCAGCTCCCAGGCCATCTTTACCCGGAGGTCATTATGGTGTTCCCGGAGCTTCACTAAGCTTGTCTATTAGTTGCAAGAGGCATTACTTGGTTTATTTTGTTGGTCAGGCTCAAACATAGTAATTTTGGGCTACTCCTATAAAGGTACTATAATTTTATATATCCTTTTTTTTGTATTAAGAGGTGTCATTTAGTCTTCTGATAATGTGTAAAATAAGCTTACATGCTTACATATTCCAATTCCATTGTCTGAGTAATCTTAAGAGTTCATTGTTTTTTCAAACGGGGTACTTGCATTATTATGCTATTACATTATCATTATAGCAGTGGCATAAATGGTCTAAAAATGACAAAAATATTGTTCAATTATTTCTTGGACAATATATCGTCCAACAAAAGTAGTTATCATGTGAGGCCTAGCAAATGGCTGTGTTGACACTATCCAGGTGAGACCTTCCTTATCAAAAGCCCCGGCATCAAAGTGTCAAGGCCATATCGCAGCACAGCTGCCAGCCACCAGTCACATTTGGTCGAGGGGGTAGAAGAGCAATAAGGTCTTAGCCTGAAGAATAAATAAGAGATGAGCTAAATAAATAAGTGGAGGTGCTGGGATATTAATATTGCCAGCAGTCAGTGGTATAGGCTGGCTTACTGACATACCACACAGCAGAGCCACAATTAGATACACTCATCTGCTTTGCCTCAGCTCTGTATGGGCACAGAGCAATCACGAGCACCTGCTGAGGCAAACTGGGAGACTAACAAAGTTTCACCTAATGCCTCAGACTTTATTTGAAAAACTGCAAGAGTCAACTATCTGCTGGAGGATGAATGCAAGTTGTCTTACATGAATATGACATGGCTACTGCTGCAAGCCAGCGCTCTACACACTTACAGCAAATAAACCTCCATGTAGATATTGCCCTCTTGTTTTAGCAGACATGTTTAACACCATGCCAAAAAATTACCAGAGCATTGAATTGCTGATGGTGGTATTCTTTTCCATTAAGAAATAAAAGGTGTTTTTTTTTGTTTTTGTTTTTTTAACTAAGTAACCTTTTTGGCGGGCTGCCTGGACTTAACATCTGGGATTTTAACTAAATTAGAACATGTAACTCCACGGTCCCGTTTGACTGAGCTCAAATCAGCTTAAAAGTTATGTTTCATGTCAACACATTATGGATGAATGGCTAAATAGGACAGATTAAAACAACACTCCAGTCGGTTATTATCAGAATCAACACGGACAGGCTGGAGTGATTTGGGGAGGATTTTTTTTATTTTTTTTTTTAAAGATGAAATCTTATAACTCAGAGGTTTTTCAAACACTAAGGCAGGATAGTACAGATACTGTGTGAGGTGACAGGGACAGGTTGATGACAGTGTTCTACAAACAACAGCAAGTTACTTACTGTTGTTTGACCAGCTGATTTTTCACGCTTACCAACAGAGCCAACAGTTGCAGCAGATACTGTGGCAAGATGCTTTAAAGCTTAAGTGCCTGAATACCACAATTTGCGTCAAAAATCATACTCCTTCTCACAGTCATAACTCAAACTCAAAAGTCTCATTTGAACTCAATCACATAAAGCAATATATTTAGATTTGGAGTGACTCAGTGTATATCATTATCTTTAATATGCATAAATCCACTTGCAATTCATAGAAAAAAAGACACTCCTTATTCCTCCAGAACTTATTTAAGAACCCTTACATTTTAAGTTTTCTTCCGTAGAAAAGCAATTTAATGATATATGTCTGAAAATCCATGGGTACACTGCAAACAGGAACTGCTAACAGTTAATTTGGCATACTTTGTGTCAAAATGTAAACAAATATAGACTAAACAACATTAGTCAAGTCATAGCCCAAACCTTACTCACTGACTCCATAGCAACGTTTTACTTTCTGTTAAGGATGCACGATAATATCAGTACAGTCATCAGTATCAGCCAGTATTGCCTTTAAAGTGACATTCTGAATCAGCCAACATGATTTTTCTTATTTTGCACAATTAATAAATATTATGTACAATGAGAAGTATTATATTTCCTGTTGCTATCTGCTGTTGGGCCATTACCATAAGACTATGCACGCATAATATAATGTTAATTCCACTACAGAAGAGACTTGATGATCACTAAAATAATGTGCTGAAAAAAGTGGATCAATATTGGTTACTGGTCAAATGATTTGTTACATATCAACATGTCCAATATTTAATCTAATATTATAATATCCAAAATCCAATACTGTGCATCCCATGTAGAAGTAAGGCAAAAATAATAATTACAGGAGAGTAGGACAGTCAGTAGTAGCAGTTGTCTTGATTTTGTCTGAGGGAGCACCCACAGTGAAAACCACTGTTATAACTAAGCAGTGCTGGTACCTCATTCTGGGTACTTCAGTCAGTGTGTCTACTAACTACTAACAAGGGCTTGGGAGTTTGGCTTATGCTCTGCTGTCAGACCTGTCTGCAAGATACTGGTAGCAGAAGTAACTGGGGACTCACTTTTCTCATGATTTACAGATACTATGGTTAAACTGGTGTGTTTTAAAGACGATAGTCCTACAATATATTTGTATCCATCCATGAATGTCCAGTGTTGTGCAGATGTTCCATATCTTCTGCACAATATTGTATCCAGCTATGGTTGCATGGAACTCACTTCAAGCTAGGGCTGCAACTAATAATTATTTTCATTGTTGATTAATCTGCCAATTATCTTCTCAATCATTCTATTAGTTGTTTAGTATAAAAAGGGTCAGAAAATGGTGAAATATGTCACTCAGTATTTTCCAAAGCCCAAGATCCTAAAATGTCCTAAAATGTGTTTTGTCCACAACACAAAGATGTTCAGTTTACTGTCACAGAGGAGTGAAGAAATTCAAAATAAAAAAAAAAAAACATATTTAAGAAGCTGGAATAAGAGAATTTCAACTTTTTTGTCTAGAAAAAATTACTCAGGTTGTTGATTAATCTAATAGTTGACAATTGATTTAGTAATCGTTGCAGCTTTACTTCCAGCTCAGACTGCTAAAGCACATAATAAAGCAAGCTTTACAAAACAAGTGAAATAGCCCTACGCCTGCCTGTAACCACATTTTACACATCATGTTTCCTTTTTTATTTAATTTTTTATGTGCAGGATTATTTTGGGAGATTTCACTTTGTATGTACATCCAGAGCTTATAAATGCCTACAGACCCTTATACTGTTAGTAAACAGTATGATGCTTTTGGTGGGCGGGGCTTAGCTGGAGGCAAAACAATTCTCCACAGACATTACCTAGTGCTAGCTCACAAGTTCTGTTGGCTTGTTGTAAACAGTGGAGGAAGAGGATGCGAGTGGTGCATTCAGAAATATTCATTCCGGTGCCAGTGCACACTCTGGCACAAACTGGGTCACTCATGAATCTGGAGTGGTGTCAGAATGTACCGTTCGGTTAGCCACAGCACCGCACACTCAGTGTGGCAGAGCACCACTCTAGGCACTCTGTCTGGGGAGACGGAGCAGCAGAGCACCAAGCGGAGTGAATGTGTGAATTAACCATTCGTAACTTAACCGTTTGTTGTTTAACTTAAAATATAATGCTCCAACAGAGCTTTCACATCAATGTAGAGCATCAGACTGAATTTACAAACGCACCATGTCAGGTCACTCACTTTCCGGGATCGAGAGTGTTACATGAAAAAGTAAACACTGACCAACAGGACCAGACTGGCCGACCCATGTGCTTTCACTCAGTCGATGGATGATTTGAGAGGATTGCTGAAGGTGGGATGGTCAGCTTTGTGGTTGATTACTGTGCCAATCTTACAAAGGAGGACAACACTTGAATGGTTTTCTCCAATTTTCCAAATTGTTTAATTAACCAAGGTAACGTTAGCTAATGAGCTAAAAAATTAGCGTTACGCAGAAATCCAATTTTCCTCTTAATGCCTCCCCAATATCTGATTATGTGGACATGATAACCCTTAATACATGTAACATTATTCATCTCTACAGCAGTAAATACATTTTCCTTAACCTGATATGATGTGACATGCAGGCATTTTTGATGATCCCCTCCGTCCAGTCCTTTCATCTTATCGCATAGTTGTCTTCATTTTTATTAACAGGCAATGGCAGCTGGTAAGGTTTGATTCTCCCAATAACAAAACAGGACAACATAGCCTACAGCCCTCGGGTTTTGCCTCCAGCTAAGAAACTGACGTCACTGACTAAAAGGGTCTAAACATAAGCGGATATTAATAAGTTAAGTAATATGTTTGCGAGAGAAATTCTGTTAGTTATACTTATGCAGTTAGTTAACTGATTTTTGCCTGAAGGTGTCTCTTCTGTTGTCATATTTTGTGTGGACGAGAAAGAGTATCTGCTCTGCTTCAGCTAATGGGGATCCTAATAAAATCCTAGTGCTAACCTTTCATTCCAACTTCCTTCATGCCAAAATATTTTGATTTAGGACATGATGAGGCCTTGAAACTCATTTTAAAACCAAGGATGATAATAATTGGCTGAGTAAAAATATCAATAATATTTTTTCCAGATCGATGCCAAGTCTGTATATCTTGATATTGATCTCTTAAAAATGTGGATCTCATTTTTCTTTCTTTCATCAGGTAAGAATAGATTCAACATTTATCAAGGACACACCTCTCCTTGACTCCTCTGAGCACAAACAGTTTGTGAAGTTGTAGCAGATGTTTTTGTACATTTTAGAGCTACAGTACAAGGACAAAGAAAAACTTGTCAAGCGCTTAAGTTGTTTGCGAAATGTTCTGTTTCCTAGTGAAATGCTGCAGTAACACAGCAAACCTCTGAAATCATTTTACAAGACAGCACCTGGATAAACTACGGTCACCTTCGCCAGTGCAGTACAAGAAAGTATTTGGGTATTAGCTGCCATGTAGTTTTGAAAATGCTCGGAAAAGTTTGTTGCATTGTTTCGTCTATAAAGAATATGCTTGCTTTCACTACTTCACTTCAATGCAGAGAGCACTAAAACATGATAAATACATCACAATTTATTCCGTCATTGCAAAAACTAATAGCAGATACATATATAAATGGTTAGGCGAAACAATTAAACTCAAGATCCACTTACTAGCTTTTTCAAGAGCTTCCAACCGCATGAAACAGCATTCTCCTTTACAACTGAGCAAACTGATGCTGATAAAGACTGTAACCTGCAGCCAAGAGCTCTGGAAAAGGGAGTTTGTGGACACGGAGAGAAAATGGTTAAACATTTTAAGAAATATGCTAAGTGAGTTAAATGGTAACTTTGACAGTACTCTGATGTCTATGCAGGATTTTTCTAAAAACAATGTATAAAGTCATACAGAGGTAATCCCTCTCTATGATCATTTATGACCCACGTGAAGTGTGTGCCTGTATTTTCATTTTCTGTGCTTGAGATGTGACATCCAAGAGACACAGTGCCAAAACAATGCCAATATAATGAGGCAAAATGCCAAATAAGAGTGAACCTGTTTTTACTTGAGCTTTTACTGACAAGCTTGTGAACAAAGAGTAACCAAAAAATCTGCAAGTATACCTTTAAGTATAGACCTAGAAAAAAAAAGTAAACAAGTGTACTGCATTTCTGAAAATGTCAAACTTTAACTTTGAGATCTTTGCGTCACACTACAATGTGAAAAATGAATGTTCATGCTCAACATACATAAATGACATGCTATTTTAAGTTTTAGCACTGAATTAGTTTGACAACAAAGTTGGGGAAATAGAAATAACGCTAAGTAGGAAGGTCCTTGCCAATAATAATAATACTGAAATAATCACTACCCATATCAAAGACCTCCAGACCCCAACATCGCTACAGGGCCCCCAAAAACCTAGGTTTATTATGTGCCATCAACACAACCGCCAGAAAAAATGTTGGCATTGTAAATTTCTGCAAACCACAGATACATTACATTTGTACATTATTATGTGGCGCGTATGCTTAAACTTTATGTTTCTTTATGTTTTTAAACAACACTGTGGTAATTGTGTAATCAGGTTTAGGCAAGAAAAAAAAAACTTGGTTAATGGCTGGGAAAAGATTATGTTTTCACTTAAGATACTGTGAATGCAGGCACGATTAGGGGTGGGAATCATCAGAGGATCAGTGGCTCTAAATTCAAAATACTTAAGTCACGATACAATATTAGTGTGATTTTAAATGTGTTTTTATTTGCTGAGTATATATTATTTGCAGCAATATATGTTTCATGGACTGAAAAAGCAAATGATTTTAATATTCATGTGGGCTACCAAAAGTTTAATTTGTATTTGTAATATGAATAATTTATATAATAAAAATATCAATACTTGGCACTGTGTGACGATACAATATTGCCACACAAAAATGTCACGATACTTTGCAGCATTGAATTTTTTTCGCCACCTCTAGGTACTATCCTATGTGCAGCAACAGGTTGCGGAAAAACATCCATGTTTGGGGGCTAAAAGGCCGCTGGAAACACAGCAATGATGTCATAAAAAACAACCAGTTTTGTTGTTTGTTTTGTTATTTTCAGCGTGGCAGGCATCTCGCCGAGGTTTCACGCCATCCTCCATCCCGTCCACCAATGACGAAGTCAGCTCATATATTGCGTCAACTTTAGAAATGTCATGATATGTATGAAATGTGCAAATGTAACATGTTTGTTGAGGATGCACAATAATATCTGCATGTCATCGGTATCAGCTGGCCAGTGTACTTTTTCGTATTTTGCACAATGAATGAATATTACACAGAATGAGAGCGTTCTATTTCATGTCCCCATGTGCTGGTGGGCCATCACAATAAGAGTGTGCGAATCCAATATAGTGCATCCCTAGTATTTGTGGTTTGCAGAAATGTACAGTACCAACATTTTCTTCTGGTCACTTGGTTTGTGATAATGTGAATACTTGTAATTTGTTTGGAAATATGAAATTGTGCATTATACACTATTACCCTCAACTGATTATTATCAGTGTTGTTATTGTAATTAGCAGTGTTGGAAAGGTTAGTTTTCAAATTAATAGATTACAGATTACTGGTTAAAAATGTAGATAAAATGTAATAACTAATGTGACCTATTACATTTAACACATTTTTGATTACTTTTCTAACGAATGTTTCAACCTTGGCAATAAAGCTGAAAAATGGCACCACTTGGCTGTGCTGAAAAAAAGCATTCCTGTACAGTGGAAAAGATTGTAAGCAACAGAATGAATGTTTATTCTACATATTAACTTATTTTACTGTAAATATATATATTTAATATAACTTTTCTTACCACCAACATTTGGTTACCTATTTTTTTCTTATTCTTATTTCTTCTAACTTATTTTGTACTTAAATAACTGTAACTATACATTCAGTAACTAGTTACATTACATGTAACAAGTTACTCCCCAACACTGAATGTAGGTCCTGCTTTACCACCTGATCATGAGGCCCTGTCCTGAAGAGGGGCCCTGTGAAAACCCAGATTTAAGACCCTCCTTATTTCGGCTGCTACTGTATCATGCTGCATAATCCTAAATGAATTTACTGGTAATCAAATTACGGCACAGCAGACCTGAGGCTGTGCAACACTCCAGTATAGGGTACACAGTGCACAGTGAGGAGTGGGAACATAGGGTTAACAGATTATTCCCCGGGCCCCCCAAGCAGGTTAATCAGGCTGTGTCCATAATCACACCAACTCACATGTAATTTGATCAATTTAGAAAAAAAGGGCCTCCAGTAGACAACATGTGTAGTATTGATGAATAAATCCATCTGCACCACATTCATCATATTAGAGTCAGATGACCAGCTGGTCTCAGCCTGATATATCTGCAGAAGCATCAGTCAAGCCGCAGTAGGCAGAGCTAGATTTACAGTTTGAAAAAAACAGCACTTCATCTACATCTATTCAGTGTCAGTATGAATCCAACTGTTAGCATTTTAAATTAATGAAGCGGTCACACCAGAGCTCACTGTACTCTCAAAATTCAATAGATTCCTGAAGGAGAGTGGGCCGCCTACTGCTCTCAGAAGTGAAAACGATGAGGTCTGTAACAAGAACTCTCTTTGGTCCGACAAAATGACTGAAGGATGAATCTTTAGTGGGCAGCACAAGCTGCTGAAGCAGTGCCATTAGAGTAATAATCTCCCAATGCAGGACCTTCTGGAGCCTTTGACACCTCCTCTTCCTCATTATCCCCTCACTGATTTTCTCTGGTGGTGGTCCTCGGGGTCCGCATCCTTCTTGCTAAATTGGGAGACTTGGGATAACTCCAAGCCAATTCAGCTTTGATGTTTAATTTAAAAAAGAGCCAAAGAGGAAGTGACATCCCAGTGGAGAATATTATGCTAATCTCGAAAATGTTAATTAGGCCCAAAGGGTTAATTTCTCCTTCTTTATCAACTCTATACTCTAATCTGTCTTTCAGTTAAAATGCTTATGCCGGAGAATGCTTAGAAATAATCAGTGTTGCAAATTTCGAAACATTACTTTTCCTCCCTTTCAGCTAAAGGTTTCCTTAATCCTCCTTCTTTGAAATGTAATTGGTACAATCCCACAGCCAAGGCGCTCTCTCATCATGCCACAAAATAACATAATCTTCTTTAATTTATCACGTAAATTCAGCAACATATTGCAGCATGTCTTCCTATGTATTTCACAGTGGATTCTTTGTGGTACAAATCACTAGATTAAGAAAAGAGAAGGTCAAGTATTATCTCTACAAACAAACACACGCAAAAAAAAAATATGATAATTATTATGGAAACCAAAATAGATTCAGACACTGTCAACTTAATAACATTTAATTCATTGATTTCTCTGCCGAGATGCAGCAAACTGGAAATGGATGATAATTACTTTAATACCAAGGGTGCTATTCTTATCTTGCAATATTTCTCAGTACATTGGGAAATGATGAAGGAAACTCTTCTCAGTACAATGTCAGCAGCAAACAAGCTTGTACCTGCAAAGTCAACGGGGGCCACGTTGCATGTGAAACGCCAGACTCGATATACGCTGCTGTGTGCACTTGAGGGCGAATTTGTCTCGCAGCTCGTTTGAAGAAAACCAATGAGTGCTCTCAGACAAAACGTATCATCCCCTACAGGCTAGTACATTCACCCGCACATTTACCACAAAGCCAGTGTCTCCCTTCCTGCCATTTCATTAGTGTTAATTCCCCCTCAGGGAGATGGGAGGAACGGCAAAGCATAGGGTCCCTTTTTGAGATGCCGGAAAGAATGAACGGCTCTCACTACTCACTGTGAGTGATGAACAATGTCCTGACATGGCAGGTAACGGTTATGTATCGCCCTTCTTCCTATATGTGACACATTGAAATGATAGGCGTTACTGCGGGGAGTGATGGATTCTGCAGTGCAGCAGGCGCTTACGTGCAAAGGTTGAATTGTAGAGTAGGAATTCATCTCAAGGTTGGTCTAAAAGTAAAATTAAAAGGGTGTGGAGCTTGACTGTTTCAAGGTTATGTTCACATTAATTCATTCCCCAAGGTCTTTTTTTTAAGATGTGTTAAATGGCAACATCTTCAAAAGGCAGAATTAAAGGGCAAAACAATTATTCAGAATAACATGTTCTTTGAAGTCCAGAGCTAAATGTATATTATGTGCCACTGTCTCCTTACTTCAAATCAGGGAACTGTATTCCTATTGTTAATCACGTTAAGAAACGTACTCCCGTATGCCCTGAACCTGAGTTCTGCATCAGGTCGGTTATCCATGACATACATGACGAGTGACCTGCAAAAGTGGGCTGGTATTTTGTCTTAATTGTTCCTCTGGGTTCAGTTCTGGATTAAATAAAGAGCGTGCGGTTCAAATCACAGATGTTGAATGATAAATATATTAAAATAAAATGAGAATAATAATAATTTAATTAAATTTAATGATTTAATGTTTTAATCCTCTGACTGCTGATTTGGAGTTTTGGCTCTGTCTTCTGTGCCAGCTGGAATTTGAGAGCAGCTTCAGTCAGGTGTTTTACTAACAGGCACAGTAACTATGGAGATGTGCTGCTCAATTTTTATGAGTAAGCGAAAAAAAAAAATCATTTAAATTGTACTTATCAGTACAATCATGATGCCCTAAAATGATCAAAATGATTCAAGCGTGCTGCCTGATTGAGTTATTTGACTGTATGTGGTTATTATAGGATTTGTGGTTTTGGGTTGGGACCTTAGGCTGTATAAAGTAATGGACAGAGCTACTGTGATGTCACCCACTAATTGGGGACTCTGGTTTTGAAGCCATCTTGTTTTTTTTGGAGGCAGAAGTGATCATATTTTGGTGAAAGGCTTAAGCTGCGGAAGAGTGAGAGGTGGAGCTGACTGAGAAGCCAAGGACATTATCCCGTCTCTCAAAGTGGCCATGCCCTTCATTATACGAAACTTTTAGCCTTAATAAAACTAGAATGGATGTTATATAAAAATCTCCCCACCCCCTGTACAGTTGTCGTGAATGGGGAAATTAGCTATAGAGACCAAAATAACTTTTTGTTCCAGACTGTAAACTTATTCATTTCTGCTGATGGACATTTTAACATGTGGGTCTATGGGGATTAACTCCAGCGGCAAGTTTTTCTACAGCCTGACCTGTTGCCACTTGGTCAGGCCACGCCTCTTGCGTCGGCGGGTCGGGTTGCAAAATTAATGTTCATGTGTGCAGGTAGTGGGGAGGGTGCAGTATTGCACATCTCAGACAGTCACTGGTGTTACTATCATAAGGCCATGACTCCATCAAAGCGTCCTTTTTTTTTTCTTTTGCTGAAAATGCCAGACACTCTTCTGAAAAGGCCCTGCTGGGAGTGCAGGATAGTTTTGGAGTTGGAGCGTTTATTTAGCTGAAAGGCTTTGGTCGTGTCTGGTTGCTACGATACGGAATTTCCGCAGAAGTAAGAATGTGGGCCCAGAGTAGAGTACTTGCTCTAGATTAAGGGAAGGATGATGAACATAAGGTGAGAGAACAGACCAGCCCGTCTATGTGGCCAGCAGTATTTATTTATTTTCCATTAATCCTGTTGTCGTCTGTGTTAACACTCTTACATGATGTTACAGTTGATCTTTGTGGTATTTGTCCCGCCCCTCCTCCACTGCCGCCTGAAGGGACAAAAGTGGAACAGTTCTCAACTCTCTGCACCCAGGAAAAAAAAAAAAAAAAGCCAAACATGCAGCACTCAACGCAGAATAGACACTCAGTGTGTCTAAATATGTGGCGCTCCACAGTGCCGCTGCAATGCTGGCCTCAGTAATAAAAAGGCTTTGGTGCATTGAGTTACATTATGATGCGTTCAAAGACTAGTCAGGAAAAATCAGTATGGCATGGACGTGGAAGAGTCTGATTAATAATTCCACTAATGCCTGGTTCACACTACACAACATTTCTGTCTGTTCTCACAGTCACTATTTCACATTAGGCAATTGTGGAGTCATAAAATCGTGCCGTGACTTGGCCGACAGACATGACACAGTACACGATGGTGCACACCAATTTTCCCCTGTTGTCTTTCAGGACGTGTGTGATTTCATCAGGTTATTCTTGTCCTATTTATATTATTATTATTATTGATATTATTTCAGTCACTGTGTCTGTTCATGTCCCAGCCGAAATGTTGTTGCAGTTAGCAAAATGTACATGTAATGTACTGTCCGCAAATCCTCCACAACCAAGTTCCTGCAAATGTTTCACAATAAAAGCCTGTTTAGAAAATAAAGAGATTCTCTCAACCGAAGTCATGATGGGCTTTTAATTTGAAACAGAAACAGGAAGTGTTGAGTTTGAAATGACGGCGCGATGCATTAACTTTATCAGACAAACGGGGGTGAATAAAAAGTATAAATATAAATAATTACAGAGGGAATAATAAATGACGGCCCGTTCATAATGTTGTCTGTTTCACATGAAGCTGGTAGCCTCTGCAGCTGTGGTAAGTAAAAGTCCCACCCCTATTTTTTAATTTTGTTACTTTGTGTGTGTCTCCATTATGTAGAAATAACACTGTTTGCTAGCTTGATGCTAACTGCAGTATTCACTGGGTTAATAAATTTCCTCTGCATGTTTCCCTTTTTACTCTGTTGTGGTAACAAGCAGCTACAACGAAAACATTTATCGACTGTTCTTAACGTCATGTATTTTGTTAGTTCACTCTGGACTTGGCTACTAACACTCTACTGTGCACAGTAGCACATCTTAGTCTACCCCTCTTCCAATGTTGGCATCAATGTTCGGTTAGGGCTTGTGCTAATTTGAGGTTTGCCGCTAGCAACCTGTCTGACTTTGAGATCCTATCAGTAATATATTGGAATCCCAGCTAATCACTAATGCCACCGAGATGCTTGTCAACCAAAAACACAAACTCTCTCTGCTCTGTTCTGTATCTTTGACAAGCTCTCTTTTTTTTGAGCATACACCTGTTTGCATCCCTGATTATATAAGGTTAAAAAAAAGCTTTGAACGGTTTTTAATTAATGTTTTTCATGTGAAAGAAAGTTATTTTAAATGTTCTTTCACAAATGTGCATGATCAGCTTTGTGCTCATTCAAAGGTAGTGTAATTAAGGGCTGAATGACTTTAAAACAGAACAGTTATTATTTTAAAAATTAATGTTTCCCAACACAAAAGGGGGAACAAAAAAAAAACATTAGTATAGGCTATTGGACAAATTCCTAATTTAAACATTGGTATCAGCCCAGAATTTCACAATCGGTGCATCCCTACTGGATACACAACCCTAGCAGGCAGAGTGCACTCAGTGCACTGTGGCTGATTTAGTTAAACTACAGATTTTTCCTCCCCTATCAACCAATCAATTGCTTGAAGAGTAGGAAGAATCTCACTTGATCAAGATTTTCTTTGGTTGACTACAGCCCTGCCAAAGGGAGACAAAGATATACTTTTTAGAACCTAGAAAAGAGTACAAACTTCAAATCAGATGTTACACAAGCCAACATACAGTACACACGCCCACTCCAATAGCCTGATTTAGCTAATATCTTTTCATATTCGAAGGACTCAAGGGGATATAAAGAAGTACAAGGGAATTCAATGGACAGATTGGTGCAGCAATAAAAGAGAAGGTCAACTGTGTTATAATACCAAATTATTTCACACAGCCAATGAAAACAAAATTCCCAGTTTTATTGGATTGAAATGATTCACACCAGCTCTGCAGCACGCACAGAAATATGGTTATACATTACAATCTATTACAGGAGCTGATATGAAAAGAAATAAACAAAAAAAAGGTGCAGCCAGAGTGAGAGGGTCTTTGTCTGCCATGCTGGTCATCACTACACCCACCGGAGCTGTGAGAACACCCAGCCACCCGAACACACCTCTCCCGCTTCTAAATACAGACATGGAGAACGCTTTCATCCATTAAAAATGATGACAGAGAATCAAGCAGCCCCTTCTTTCACCATCACGGCCTAACACTATAATATGGTTAAGCTGACATAATTTGCACCTGTCTCTTTCTGTCAATTTCTGAAGAGTGTTGCAGTTGCACTCAGGCAGAGAAGGTAGCATTGCACAGCTTGGGGTTTGGACCCCCCCTCCCTTACCCTCTCTCTGCAGCACTCAGTGGTAACTCACACTGTAATTCTTGAAGGGGAAAGTTGAAGAATTTATTCACATCCAATTGCAACAGAGTGGAAAACAAATGCTTTTTTTTATGTCACTTCACATGGCACTTTGAAGCCTAATTGTGTGACTTGGCCACTTTTTGTAGACCTGTCCTCAGATCCAAGGAGAACATCTATTTAGACATCATCATTGAGGAAACAGTGTTCATTTCCAGACCTGCAGGCACAGAGAATTTAACCCAACTGTATACAAAGATGCTGCAACATTACTGCCAACCCCAGCCTTAGGGATTGGACCCTAGCCTTTGCGCTTTTTAGGCACACAGATCCCTATCCCCCTAATTGATTTTCCCTGATTCTTTAGATGCAGAGCCAGGAACAGTGTACCACAGAAAGGCTGCTGATAGAGTTAATTAGGAGTAACTGTTCCTGGATTAGTGATAAAAGCTAAGGAACCATTTAGGCAAAATGCATAAGCCAATATGCCGAGTACAATCCATTAACTAAGTAATGCAACACAGTGGAGTATTTGCTCATGTAGTGTTTATCTTGACAATTAAACTTCTTCCATACACTTAAGAACTGGAACATCCCAGACTGTATATTATCAGAGGTTGTCTGCCCACAGTATAATATCCCCTGTTAATTATATGTTCATCAATTTCCACAGTGAGAAAAGAGATCATTTTCTGTGCCTACAAACGGTTTATCATAATCAAATTAATTAATGCTAGAATCACACAATGATATAACTTTTGTTCACACAGAACTTCATCGCAGATTGGAGTGTTAGGTATCTACATATTTCTCAGAGGCAGAGCAGCTCGAGAGGCAGAATTAATCTCTTTGTTTTTACCCCAAACCCCAATAGGCACAGTCATACTGTAGAAGCACAGTTTTCTAAGAGCAAGTTAGCAACCTGGCAGGGTTGAATGGCACAGTTTACTCTATGGTGATGTGTACACTCAGCACATTCTCACTCCGACCTCATCACATATCGCCATTTGGTCAAGGACTTTCCGTGTCCAGATACGATGTGCAAGGTATCCTGGGTACATTGGTTGTTTACGTTATGGAAAACCATGTCAATCTTATGAGAAGTGAACACTGGCCTCCTGTGTGGTGATCAGTGTTTGTTGGACCCATACAGCCCACTCCCACCCACCCTACTCGGACTTTTGCCGCTTTAATTTTTGCTCTTGTCCCACTGTGTTTCCACCTGATGCTGCTGGGAACTGTTGAACTATAATGGCATACAGCCGCGTATCATGCCAACTTTAAAGGCCAGCTTCTTTTGTCAATGTCCGATGCCGGAAGTCACTGCCCATGCACCGGATTTCGACGACTTCAAAGTAGGACCGGGTTGGTACAGTATGCATTATGGTAGCAGTTTTTTTCTAATTGATAACATCTACCAACATGCTCTTAGAATGTCATCAGCTTCACAGCATCAACCTCAGCATGCTAAAGAACATGTCTTCCCCATATTCTCAGTTTGCAAATCCGATTCTTAAAATTTGGGGGTTTATGGGAAATGGTGCTCAAATACAAAAATATCAAATAAAGACCAATATTAGATTTTTTTTATTTTTTTTAGAAATTAACCATCCCATGTCTAGACATATTGAGTGAACCTCAAGACATACTTTTGAGCAAGGTTATGGTTATATTTCTTGTTATTTGCATTTTGAATGAGATTTTACAAAGATTTCAAGAAGTGCACATTTTGTTTTCTCAGGGCCTCAGCCAGAGTCAGAGAAAGTCAAATGGCCCACCCAGCCTTAGCATCTAAGAAGTTACTTAAATGTATTTTAAGGCGGTTTCTAAACTGCAATAGTGGCATTAATGGCAATCAAAATTAAACTGACTGTACACACACACAAACAGCACCAAGTCAGTCAAGCCCAACTCAGACAAAACATTTGCAACGAGATGAGTTGAAAAAGGCAACTACTTGCAATGCAGCATTCTGCAACGTTGTAAAAACCTGCCAGTTCACACCAATGCAACTCAATGAGACAGTGTATCATCTCTATGCAACAACTCTCTGTACTTCAGTTCTGATTTCCAGCTTTTCAGGCTTATTTTTTGGCTGAATATAATTTGTAGCCTCTTAAGATATGAAGGATAGTGATAGATACTGGCTACAGTTGCATATGTAGTAGTGATGAAACAGCGAAAAACACAAAGAAAATGAGGATCAGATGGACTCTATTCATAATCAATACGCTACAATAATTTAAATAACAAGCATCAATTAATCAGTCAGTGAGAATGTGTGTGTGTAAGGAGGCATAAGAACATCCAGCAGCGCTCCACCGTCCGACAAAGGCACACTGTGAGGATGGAAACAGAGGGCTCGGTGGGGACAGGGCACCTGCTGCAGCAAGCGAACATGCTGTCTGCGGTCATTTTGACTTGACCAGAAGACTTCACTATAAGCCGACTGGCTGTTGAAACAGGTGATGTGCTTTACGTTCTAAAACCAGCCGCCAGAGATTTAACCAGCTGAGTTGCAGGTGAGACCATCAGCTGACTGAGTCGAGCTCAGACCGGCCAGGTCTCACCACTGCAAATTTTCTCTGCAATGTTCTAAAATGGTATCATCTCGTCATGAATCTTTGTTCTGAACTGGGCTTTACACTTCAAAAATTATGACAGGTGCATCTTGTCCAGCAGCTCTTCCAATTTAGATGCACCAGCTCGCAGGGCTGTTTCTTCCTTTTTTGGGGCCATATGCAAAATCTTGTTTTTAAGTTTTAAATCACTCATTAATGCACACTAAATCTGCATCATATTGCATATGCATATGAGACCAAACTTTACTTTTAACACATAAAAAACTTTTAATGTAACTTTACTGCACTAATAACATTAAAGTCAAGTTTTTAAGGGGAAAATCCTTGGTTCCCTTTAGGGCATGTAGAACAAACCCGCTCTCCTTACATCACTTCATACTGCACAACTCTGCAGTAAACAGTTCATATCAACATTCGGTGCCAATTCAGCAAATAATATAATACAGTGTTCATATAGCAGAACTAAAAGTAAGGCAATGCATGTCCCTCTGACTCTGGAGACCCTGGTTTGCACCCTGTCTCAGACCAGCAGTCAGTATTGGCTCTTTATTAATATCTAGCCATGGCCATGATCTATTCATAACTTAGATAACTGTAACAGTCACAACAGTTTTTTCCTCTTAGCAACAACAGCACTAGGATTAATAATAGCAGTGTTTTATAATCTGTGTTTTCCATACTTAGTGACAAAAACAACAACAGTGCTTTTTTTTTTTTTTAAACTCCATTTGATGCCCACTGAGGCTTAACTCAACCATTAAGATTATTACTACATCCAAAAAGCTCTGGCTCACAGTCTGCCAGACCCATTCAGAATAAGTTTGCTGGTGAAAGGATGTCACTAACTGACAGATCTAACCCCCAGGGCTTTCATTCCCACTGGGGCACACATGCTAAAAATGCATGTGCTAGTATTCTGTGGTGATTGGGGTAAAAGTCTGTATTAAACGGCATATGTAAACTAATGACAATAATGGTGAACTAAATTTGCACTGCTGGAAAAATTTCAGCCTCATTTTTCTTCACTGTCAGCGTGCAGCTTGCAGAGAGCAGTGGGAGCTGTGAGCAACCGCAGCCCACTTTACTCACCACAAATACCATTAGAAAAACATTGCCCTCATCATTCAGATCCCACCCTGTGGCCTGAGTGATGACAGGCATTACACCGGACTGACTGGTGCACAACCAGAGGGATTACAGTCAACTGGACAGCAGCTGCACTGCTGCTTTCATCTTTAACAAATCACGTTAAAATGGCATAAGAACAGAGGGTTCCAGAAACTGTGTAATGATTTAAAGTTTATACACCCTCGTGTCAATCACATTTACACACCAACTCCGCAACTTTTGTAAGTCATTAAAGTTTTTGGAACGGGTTTGATTTTCTTGTTTTTTGCATTCATCAATTGCCTTCAGAAAGTTATTTGACAAGGAAGAAGTGAAGAAAATGTGGTGTTACCTGCAAGACACATATTTACAACAGAAGAAAGGAGAGGGGCGATGGACAGCAGCACAGCAGGAAAATAAGTGGAAATATACATTAGCAATTAGCCTTGGGCAGTATCATGGTATTATGATGGCCTATACCAGGGTATTTGTAAATTCCAATGCTGTGATTGTCAAAGCTATCAAAAATACATATGCTCGTCTTTGTTTTTAATCTCATATGGAAATACTGTATTGAGGATGCAATGTACATAGTGGCCATCACGTACCACCAGAGGTCGGTCTTTACTGCTGGAACAGGCAGCTGAGCTGAGAAAAATTGTGGGGATAACATTATTGGAATAAAGCCGCTGACCAGCAACAGCACAATGACACGTGGGGGGGGGGACTTAGTGTGCAAGGGCCTTTAGACCAAACCTCTGACATAGCTGCTCTAAAACATTACACCAAGTTCTTCTTGGCTTGTGGACAACAAATGGCAGAGATATAGGGAGTAATAAATCTATGTCATTTATCACAGCGCAGAGGGAATATTTCAAATAATTTAAATCTAAGGTCAAGAGGTTCTGCTACATCTCCCCATCACTGCCTCTATCTGTCTCTCCGGTAAGAGAAACAGAAGCATAGTAAAGAAGCCAATGCACAGGAGGAATATTAGACTAATGAAAAGCTCTTTCCTGCGTTGGCTGCTGGCCCATCTTGTGTACTGCCTTGCGTCTACGGTTTCACAGCATGGAGCTGTGAAATGGAATTCCGTTGGCAAAACAATAAAGCAGCCCCCCATGATTGTGAGTCATGCACTCTAGGCTGGCTCCACGAAAAAAAAAAAAAAGCAGTAGCAAATGATGACTCAAAGGGAAGTGCAAAATATAATATTGTATATGCATATAGAATCACTCAGTTGTAAGTAGCTCATTTCTAAGTGGCGCAGTGCATTATTCTGCCTGACAAAGGATGGGAGTCTTTATGTGCTGGCAAGATGTTCTAGCAGCATCTTGGCTTTTACAGTGACACAAAGGGCCCTGGGCTTCACTATGTGGGCCACAAAGTCATAGTGGGCTTCACCCACTACTTTGGGTGATAGGAAAGGTTTTAAGTTGTGGGCCAGCAAACCCCTGCTGATCATGAGCCAAAGCTGACAAAGTGTCCCTCACTGTGGCCTGCAGCGCTAGGGTTGGAGCTACACCCAGGCAGAGTGAAACATGTATCCCCGCCAAACAGTTAGAGATAAGGTGAAGGTAGGCTTACAGTGGGTGTCATTTGTTACTCCACGCAAAGGTGTCATTGGACCCCTAGCACACTTAAGACTCTTACGAATTGTTGCGGACAGAACATTTATTTACTTAAGGGACAACAGACAACTGATGTTAGCCAGACTTTAAAAATTATAGGGATCTAGTGGACCACTCTTGGCCTCTATGTGGCCCTGTAGAATGGGCATTCAAGTTTCCTCAGTACCTCAGCGGATCATCAGCTCTGAAACATCACCGATGCCCCTTTTTGACCAAATAGTCCCAAGAGACCAACAAACAAATCTCAGGAGCTGAATCAGGAATGACTCTTTTTGTGCACACCTATTTGCATTACCACCTTATCTGAAAAACTGTGAAGAACAGGATAACAGAAATGCAGAATCACAGTTTGTCTGAGGCCAGATTCAGACAACAGGAGTTTTAAAATGATTTTAAAATCATGTTGCGTCATGCATAAGGAGAAACTTGACAGATGATCTTCTCTCTGATCTCAAACACGCACAAACTAAAAGATGTGAAAATAATGGCACATCACAAACTATGGATAATATTAAGATTATCAGGCCAGAAGGAGCATGTACCACCTCATGTGATCTCATGGGAAAGCAGAGGTAAACAAAATGGAGACTGATGTGGTGTGACGACTTGCTGTGATGTTAATAATGCTTTGCAGTAAGACACAACAAAAGCAAAACGTTAAATGAGTTTGGTTGTAAAAATAATTTGTAAGAAGCGGTCAGCATGGGTTGTTCATGCTTCAGCGAGAACTGGAGGTAAGAGTTGAGCTCTAGAAAACGGTAGTATGCTAGCTAACATAACCCTCAAGAGCTAGAAAGTGTAATGACGCTTAGCAACACCGTCAGCTGCTCTGAGATGTTTTTTTTTATTAGGATGGCCTACTCTCTGTCTGACTGGGGTTAGGATAAGAATATCAGGGTCAGCCAATCAGAGGCAGAGTAGGGCAGGTCATGCCTTCGCCATCCTGGAAAAAAAAAATGCCAGGTGGGACTAACGGCAGCTTCTAACTTGAACTAGCTTTTAGCTAGCTAGTTCAACTGTCCACTGTCCTAATGTTGAATAGGGCTGATATTATGAAACTAAACCACTGGTGTTACTGTTAAAGAAATGTCAACAGGTGTCAACTTCGTCTCAATTTTAAACATGTTTGAAATTATGGGGGTGGTCCGCTGAGTCTGTGAGCAGTTCGGGAGGTTTACGAGTGGATCTGAAAACTCCTAACATTACTTGATAATCTGGTCTTAACATCGGTACTGACCGAGGTCCCAGACCAGATTTCTCAGGAGGGAGGGGTGAATCAGAGGTAAATCTTTTGCACATAAATGAACATCAACACAAAGACACAGTCATGTTTACTGTGATGTTTCCAAAGTAACAGCCACGGCTTCTGGTGAGCAACTCCCAATGGTTTCTGGGCCATTAGAAAGTACTGCCTAAAGAGCGAGCATGCATTTCCTAGGATAGCAAAGGCATGACCACCCTACACTCCCTCTGACTGGCTAATCGTTGCCTTCGTTGGTTGGATTGGTTACATTTAGGCAAAAAGAGTGAGATTGGTTAGTGTTGGGGTAAGAATGTTAGTGTAAGCCAATCAAAGGCAGAGTTAGGCAGAGAAGGGTTATCGTGACTTACTTGACTAAAGCCCTTTGCTCCTCGAGGGAGCATGGCCATTGACAAATGTCCTCCATTTCACTTAGCTGTTTTTTCTTATTGTCATAAGGTGGGTCGACTTGCCAGCTCCCTTGCAGGTTCGGCTAGGAAAGCATCACAGTCCCTATTGCTGGGGCATCCTCTTCAACCAGGTTTTTGATTTGGTGTTCATTCATCAATGTTTTTGTAACTTCTTTTTTAGCCCACATCCAACCCCCAACCTGGAGGACTGGGGACTGCATTTGTCTTCCTCCTCCCCCTCGAACTGTCCAGTTTGGTTGAACATTCCGCATAGCTCTCAGGGTCACTGGAATATGCAAGCCTCTCCACCACGGCAAGGTTGCAGAGAGGCTTTGTTATCCTAGGAAATGCAAATTCACGCCCCCCAGAGCAGGGACTCAGACCAGGAACGATAGTCAAAATATATAATTTAGACGCTGGCTCCTGTGGTTGGAATGCTGGTAAAGTTCTCTTGTCCCTAAAAAGCTTCATGTGCTCCTGGAAAAATCCCAGCAGTGGAAAGGGGCTACAATATGCCTAAGCTCTTGTGTGACAATATATGTGCCATGACAATGAGGTGACTAGAGTTAAAACAAAACATCTGATAAATAATTATTTGTGTATTTCAGTAGATTCAGCGGATACAAATTAAGAAATTTTTCAATATGCTAACTTGCACTCTGGGAAACTGTAACTGTAATGTATTGCACAAACAGTTAATAAGATTATTACAACTAAAATTGCTAATGAAAATAATCAATATGAGGAATAATATGTGGTTACATTTCACCTTGAGCCCATTTTAAAGCATAACAGAGTGCATATGGGAGAATCTTTGCAAATTCAACACACTATGCTGGGCACAAAACAATGCCATGCCTTTGAAAATCCCTTCCTTGAGAGGCACAAAATCTGAAGAAAGGCAAAACTGTGACAAAAGCTCGTACTGACATGCCCTCTTCATTTGAAGTATCTGAGTAACCGCAGCGGCTGTGAGATAAGTGACTACACCCTATAATCTGACCATCTATGAAAAGTCATGTCACGCTGATGCACAGTGCAGCTGTCCAATCTTCAAGCTGAGATGTGCAACTTCAGAAGCAAAAAAAGCACCAGGCTTGCAGTCCTTACATTAATATTAGTTTCTTGTCAGGGGAAAGCATTGGCATGGTAATGCATCATGTCTTACGCAATGTATGCCATTCCAGATCTCAGTGGTGCAGCCTTGGCACTTCTGCTGTTTTATTAGGAATTATCTGCAGTCGATTAATAAATGTCGCACTGGCTGAGTCCCACAGGACGAGGGGCAGAGAAGCACGCCCTGATAATAGAGGGGTATCCATCATGTCTGCCAGTCAGGACGCTGCAACTGCCACTGCCACCCAGACTCATGATGTGCATGAGCAAGGCAACAGCGGCTAATAAGCATGACATAGTGAACACCTGGAAATGATATGATGATAAATGTAGCAGATGCTTTGATTACTTTGCCCATTAAGATTCCCATGAACTGTACTTTTTATGATTCACCCTAACCTCTAACCCTAACCCCTAAGCATACCAGAATATTACAGACATGATAGAAAGCAAAGACTTTAAGAGGTTTTGCTGTTGATTTAGTCCTCCAAGTTTTCAGACATGTACTTCCATTTTGAGTCTATTTCAGGAAGTGAATACCAAGAGCGAATAGATGACAAGTATCCATTCCACTGGCAGATTTGATAACAGGGAAAAGGGGTAATTTGCAGTAATAGTTTAAACATCCATCCTCTACAGGCATACATTTAGATATTTAAAACCAGAAATTTATAAGCATAAAAATGCTTTTCCCCACGAATGAATTCAGTCCAAATCATCCAAGAACTCTCAAAGGACAACGTTAAAGCGAGCTGTTTTTCTGACATGTCATGAATAAAAAAGGCCTGTGGGCTCTTAACAGCCTGTGGCCTACTGCAAAAACAGAAAGCTCAGCGCTCGTTTTCCCCCAGTGCTCCAGTAATAGGCCAGTGGAAATAAATGTAATCACTGCACTTTGTTCTCCCCAGTGATATCATTTCTTCTTATTACTTTTCACCCCCTTCGCCTCTCAGGCCACCATCAGAATCTCATTTGATCGTATTTACATTCGCTCTGGCTTCAAACCCCAGTGATGCTAAAAAGCAATTACGACTTCAAGTTGCCGTCTGCCAAAGAGAGCCACACAAGATGTCCTTGCCAAACTGCAGAGGATTCGTACCCAGTCTGCAGCTGACATTTAAGCTCTTGTCTTCTCCTGTAAGCACGGTTCACTACATTTAGAAGCAGAGAACTGATTATGACAAACATGGCCTTTAAAAGAGGCCTTTGACCAGGGACAATCCCAACAAAGTAACATTTATCAGAGTTTAATACCAGAACCGTTCAAAGGCAAACAACAGAGGGATATGCCATTTATCAAATTAGAACATCATGTGAAACCTCGCTGCCTGTCTGGACAGGAACCTTCATCAGCCTCATGAAATATAACTGAAAGTCAAACCCGTAAATTGTGATGAACGTACAGACCTGCACCAGCCTGGATACTAAATTAAAAGAGGCACTCTACTGATTTTACACATCAAGTTCAGTTTGCTAATCACGGAGAGTACTATTCAGCCTGAGATAACTATTTTAAAATGTCTTTTGTGGCTCACTAGGGATATTTCTGAAGTCTGACAACTGAGCTCTGGTAATGTCATTGTAGAGGTTGACCTATTTATCGAGTTGGCCTATTAATTGCTGCCAATAGGATGTTTTACATACTATTTTTATGGGCAGAACTTGGCTGCAGTATTGGCTGACGCTGTGCAGTGTCCAGCAGTCACACAGGGATGTACATCAGCGACTCGAGCTGAAGAAGGAAGGGGCCGTTAATTAATGATCAGTGGGTAGAGCTCCAGTGGTATCAGCCGATTGATTGGCTATTGGCTCTCTCCATTGGCTTGTTCCAAACTCATTCATTCATTCATTTTCCGTAACCACTAATCGTGTTAGGGGTCATGGAGGGGCTGGAGCCTATCCCAGCTGATGTTGGGCTAGAGGCAGGGTACACCCTGAACAGGTCGCTCCACTATAACAGGGCTGACACATAGAGACAGACAACCATTCATGCTCATATTGACACCTATGGCCAATTTAGAGTCACCAGTTAACCTATCCCCAATCTGCATGTCTTTGGACTGTGGGAGGAAGCCGGAGTACCTGGAGAAAACCCACGCTGACACTGGGAGAACATGCAAACTCTGCACAGAAGGCCTTCCCCGCCCTGAGGTTCAAAACCCCTACCCCAGGTTTGAGGGTGGTCTTACATCAAGCATGAAAACAACCTTTTTTTGTTTTTTGTTTTTTTTAACAGAAAGCTGCATTACGAACTTACAAACTGGGGATGTACAGTTTTGGCATTCAACTGCACCAAGGAAGGAAGGCCTTCAGAATGCTTCTGAATTGCATTATAGGAAGTCTATTATTTGGAACTCACTTGTATGGCTCTGCGTTCCTAGTCTTTGTTCTGTCAAAAAAAAAAAAAAAAAAAAAGCATGTCATAAAACCAAAGAATGCAAATTTTAATGGATGTTGTCATTCTTGTTGCTTTCTTCCTTCCATATTTATTGATTTATTTCTTTATTTACATTATGGCAAATATGTACCATGGAAATTCATACGTATTTAGCTTCCAAGATTACTTTTGATACTGAAGAAAACATCTCTATAAACTGAAAAATCCACTTAGTTGCTTTTTCAGAGCTTCCAAGTGATTTTCACTGTATTCATTGGTGAATGGAGATGGCTCCCATTTATTATTAGTAACTTTAAGGCTAGATCTTAAGTTATGAGCATTGTGTTTTTTCTATAAAACCATTCTAATTGAATGTTTCCTGTGTTTTTAGAAAGTTCTTTCTAAAGATGACAGAAATGGGCATTTCTCTCCACCAGGGAAGGAAGGTGAAAGGTTAAAAAAAAAAAAAAAAAAACTATCAAATTGCATTATGTTGGAGGCGGAGCCCTGCTCATTCCTATGAAAGTCGATCAGTGGTGCATGAGGCCAATAAAGCTCAACTTCTGCAGTATAAAATTACCAGAATCCTCCACATTGTGGGTTCCATAAAGCAACCAGCTAACTTCTGGTTTAGCCCTTGGCTAAATTGAATAGGGATAAAAGTGAGCGAATTGTGCGGCTCCTCTAGTCTTTAGAAATATTTCTGGAACAAATGGATCGAATGCCGATAGTGAAACATTTGGCGTGTTGTGCGTGTTGTGAAGCTCAAAAAAAAAATGTATCCACTGATTTACAGCCGTCTCTTTGACAATATAAGTTTATGGGAAAAAGTCTTTTGGGCCCCAGAAGGTGTAATTCCACATTTGGCCACTGTGTAAAATTGGCTTCAAAGCCTGGCACACTTCCTGGGAGCTTGGGATTACCCACACTGGGAACTAAAAGTGAAACATCTCAGCGTCTGTTGCTTTATTTTTTTTTAATCTTTTTTTAAATATGCCTATCACATGCCCCCCAACTTTATGAAAGCGGAATACTTAATAACTATGGTGCCTTTTTAAATCTCTGTACTACAGAAGGTGCTTGGTTTCAATCTATTTCAGTGGCAGAGATGAACAAAGGAAATAGAGTTTTAAGAAGACCAATTAATTTGTGTCCTTTTGTTTTCTACAGTAAATGACCCATTCCATTATTTTATTAAGTTAGATTTCAATTAACACAACCCTGAAGCAGTTCATAAAAACATGATGATGTAACACTTTGTAACAGCGACTGGATGATGAAACTGATGCTGCCATCAAGGACTCTACAATAAAAATGAAAAACCTTAATTTTATTCCCCTTATTGCAATGTCCATACCATTAAATGTAAACTCTTAAGCAACCCTGTTCCCCATTGATTGTGTTGCTTTGCAAATGGAGATTCAATTACACTGTTCTTCCAAGTGAGCGCAGAGCAAACGACATAGAACTATCAATAGTAGGCTGCTCAGGGGACAGATGCAGCGGAGGATAAGCGAGATAGCCAGACCTCCTTTGCTGTGCACTCTTTGTTAAATTACCCAAGGTTAGTGCAGCGTACTAAAGGCGACTAAAGCAATTAGTTTTCCACCAGTTGGTCAATTGTCAGAGTCTGCAGGCGGAAGAACCATTGTGTATACAGTGCTGTTTTAGACCAGATGGCAGCAAACAAGAATCACATCTGAGCATGAGCAGTCACGCTCAAGACAGTTTATGGAGTTTTTCTTCCTTACAAGTAGCATTAATGGATCATGTGAACTAACATTTCTCATCTATCCTTTGAGATCTGATGGGGAATACAAACCTTCCTCAAGAACAGCTACATGCATTCATTACAGTACAAGTCTGGCTGAAGAGCAAAGCTCCCATCTTTATCATCACTAGAAGAGCAATAAAAGAGGCTCTTCCAATCAATGCTGCCTTTACAGTCAGTGCAGCACTGTATTTTGTAGCACTTGATGTTTCTGAAGCAGAAGCAGCTCATAGGGATTATAAGAAATGACACGGATTTAAGGTTTTACACTTAATATTTTATGTAATCCATTATGCCTCTTAATTCTCCACTGGATATTTGTCTTATTAGTTTTTACTTGTGCCTTTTCACTTCTCTTGAATGGGAGACATGTGTTTCTCTATTCCTGTCCTCCCCTGTGGCACATAGAAGCAGAACTAAATGTGGAATATTCCGATGCCACTGAAGTGCAACAAAATGTCGAGAAATGGTTTTCGAAACCTTTTTGTCTGCAATTACCATTCTGCTTTCCATACAGCCCTGCGGGCTACTCATTACTCAAGGACTTAAGGTAGTGATGGACTACTTCAATTTATTCCACACTCTACATATACTGCATGCATCTATTGAGTTGCAGTACCTCACCATGGATTCTGAGAATATTCTAAAGAAAATCAGTGGTGACATTTTACGACAGTGGTTTTATTTTTGATATTTTTCCACCACCTATTCTGGTTCTTTCAAACTAGTGAATAACCACCTGGTGTGCAAATTCCAACTGTATACAACTCTCACTGTTTGTTTGATGGATTTGTCAGCTTCAATCAATGATTTTGCATAAACAAGGCTTTAATCAAAATTCATATTGCTGCAGAACATCATTGATGCAGTTAATAGATAAGCTCCATTGCCTATAAATCATGTTGAAATGTTCCTTTCCCAAACTCTGGCTTTATCTAAATACCCTCACTAACGGTAGAGTGTATCCTTGACCTGTTAGTGAGTGACGTTAAAAGCTTTTTAGTGTCGACAGATGATTTCCTGTTACTTTGCAGGAGATTTTTGGTGGTACAGAGAGGATATGAATTTCACATGCCCTGAGCACAGAGGGGTTGACGAAAAGTGATGACTCTTTTCTCAGTGTGTAGCTCTCTGTTGAGAGCATAACATTCAATTGCCATTCTCAGAGACCGAGGGGAGGTCTCGTTATAGTAGGCATGCGATAACGTCTATGGACAAATTTGACTGATGCTTTAGAACAAGCTCTTTACCTATTAAGAATAATCTGAGCTAATTAATGTATTAAGAAAAGGGCTAAAATGATGTGATGGTTTAATCAACAATTAACAAATCTATTCTTGGCTTTTTTTGCTCAGTTTTAACTCCCTTCCTTACAGGCTCATGGCGTTGTCACTATTCATCTTGTCCTATGCCTGAACTAGGGTGCTTCCACATCGCTGGATTTTGTGCCCTTTCTTTTGTATTAGAGCCAAAGTGCAACTACTTTGCTTAGCGTCGCCAGCTTTATCATCTGTTACTTGCTAAAAAAGCTGGCTAAAGCTTAAAAAAGCTGTTAGGTTTTAATAGTTTTTTTATGTGATCAGTTTTTCGGATTATCAGCTATTTAGAAAATTTGTACGACATTTGGTCAACATCTTCTTTGCATGGCTTTAGGGTAATGGTTGTAGGCTTTTGCTGCCTATTAATTGACATGCTTTTGACAGCACTTCGATTATGTTTTGTATTGAGACGGAGATTTTTTTTTTTCTTTAAATATTTCTTGGGCTTTTAAAATTACCCATGTTTGTGTGGACTAGCCCCTGTTTGTACTTTGCTGACAAGTCTCTTCATTTATGGATGTAGTGTTAAATATACATTTAACACCTTTCTATGGTTGAAAACACATACAGTATATCCTATTGGCACTCAGGTCAAAATTAAATAAAAGGAGCATTCATTAGTTTTAGATTTCTTTGCCACAAATACAATGTAGGTTGGTAGTTGTTCACAAATAGCATGCCATCGTAACATACAGTATGTGTCAAAGGTTATGGCCAGAGGGAATCCCTTTATAAAGCACTCTGAAGTACTTGTAGAAAGACAGGGAAGCACGACTGCCATTATGACTGTACACTGGTCACTACTGTTCATCCAATTAGCAAAAGGATCTCTTCAGACAGCATTCATCTGGATGGCATTTAATGCCATAAACTGTAGGAAGAGGCGCGCTGAATCATACAGACACCAGCAGCTGACATGAGATGTTCCCAAACAAGAAGCATCAGGCCAACAGTACAGTGCATGCCACATTGTTGCATAACTGCTATTAAATCAGACTAACGCTAATGCAGCTTAAACAGACAAACACAACAGCAACAAAAGAACTATTTTCCCGTGATGCTGTGTGGGCACAAGCCACAGCAAATCAGCAAAGATGCAACATGGCCCACAAGGTTGAGATGAATACATGTTGGTTTACATGGGAGGGTTGAGTAATCCGCAGTGGTGGTGACCCTGAAGAACTCTGAGATTGTATCAAAAGCCAAAATGAGTTTCAAAAGAGAAAATTTCAAGCATAAAAAGGAGGCAGTAGGAGGATGCCTTAGGCACATGAGGAACTGAAGAGTTACCCAGCCACTACCCACCCGCCAAGACAAAGCAGAGCGGAGTACAATACAATATTCATATTCTAAATGCTTTACCAGGTCACAAGCCAAGCTGTCAGGACCTCTTAAATCAACAGAAAACCAGTGAAATAGCCCACTGTTTCCCCCATCAAACTCTCACTACTCATTAAAAACACAGTGAAAACAGCCTTAATATGGTTCAGCTCAAAACTAATGCATTAGTCACCCATGAATACGGAAAAAAAATGTGTTGGAGGGGGAACACATGCCAGGTGTTTCATCACCTTCCAGCTAAGAAACTCGGACGAAACAGCAGCAGCTGTCTGCTGTCATCAAAACATGGCTACCTCATTTTCCTGTCCAGAAGTCTATCTTGAAATATGCCGAAACCCATCACTGCACGCTGTAAACTAATGCCTGATGTCTCTGCCATGGTGACAGATTTTAAATGTATTTTCATATTACCGTGCGTTTCATATTGGCCGCGACTGTCGAGAGGCTGGTTCTGATCATTTGTCAATGCAGGCTGATATTTGCAGTGAGCAATGTTATATGAGAAATGTGGCCATTGAGTGAACAGACTGTCAAATACAGATAGAGCATGAAACAGGGAGGCGGTCAAGAAGGTGCCTTTGAGGAGGGAAGAAAAGCTGGGAGCTTTCAAAATATAAAAAATGCATGTGTAGCATTTTTAAAGCATCAATATACCACTGTCTAATTTAATGTCATGCTTTTGTGTTGTGACCATAAAGCAATGAAACCATAACAATCCAATTGGAGGTCCCTATCTAGGGATGTGAACGGTTAACCATTAATTCGTTAACTGCCAAGAATATTAATAGAATCTGCACACTATTGTGAATATCTTTGCCCATACCAAGCACAAACTGAGAGCACTGATCAGTGTTGAGTTTCTTACCTCTGAATTTTAATAAGGAAAGTAACCTAAATGATAGCTGACTAGGTTACTCGTCTTGTGTCAACAAATTTGAGGACTTGCTTGACTAACACTGATAAAAGACTTGACTTGACTTTGACTTGGTATTCATGATTTCAGACTTGTCTCATACCCATTTTACACCAAATTTAGCATATTCATGTGGGGTTTTTAAACACAGTAAACCTGTTATAAAAAGGTGATAGATTACTTTCCCTTTGCCAGTAGACCAGAGCTGTGTACATGGCTCTGCAGCAGAAGAGTATGCCTTTACTGTATGTGTGTGTTTTTTGTGATTTTTTTGGCGTGTCACATTCAATGTTATGGACAGGCTGAAAAACAGGTTAGTAAACAGTAGAGAGAAGCATGGATTCCTGTGCAACCTTCTGGATGGTTACTTCTTTTATATCTCTCATTCAGTCTCTCTTTCAAACTCAGTGCCAACTAATTTGAATTGATGTTTGAGCGCTGCTTGGACAGAGATGAACAGTATTTTGTGGTGGTGCGTCATTGCATCTTGCCGATAAGGGGGCTAAAATTAGGCCGTTCACCCAGGTGTTGAGATTCCATCAATGTTGATTGGAGTCAGAGCCGATAAATACCAGTGAGTACTGTAGAGTCACTGGACCCGGGTGCAAATGTTGATTGTTACTTTTCACATGACAATAAAAAGTTAGATGCCAGACGTAGGTGGTAGCGGGGTTTTTGTGCAGTGGAAATGGGGCTTTAGACTTGAAGAAGAAGAAGAAGAAGAAGAAGAAGAAAAAGAAGCTTTATTGTCACTGTAATAAATACAGTGAAATTTCGTATGGTGCTCTCTTATAGCAGCTACAATGTCCTTGTCATAAAAAAGACAGAGGACTTGAAAGGACTTGACTTTTTTTTTTTTTTTTTTTTTTTTTACTAAATATTTGCATTTCTCTAGTAAATGAGATGTTGCATTTTGTTTTTGAAGCATGTGCAATGTGCGCAAACCTGGCAACTTACTAGGACACTGCAGACCAGCAGAGGTAAAAGCAAGAGGCCGCTATCATGGAGTGGGCTGGTCCAAAAAATTAGATTTAAGGATTATATTGTCAATGATGTGGTAAGAAGATAACAAAAGTAGACAAGGTCTGCAGCTCAAAAAGCAGTGACCCAACTTCCACAACATCCAACCTCTCGTCACTACAAAACCTACAGAGAAATGTATCTTTTTAGCTAACCTATTAGCTTCTTGGCCCGACCATCAGAATTTCACATTTTTCCGGGTCACCAGTTACCTCCCACAGTCCAAAGAAGTGCAGGTTAGGTTAAATGGTGACTAAATTTACAGGTGTGAATGAGAGAATGGAGGGATGTCACACAACGTGATCTAGCCAAAAACATGTTCCTGGATTAGCATCCTACATTATGTTTCTGGACCAACATTGCCATCAACCAATGATGCCCTTTTCCAAGATTTTCATTTTGTGCAACAATGAGAAAAACTGGCTACTCTACCAATTTAATTCTCCCAACAGTGTGTTGGTATGAGCACCACAATCATGCACATGCTAAAATAATATCCAGTTTTTTAAAAATATTACATTAAACTGATTGTGTTCTCGAGGGGGGCTTCTTCTCCCATCTTCCTCTATCGCCCAGCCCTACACAGTAAAAAAGGATTTTGGAGGGCGGTAATCAAAACCCATGCATATCATTAAAATTTTAAGTATGCATATTAGTCAGCAGTTAATAATGGGTAAATTATACCCAATAATAATAATGATAATAATAAAAATATACTTCAAGATATTGTATAATCCCTGCACTAAACATATACATCAGCACCCATGCAGCAAGACTTAAGTCGGTTTCATTCATTGGACTGGAGAGTGTTGAGCTGCGTTCAGACAATGCATACCTCTCTTGGGCTGCTGTTTGTCAGAAGACACAAACTAATCAGCTGAGCAAGATGTGGTCATTTGGTCATTTAAAACATAAGCATGATCAGTGCCATGTCGGGGCAGCAAGGTGGTACAGTGGTTAGCATGGGCTTGAATTGTGACTGACCATTGGTTTTCTCCAGGGTCTCCAGCTTCCTCTCACAGTCCAGAGACACGCACATTTGGTTAATTTGTGACCCTAACTTGCCCGGAGATGTAAATGTGCAACCTTTACATCAACAGCAAACTGTCTAGGGTGTACCCTGCCTCCTGCCCAATGACATCTGGGATAGGCTCCAGCACCCCATGACCCTGTGACAGGTCAAGCGGTTATGAGAAATGAATGAAGTATTGTCTCCTGTGTATGACATATTTTTAAGTATATAAATTTTAATTAATTAAACTGAATTACCTTGTAAATTACTCATTTTGATTACTTATCAATAGTTATTATTCAGTAGATGAACAATTGCCTACTTACAATCAAGAGTAAATATTACTCACTTTTTATGACTTATCTGTTGTGTAATGTATTGACAAATGTTAGGTATTCTTTACCTAATAAGTTTTAGTGTGTCATAGCTGATAAATTTAGTTACTCTTTACTCAAGACATGAGATGAAATCTAGTCAAACAATGCAAGTCCAAATCGTTAGCTCATATTTAGAAAGTAGATTCTATACGTTTGTTTTAAAAGTGTATTACCAGCACCGTCATACATTACATACGCAATTGTGTCACTGTGTTCAAGTAGCCAGCTTGTCTGGAATGTGGTTGAGCACAAGTCATGATGTTTTTCATGTCATCAAATATAAAATCCTAATGAGCTCAACCACTTGTCAACTGAACATGACATCTGTCAATCAAGAGCACTCTCTGGAGTAGCATTCATGACAGCTGTCATATAAAAAAGCCCACATTGTCAAAATGGGTCACTTGGCCTCCATCTTGTTAAAATCATAGTGTTGTCTTCATCATATAAAATAGGATTTACATTTAGGAGCAGTTAGGAAAACTAACAGAAAGTACACTGTGGTCACAGCAAAAGTATTTTTTCCTCCTGCTAATATTTGTAAAAGTGCACCAAAGAAACAGTGAGATTTAAACATTATGGTCTAATTTACAGCAGTCCAATGTACATGTCATTGCCATAGCAACACATGTAAAAAAAAAATTAAATAAAGTACTCTGCTGCTGCTTTGATGGCTAATCACTGCTGCTATTTTCAGATTTTACAGATTTTTCCATAAGCTGATGGTGACTTGTCTGACCTAACGCTGCCCCCATCAGAAGGCATGTACACAGGAGAAATTATGTGACACTGCCCTAATGCAAACTGAAAAGTTTGAACTGAAAACCCTGAACTGAAAAATAAACTTTTCTAATGAGGAAAGTTACTTTTCTGAAGTCTGTGCAAGATGTTGATCAGCCTGAGCCAAATTAGGGTCAGTCAGTCTATCGAACACAGTGTCTCTCTTCAAAACTGTGGCGCTCACTCGGAGGCTTTACTGTGTGGGCTAATCCATGTGTGACAAATACTGTTTTGTTAGCAATATATTTGCTACAATTAGACTGAGTTAATCAAGTCAGTATTTGCAGATCAGATTGGAGTCTCCAAAGCTGCTTGATGTTCACTCAAGTCCTTGTGAGGTTCTTACAAGTGTGTGATGTGTGTTTCAACTGCAGTTAATAATCTTTGAGAGACTAAATATCGTTTGCAGGTGAATATTTTACTAAATTGTGATTTTAGAGCAGTTAACCTGAGCTTTTGTCCACACTCTGCACTCAGAATAAGCTTGACATGGCTGTCCAGTGGCGGACCTTTAATTACAAAGGTGTGGGAGGGGGTTCCAGATTAAAATAAAACACATTTTTCCATAATTTTGGTATTATGGTACAAAAACCATAAATGTGGTGCTGTTATGCAAAATGTGTTTTTGTTATCATTTCATTTTAAAATGTGCCAAAGTATGCAAAATAAAGAGTTTTTGTCTCTTTTATACTTTTGGAGATTTGGAGATTTGTCAAAAATAATCTGGTAACTCCATTAAAACCTATGGAGCTCAAGATTTCAAAATGTATCTCCTCAGTTGAAATAACATGGTTCAAAAAATAACACAGCAATTCAAAAATGTCATTTTCTATGGCTAACTAATTTGAAAGACGTTTCCAAAGCGTTGTCAATATTCCAACATGATCCCACTACAAATATTCTTAAGCTTTTACAAGTGTTTTATTATACATACACTTACTTTAAGGCTGAGTGAATCATTTACATAAAGTTCTAAGAAATGTAAAATCACCTACATACCTCACCTCAAAAGACAGGAACTTGTCCTAAAATGCTCCTGGTCACAGGTTACTTAACGCTGGTGTGTGTCAGTTTCTCTGCAGTGTGCAGTGTTCTCACTTTGTGCCTGTGACGTTTATTTCTGATTGTTCTGGGCACGGACCTGCTGTTCAAACGTGTGTGAGCCTCTAGCACTAAAAAAATTGCAAGTACAGCAAGGCAGAGTAGCATACAGACAAGGTGACACCCAGCTGGCCTGTTTTCTGTTGAACAGGTACGTGCTGCTGGGTGTCACTAGCTGTGGCCAGTGCTGTGTCCTGGTAATGGTGTTCAGGGAGTCCGGCAAATTCATGTCTTGCTAGGTTAGGAAGGAGGAACAAGATTACAGGCCACAAGCAGCACAGTGACGCTCAGTCGGCCTCATTCTCTCTCAATGCTTTACAATGAGTGTTAATAAAATGTACAAATGGTTGATAATAGATTACTGTATTCTTACCCTGTCCTGTTTTCTTAAAATGCTACACATTTTACTAACAATTTAATGTGTAGGCAAAGTTATGCCTGAAATATAACAAACAGGCTTTGATTTATAGATCACTGCAATGAATTTGGACATAATTTTTGCCAGGCTGTTCTGAGATCATGGAGACACCATATGTTTAAGGTATGATTTGTATGCTCAGTTTTGTTTCATTTTTCAAATAACCACAATGACTAAAATGATCTATAAATACAAAAAGTATATTGCATATTTTTTCTGTATTATTATTGTTGATATTCATTTCATTTTGCATTGCACTATCCAGAGTTTCAGAAAATTCTACACAGTCAGTGTGGTAAATAGTTAAATCTCTTATCATTTTCTTTTTTCACAAAATAAATCATTTACAAATGATATGTTAGAAACTCATTTTTATATAATTTATATTGTATATCATTTTAATTTATAACAACTTACTACTGTATGTGTTTTTTAAATGATTATTTCATTATCATGAATATTTTATTGGTGTCCTAGCAAGTTTGTGTTATATGAAAACAGTCATTTACAGATAAATACATGGTTGGTTAATCATTCAATTCGCATTAAATCTTAGCTTATGAATAACTAAGTGTTCAATTACATCTATCTGACACCTTTTGTATGTGTTTATTACTGTTATCCTCTGTTTATTACACATCTGTACATAACTGTGCACACATAGATATGCTTTGTTTGTTGGTGCTGCAGTAGAGCTCCAACAACTAGACGATTGATTGAACAGTCAATCGACAATAAATTAGTCACCACCTATTTTGACAATTGATTAATCAGTTGAGTCATTTTTCAAGCAAAAATGTCAAACATTTGTTCGTTTGAGCTTCTGAAATATGACATTTTCTGGTTTTCTTTGTCATTTATCTATAGCTTCAATTTTGTATTGGGATTGAAGAACCTACTCTTTTGTTCAATATTCAGCCATGGCCAGTTGTGAAAAAAATATATATTAAAAAAGACTTATGTCCATTTCTAAGTCCATTTGTTGAGTTGTCATCATAATTTAAAAGCCAATCAGAAACATGAGTTTTCCATGGCCATGCTATATGATGCTATAGCCTGTCTCCAGTGTGCAGCCCCAGCAAACCTCAAACACATCCTGGTGCGGTGTAGCCATCCTAAATCAAGGAAGATAAACCTGGCGCCACAACCAAGTGCTGAAGAGCTTGGCTGCCGAACTTGAGAAAAAGAGGCTAACCACCAACGCCATGCCCCTAAATGCCCTGTCTACCTTCCCATGGATAACATCATTCATTCGGGAAGGGGAGAAACGGCGGATGGCCAAAGCATCACCTCCAGACTCCTGACCTCACTCAGAGGCTCACCTTCCCATCCGAAATTGCAACAACCAACCTGCGCCCAGACCTGGTCCTCTGGTCCAATTCCTGACAGCGTGTCTTCATCATTGAGCTGACGGTCCCTTGGGAGGATGCCATCGATGAGGCATATAAAGGCAGAGGCTGCGGTATGCCAACTTAGCAGCTGAAGCAGAGGGGCAGGGCTAGAACGTGAAGGTGCGTCCAGTGAAGGTGGGCTGCAGGGGCTTTGTAGCCAGGTCCACCACAAGGCTTCTGAAAGAGGTAGGGATCAGAGGGCAGGCCCAATGGAAGGCAATTAAAGAACTTGCCAGTGCCGCTGAAAGGAGCAGTCACTGGCTGTGGCTGAAACGGAGGAACCCAATATGAGCTGCCAAATGCCCACATGGAGCCACCATGCGCCACACACCCTGGTCTGATCAGCCTGCGGCGGGCCATCCTCAGCAGAGGGTGTCATAAATGGCCAAAACACCCAATGAAGCTGGGGTACACAACTGACGATGTGTCTGTACTGATGGCACCATGTGGTCATCAGCAAATTCCACCCTACCCAAGAGGAAATCTCCAAATTGTTGTGCTGAATCGTTAGGGATCTTGACACCAAGTCCTATTGAGCAATCTAACTGCCTGAGTGTGAAGGGTAGAGGGCTGCAGAGCAGATAGCAGGTAAGGCTGCAACTATTTTTTTCTTTTTTTTATTATTGATTAATCTGTCCTTTTTTTTCATTCATTGACGAACTGTCTGCAAAAAAGGCAGGGATTTGTGAGAAATGCCCATCACCATTTCCCAGAGTCCAAGGTCATGTTTTTAATGCCTTATCTTGTCTAAAAGCTCTTACAGCCCAAAGATATTCAATATGGAATTAATGCTATGCTAAGAATGAGAGCAAATTGTGGCTATTTTCTTTCAATCAACTAAACTAACTAACAAACTAAACTGATTAATCGACTAATCAGTTCAGCACAACAGTAGACCTGCTCTGATTTACAAGTTATTGGATGATTGGTGGTTACACTGATTTTTCTAGGACCGCAGTAACTTTAAGTACAGTACAACTGAGGCTCCTTTGTGTCTTAAGTCAGTCCTTCACATTTTTATAGATTTTTTGTTATTCAATTGTTTATTTGATAGCGATACCACAAATGAATATCAGTGTAAAATACAAGATGTAAACATGCTGGAGTAAGGAAATATGCTAATTTACATCTGTAACCTCTGAGCAGGTAACAAAAAAGGGGTTTTATTAACAAATCCCCATGTACCCACCAGTTATATCTGGAAAGATAAAAACTTATCATTAAACCCTTTCTCTAGCCTTTTCTGCAGCACCTGTGTGTATCAACCCAGGTCACAAACAGCGTGGTCCAATGACTAACATGTACCCACCAGCGAGACCGAGAGGTCCTCCAGGCAGGACAGGACACGGCGAGCTGAGACTGGTGCTCGGCAGTCCATTTATCACAACTTGTCCTTCAGCACTGTTATGTCCCGGTAGGCCTGCTGCTGCACCATGGATCAACAGAGGACATGTTTGAACAGCTGACCCAAGGCCATGAAAGTAGGTACAGCAACAGCAGAGAACCATCAGGGTTGGCATATCAAAGGCCATACATCAGGCATCTGAGAAAAATACCTGTGATCTATGTATTGGAAAGACTTTTCTATCACCACTGGCCTTTCAACGGAGGCGGCTCACGTTGCTGGGTTACAATACAGGCTGCTTTCTTCGTTACTGAAAATGAAATTTAGCCCTGCATACTGCACAACAAATGATCTGCTGGAGGTAATGTCAGAGGATCACCAAAGTCAATAGATTTCTTCCTCCCAAAACAATGAATTTCTTATTGCAAACTCTTTGTAAGCCATTCAACATTTGGTGAGATGTTTTAGTCTAGACCAAAGTGGTGGACTGAAAGATAGGGCTAGGTATCGGTAGTAAATACCTTAAAGGTATTGGCCGAAATAACCCAGTACCAAGAGCTATCAAAAAAGCTCAAGTCAAATGACACCAGCATTCGATCCTTTTCTCGGACTGTTCAGACTCCCCACCAGAGCAGCAAACATTCTGTTGCTGCCGCCTTCAGGGCCACTTCCGTACTGGTAAGTCTGCCATGTTAGCACAGGCCAACACAGCAGCACTGCCTAACATCCAACACTGAGCCACTAAAGGGTCCCAAAACTCATACCAACACGGAAACAGATCAGTTATCCTGCTAATGACTTTTGGGTAACATCAGAAGTGTGATGCGGTCATGTCTGTGTGTCCTCAGCACCAGGTACAAGCCATACAGTTTGTGGTCTAGTGAAGTTGAACATGATGAATTTGAAGGAGCTGTCACTTCTGTGTACTGAGACGCCACCAAAACTTTCGAAGTATGGTTATATTACACACAACTACATTCACATTATGAGTGTGAAAGAAAGTACTCTATTGCTATTAGTGTCATTTTAAAGGTACTGGTATTGGTACACTCCAAACAAAAATGGTGCTAAACAGTATCTAAAAGTGGTTTATTAGCTTGTAATCATAGAGGAACCTGTTTTGGTGCTATAAGGCACCCACTTTTGAAAGGAGCTCTACTGCTTCTTGGTCAAATAGTTCTATATAGAACAAATAGAGGTTCCATATAGTGCAATAATGTTTTAAAATTTTTTTAGCCCGGGGGTCTTGAATGATGCCAGATAGTACCTAGGCAAGTCAGTGTGCTTCTAAATGACACTTTTACTTAAAATATTAATTAGGTATGCATCAGTATCATCCGATGTTAAAGAATCAGAATCAGCAAACATGCTTTTTCTTATTTTGAACAATGAATGAATAGTACATACATTAAGAAGCATTCTATTTCATATCTCCATCTGCTGGTGGGCCATCACGATAAGAGCATGCATGCATAATATGATGTAAATTACACTACAGAAGAAATTTGATGATCACTAAAATTAAGTAGGGAAAAAAGTGAATATCTTGATATCTGTATCGGTTATCTGTCAAATTAGTTGGTACATATCGGCATATCGGATATTGGCAAAAAATTCAATATCATGCATCCCTAATATACGTGTTTATTAATAATTTCTTACAAAATGCAGGCTTAAAATCAGGATCCTATACTTAATGCTTACTGAGAAACATAACATTACCTTTTCAACTCTGGAATATTCCATGCACACTGGAGCAAACAGGTTGTGAGCCACTGCTTTAATGTGATATATTCTGAAAATATACTGTTTGTAGGTTATTTTAACTACGTGTTTTTATTCTTTCCTCACTAAACTAAACTATGCTAAGAACCAATGAAGAACCTCTACAGTACAGAACAATACAATAAAAGTAGCAGGGGTGCCATATAGCACTTCAGCCCATGCCTTAGAACTGCTGAGTAACCAACATTTGTCTGTGTGTACTGGTATCGGAATTTTTTTAAATGACACCTAGCCCTAATTACCAAGTCAATTGGATTGAACCTCACAAGACAATGAATGTCTTTACAAAAATTCATGGCAATCCACCCAGTCGTTGATGAGATACTTCAGTCTGGGCCAAAGTGGTGAACTGAGAGATCTACATCGCCATCCATATGGCTAATAAAAACAAAAGGTGGTTGACTCCATGCAATATACAGAGTAATGACACTCCTTTACCTTCCAATGGATGGACTATGTGAGATTCACTTAGAAACTGCAGTCATTCAAAAGGCCATTTACTTGAGATTGGCTGACATAGATTTCAGCCATGACCCATACATCAACGGGACATGTTTTTCGATAACAATATTGAATTCTCTCCGACTTGATAAGAGATGAGGCCTCACCTATCACTTGACTTTGATTCTACAGAGGCTCACACCCTGATGCTATATAAAACCAGCGATGTAGTATAAATAAAAAAAATATACACAGGACTGTGTGTGGGTTACCTAATTACTATGTGTGTCTCTGTGTGTGTGTGCATGCAGGCACAGTCACACACGCACATCCCCCGGTAGGCCTTATGGCTGCTTGGAGGTTTGCTAAATAGGATGCTATCATAAAGCAGCCTTGTAAAAAGCTCATCTGGTGCGCACCATCTGTAAACACAGATATGAAGAAGTTCATGGAGCCTGCGCAACCTGACACCTCTAAATTTGGAGTATATCACCGCACTGGTGTAGTGCCAACATTTGCTCCACAGCAAAAACCAAATTAATGTGAAAAAACACACATTAGAGCTGCTTTTTCATAAAGACCTTGTTTCACTTGTGCTGATGCTTGAGAGTAATTGCTCCACAGTACGACTGTGATTAATTGGTTTGCAGCAATAAATATGTGTTTATTTAGAGCATGTGTAAGAATCTTCAAAGATTACAGAAATGAGGATGATGTTCAATTAATAGCTGTAAATATTTAAACACAGTTTTGTATACCACTTTATTATGTGTGTGTTTAGGTGTACAAAACAAGTGGTAACACCCATACAGAGATAGAAACTCTACTTTTTCTTCTTATTTCTATTCACAGCTCCTATCTATTATTTATGATGTATGAATATTCCATGGATATTTACAATATATTTTGCTTATGCTGTCTGGCTGTTGTTTTGACCCTTGCACTTAAGATTGCTGGCTATATGTACACTTAAGAATGCAGAGTAAATTAAGAATGGATCACTGCCACTCTAAATTTGTATAAAATATATGCAAAATGTCTAAAATGAATAAATATTGAATGAAATATGAATACAGATGTCAATAAACCTCATCACAGAAAAAGTACACTTTGTCTCCAGCTCTTTTTTAAAAGACAGTTTTCTTTGCAGAAGTCACTTTTTGTCATGATTATACAGTACAGTGAGTTCTCCGCCTACCACATTTAAATCCCAAGTGTTTCTCATCCTCAGGGAGTTCTTTCACAAGTGCTGGAGTAAAAAAAATCACAGAAAAAAAGATGGGTCCCCATGTATCAGTCAGGGCTCACGCAAAGATTGCAATATTTAAAAAGAAACCTACTTGGCTGGAGTCTGGACAGGACTGTAGAATGAAGACGTGTTGCTCCAAGAGCACAACTGATTGAATCTCCTGACTGAGATGGATGAAGGGGATCTGCAGCTTTGTTACATGATTTAGCACTGTGACTGAGTGGGCCTTCTTGTCCTGTTCTGATTGCCGTCCCCTCAGATTAAGTATAACGGAAGCCGCAGCATTCATCCGGGGCAGACTAGGCCATCATGACTCAAGCATTTTCTGAGGAATTCTAAAAACAGCCACCATAGTGCGCTGATTCTCTGGAAAGAGCGAAGTTTAGTGTAAAGGAGCAAAAGAGAACACAGATAACTAAAATGTCTGTATTTGATGCTGTTTGTAATCATGACAGTAGCATCAGTACAAAAGCAGTGGTTGAAATATTCTGGCTTCTGTAGAGCTGCGACTAACAAATGTGTTCTCTATTAATCAATGTGCAAATTATTTTCGTGATTAATTGATTAAAAATTTGGTTCATAAAAATGACAAAATTTCTAGACTATTAAATCTAGACTAAAGGTCCACTTACTCGCTTTTTTGGCAGCTTTGGACTGCATCTGGTGGTTTTCCTCAGTCTGAGCAAACTCCATCTGCTGTGGCAGATTGTGAGATGCCATTGAAAGCCCTGATAAAGGCTCATAAGTACACTTTAAGTTATGATATCCATTTAATTATTATTAGTTGTTTTTTTTTTATCAAACTAGGTTGAGAAATAACTAAGAAATAACAAAAACTTTAAGACATTCAATTCACAGTGATACAAAATAAATAAAAGTGGAGTTGAGTTTGAGAAGCTGAAGTACTTAGCATTTTTGAAAAAAAAAAAAAATACAATACTCATTTATCAAAATAGTTCCTGTTTAATTCCCTGTCTGTTAAACAACTTATCATTTCAGCTCTACTCCCACAGTCCAAAGACATGCCAGCTAGGCTAATCGATGACTCTACATTGGCCGTAGGTGTAAATGTAAACGTGAATGGTTATCCGTCTCTATCTGTCAGCACTGTGATAGTCTGGCGACCTCAACAGGATAAGCAGTTACGGGAAAAGAATGAATGATTGTAAATTACCATTTTCACTACGGATGCACTGAATTTTCGGTTGATCATTAGCAATGGCCGATATTTTTTTCTGATTTGTCACATCAATTTTGCTCGGGCTAAAAAGCAGAGCTCGGGACTAACAGCACCCGTCATCTCGGGGACAAAATAGAAAACGTGTTCAGGATGAACGGAGATCTTCAGTGGGACGTCACTGAGACCAAAGAACACAGTGAACTCACTAATAATAGTAATAGACCAGATGCAAACCTGGAGCCTTCCCACTGGCTCTGCCCACAAGTTCCCGCTCAGCTCATAAACTTAATTTTGTGATTATTTTGTTTTTCTAGGCTCAAGAAGGTTTTAGAAATGTCAAACCATAAAATATAAAATTCATAATAAAAAGGGTCATAGTTGACTTTAATTGACCAGGTGTGTCTTTTATAATGGTGGTGTATGGGGAAAATGCTTTCAAGGCCACAGGGATTTTTTTCTTTGAAATACTTCCAGTGGCCACTGGGAAAAATTAAAAGCAAGACTGAGGAGATTTCCTGGAGGCTTGAAACGCACCCTATTGTTTCCCTGATAACGCCACATTAATAACAATAAATCTGCGCTGATATCGGCAGGAGTGGAGCTTGTTAACGTTAGCTGCTAGCAGCTGGTAGCAGGAAACTGCTGAAAGAGGTTGCATTGAGTTACATTATGATGCGTTCAATCTCTAGTAGTGAAAATGAGCACTGGACGAAGGTAAAATATTATGGCATCTTGATGTGTGCAAGTGCTATCTTGTAAAATGTAGTTTTTGGTGATAAACTTGAATAAATACAGTTTTTTAGGGAGAGATTTGTTGATGTTTTCACAGTAAGATGAAATAAGAATTATTAATGAATAATAACAGTAAAAAGGCTTTTGAAGCAGTTATTTAAAAAACGTGTTTTTCATGTGAAAGAAGGTTATACTGTATCAAAAGTTGTTTCATAAGTGCTTATTGAATTTGTGCTTATTCAAAGGTAGTGTAATGAAGAGCTGAATGACAGTTCAGTAATTTTTTTCATAATGACGATTTCTTTGATTCCCTGACAGAAAAGAGGAAATACATAACAACCAAAACAAAGTAAACAAAAAACAAACACTGATATCAGCCCAAAATTTCACAGCTGGTACATCCCTAATTTTTTACAAATAATTCTCTGTGGATGTATAACTGCAGTTATTATTTACACAAATTAACTTAAAACAACCTGTGGCTGCGTCAGTCTTATCCAGTTTTAGTGCCATAGTGGTTTTCTCTCACCACCTCTCTGGCTCAGGGACAGGAGGATGACATCCCCAGATGATCCACCCTACAAAAATTTGCAGCCAGGCTATTAGACTCCTTGAATGCATCCAGGCCTTTGCAGTGTGTAAACCTACAGATACAGATGACATACGGTAGATGGAAAAAGTTGAATGTCTAAGTACCATTCAGCCACAGAGCGGACAGGAGAACCCAATGAGCTGCAGGGCTGATTGCTGACTACATTAAGCCTCGTAGGCAGCGCGTTGATGAATTTGCCCGTTGAAATGTGAAGGTAATAGTCTTGACATAGCAAAGACATAACTCACCGACTGTACCTGCAAAGTCCCCAAATGACAGCAATCCCAAGTAGGAGCCGGTCCAATATGAAAGAGGACTTTGCTTTTATTACCATCATCATTACTGTATATCATTTCTGAATGTACAGCCATTTGGTTTCATTTAAATGTAAATCTGAGCACTGAACTGCACACGTTGTCACCCACGGCAGCCTGACTATGATGATTCATTCTGGGATCGGCAGGGAAAATATAAGAGCCCCTTTACTTTCTCTGAGGGAAAATAACTGATTTGACCTTTGTCTGTTTTCATGAAAGCCGTGTACGCAGCAAAATAAAATAAAATAAAAAAAACCCTGAGATTTTTTTTTCTTCTAGAAAACAAAAGTAGCTCTGTGCAACCTTGGTGCTGTCTCTATTCTTTTTTTTTGTCCAATATGAAGAGCAAGAACAGAGAGGTACAATCTGCAGTGCAAGGTCAAGGGTGAACTAAAGCCTGGGGAGAATTGAGGAGTCCACATGTCAGTAAAGAGCGAGACACGGCATCACAAGGCATCGCACGCCATGTGGCAATGGCTACTTCAGCGAGACCTGACACCACTGTGCATCTGTGGACGCTGTTTGCTGCTAATGTTTATCAAATGAGGTGACCACAAGGGGTCCATGCATGTGTGCAATCTGACTCTTTTCCAGCAAGGCAAACATTAGCGGCTCTATACCCTGATCTCATAACATATTCTTATGATCAGACATAGCATTAGGAAAACTTACAGCAGAGCATGTTGAATTACTGGCAAATGAACTGGGTGACATCAACAATCCTCAATCAAATATCAGATAATCCCCTTCCTCATTATTTTTTCTTACTCTATACACACCCGCTCTCTCTCACTAAATCACACATCACATAAATTAATCATCAAGTCCCAAATAAATACGCCTGCGTGTCAAATGAAATCAACAAGAGCCTCATCAGAAGCCAGGTTATAAGGGATATTACATATCAGTGCATTCAGTTAGCCTTTCTGCATCTCTAAGTAGGCCTTCATTAGGAGATAATGGTACATGGTAATACCTGATTTATAAGGAAGTCACGTCTAATATCACTGCTCAGGAAGCTGTGTCTTAAAATAATGTGTTTCCAGACCAGTCCTGTGAAGCACGATTGAAAAGCCTTTTAAAGTTTCCCCCTGGGCCACACCGGGCTTACTCACGGCTGTGTCACACAAGAGGAGCCCTCCTCGTCCGTGACCGCTTGCGTGAGACTTGTCTCCAGCCAACGGGGCCTGCGAACATCACCATTGATCCCTGAGAGCTTTAACCTTGCCGAGTGCGAGCTAGCGCTGTCAGGTCCCGCTGTGGCCGGACCACTGTGTTTGCTGCTGTTTGGTTCACAGAGTCAACGTTTTGGGGAAATATCCGTGTGACACCTGTTGTTACATTTATGGCCTTTGAGAGTGATGTGACGTGCAGAGAAATGGCAACACTGAGGGGCGTTTGTGCTGTACAGGAGGAGCTGGAGACAGCACGAAATGTCACTTTGATTCCTGCAGGCATGATGGAGGCATTCAAGGTCCATTAGGTGAGATTTTTATCCAGCTGCTTCTAGAGCTTAAATGGCTGGCTGACTTATTAGTCAATGGACAGAAAATTTATCAATTTTGATAATCAATTTAATCATTTTTAAGCAAAAATATCAAACATTGTCCTGTTTCAACTTCTTAAATCTGAGTGTTTTTTGTCATACGGGTTACCCTGAACCTAACCCCAACCCATATGATGAGTACCTTGAGATTTATATTAATGCTCGGATCAAACAAGGAATATGAAGACGCCACTTTGGGCTCTGGGACATTATAATGATATTCCTGTCAAGAAAATACTTGGCAGATTAACTGATAATGAAATACTCTTTTTCCAGGCAACATCAACAACAACAGTCCAAGTCTCCGTAGGAGACAGACTGCAGATCTGGCCTGTTTGCCTAATATAAAATTCTGGTAGTGCCTCCTCTTTGCACACTGCAAGTGACAAATCTAAACTTTGAATAAAGTCTGAGTTCAAACTGATTCCTAAGCAGCAGTGAACAAACACTCTGTCCAGAGAACATCTGACTCACAACTGTCAGATCTTTTGCCTCTTTGAAATCTTTGGGTAAGATTCTTTTGGAATACAGTACAGCAGCATAGCTTCGAAAACAAGAGTCCTAAGTACGGTTGATTGACGGCTCCTCCCAGGGTTTCTGGGTATTGTAATCCCTCAGCTTCAAACGCTATTGCCAGTGAACAAATTCAACATGAAAACTGTTAAATATCACGTATTTGCAGAGAGTAAAATTGCACATCTACTGTATGATCAGCCTTTTTTCTCTACAGTCTAAATCACTGGGTTCCAATGTAGGGGTCAGGGCGCACAAAGGGGTGGCAAGCTTCATTATCACCGGTTGCATACAGTATATGTATGAGAAGTTTAAGGGGTACTCCAGCTATTTATTATTGCACCACCGAAAAGTTTGGGGACTTACAAGAGACAGATTTTTTAAAAAAGAGTGGTAAAAATTGAAGCAGTAGAGGCTGAGATATTCTGACTTTTAGGCCCCAGTATCTGGAAACCGTGGGATTCCCACAATGCAGCTTGATGCCGTCTTTCATTAAACCATTCCTGCCTGAAAATGGCCACATCCTTCACAGCCCCAGAAACCTGCAGACTCTAGGCTCGCCACTGGATCTGGGGGGTTGCAACATTAACGATAACAATACATACTTTATTTTTTTCTCTACAAAATGTCTCAATTTTTCAAATTTTCTATCTTCTTTGATTTTCTTGAGAAATTTTGGATAGCTTAGTTGAGATAACCCCAATGATGTCATCAGATAACCCTGACAACGTCATCAGGGTTATTTAGACCGAACATGTTTCACAGAAATCCTGCATTACAAACAGAGGTGTGCGCTTTTGAAGGATGTGACCATTTTTCAGGCAGGGGTGGTTTAATGAAAGACGGCTTCAAGCTGCATCATGGGAATCCCACGGTTTCCAGATACTGGGGCCTAAAAGTCAGAATATCTCAGCCTCTACTGCTTCAATTGTTACCACTCTTTTTTAAAAATCTGTCTCTTGTAAGTCCCCAAACTTTACGGTGGTGCAATAATAAATACCTGGAGTAAACTTCTCATAAATGTACTAAATTCAACCTGTGATAATGAAGCTTGCAAGAAGTTTTAAGTGGTCACAAGCCAGAAATAGTGGGAGTCACTGGTTTTGTCATTTTGCATTTAGTTCTCTTTATAATTTAAAGTTTCATATGCTTTTGTTATTTCTCTGGTTATTTTTACATGTGGCCTTTACAGATTTTCACATTACTACAACAAGAAATGACACCCACTTCCTTTCACGAAAATAAAGCAAAAACAATACTGCCCTGTGATAGAATACTTTTCACGGGCAAGCTGCATACTAGACTATCAAAAGCCTTGCTACTTTGGTGTTGAGTACACAATCTCAATACAATAAACCAATACATACTGAGGCCAAGACATAATATAGAAACAGTCAGACAGATTCACAGATAAGATGGAAAAGCTGGAGTGCCTCTGTGCTCCATCTAACAGGGAACTTTGCACACCCATGTTCAGTGACTGCAGTGGGCAATGGAGTCGTGATGCTGTGACCTCAATCTATTACTGCACTCAGTTCAGCTCCATTGGCTGCCATACAGTGACTTTAGACCATGTGGGGAGGGCAGTGATATCACATCAGATTCAAATACCATCACTGTACACACTCACATACAGCAACAAGAATCTGAGGAATCGTGTGTGTCACAGCCATTAAAGCAGGCAGCAGACAGAGAATGATGAACATATTTTTCAAAAGATACAATCAGCACAGTCACAATCAGATCACTGAGAGGCAGACATTTGCCTGTGGAGCTGTGTGCTTGTGTTGTGACATTTGATTTAAATGAGTGTCAAAGCAGCAGCTACAACTCAGTAAAACCTCATGGAAAAGCCTGCATCAAATATCAGCTCAAAACTGAAAAAATCAGTTCCTATATAGGATCCAAATCAATCCCCTTTTTACTTGATTTTCTTCTCTATTACAAAAAGAACAAAGAAAAAATCAAATTGGCACACATGCCCAATCCTCAGATGCTTCCTACTTGGCACAGCCGCCTCACATTCAGGTGTATTTTTACCTACAAAATATGTGGGAAAGATATTCATTATTTTTGTGTAAACCACATGGGCACATGGCTTTAAACAAACAATCAGCATCTACCTTAAACATGCATGGCACCTGACGAAAATCTGGACCTTCTACCCTGCCAGAAATTGTTTCAGGTGTCAGTGGCACAATGTTTTTCTTATTTTCTGCTTGAACATAAAGCCTGTCCCTTTGCCCTGCACAAACAGCCTTCCATATCCGCTTTATTCTCCCTGACACTGTATCCAGTTCATGATATCAGGGAGTGGATCATTTTCAAATGAAGACAGGCATCCACACAATCAGCACAGTGAACTCCCAGAGAGAGAGAGAAAAAATGCGTTGACATGCCTGTTGCACAGGCGTGCCTGTATTAAAGCCCAGGCTGCTCCTGGATGCAGCGCGGTCATGATGATGGATCCATTAAAGACTGCGTGAAAATGACACAATTAACATCGATTTGAGGGGGGTATGAAAAGATAAACAGTCTGGGGAAGTTGACAGTGGGAGCTGCGGCTTGATGAATCAACATCTCTGCTGCGCATTGGGGAAGAGAAAAGAAAGAGAGATCTCAAACAGTGACAATAAGTCCCGAGGATGAACCAGAAACACGCTTTGAAAATTGAATGCACACAGTGGTGTATTTGCAAACCTTTGGAAATATGTAAAATCTTTACAAGCGCGATAGAAACGTGACAAGTGGTGCGTAACCGCTGGGATGGCACTGCCTTTTTTAACATGCCGGGGAAAGGCGTTTAAAACCCCGTGACACCGAAAGTAAGCATGCATACGCACGGACGCAGCTCTTACCTTTGGAGATCACTGATACTGTGCAATAAACAAGGAGCAGGAGGCCCGTCATGGAGAGGTAACGTCCTTTTGTCAGCGCACCCATACCGACGCGTAGTTCTCCACGGATACGCTATAGGGGTGACGGTGCTCCGGATCTCTGGTGCCTCCTCTCGCCTCCTCCGAGCTGGCCGAGCCCGGCTGCGCAAGTTCCTTCTGTAAACCAGGGAAGGGGACAGTTTGGCGCTCTGGGAGGAGAAGGAGAAGAATATGAAGAGGAGGAAGTGAATGGCTTACGAGCTGGACTGTTGATCGAAAGGACAGAAGCATCTTCACTTCACTTTTGCTGTGCGTGTGTGCGCAGCAGGAGAGCCGCGCGCTCCGAGTTTACCCCCTTTCCAGGCATCATCATCCCGGAGCCTGCCTCGTGCTAACCAATGGCAGAGTGAGGAAGGCGGGAGAGGAGGGGACCGAGGGGTAGGCTACATGTAGGCCTAATCACTCAAACATTTCTTCTAACTGCAATGCATCAGTCATAAGTGCTGCTAATGCGGTTAGGTTTAGGCAATAATGGTCAAAGCAGAAAAAAACACAGTATGAAAAGAGTTAATTTCACTTAATTATTCAACGTGACACAGCTGCAGATGATATTCTAGTAATATTCCCAAACCTGCTGATACATTTGAAGAGATAGTGCAGCAGTGACTGGCAGTCAAGATATGTGGTCAGTGTAATAACTTATTATTTCCTCTTCAATCAGAGCAGAGCAGCAGAGCACACAGGCCCTCAGTACCCCTGACTGCCAAGTACATTTCTTAGAAATGTTTCTTGGCATTCTTCTGTTTTCTGGTCATAATTAAAAACTACAAATCCTTCAGATATATTTGGGGCACAGAATACACTTCTGTCACTGTCACAAAAACCTTTCAGCAATGAGACAAGATGAAAGAACACTCTGAGATACTTGGATATAGGTTTTATAGGTATGTGTGCAACCAGTGGAATTGAATTGAAAAAGGAAAACCATGTGGAAATATGACATATTTGTTTCATATAATCATTTGAAGAAGGTTACAGTCTCCTCATTGCTCGCATTTAGGGTTTATCAATACACCAACATTTCAACTTCCACTAAGCAAATTCCCAGCACAGTTTGTTTTTTGTTGTTTTTTTTGTTAGTTTTGTTGGGGTTTTTTTGTATGTGCAAAGTGAAAATGTGCATTAAAAACAGATAGATTGACATTCACTTTATAGTAGTTACATAGATGTCAGATTTAATGGAGATTAGAGATAATTTGATATAGATCATCACTCTTTAAAAAAAAAGAATATATTAAATTTCTAATGCTAATATAAGAACATAAGGTTCCTATGAGCTGTTCTTCATCCCTGTGAATTCTCTGAACACAGTGTAACAGGAAGTAACATATTTGGTTAAAATATCAATCAACAGGCCAATTAATGATTTAATCATTGACTAATTGATTGGTACTTTCTGCTACATTTCTCTATGGACTCTAACAAGATTTAAAATCAATCCACAACCAAATCACTAGAAAAAAAAGGTTGGCATTGTTCACCTTTTCAAACCACAGATACATTACATTTGTACATTATCACGTAGTGGATATGAAACTTCATGTTTCAGCAACACTGTGGTTGACGTGTTAGGTTTAGGCACAATAACCCGTGGTTATGGGTTAGGAAAAGATTGTGTATGTGCTTAAAAAACCTTTTGGTCACACAAACACAGCAGGAGAAGCTGTAGATGTCTCTGTTAGAAAAAAAAAAGGGGGTTGAGACTCTTCCCGGTTGAAAAGCAGTGACAGGTCGCTAAAAAACTTCCATGTTTGGTCACTAAAAAGCTGCTGGAAATACACTGACAGGTGGCTAACATCACTATGGCACTTTAGAAATATTGATTTGATACATATGAAATGTACAGAAGGAACGTATTCGTGTTTTGCATAAATGCACAATGATAATATTTTCTTATTTATTTATTCTCTTGCTATCCATCCTCTTTTTTTGTAACCACATATTCTTTACAGGGTCACGGAGAGGCTGGAGCTGATCTCTGCTGACACTGGGCAAGAGGCTGGACAGGTCGCCAGGCAATAACAGAGCCAACACATAGAGACAGACAGCCATTCATGTTTGCATTCACATTCAACAATCACCCCAGAGAACCCTGAGAAAACCAATGCTGACATGAGAAGAACATGCAAACTCCACACAGAAGGGCCCCAGCCTGGGTGCAAACCAAGAACCCACTTGCTGTGAGGCAACAGTGTTAACCACTGCACCACCCTGCTGCCTAAGTAAAATATTCAATTAAAATACCGGTAATATCAAGTAAAAAAAAACAAAACAAAACAAAAAAAAGGCTACAAGTAATTGGGGAAAACAGTGCCTTTATTATTTCAGTTTATATTGGACAGACATGACGCTTTTTACTAAATAAATGCACACCTAATTAACCCGTTTAACTCCAAATTTTTCCCAGACATAAAACTATACAAATCACCTGTCACTGGTAACCCTTTGGAATAATCAATCATTATTATTATTATTTATTTATTTATTTTCATGGAACAGCAGGTGAAAAAAAAACTGTGTCACTGGCAGTCCCCAGCATTGCCACTAGAGTGCTCTATCACATTCTAGAGTGACTACTTATCAAAAAATCCTATACATAATATATCACCTTGTTGTCAGTGGCCTTGTACATTCACATATGATGTGCTAGGTATCCTTGTGAGTCTGCTGTTGACATTCCAGGATGTGCTTCCAATACTGGGACGTCAACAAAAGCTCGAGGTTGGGTTAAGGTGTAACAGAGTTTATAATGCACTAATTTTCATTTCCAAATTGTGTTCCTGAAATTTATTTGTCATTTAATTTAATTATTTTGAGTGTGTGTGAAATTTATCTCCATGAGTTATTTTTATTTACTGTGATTTTAGTATTTTCTTCTGTGGAGACTACCTCCGTGCACTCTGCCTCTTCCGTACCTCCTGGGCTTCCGTAGGTCCTCCCTTCCACCCCTCACAGTGCCTTTTAGCATTGCTGAGGCTAAGTAGTGTGGAGAATGCTGCTGCTACATTGTATTGTTTTCTTTGGTAATTGAGCCATTTAGGTTGTAACTTCTGATGAATATTGTTTATTGTTGAATATTGTAACATTAGCAATCATTTTTGTGTTGTTTTTACTACTAGTTTAAGTTTTATAGACGTTTTTAGTTCCACTCTTTTCGCACGATTTGCATATGGCGGTCGCTCCGTGTCATGTGACCAAAGCAGCGCAGCTTGTAATTCCTAATGTAAACATAAGGATTTTGCATGTTTAGGGGGCAGGAATGCAGATGGGAGAGTCCAGAAGGTGTTAAAAATGTTTTATGTCTTCTGTAGGAGCCATTTAATGCCAGAAAACTGTCCACATGTTGTCTTCTGTAATGCCTACCCACAACACCCAGTACAAAGGCAACAAAAATGTTTAGGTTTAGAAAAAAAAACATCTTTGTTTGGCATTCAGGAAGCAGACACTAGGCTCCTGGGTGAAAGTCCGGGGTTTGTAGGATGCATCTACCACCCCTCCTACCCAGCCTATGTGGACTTATCTGTTCCTTTATATTATGTCGTTACTAGCAGCCAGTCTAGCAGCATATCATATCCGCAATAGGTGCCATCTAGCTGACCAGCGGCATATCATAACAACGTCAAAGGTTACATCAAGCCACGTTACATGCCACCCAACAGCATTACATACTGCCCCGAAAGATTTCAGAATAAGAACCTTTTGCAAGGTTGTATGCATTGTCTGGGTTGTCACGTAGATCCCACATATCCAAAACTTCACTCAAAGTGAGCCTAAAAAAGAAGAGTAGAAAGTTAGGTAGAACAAGAAATATGTATGTGTAGAAATACATGAACATTTAGATGCACTGTGTTATCCCACCAGTCACTATTGTTGCCTTCAACATGTTCACTAATTCTGTGACCCACTGATCAAAGTTGAGTAATTACAAATGCACATATCAATACTAGAAACCTTAATGATAATGTGTACCAAAACTTTCTGTCCTATCTTTATGTTAACATTCTTTACTAACCTTTGTTTGGGTCATGTGACAATATACACTACACATGTGACACTGCACATATTTCATTGAGACCCTTTATTCTTTCAATATTTGCTGGAAATGCATTGATACATCATTCAGTAACATTTTTAGAGCCTTATAACTGAGAACTTTTTTGTGGTCGCTAACGTGACCAAGACACAAACTATCAAAAAAATAATGACTAACACTATTAGTGGGAGAAAAAGGGTGTCATCAGGGGCCCACAGCTAATTTTCACTGTAAGGGCCAATGGTGGTTAAGCCGGCCGTGCCCCGCTGAAGAGTTTTTGAGCCAGAATCCCCACAAACCACAAACATACACAGGGAACTCAGTGACAGCTGGCTGACGAGGGGAGGCAAAAACTGCTCATATTGTCTAATTGTTACTCTTCACTAAACATGTAAAATACCTTTTTCAAGATCTCTTTTCTGTTTTTCATCTGCTTTTCTCAGAGCTAATCATTCAGTATCATACTATTGGACACTTCTGTTGGAGGACAAAAGATTTCAGTCAAGGTCGTGTTGCTGAAGGACAGTCTGTGTCATCGCCAGAGCATCTTGCTATTTGCAGTGTGTAATGTAGGTCTGTTGTCACACCGGACCAGAGCAATCTTACTTTTCCGTTCATGATTTGTGCTGCCTGTTGTTTATCTGTCATTGTGATTGAACATGTTTCTAAATGAATGACGTGATTGAAAACTAAGTAATTGCAAGAGAAAGAACTTTATAGAACATTTCTTATTTGGAAAAGTTGTTTACTGGTACATTATGTGCAGTTACAGAGAATTTCCTGCCAAGATGCATCTGCTCGGTCTGTATCATCTACAATGTCCTTGTTTCATATTTATTGGAAGGAAGGCCTAAAGCCAGCCTTTTCCCCCACTCTTTTATCACATTTCCCAGCAACAAAAAAAAGTTAAAGCTTATAACCAATAGAAACTAAATGTTTGCTCAGCATTATGCATGCCTTTGACTTGCAAACCTTTTTATTTGAGTTTGGCATTCCTTAAAGATAACTGCAAATAAACACTTTCAAAAAGTCACCACTTTTTTTCTCTTCAATCTTTGCTATTCTGTCAAAATTTTCAGCAACTCTGCTTCTCCCTTCCATCAAGCAAAGCTCAGGGTGTTTCGTCAGGAAGTTCTTGACCTGATTCTGTGTTGCAGATATTCTGCATTCAATTATGTTTTCACTCTCATCTGACACAGATGTGTGGCCAGCAGAGAGCTGTACGGAATGGCTTTAAATCTGACTTTATTGATATGGAGAAAAGTAGATACCACGGCAAGTGACCTTCATGCATGCAAATGGCTAAAATCGGAATTTGTTGATGTTTCCATGACAATAAGTGTATCTTAATTCATTTATCAGAGACATCATTATTATGGTAGCTTGACTGAGCTAGTCATTAATTGGTAGTTGGCAGAAACCCAAAAGTCAAGCAAATTAAATGCAAAAGCTATAAAGTTTTCCGGTTGCTGGACTATCTAAAAATTGAATGTTTTCTTGTTATACTGTACTCTTCATCTCTTGAAGATATCTGCCATATCTTAGAGCTGTCTTTAATATTATTGTTCTCAGTCAAAAGTATTCCAGTGCAACTCTGACGCCCTTGAACTTATCATTGACATCACTTGAAGTTTCACTTTGCTCTTGTTCATCTTCAAGTACTAACAATCAATTAACAGTTTGCTAAAGCTGTGATAATAAAAGTGATACTCAACAGATATCGGAAGGTGGTCTATTTTTTTAACCTTTACAAAAACCACAGAAAAAAATACTAAAGTGTAAAAAAAATCGATTAAACTGCAAGTCATAAGCTGCAAACGTTAGTGTGCTCAGCTGACCAGCTTTCTACTGATAGTAGAATTTAGATAGTAGTATTTCTCTCGTAAAAGTTAAGCATAATCTACGGCCCTGTTTACACCTGTATTAACATGCAAGCATCCTAGGTGATCACAAGTTGACAGCTCCTAGTACAGGTGTAAATGCATCAAATGTGTCCTCAAGGCATCTTGAGATTCGATTGATCAGACCACATTCTAAGGGTAGTCCTGGCTGCATATGGCCATATTCTTTCAGTGGTGTAAATGTCAATGTATCCTGGGTCTCATTGAATGACTCAGCTTACACCCTTGCTTATCTGGCCCCACTGGGTGAGAAAACCTTTCTGGTGCAGTTGTACAGATGTAGAGCTGAAGGACCATCTCTGGAACCACTGTACTTCCGCCGAACGGTCAATTCAATGTCTGCCCCAGTTGGAGACAGAGTTTTCAACTCACTCCTGCATATTTATCAGTAGCATCAGCCTAAATCTAGCAAAAGCTGATAAAATCTGCCAGAGACAGTCTTGATTTCAGTAAACATCAGCTACATATGAGAAGCATGCTTTTGGTTATTTTTTTTGTGAAATTACAGAACCGTATGTGTCACAATTTGCCAAAAAAATTGAGTTGTAAATCTGCCACCATTATGGGACATGTTCTCAAACCTTCTTCATCTAGAACCTCTTGAACATCTGTGAACACAGTATTTGCGAGGAGCTCAGTCTATGAGTACAACACATTTGCGGAAATCTGATTTTATTGCACAAATATGTCCTAAATAAGACATGTTTACAAACACAAAGGAACTGAGAACTTCAATTTACCACATCTGCTTCTGCTGACCACTTTTATAACATCCTGTTCTGGACTGGCCACTTGTGACAGGGCTACAATGGATGTGAAAGGTGCACTTAAGGACAACACTTGAAATGATTCACCTCTTGTAGCTTTTTATTTAAAATGATTGGGAGAGCAATCAGTGTAAGTGCCTCCAGCCATGCAGATAAAACAAAGTGGGCAGGCCTTTGTTTTCATGGATGGTGAGAGCTGAAAGAATGGTACACAACTAGTTCAACTATACTTGACTGGAGAGTAGCTGTAGGATTACTGTGCAGATTCGTTTGAGTTTCACTGTAGTTACATTGCTGTGAGGCCAACCTGTCCCATAAAAATGATGCCCATATACAACTGATTTGCATTGGCTAATATGTTTTGTAGAAAAAAAAAATGTTGTTGAGGATATGGAACATATCTGTAAAATGTCAGATTTCATGCTTTTCCCCACAATACTGCTCCTGAAGTCTGTCAAGCGATGATCAGAGATGTAATGGTTATGTTTATTAAGCAAAGCATTTGGCCAATTTTACATCTGGATTGAAAGTACTGAAAAAATCAATGCAGACCCAAAGAATGAGATGGGGCATGTTGACTTTTTGTATTTGAGCCTCTATATTTTGAATATTTCTATGATTATAGCATCAAATTAATCTAGTTGCATATGTTTTTTATTGAAAAATGACACAACCCCATGAAATTGGTGTGGTCTGTGTGTCACGTTTGGCCCATTCTTTCAGTGTCCCGAGGTCAGATTTATGGCTTTTTTGAGCTGCCAAACTTATAACTTTTTGTATTCTACACAGAGAAGCTTTAACCAAAAATGTGATCTCTCCCAGACCATGAACAGGTGTTTTGGTAGCCTAACTATAGCCACACTTAGAACATGAGATGTTAATGTTCTTCCCACTGCCAAACATACACACTGTCTGACTTTCCTGTATGTAAGAATGTCAAAAATAATTTCAATGCAAGTACCAATTTGGTCATCTCCAAGCTTCATTTGGCAGTGCAGTCAGTGGTAAGGGGAGACCAGTGGTGTAGTGGTGCTTTATGTGGTGGGTGCACGTCTAGGTAGATGGGTAGGTTACTGTGGAGAAAGTGGGTATACTCTCTTAGTTATTCCAAATGATCTGTGGTTAATAGGTGGGTATACTGTAAACAGCAAGAAAAACACATGGGTATACCCCAAATACGTGCATATACCCTCTGCTACACCACTGTAGGAGGCAAGGTTGGTGAGGTTATATTCTATATTCTTTATATTAATTATGACAAATTCCATGAAAAGTCCAAATCCTTGTGACTTGAGGCTAAGAGCTCTTCCTGAGCCTCTAAGTGCTGGCCTGATGTATACAGTACCTTCTCCCCAACATTAAAAGGAAGGGAAGGCAGTTATCTGGATGGTTGGTATCCTTATTGATTCTCCTGGACTTATTCTTGCAGCGCCCAGTGTAAATATCCATCGGGCAGGGTAGACCAGTGCCTATAATATGTTCATCTGAACAAACCACTCTTTGCAGGACCTTTCAGTGCTGTATCTGAACCAGACAATGATGTTCCCTGTCAGGTTGCTCTAAACAGTGAAGGAGAAAAAATTCCTCAATATTTGAGTGGATACCTGGAATTTCCTCAAGCCACCTCTCCAACGAGGATCCTTTGATATTAAAGAGGGTGTACTTCTTTTCCTGCTTCTTCCCAAAGTCCACTATCATCTCTTTAGTGTGCTGATGTTCAGGAAGAGGTTGTTGTCCTGACACCAGCAGGCCAGGTCCTCTATCTCCCATGGGTAGGCCTTTTCACTGTTATCTGTGATCATGCCCACTGCAGCTATGTCATCAGCAAACTTAATGATGAAGTTGGAGTCGGAAATAGCCACACAGTTGTGTGTGTACAGGGAGTACAACGGGGGCTCAAAATGCAGCCCCTGGGTTCTCTGGTGTTGAAGGAAGTCAAGGATCCATATGCACAATTCGTTTTTTTAACTTTGTGACCAGCCTGGAGGGAACTATGGTATTAAATGCTGAACTGTAGTCAATGAACAGCAATGTCACATAGCTCCCTTTCTTTTCTGAGAGATTGGGTGGTGTGGAGGATGTGCGCTATGGCGTCTTCTGTAGATCTGTTGAGACAGTAGGCAAACTGTAGTGGGTCCAGGGTGCTTGTTGGTGAGGAGCAAATGTACTGGGTGTACCACTGGGTGGTAGTCATCCATGCAGGCTGGTCTTGTTTTCTTGGGCACAGGAATGATGGTGGACTACTTGCCATAGTTCTTAGCAAGTATAGTGCGTATCGAGGCTTGATATATTGCATTCCTGTTCCATAAAGCTCCACTCTTGTCTAAAACTATGTAAAACACCTAAGTGAGCCGCAAAGTTGCACTGGGCGACACATTCCTTCCTTAGCAATAACACACATTCTTTATTTTGAGTCACTTCGACATACACTACCCTACTGCTGTAAGACCCCCACACCTGTACAACATGAGGAACTAAAACTAGTTTTCCAGAGGAGAGATTAAGGTCCATGTGTGTAGGATTCAACAGCATTGTTCATGTCATTTCCACTTGAGATGCTGGGGACATGTTCCCACCACTTTTTGAAAAAACAATTTTGTCCCCATCACATCATAAGCACAATACCAGTCCTCCCATGACATTGCCCAAAACCACATGTTGAGGACCATTTCAAAAATGTTTTTTTGCCTGAGCCACATATGGCCCAACCACTTTTCACTACAAAGTGACGCACTTTTTACCATCCATCTTTGACCATAACCCAACCATAACCATTTTCTTTCAACAACGTAAGTGAATTTGCAAACATTGTGCACCACGATACACAGGAAGACATCCAGGCAGTATCAAAAAGCCTTTGTTAAAGTGGCTAAATCATTAAAGAGCCAACATGTTTGACCACTGAAGGTCTTCTTTAGGGCTTTTAAAGTGTGCACTATGTAGCAGGCAATGCTAGCAACTGCATCCAGAGCTTTCATCTAGCCCTCAATTAAGTACTGAAACACATACCTTAACAAACACAATCTTTAAGAAGTATTTCACTGCCACAGAGATGGCCTTTTAAAAAACTAGGATGTCTGTACTTTCGAAATTGGTGCTAAATGACCAGAAAAAACTGAGAAAAGGACAACGTTACTCAAGAGAGAGAAAACCTACAACTACCAGAATACATTGCCCTGCACCAGACCAATAAATGCTCCCTGCTAGTGGCTGACGTAATGCAAACATGTCCAAATGAAACAGTGCTGCCTAGTTTTACTGTTTGATCTCAGTATATGTGGTCTCCATTTCCCCTGTCCAGGAAACAGCATCACCCACTTCCTGTTCACAAACTGTCGTTGTGACATCACTAAAATATCTTTCTGAAAACATTTTAGGCAAGAAATAGGCAATACAGCACTGCTTAGTTTTACCATTTGATTGGATTTCGCTCCGAGTTTGACAGAGGGAGAGAGAGAGACGGCTCTCTGTCTTGATCTGCTTCTACACTCTTTGCATCTGTGGTGGCAACATAGGTAGAGGGCAATACGAAATTGTGGAAGTACAGCCTGTAGTTTGAGCAAAAGTCTGGGAGAGCAAGCAAAACTCAACTGGATGACTTATTATGCATCAATTTGCATCATCTGATGGAGTTTTGCAAGAGGGGTGGGGGGATATCTAGGCACTGGTAAGATGGAGGGTTTACTAGAGTTCATGTACACATACTGCCCACAGTGTTTTAATAAGAAGCTGGTTGAAAATTGGCAAAGTATCCCTTTACGTTTGGCAGGCCAAATATGCACCTCTACCTGTGGACATGGTATAATCCACCTATTAACTGTCATGGAAAACTGTTTTGTAAAACACAGCCACGTAATGAAATGATAACTTTATTTGCTTAATCTTCATCTTACTTTCACATTACCACTCGCTGCCATTGTTATCAGTTACTGAGGCCTGAAATCTAGATTTAGTCTAACTGGAGAAAGTTTGACTGGAGCTTTGATGGAAAAGGCAACCACAATGACTATCTGTGTTAGGCTCAGACATTTCACAATCAAGCAAAGACACCTCAAAGAAGTACCTTTCTTTAAAGAGTAACTTAATATCAGGCTTTAAAACAATGATTCAGTGCCCTCTGGTTGAAAGTTTCAAGTCTATTTCACCTCTGTGGCCAGTTTTACAAAGATATTTTAAAGTGGTCTGTAGTGTCAGACTAGTCCTATTGTGCTCTGAGATTAGTCCAGTGCTGGAGAGTTTTATAAAATAGAGAGATTCATTATAAGTCTGTAAAGTTAGACACCCTACCCTTAACACTAAGTTTGAACTAAGAGCCATGTTTCCATGGTAACAATCAGTGACTAACAATCCGTGACACCTGCTGATCAGTGGCACCAAATGTCAAAAAAGAAAAAAAAAAACACAGCTCATAATTAGTGGTTTGCTTACAATGTCGTGGAGCGAGGAATGAGAAAGGAAAGAGGTTTTAGTGAGTGAAGTAACCTGTAGGAAGTATACAACATTATCAGTTGTTTTGGTTTGCCCTCTGAAACTATCCTGATCCTGATGACTGAGCAGAAGATCTGATTCCTGCCTCATTAAGAAGCCAGAGCACATCAGCTCTGCTACAGGTCTGCACTGCACTGGGATTTCTTGCCATTGGAAGTTTTTTGTATTGTTACACTCTTGTAACAGCTGAATTTTTCCAGAAGACAAACATTTTCTCCTGAAGTGAACAGAGATGAGCAATTTGATGCAGTTGCTCGATCATGTTTTTTTCTGTTTGTTTGAAAAAAGTCTTCATATAACCAGAATTTTTTGCAAAAAAAGCCCTACTTCAAGGGATGGTTTGGATCTTGTGAAGTGGGGGTGAATGAGGTACTTCTCCATAGTCAGTGTAGTACACACAGTAGATGTCTGTCGGCACGCCCCCAGTTGAGAGAGGCAGGCTGGAGTACTGTCACAAAAGCTAAACAATCTACTGCTGTGGAGGGGTCAGAAACACAACCTATTTTGCCACCGTAAGAAAACAATACTAGTTTAAGTGAACACTTTATTCAGAATATTTTCCATTGCTTTACCTTGCCATCAGACAGTGATTTCCAAGGGGGAACAGAAACCGTTACATTGCTGTCTTCAAAGCCAAACTTTACTGAGAACAGTAATTTTACATATCAGAACACAGGAGCTGCTGGTCTACCGCTGCCTCAACCAGTTAGTCTGCTTGTGTTATTGTGTGACATTGACATTTAAAAGGGTTAGTTGAGAATTATCAAAGTTACACAATAACACAAACAAACTAACTGATTGAGGCAGCAGTAGACCAGAAGCTCCCTTCTTTAGTGAGCTAGAATTATATTGTATACAAAGTCTGGTGGCTTCGACAAGCGCATAGATGAGGAACTGAAGCCGTTAACAACTTCCCCGTCGGAAAGAGCTGTCTGTGGCAAGGAGGCGTAATAAAAATATTCTCCATATAGTGTACACTTAAACTGTTAAATTTTTTTTTTAGGTAGGAAATAGGTTTTGCGACTTCCCTCATCCACAACAGTACCTTGTACCCCTTCCTGCTCCTCCAAACTAGGGGTGTGCCAATTGCCATCTACTGTAAGTAATACACTGACTATGGATAAATACCTCATATGACCCCACTTCAATAGATCTGAACTATCTCTTTCAGGTAGTCAAGAACTAGGCTACTTTGTGCAACAGATGAATTTGGAGGTCTATCTAAAAGCTCTCTTAGTCTGATCTAAGCCATAGTGAAAGGCATAGATCAAAGTGGCTGACTTTGGCAGAAGTCTGTTCTGTTGCTCAGGTAACCACACCTGACAATAATGTCTTTGTGTACTGACATATCCACACACTTTTATTGCACATCACTGCAGCATGTGGGAAGTTCAACCAATAGAGGTCAGCAAAAACAAGATTTTCAGGGGGTGCTGAGTTAGTCTGACAGGTGCTACACACCTATAATTCACCTATACAGCTGTTCTCACTCATTTCAATAATTAGACCTCTTCTCAGGGCTGTGGCTGTGGTCAAACTGTAATGAATGTTTTCCTAAATTTCCTGATAGTTTTGGGAACCTCTTAGGACGGGACAACCCAAACACCTTTCTAAGCTTTACAGTATAAGGACATAAAGTGGGGTGACATCTTAAAATTCCAGCTTCAACTCCACCCATCTTCACACTGAGTATTGTGTGGGTGGTGCCTTTTGGAGCCCAGTCACATATAAGCAAAATCAGGTGAGTGACCTTTAGAGGCATATTCATGCAGAATGTTGGTAGTGCTGGGTGTGACAGACACAGAAAGCTAACTTGTTAGCTAATGTTAGCTAGCTTGCTAATAAATACTGCCAAGTGTGGTGGTCGCGGTACAATTAGCATTTTCCTATGTTCCATTCCTTCCTCCTGACAGATTCAGTATGTTTACATGCACAGTTCCAGCTACGGTTATAGCTCGACAAGGCCATTTAATTAGACTACTGTCACTGTTCCAGTATAAAAGCATGGGAGGGGAAACAATTTATTGACCACAGTATGTCTGACTCCACTGTAATAGGTGGCCAGGGGCGTTTCTAGTCACCCCGGGGGCCCTAGGCAAGAGTGACCATGGGGGCCCTCCCGGCCCAAAAACACCAAGAAGATCATTCAATCCAGAAATCTTTTATTTTAAATAACAGAAGTGCACAATCATGTAAGAAAACTTTAAATACAATATAACATTTTTTTTGTGAAGAGGACGTGGTACGAAGATGTGGTGTGGCCTCAAACTGTGATAGTGGCGGGGCTGCCATGCTGCTGCTGCTGCTGCTGCTGCATGAAGGCATGTCCTGCTCACCTGAGGCTGATAGAAATAATAATAATAATAATAATGCATTCAGTTTATATAGTGCTTTTTCATGACACCCAAATATCCACAATGTAAAAACAAGAAAAAACATACTGTAATTGTTTGACATTTATTTGTGTTATTGCATTAAATCAGATCATATCATGATAGATTTAAAAGGAGAGCATATCACTGTAATCTTAATTTGTTTAAAAAAAAAACAGTTCCTACCTTCATCTGTAGAGGTAAATTCTTGTTGTTGTTGTTGTTCTTGCTGTTGCTGTTGTGGTCCTAATAATTTCAACAAAGAACCTCCGGGGTGGAAAAAACAATGGGAGAAGCACAACGTATTTAGTCAGCTGGCTTTATGTTCATGCTGCAAGAATTGTGTATGCTACACACTCAACATTAAGATCTGTTTGGAATAATTAATGAACAGCCAACTTCACTGTTCCTGATAATATTTTTGATTAATGTGACATACAGAAAATTCAAGGAGATATATGATATCGCCCTCTTCCAAATACAAATTAGTTACTGGTTAGCTTACTGTTAATTACTCTTTCAATAAGCTAGGCTGAGGTGCAGTAAACATGTCATGTGCAGTTGTGCTTTGTGAGACTACAGACTGGGACAAAGTGGCATCACAACTTTTTTTTTAAATAGTGTCAGATTATACATGTTTGAACTTACCACTTCCCCGTTTTCTTTTCTCTTCATCTTCTTGTTTCTTTTTTCTTTTTGCATGCCCTGACGGGTACGCTCGCGATATTTCCTCGAGTTTGAAGTACCGCAGAAAGCCGGCCACGGGCAGTCGGGGCCCCATTAGGGGGGGTTCCAAACGTGTCGCTGCAGTGTCTATGGAGGTTTCAGGTTGTGTCATTGATATGGATCGATATTGGCCGTGTCTCGGGGTCCCTTAACACACTAGGCAGTGACAGTTAGTGGGGGCCCTATGCGGGGGGTTTCCAATGCATCGACGTTGCAGTGTGTAAAGCAGTTCAGTCATTTTGTCATTCACAAAAGGACCAATGTCAGCGCTGTCCTGGGGCCCCTTCCAGCTCGGGGCCCTAGGCAATTGCCTAGTATGCCTACCCCGTTGCGGCGTCTCTGTAGGTGGCGATATGCCCCCTTCCAGCTTGTTAATATTGGACCTTTTTCTCATTGACCTTTTACATCACAGACCAAACAATCAGCAAACAAGTTAGCTATGTCCACGTCTTTTAAAATATTAACTCATTCAACATGAACTGTGTCTCCTTATCCATCCCAAAAATGCATGGCTCTGGATGTAGATTTTATCATGTTGTTACTGGGTTCTTCTTCTGTTAAGCATTTAATGCTATTCGACTTCCAGGTCAAAGCCAGAGGTGGAAACTATGGAGCACACACAGAGCGCCTCAGCCAGTTTACATGCAGGAGTAATTAAACTCATTGCATTATCTGGGTGTGTTAGTCTGACTTTACGATTTCAATTTTCGATTTTTTCTATTGTCATGTAAACGTATTGACTGCCAGCTAGGCAGCATCTCTCATATGGGTCAGTTTGTATTTTTCATGGCCAATATGATACAATATTGGCTGACACAGCAACAATAAATGACTCCTCCACACATTCTCTGTTGCTATTAGTTGAGGCTGCGACCTCGTCGGTCACAAAAGTTGAACTCCACATGATGTGAAGATGTGAATTTGCTTTGCTCGCATTGACTGGAAGTGAAGAGGAGGCGTATACTCCATTTCTGACTATACCCTTAGTCTTGATATCTCCTGAATGGAACAACATGATTTTATACTCACAAAGAAAACACACATTAAACCACGCACAAAAAATAAATATATTGACTTAGGATGTCAAGAAAGAAGTTGCGGATTTTTCAACAAGTTTAAAAAAAGTCATCATTTTCTTGGAGCTTGGGTTAAAAGTTAAAGGCTTTTCCACAAAGTGCAAGTCAGATGTTAGTTAGAATTTTTTTTTTTTTTGGCCCATGGAGATTTAAAGCAATCAATGACATTATTTCTGCCTCCAGAAAAGCTTTGCCTCTTTACAGATTAAAATAAGTAAAATCCCAATACACTATTTCAATAGAGCCGTACAATACACTCATAAACAAGAGGTTAATTTTATATTTACAGTAATTTCTTTTGCTAATATTGAATGTTTATTTGACTCCTCTGTCTGTGGTCCGTGCTACTGTGATGCCTGCATAGTCTGAGGATCCCTGAACTAGAAACAATAAAAGAAATATTAGGCTACAATGAAATATAATTACACAAGCAATATCAGGATTCCACCTGGTGAACTGCTGCTGGCATTATTAAAAACATTCACGTAATCTGCAATATGAACCAGAGACAATATGGCTAAATTTAATTTACTTGATAATTGATACACTCTAGGTAAAGTGCAAAATGATTCCCTGGGTGTACATGGAGTCAATGGTCTGTTTCTAGAGCAGGCTGTAGAGGATGAGGACATGTGGCATGATATTATGGAACAAATCCAGGAAGAGGCTCAAATATCTGACCTTCAACAGTCCAAAATTCCCCAGCTTATCTCTCACCAGCCTGATCCAATACATATGAGTCGGGTTACCGTCATGCTCAAACACAGTGCCGCTCACAACACCACTGTGAAAATTACATCTTATTGAACTTGGACTGGTATTGCTGTGCCAACACTGTCACAAGAAACATGATTCATTTGGCTGATCCTGCTCAATTACAACCAAAGTAGGTGCTGGCGGAAAATCACACAAATCTGAGAGGAGAGAAAAACAACATGCTAAATCTGCAGTCTAACCATTTTATCACAGATTAACAGTGTTTTGATCAAACATGGTGGTGAGGTTATCTTTACATACCATGACCATGACCTCAGAACGCCCCTTCACGTGGTGGTGGCACATACTGTGTTGAAATTAGCAACAACAGGGAAACAGTACCTAAAGTTAATTACGATCCTTTATTGTGGTGAACACACAAAATTACTGGTTCAATGACGTCACATAACGGTGTCACGACACTGTAGGTAGTATGGTGGCACGCTTTGATTGTTTGCGTAGGGGGCCCGCTAAAAAAGATTTATTTAATGAACACAAGACTTCCTAAAACAAAAACATTTCATGCCATTTTTTTCAAACAAATTCTGACAACACACTGTGGACGTTTGCATCATAGACTGTATTTAGCGATGGACAACATGTCAGCTCCCCAAAAGTCAAACCAAAACATTCTGATTCCCCCTGGTGGCCAGACTAAAAAAAATCAAAGTATACATCAACAAATGTTACCTAAAGATGGTTTCTGTCATTTTTAGTAGTTCTTATCACACTGCTGTTTGTTCAAGTGTTCGTTTTTCTGAAATGTTTGATTTAACTAGTTATTGGATGCTATGAAAAGGGGGTGTGACGTCATGATTGACAGCTGTGTGTGTCAGTCCGTGTGCTTGTGATCAATGGCGCTGCTAATGATTGAGTCGGATGGGTGAGTGGGCAAGAGCTCAATATATGGGAGATCAGTACTGTGCAGACTCTGGCTCCAAATGATGTCACCAGTGCAAGATGGCAGTGGTCATATCCAGGATATATTGGCTTTTTTTTTTTTTGTACATTTGGAGTGATTGGATCTTTATGCAGTCTGTTGTTTTAACCAGTTTGGAATCTACTTTATTATTATACTTAGAAGTTCCTCATAAAAAAAGCACAAATGTACTCTGAATTAATAAACAATTAAAGATTTTTTTTTTTAGTTTAATTAATTAATTAATTTATTTATTTTTTTACATTTCACTAAAATTAGACTAACTTACTTACCTATAGTTTTACAAACTAGTCCTCCAAACTAACTGCTGATTAACACTCAAAATGTTTATAATTTACCTACTGGAAATTTTCCCCTTTTCTTGGACAATTTTATTTCAATATCGCTGCTTTTGTCTGTTTTCTCAGTTGATCACTGTATCAGGCTTTGCACAATATAATTAGTTATCTGTACATAATGAATGTATGTTCTTCACCATGGGTTGCCTTGTGCACCCATTCCAATGAGAACTTCATACTAAACCACACAACCTCACAAACCAACCAAATCCTGCATAGGGCCCCTAAATGTCTGGGGCTGGCCCTGTATAAATCAATAATTTTTTTCAGATATGATGAAAAAATATAAAGATTTATGAGCCAAGAAATGTCTCTTATCTGCTGCCCATGCACATTTTTACTACACACAGCACTGAACCTCCAGACAGCAGTGCTGCATATAGAGCTGCTCTGGTTTATTGTGGTCCTGAATGCATGATTCATTCTCTATTATGCACTATCCAACATTAGTCTACATCACTTTATCACCGCTTTAATTATTATAATTTGAGGCAATATTTCCATCACACTTAACACTAACAGCTGCATAAACAAACTAAGCACAGACAGGCTATAATGCAGTCATAGGTAGTGCAGTGTCCTGACTGCGGTTGGTGTTTGTGCTGTCTCTCTGCTGTCTGCCTCCATCTCCAGCTCTCCTTCCTGTATTGATCGAGAAGGGAAAAGTTACCTTTAAAAAGTACATATCCCTTGTTTCCCTTTGTTCTAACATTTCCCAATTTAATGGTTATATACCGATACATAACATGATACAGAAAGGTCATCTCTAAAAATATCATCCATCCAAATTCATTACACAATGCCATGGGTGAATTGAGTCTGATTTGCTGGAGGGGTTTTGACGTTTACAACAAAGCTTCAGCTTTGTCTCACAGAAAATCAAGAACACAGGATTTTTTTTTTTTTTTTTTGAGTTTCATCATCTAATCCTCACTGCTCCCCTGGCCAGCTTCCCCTCATCTGAGACTGATCCCTCTGCCTCCATTAGACTCAGAGTCAGACTGAGGGCTACATTTAGAGAATACAGGGCTGATTGTGGTCTCTACTATAGGTAAACCACATACAACGTTAACATGTGCCTCATATATCATCTTTTAGTATATGAGTATGGTGCATGCACTGCAGTCAGTGTAGCATATTTAGGTAAATTATGTGATGTTAGATGAGATTACACTGTAATTATACAGAGTGAGTATCAGTAAAATAAAATGCAGTCTAGCATCTAACCAGAAAGTGATGAATGAATGACATCACCTGATGATATATAATCTTGCAGCTAAAATTCTTGATAGGAAGATAAGAAAATACATACAATAAGTTTTGATGATTTCTTTAAATTTGTTTATATTTAATCTACCCATAAATGCCTAAATGACCAGGATACTAGGGTAGTCAGTGACCAACCCATCACAAGAAAAAATGTTGGCAATGTACATTTCTGCACACCACTGATAGCATCTAACGAGCAGAAACTGTCCATTTCCTGTGAAAATGAAAGTGCACTGTACACAGACACTATGCATGTAATAAGTGTAACTTGACACGGTGTCAGCAACAGACGCAGTTGGATACCTAGCATGTCAAATGTAGACGTGAAAGTCCACTGACAAAATGGCGATATTTGACAAGTTGGGATTAGAAGCCATTGGGTTAGGAAAGGATTATGTTTTAGCTCGAAATACCCAGTTTTGATGGCACAATCATGGCTTGAAAAAAAAAATTGCTTTCTGCGGCAGTATCCCATCAGAAAACATAATGATATGCCCGTAAAAAATAACCATCCTTTGTGGCGCTATCCCATCAGAAAACATAGTGATGTGTCAGTAAAAAAATAGCTGCCTTTCATGGCACTATTTCAGCAGGGAATGCAGCAGTGTCTTGGTATAAAACAACCATTTTAAAAGCTACTGAAAATGCTGTGATGACTTATTCAAAAACAACTGTTTTTTTTATTTATTTGCTGGTCTTGAACAATGGTCAGCAGCTTTGTGTCTTCCCCAGGTGACACGCCACCCACCATCCCCTCCTCGTCCCCACAACAAAGTCAGCTCATAGACTATGTCACTTCATAAACGTTGATATAATCCATATAAAATGTGCAAATGTAATGCGTTAGTGGTTTGTAGAAATGTACAATCCCAACATTTTCTTCCAGCAACGGGGCTCTCAGGGTTTTTGGCCCAGTAACTAAGGGTGTGTCTATAAAGAACTGGTGCCTGGTGCCCTTTGTAAATCCTCATTTGGACAGACAGATCCTCTTTTAAACTGAAAGTGATAGCTTTTAAAAAGGGGTCAGTCATGTAGTCATGAATGATCTTGTGCTTGTCATTAATGTTTATGACAATTTTATTGTATCATTGTTTGTGTCGTGTTGATTTTTATGTATTTTCTTGTAGAGTTTTGTGTAGTGTATTTAAAAAGTCCTTTCTATAGAACGGCATTGCAAACTAGATTATAAATGCTGTGGTATGTGGTGGTGGACCATGCGATATACACGTCTGGCTGAACCTATGGACTGGAAAAAAACAGCCAAGGTTGGTTGTATTTCTTTAAACCAATCACAATTGTCTTGGGTGATGCTAAGCCCAGAATACAGCAACAGTGCCCTTGCAAAATAGTGTTGGTAGATAAAGGAAGGGCAGGGCAATTCTATCTGAAATAGGCAGCCAATGGCAAACTTATACACACAGTCTACATCCTGTGAGCTACACTAAATTATAACACACTGTTGAAAGACATTACTACTGAACCAAGCAACTGATATAGAAAATTATGCTTACAGCAATGAACAAAACCACGTTGTTGAACCACCACCAAGACTATTTACTGTATTTGGGCCAGTGGCCAGCACATCAACAAGCCCCAAGGGCCTGAGAGCAGCTTTACCAAAAAACCTATCTTTTATATTCATTAAGGCTCTTACCGAGCGTGCAGCGCCCTGGGTAGGGAGTAAGTGAGCTGTATCAGAGAGGGAGCACAGACAGTTTAGAAAGAAAAACAATGAAACACTCCGATATTATAATTATAAAACACAGTGGACTAAAAACATATGCAGTAAAACTACAGCTGCTGTGGTTTCATAATGGTTATCACCTAGAGCACCATGTTTCAGCCCATTTAATAAAAATCACTGTGCTGCTTTGTTTTAAAAATGTATTTTGTCGACCTATATGGCTGGTTTCCATTCACTTTTGTATGATATGAAAATCACTTAACACACACTTGAGACTGGCTTTAATTACTGGGTGTAATCCTTCACTGAAATCCGCAATCTTTTTCTCAGTTACTTTATTGTTTTGATTTAGCACATGGAAGACATTAAAAATCAGTGTGTTCTTAAAAACTGCATTATTGTACACTGATGATGTAAGTCTGAAAGATATGTTGACTTGATGATCATCGTAATTAAAAATACTAAACATAGGTTTTAAGAGTCTGCAAATTAGTTTTATACTGTGTAGAGATAAATGGAAACCAATGGCTGCCTTGAACTGTATGTACTATTGATTCAAGCAGTTCTCATGCACTGTTCGTAGGTATACCTAGAAAAAGTAATGCACCAGAATCATATATAATCCACATAATCATGAGCCAGAAACTCATAAAATCGTGAAGGCTGGGATGATGGGATGAATGTGCTGAGGGGAGTAAAGATGGATGTAGTAAAAAGAGATGAAGTCTGCGTAAGGAGGAAGGTTCAGGTATTTCATAGGTCAACAAACACAACACAACTTTTCCCCAGGAGACTGGTGTTTGTGTACTATGAGTTTTGGTTTTATTTCTTTAAATGTACATCATCATGTTGTCACCATATGTTAAATACCTAACTTTATGTTAAGTATTTTAACGTCAAGATGCCCGACCATGTTACTTTTGCTTAACCTAACTTAGGTAACTTTGCATTAAATACGTAATGCGATGACACCCAACCATAATTCTTTTCCTAAACCTAACCTATGTAACCTAACTTTCCCAATCCTAACCTATGTAACTTTGCATTAAATACATAACGTGACGACACCCAACCATGTCGTTCTTTTCCTAAACCTACCCTATGTAACTTTACTCTTCTAAAACTAACCCACATAACATTTACTTCCATAAGTACATAACATGACCACACCATACCATAATCCAACAAAGTACATAGTGTCTATGATTATCATAGATTTACTTGTTTTCTTTTTTATCAGACACAAACTGTTGAAACATACTGACATGTTTCGACGGTCTTCCGTCTTCGTCAGAGGTGTCACTAGATGGTGAGTGACGTGTCTTTAAATCAGCTGACTGAGGTGGTGTCAACCTGTCAAAATTTGACAGGTCGACACCGCCTCATGAAAAAAAACATGAAATCGGCAATAACGGACCACTGCAAACGGGAAAACCATATCATGGATTGGGAAAAGGCCATCCGCACGGAAAACAATAGACACCAGCGTTGGATCATGGAAGCGGTGGAGATCAGGAAGCGGGCCCACACAGCCATGAACCGGGACGAGGGGGCGTTCCTACTCTCCCACACCTGGAGTGACATCCTCCAACGGCGGACGGACAGCAAGGGTCGGTGTCGACCTGTCAAATTTTGACAGATTGACACCGCCTCAGTCAGCTGATTTAAGGACACGTCACTCACCATCTAGTGACACCTCTGACGAAAATGGAAGTTACCATCGAAACATGTCAGGTATGTCTTGACAGTTTGTGTCTGATAAAAAAGAAAACAAGTAAATCCACATACCATTTTTTTTCCCCTCAACCTTACCTACATAACTTTACTTTGCTACACCTAACCTATGTAACTTCGCACTAAGTAGGTAACATGAAGACACGCCCAACTATCATTCTTTTCCTACACCCAACCTAAGTGATAGGGGCGCTTAGTTTGTTGGGCACTAATTTGTTAGATATCAGAGTTAACTGAAGTTTGCACTTAGTTGCACCAGTTTTACTTGCCGTTGCCGTAACCATACATTTAGTTGTATACCAGAGGTTTTCTGACCCTGTGGGCCCCACCTTTAAGCGAAATTAAGACAACTGTAAACTGACTGTGAGCTATAACTTGGACTTTGTTTTTTTCATAGCCTTTATTTGTTTACATTTTTGAAAATTGGCACTATTAAATGTACGCTGAATCAGCTATAGGCAGATCTTGTTTGCCATGAACCCATGGATTTACAGACAGCTATCATTGGATTACTATGTAGGCGTAAGTCTCACTGATTCTAAAAATACATTATGTGTTTCATGTCTGTGTGTTTAGATTTGACAGAGTTACGATGCAGAAGAGTACAAACTTTGACAAAATCACTACAATCAAGCGGTAAAGGTTTCAGAGAACCATAATCACCTACATAAGCTGTGTGTCACGGCCACTGTGGCTGCTGCAACTGTTAACCCTGTTGATAAGAGTGCATCGAATCAGTAGCTAAAGGACAATAACTAACCTGCCGTTGTTCTTAGAACACCAGCATGCACCTTTCACCTTACACAGCAGCTCTCCCTCTTCAACTTTCCTTTGCAGCAGTATAGACATCTCACAGTTTGAAGTCCTCTGCTGTAACCATACCCTATTGCCATGCACAGAATCAACATTCTTGTCTGGCACCAAGGCTGCATTTGTACAGTAGCTAAGGAAAAACACCAGGGCAAAAATGATACCTTTCAGCTTTGCTGTGTTTTTTGTTAAAGAGAACAAATGCTTTAACGCAGGGGCAAATTATTAGACAATGGGCTTCTGGCCACAGATATGCAAAAGGGCCCCAACACCACTCCTACATAGGAACAACACACACACTTTGTAGTTGTTTAGTCTAATTTTGTGTCATTGTTTTTCATCCCTTTAAGTCATAATGCATCTTTTTGTAGTATGTGTGTCTCTTTGAGGAAAGTAAATGTCTTGTTTGGTTACTTTGTGTCCTATTTTGGTTGTTTTGCCCCTTTTGTACTTTTTGTGTGTCTTTGAGGTAATTTAATATCTTATTGTTTTTTGTGCTATTTGTAGTTTTTTTGTATCTCTTTAAGGTAATCCTGTGTCTTTTTTTGGTTATGTTGTATCTTATATTGGTTGTTTTGGCCCTTTTTGTATTTTTTGTCTCCTAGAGCTAATTTAGTGTGTTTTTGGGTTATTTTGTGTTTATATTTGATTGTTTCTTTCCCCCATTTAGTAGTTATTTGTGTCTTTTTGCAGTTCCTTTGCATCTCTTTGTGGTCATGTCGATTATTGATTCAGTATGTGTTAAGACAGAGGGCCCACCTTATACTTTAGGCCCCTGGGCCTATGCTCGGTAGGCCCATTCAATAATCCTTGCAGGCTCTAACAGGATTATTTCAATGAATTTAGCAAATAAAAAGCATGAATGTGATTGGGTTAGGGTTAAGACACATTAGTAAAGCAGGTAGCCCTCCAAAGTCAAATGTAAAGCAGAGACTGTATTCATCAGAATTAAGGTCTACAGTAGACCTTTTGATTGCAGTGAATTATGAGTAATTCCTCAAACACACCACCATTTCATCTGAATTTCCTCTACATCATAGCAGTTATTATAATGCAAAATGTAAATCAGCTGCCCTGCACCTGCCAACACAACAGCAGTCTATTTTCATGTCTGAATTACATTTGGATTAACATTGACGCATTGTGCTTGTGGCCTCTGTTGGAGTGCTTCATGTCAGGGCTAACATCGTGTTAATGTAAATGTTCAGATTTAACACATAACGAAATGCGTGCAGAAACCACAAAATGGAATGCCGCTGGTCTTTTGATTCTGCGGTTGCTCAGCACAGCAACATCTAAAATAAGACAATTCTATTACCTTGTATGCAGGGACCTTTCAATTATTTCTGGAAGGTGCACTCTATTTGCAGAATAGTGCTACTCTTGGCATGTAGCGCTTGAAGTGTGCTCTTCCAAGCACAGGATGAATGACACTACTTACTGTATTCTTATTACTGCTCGCTGCCTCTTTGGCGGAGGGGGTATGGAGAGATGCCATTTATCATGCTAGACATGAGGCTGGGTTTTTATCAAACACATTTTCTCCCAGGGAGTTCACAGTGCACATCTTTGATGCATTTTCAAATTTATTGGACATCTTTATTTATATATTTTTGCTTTCGGTGAGCAAGCTTGCCTGGAAACTCCCTGCACAGGAGTCACTGTCCTCGCCACTTTGGTGTCAAAAAGTATTGAGTGGCTCGTAATGTGGAACATCCTGTGGGGATAAACCTTAATTTCTTCAAGGGAACATGCTGAAAATCCATAAACAAACCGTCAGTGAGAGTGTTTGATAGCTGGACTGCCTGAAGGCTGCTTTGTCTATTGGAAGATTACTGTAGGTAGCCCCAGGAGATGGTGTAACAGATGAGGTGACTCTTGCATGCATGCAGATGCGACATGTGCTATGCTTATGGATTTTCAATGAGAGGTAGACCATGCAAATCCTGGGCTTAGGAGCCACAGGTACCTTACAGGGAAATGTGTCACTTCACTCTGGCTGTCTCACAATTAGGTCGTTCTTTTAAATTCACTGCATCACATTTAAACTGAAAAGTTACACTGCAAAAAGGTAAAAAAAGTACCTGGATTTCTTATTTAAAAGTTGCCAAACAAAGACTATTTCGTGGCCTCCTTCTACTTAGTGGCAGAAAATTCTCTCTTGGCCTGCAGCATGTTTTTGGTGTAGCTGTCAAAGGTTAACCTATGTTTTATGTAGTTTAGTTATGCTATTTACAGAACAGATTTATGTACTGAAAATGCATTCCCCAAAAATGACTGCAATTTTGTAATCATGTCTAATCATACTAGCAGCTCGGAAATGTCCAACAGAATTATCATATAATCGGTTAGATTGCCATGATGAGGATTCATCCTATTGACTTGGGTGATCCCTTGACTTTTCCTCTGGTGCCACCAGCAGATTGACATCTTTGATTTTCACTGAAATATGTCAACAGCTGTGAAATGGATTGCCATGAAATTTGTTGCACACATTCACGTTACCTTCTTCATGAAACTTTAGGGATCCCTTGAAATAGCTACAGCCAATATTTTTATAGAAACAATATATCAAATGACAACATAAAAACAATGAGACAATGTCACTAGTCGTGATGAACCAAAGAACTGTCTCAATCTGCAGTTCCTTAGAGCTTTATGGAGCTGGACAGTGAGTTCCAGCTTTTTGTTTGCTGTTCAGCCCAAAAGTTATTGTATTGGTTTACTCTTACCGCTCTCATGGTGTTGTTTTTGGCACAGGAAGCTGTTTTCAGGTAAGAAAAAAAAAAAACTCCACTGCTTAGCACAGCAGACAGCAGACAGACACAGTTAACGGCCAGCTGGTGGAGCATTTAGCAGCTAAAGAGCCAGATATTTTTCTGAGGAGTTGGTAGAGACCAAAAACAGAGCTAAAAAAGTGAATATTGGACTCCATCTGTGTAGACTCAAACAGCACTCCAAATGAATGCTGGCATTGCTCCATAACAGCTGGATGTCTTCATAAGTAACTGTTTGCTGATAAGTTCACCATTTCAACTTAAAACAAGATGATCTGTCAACAAGTCCTTCAAACTATTCGACCACATTGGTCATATGGTCCTACCTCTGTATACAACTGCTTGCTGTTCTAAACACATGGGTAATGCTGTGAAGCGACTGCAGTTGTACGATATGGTTAGGTAAGGCAACAAAACTCCTTGGATAGGTTTAAAAAACAAAAAAAGATAATGGTTTTGTTAAATTTGTTAATGTAATGTATCCCATGAGATATATCACCTATGTGACATATATCGACGTACTGCCTTATGTTGATTTTTGGTTTTACACAGGATACGACCTGCAGTTTCCTGGATGAAAGACCTGTGCTTGTTTGACCCATCTGTCCTAAGAGGACTCTGACACTCGTTATACTACAGCTGCTAACTTCATCCTTTGCTCCTATAATAATTACATTGGCCACTAGAGGTCGCTGCCAAACAAAGACACAAATAAATTGTTAACATGGGTTGTAATTTCTGCTTGTAAAAACGACCCAAATGATCGTACTTTGGAGGACAATCTTGTTAATGCTATGCTCACAACTTGCTGCCCTCAAGTGCCCAAGAAAAAACATTGCAGATTCAACTACTGCCATCTTCATCTCCAAATTTGATTTAGTCCAATTATTTGGTTTATATTAATCTAATTTATTTAATTTAAACATGCTAAAACATCTGTTTAAATGTCTGTTTGTGATAACTGTATAGCTAGGTGAATTTTAAGGAACACAAAGGGTTTTGTTGTTGTTGTTGTTTTGTTTTATTTTGTAATATATTAGTCAAAATGACAATACCATTATACCTGTTTTTTTGTGATATTGTGATATTTTAGACAGTTTCAAAGATTTGATATTTGATATTGACAAACATTTGCTAAATCTGAGCATAATGAATGTTGGGCAGTCAGCCCTAAGGGTGTGTCTAGACTTAAGTGTTTAAGAAATACTTTTCTTGTGTTGAAATACAAGTCAGCCATGGTTCATAGAATACCACAAGAACAGGATCCATTTCCCAAAAAACTTGCAATGATTTGCACTATATATTATACATCTTTTGTTGTTTTAAGAAGATATCTGATATCTGATTTGTACCAAATAACTCCAATTCCATCTTCAACTTTTCATTTCTTTTCCTATCCTGTTCCACCTATGAGACATACAGCAAAGATAAACAATATAAACAACGATGACTAGGCAGACTGAGAAAAATGACGTTGAGCTCCACTGAGAGTTGTTGAACACAGCCAAGGACTGAAGCTTAAGACTCATAGATTCCTGTCTGGTTGGTCTCACTCAGTCTCTAAAAGAATTCGGCCTTGTTTCACTCTCTATGGCCTTTGAACTACAGGTGCTCATCTTCGAGGTCTGCCGGATGCGTCGGCACATTATTCTTCCTTAAAGATACGACAACCCACTGTGGATAGGAAAAATGAGAAGAAGGGGGAATGTCATTTATCATGATCAAGACTGCAGCTTTGACCAGCACCATGTGGAGGCATAGGCATTATATGGAGAACATTTTTCAGCAGGGAGGTGGTACACAATGTTCAGAGGAGCTGTGGTGTAGCCGGAGGATTTGGAATTTGTGTTGACTGTTCAGGCGGAGGGTTAATCACGACAGTGAATAGGCAGAACAGGCTTTATTTCAGGCATGTCACCAGTTTAGGGTGACAAAATCGACACTGTGTGTGAAGTTAGTCTGAAAGTGCAACAGGGACTGACAAAAGTGTTACAGGGGCAAGTCAGAGTTTTATTGCCCTTAAAATGTTAAGTCAATAAAAATATGACTTTGCTGTGTATGTCAACTACAGGGCAGTGTAATTGAGTGGCCTGTGAGTTGTATTGATTTGTGTCTAAGTCTTAGAAACAAACTTTCAAGGATAAGAAATTTAAGGGCAGATCTGACAATGTACTGTCGAGTTACACACAACTTCCTGTTATATTCGCGAAACATGGAAATCAAACGCCTCACCATGGTCACACCATTCAAGGATCCCAAAAGTTTTCATCATCAAAGTCTTAAGGTTGCAACATGAAAATTTAAAACAAATTCGATATACCCTCCAGGAGGAGTTGGAAAAACTTAACATAAAATACATGAAAGACACACAAAATTAAAAATGGTTGGATTCCAGGTGGATAGAGCTAAAATTAAGAGAGGAATATGCTTCCCAAATTTTGTGAATTCTTCATTCCAGCTGAGGTCTTCTATGTATTATGGGGTGCTTGGAGCCCTGCTAAACAGAGCCGACCTACCACACCCAAGCCCAATTGCACCCTGATAATGTCCTGGCTACAACCCTGCTTATCGCAGATATATTGTATTGGCTTTCTATGTTAGCAGTTACAAAAAGACAAGTGCAAGCAAAAAGAAATAACTGTCAAACTCCGCACGCATGTCACAGAGCAGCAAGCTAATTTTGAAGACAGAAACGCTTACCATAGCAGCTGGAAAAATTCCCATTACTTTGAGTTCGTGGGAAGGAGAGATGACAAGAACACTTTTGCTGCAGGAAGTGGTACTAAAACTCTTTCCACTGTGAAAAACACATCCTCAAACCTCCAGTCTGAAACACCTAATACGACCGACAGCATAACAACGTAAAGCTCCAGGAAATACACCCCACCAAAGGTGAGCCCTCCTTGGCAGTGGAGGTTGGCTCTGGCGCTACACTGGCTAAACTACCAAAATTGGATTTTATTCATGGGCAGCTGAAGGCCACAAAGAAGTGATGAAGCTTGTGGTTGGATATGTTGTGTTGCTCTATGAGTGACTTTCCATCTTTTAGGCAGGACTTTAACCCCCAGGTGAAACAAACAAAAAAAATCATTTGCATGCTATCTAGCCTTCGCTACACTCACCGGCGATTACCCAGACATTCACACAGAGACACACAAGAGATACACGATTAACAATTTTACGGGTTGTAACAGAAAAGTAATATCACGAGTGGTGTAACTAATTACTGTTGGGGAGAGTAATAAGTAAACTAATACTATCACTTTTGAAAAGAGTAATGAGTAAAACGTTACATTTTAAGAGAAAGGAGCCCAATACTGTTAATGTGTGATAAGTTATAGATTTCCACTGAGGTTGACTGTTAATTTATAGTCATTTCAAAGGTCTATCTACTATGAGAACTTCCAACAGCAAGTCAAGGCAATTTACATCCACTGGCAAAGACCATCCTTACACAGAGAGGGCTTCCTACCCAATATCTGACCATGTGTTGAGACTGACAGTGAATAGATGCAGTTGAAAGCTGTGAAAGAGCTATTTTCTGTGGTAAAGCTACCCTGTGGAGTTTTCTTCAAAGCAAGGAAAAAAGAGCTGTGTTTACTTGAATGTTTCTCACCTAAGCACATTGTGTGTATCCTTGAGGCCTCACAGATGTGTTGAATGCATTTCATTCCTCGTAAAACATTCCCAATCTGGGGTTCAAAGTTGCTTATGTGTTTCTGCTGACCGTGCAGTCTTCCTCCCTACTTAGTATTGGCCTTTTGCTGCATTTCTCAGCCCATTGTTGATCAGGGGAATAATGTGAAAACATCAGCAGAAATATCAAGCTTATCACTGGATTTTTGTTTATATAAATATGTACATAAGTACCCCAAGCTGTAGCGGTTATTAACACAATCTCAACCTGAACTTCACAGGGTGGTTTCAGGTCAGTTAAAAACACCTGTTTCTAGCAATCACATTAAAAATTATACCATTATACCATGCTAACATAATATGATGCAGACTGAAAAAGATTAATTCAAGAGCCAGAATAAATGTTGACACTACTTTTCTGCAAACCCTTGGATAAGTTCAGTTGTACGTTATTATGTAGTGGAAACAATGAAACTTTACATTTCAATAATGTGTGGTGAGGTTTAGGCACAATAAAACACTTGGTTACGGTTAGGAAAAGTTATGTTTTGGCTTAAAATACCCTGTTTTGGTGACACAATCCTGGCAGGAAATGCATCAATGTCGCAGTAACACACAACCGCTTTTCGTAGTGCTACTGTGGCTGCAAACCCAGTGATGTCTTGGTAAAATACAATCGCTTTTGTGGCACTATCCCAGCTGTGAACGCAGCAATGTTTTTTGTGGTTCTGTCCTGGTAGAAAATATAACAATGCCTTCCTGAAAAAACAACTGCTTGTTGAAAAACAAGCCATTTTCATGGCACTGTATTGGCAGAAAATGCAGCGATGTCTCAGTAAAAAAAACAACCGCCTTTAATGGCACTATCCTGGCTGGAAACGCAGCGATGTCTTGGTAATAAACAACCGCTTTTTGAGGCACTGAAAATGTATCAATGCTTCGGTAGAAAAACAAGTGCTTTTTTTGGCACTACCTGCCAGGACACAAAGCAATGTCTATGTAACAGACAACAAACTTTTTTGGTGCTATACTGGCAGGAAACACATTGACAGCACAGTAAAAACGAAATGCTTTTCATGGCACTATCCTGGCAGGAAATGTATTGATGTCGCAGTACAAAACTAACACTTTTCATGGCACTATCTCAGCAGGAAACACAGTGATATCTCTAAAAAACAACAACCACTTTTCACTGCATTATCCCTGGTGGACACACAGTGATGAGTCGCTAAAAGGCTCCCATATTTGGTGGCTAAAAAGCTGCTGAAAAAGCAGTGATGACTCACTTAAAACACAATTGGTTTCATTGTTTGTTGTTCTTTAACAATGGTCTGCAGAGGTCAGCAGCTTGGTAGGTAGCTCACCAAGGTGTCACGCAATCCACCATCCCCTCCAACCTTGAAATGACACATATGAAACGTACAAATGAAATGCAATTGCTGTTTGCAAGAATGTACAATGTCAGCATTTCCTTCTAGCCACTGGACTAAAATAATGGTTATCAAATTACAGGTTAAATCAATGCTTGTATTGACACAAAACTCTTAACTCCAAAGTACCATTCCACATACAGTATATAGCACTGCTCATGAGCTACATATAACATTTTAACAGGACCTTAATCCTCTTTGACAGTCGGCTTGATACTCAAGTGTCAGATTGAAAGAAAAAGTGGGTAATGCGTCTCAGTAACAGATACGACCGTTGTCTCGCTGTCAGCAAGAACTCACACAACCAATTTGTTTGTCTGATGTTGAAAGCCAAAATGGACTAGCCTGACAGGCTTTTACTGGATTAACAATGACAGCAGCCGCTTTAACTCCTCTTCCACAAGTAGGAATAAACAATTAGGTGGCAATGCTGTGTGGTTTCTGTACTGTACGAGACACTCTCAACTGCTCTTGTGGACACCCCTCTCAGGACCTCTTTACTTATTTGATCTACTTATGTTTTATTGGAACAAACCATTAAATTGCAAAACAATTCAGCCAACACATGCATACACAGAACTTGACTGCAAGCAGGATGTGCTGTGCAAGATAATGTGTCCCTGGTCTGACTCCCAGTGGGGAGACAGGACTCACAGCATGTCCTGCCACAGCAGCTGACTGTCCAGAGAACAGATGCACTAAATCGCATGCATACACATACACACATGGAGCAGTTGAAAGTTCAACCAGAAACGCTGCTCCCTCTCCCACCTAGCCTCTAGTCTTACCTTTAGCTCTCCTTCTTATGCTAATTATGCTAAACTACACTGCGAGCTCTTTTCTTTAATCCCCCTCTTGGGGGCCAAGACAAGCCAAGTGTTTCTTTCTCACATGTGTCACATGTGTGCAGGATCATCATTAACCCGTGTGCTCTTCTTGTAGGTCACGAAATATTCTTGTATCTTGCTTGGAATATGGTGATAGTGATATGGTGTATGGCCTCTACCATCTGTTTACCTGAAAGTGAGCTTTCATTCAATTTTGTTTCATGTTCATTGTATCCATACACGTAGAGTCTAAACTCTGTTGGGTCTACCTATTGTAGCTACAACAGCCCTGCAGTAAGTCCTACCCTAGTCCTATTTTTTACACTCAGAGTGAACATACCAGAAACAACTCTCAGTTCAATAGCAGTTCAAACTACCGGAGGTAGTCACTGAAGTCTTTGCACTCAAAACTGACAAGTCCCAAGTCCTAAACTTTGACTTTCAAGTCCTAAACAAGTCATAATGTGCTCTTCACCAAATGTAATTCTCTTTTAACAGCAGTATTAATGTATTACATTTAAAAAAATATATTGATTTCTATTAAAATTTTGTATTTATTTGACAAAACAAGTTTCTTTAATCAACAAGTTTTTTAAGAATCTGTCTCACAGTAATGTAGTGTTAGTTCTTTAAGGTTCTCTCCTGCAGTTTACTGGGATGCTGTGGGATTAGTTCAAACAAAGTGGATCTGTGAAATTAATTGTCGGCTCGCTGGGAATGAATAGTGTTAATGTTAGCTAATCCAGGAAATGAGGGGTAATGAATTTACTCATGGCCAGTGTTGGTGGTAATGAATTACAAAAGTAATGCGTTAGAGCAATACATTTCTTTTTAGCAGTTTCCATTCATATCCCCTACAACCACAGAGCAACGCTAGCACACAGTCCCTTTCTTATGCATAACTCTCTCCAGTGCTGCTGTAGCTAACTGGCACACCAGGTATTGGCAGATGGGTCCTTCAGCTCTGGTGTATTAATTTGTGCCCGTCATAGAGACTTAGTTGCACGCAATCCCGTTTGTTGTGCTTACGTCAATATTTGTTTATTGTGTTTCATATCATAGGCCCACGGATATTTATCTGTATCTCATAATTATCAGACTTTGATCCTCTGCCTGACCCTCCCTGTGTCCAGGGCAACAGTCTAGGTTGTTTCATGGTCCTACATCCGCAGCCTTTTATTAATATAAGCAGGGGATTTTAATACAAAGTGGTAACCAGCACTGGATTTAAAATGAACTGTAATAAACTGGAGCGTCTGTGCTTTGATTACCTGCTGTGAAACAACATGACCCTCATCTAAGGTTAAGTTGGTCAAAGTAACACAAAAGTAGTGAAATAAGTAACTTATCAGCCTACACAGAGAGTAATATTGCAAAGTAACTTATTACATTTCAAATGACGATAACTAGTCATATGTAAAATATTACAGAGAGTATGAGAGTAACTTGCCCAACACTGCTTGAAGCACACTTTAAAAAAAAAAAAAATGATTGGGCTTATAGGAAGGTATCAAAAGGCTTAGTCCAAAGTGAGGTTATGAGTCATAGGTGTTAAACTCCAAGTTGAGTTGCAAATATTTGTTTGTTTTGTCAAGTGGAGTCTTAAGTCATTAGTCTAAAGTCATTTGTGAAATGCAGTAACATCCCTTTTGAGCACAGTCTCTTTGTGCACGAGAGGATACCAACTAAGAGGTTACCAACTTATCACACATAGCATCTGATGTGATCAAGAATATCAACATTGGGCACTGCTTGATCTGACGTTTTCAGCTAAAGTCAGTTGCTACAGTTGTCAAGACACCATCTTTGCAGGCATGGCACTCCTGCTCTTTGATAAACATTGTAAGGAGCTGAACAAGAGGAAATACCCTTTTTGCAATAATGTCGTTGTCTCAAGATGACAAAATAAAATACCTCTTCTTTTCTGGTAATAACAGGATGATTATCTTGTTATTTTCAGATAACAAAGACTTGTTTTCTTTAGATAACAAAATAGTTAACTCTAAAAAAAAAAAAAACAGCATTAAAGAAAGAAGGACAGCCGTTCTTATTCTGTGCAATTCAGTATTTCTGTCTGAACTGTACTGCAGTAGAAATATAAAGTAGCAGAAAATGATAATGCACAAGTACCTCAATAAAGTGCAGTTCCTGTAAATGTGATCAGTCACATTCCATCACTGTGAAGACCTCTGCTAAAACAAAGAGTATCAAAAATACAGTTTGGTATAAGGAACATTTCAAGGATTATAATTATAATAGCCAAGTCTGTAGAATCCCTTCAGTAAGTCATAAAGAAGACAAAGTGTCATATATGCACATTCAATACTGTGCATTATATTGCTTGCTTATACCACAGCAGGCCTCTGACTGTCCTAATCCAGCCCAGGTCTGAGATATTACCCAGAGAGCAGCAGCTGCTGAAGATGAACATTGTTCCTAGACTGTCTCTCCTGATCGCTGTTACACCACTTGAACTCCTCCAGCAATACTTCAACCAGATAAATTGGCTTCAGCGCTTTTTGTGAAGAGATAAGAAAGCTTGAATTTGTCTTAAAAAATTAGCTATGCCTAGAAATAAGGGTGGATGTGGCCTCTCTGATGTGTATCTTTAATATTTCTCTTACAGTGGCAGATACCCATTATCATAGTCACATGAAAAATAAGAGGAGGTAGAGCTGGGAATGACTAATGGAAGACGGGAGCTGAAAACAAACTATAAAACATTTATAAAGCTTCCTTGTGCTAGATCGCTAAGTACAATAGAAAGTCAGACAGACCTCAAAACCACTTTTAATTAAAGCATTTTACAAGAAACTTATCATTAATGGGCCCTCCTGCCCACTGAGGAATCACTCCTAATACACAAGCTGTGAGCAAAACTCTTGTAAATGGTGCTTGGCAGCATTAACACAGCACTGATCTGGGGCATCTTAGAAGAAATGGAGACATCATAGCAGTTAATGAGCTTCATGTGCAGTTTGGCCTGAGTGATTAAACATTTTTGCACTATTTACAGCTGGACGTTATGCTGATGCATGGCTTAATAAGGGTATTGAATTGGGATCAGAATCAAAAAGAAGACCTGTGATAGCAAACTGGGGAATGGTCTTTGCTAGTGGAGGCAGTTGAGCATATTCCTCTCTGGGGATGCTTCAGACATTAAAGAACAATAGGATGTGGGTTTATCTCTCACCACAGATCAATGGCATGTGTGACAGTGCAAACTATTTGTCAAACTGTGGGCAATATCAAGTTGTGCAGAGGAACCTTGTATTCTATATTGAGTCTATACTTGAGTGTATATTTGCTGATGCCCTGTTTCTGTTTTTGTTTTCATCCAGTGCTGCATTTCTGTGACAATCTAAGACAAAGGTAACTTTAGTTACATTGAATTTATTTTTAGTAGCACAGCATGACAAGCAGTTAGAGAGATTTCAACATGTGTAATGCACTTAGTATTTCATATGTATATTTCTGAGCTGAGTCACATGACTTGGACTCTAGTCAGACTTTAGACTCAACATGACATAATTTTTTAAATAAAAAAAATGACTTGCAACTTGATGGCTCATGACTTCACTTGGACAGGAGTCTCTTGACTTGACAATACTTGATACCTTACCCCAAGTTCAAAGATTAATAAATATGATTTTAAAAGTGTGTCATGAATCAATAATCGATGTATAAAGAGAGCTGGATACAGTGCTGGAGGCAGGCCCCTTCCCATTCCTATGCAAGTAGCTCAGTAGTGCATGAAGCCAAAGAAGTTCAACTGCTGCATTTAAAATTACCCAATGATTCGCACTGCTTCCACACTGTGTGGTCCATAGATCAGGTACACAGGACTTCTGCAAGCCAGGTCAACCTCTGGTTTAGCGCTCTACTAACTTGAATGGGGATAAAATCATTCAATTGCACAGCTCTTTTAGATTTTCCAAATGTTGTCGGACCAAATGGATCAAATCCTGACTGTGAACTGAGTCACTTCACTACAAAAATTGACTTTAAAGCCCAGCGCACTTCTGGGGCATTGGAATCCACACATTTGCTAAATCAAATAACATTAATGCTATTAATTCTCAGCAGGCTGATGCTTTATTCCCTCAGATCCACTTTGTTTGAACCAATCTGACAGAAGTTTACCAAAATTATTTAAAATATATTGTTTTTATGTGTACAAAAACTATGCAAGGGTCAACAAAAGATGAACCGCAGTATACAAAATGTGTGGGTTGAAAATTACAGATGGAGACATAATAACTTTGTGCAACATTTAAAGTCGCGCAAAGAATGGTAAGCCAGGCTAATATTAACATGGCAAGCTACTGTTAAGCTAATGTTATTACTCTTTTGTTAAAATGGCATTACATTTGTTCAAAAGCACATTTTACTTGTTTGGGACTCAAAATTCAAATATTAGGACATAATATAGGACTTGAGACTTTCCTGAGACTTGCAAAACAAAGACATGGTCCCACCTCTGATGTATAGTATTTGTAATTTTTTAGTTGCTATGTCAGAGTAGACTAATGAAATCATAGAAACCTCTCTGTAAATTGGCAAGACGTGATGATGACGATGTTCGGGTGAACAGAATATTAAATTCAAATCATAGGTCAAGGTCAGCAAAATAAACTATCCTTATTTTTTGACTGTGGTGGACTGACCCTTTGAGGAACTTTGTATAGCACTACACTCAGCATTTTGTGTGTTTTTGTTCCATTTATCACAATATTACAAATCCCGTTTGTTACTGCTGACCATTTTCTGAAGCATACCAGAGGTTTTAGATTTTTGCATGCATTTTTCATGCAGAAACTAATTTCCATTAATTTCCCCACAGTATGAAAATCAACTTGCAGAGACTTGCCTGAGATACACCAAGTAATCCATCACAGTTTGGTTTCATTTTTTTCAACTTGCCTTACTGGTCTATGGTAATACGATAGCAACTTTTGCAAATCAGTCTGGACTTAAAACATCAACAATACTGTAACTTTGACAACAATACAAGCAGACACTGTGCTCACTGTGATGGATCTCTTAACTCATCTAAATTTCAAGTCTCAAGTCTCAGTCTGTAATGAGATTTTCATACAGTAGTGAAATGAATAGAAAACAATAGCTGCCAAGGTAAAAGAAAGAAACTCACCATTTTAGTTTTCATTGAAAACCAGCTGCCGGCCAGTCAGCCAGACAGAGACTTATTGATAAGAGCAACCCACTCAATCATCTTGAAGAAATCAGTTTCCAAGACCATTTTGCATGTATAAATAAAATAATAAATTCTGTGATTACAGTTTTACTGCTGGAGCCCAGTCTTGAATACAAGAAAACAAGACATGCAACCTTTCCACCTAAAAATTATACTCATATGTAATTACTTGAAATACTTTAAATCAACCAAATGCAGTACTTGAAAGGAGACCAGGTTGTCTGATCACTTTTAGTTTTGTGCTAGTGTCCTTTTTATGCTTCCATTGTTTTGTCTGTTTTATCTCACCAAATTATGGGGTATCCGTTACAGCTTTTATGAGCAGCCTCAGGCCACCTCTGTGTGCACATACTCTCTAATTAGAACTAACATAGATGTGTGGTTTAAATCACTTTTATTTAACTCATCCAGAAGCAACTTATCCAAATATAAGACGTGCTTCAAAAAGTGCTTCACGTATTCTGGATTCCAATTGAATCTATGGCTTTTTCACAAGAAAATAGCCTTTAACCTCCTGAGACCCCAGCTTTTGTTTGGTATGCATTTTTAATTCCTCCTCGCTATTTGGGATTAGTAGGACCTGATAGCATTGTCTTTGTACGATTAATAGTTTTTGAAGAAAAATTATGAGGACAATTGGATTATTTTCAATAGTCACAACTGTGTAATAAAGAACAAAACTGTTTATTTCAATGCCTGAATATTGTTGTGCAAAAACAAAATCACAACAAAGCAATATTCGTTCAGTGTTTGACACTATGAGTTTGGGGTCACTGTTCAAGTCAAACTGTTAAAAATTGCTCATTTCAATGCCTGAACATGGTTGTACAAAAAAGTAAAAAACAATAATGCAACATTTTGTCATTCTATTACTCAGAATACACTGTCCTTGCTCCATATTCCAAGCTAGGAATGTCCTTTATGTCTATAGGGACAGTCTGTCACATCTTATTGGCCTGTGTTAAATGCTGCAATAATTCAATAATAAAGCCCCAATGTCCTTAGACAAGTGCTTCCTAATTAACAGTGTCTTAGCTTGTTACTATTGCTGAAATTGGCCCAAATGTAAGCAAACTACAAATGTTATTAGGTTGAAACAAGTTTCAACCATAAAATCTGATCATGTTTTGTACCTTGTCGACTTCTGTGTTGGGATCGGCTGGAGACTGACTTGGCAGGTATGGCTGCCATCATGTTTTTACATGGATTAGTGTATATTGGTCTTACAACCATTACATGGCAAATAAAAGTGTCCACAAACAAGGACAATGGGTCTTAGTTAAGCAGAATGAAGTATAAGGTACAGCAAACCCAGAGTGCAATGTCCTCATATGAGGACGCAGGGTTGCAGGAAGTTAAAAACACAATAAAATAAAAGCATGTTTTCCAAGTTCTATATCCTGTGTTATGTGTCAGTGTTATTTAGAATGGAAAAACAATCATATTTGAGTATGGTTATATCAAAATCCCTGCTCTCTTTCCTCCTGATGAAAATATCATTGTTGACTTATCTTGACTTCGGGTTGTGCACATGTATCTATCAAATCAGGTGAGGTTTTGGGCTACTAACTAGCCCTGCTCATCATATATATCCACACTGGGCCTTAGCTTGTTGGCCATTGGAGCTAGCAGAGTGATGATTAAATCCCATGACAGAAAAATAGTGATTATTTATTAAATTAGAACAAACACCTCTGGAGCTCTTTCCACGCTCTACAAGTGTACCTCATGCTGCTACAGTGAAAACTTAATGTCAAGATGATGTGGTTTACATTGAGGGTTTTTTTATTGAACAGGTGTCAAGTGTGAAAAGGCCTGATGAAAAGCTCTCTGTGACTAAGTACCTCCGTAACTACTACGCAATTCTCCTGTCTGATGGTTTCATTGTACACTCACACACGGCTGAATCATAGTTTGTGTTCTAGCTCATGCTTCTCTTTCATTCATTTTAATACTGCCTTGGTAGATATGTGTGTTACCTTTGTTTGTATACCTGTCTTTACAGAATCTATGATCACAACTATCAATGCTACATGCTTTGTGTATCAAGCCAAGATGAACAATTAATTAGATTTTGCTCAGAATGACGCCTACAGAAAAGACGCCTGACTGCTGCGTGCAAAATGCTGAGATGATGAAGCTAATCAGCTCACCTCTGCAGCCAAGCCGGGAGAGGAGAGAGCAGAAAAAATACTGCAGTAGTTTCCTGCAAACAGGAGCTCATTCACAGACACCATCGCTGCCTTTTATCCGTTGCATTTGACAAACACATGGAGAATGTTTTTCCTCCAAGGTAGACTTTTATGAGATAAATGGGAAGTACGGGTTCCATTACCAAACATGACTGCGCTGTTAAAGCCGTCATTTACCTCAAGACTGTTAGTCACTACTGCTCGAAAATAAAGGAACCACCTGCAAGATGATCCAATGATTAGGAAACAGCATTTTGTATTCTCAATTTGAAAGAACTCACAGCCACAGTTTCAACCATTATATGTACAGACCCCACAATACTTCCATACTATAAGAGAAAGAAAGAAAGAAAGAAAGAAAGAAGAGGGAAAGAAAGAAGGACTGCTTGCTTCAGCTGCAATACAGGAATCCATCTGAAATTAAAAGTAAGGTAAGTAACATTAATATTTGGTCGTGGTAAATGATAAAATATCCAGTAGTATCACAGTAACACAGTCCCCATAAGCTACTGGTCATACCAGACCAAATAAGACTGCAACAGCATGACACTGTTGAGATGAGCAAAGGTTCAACAAAAGTCCTCTAACGCATTCAACCACATAGGTCATTTGTTCCTACCCTCTAATACAACTCACAGAAGCATTTGCTAAAGTAGCACTCTTACCAGTGGAGAGCAGAAATGCTCATATTTATTAGTTAACTGTTGCAATTTTTAATTCGTGGTTAACATTGTGAAACGGCCACAGATACACCAAAACAACGTTGTTAGGTTAAGAGAAAAGATTGTGGTTTGGTTTAAAATAATGTTTGTTACTAACATAACGTAACATTAGGTATCTCACGTGACATGTGTACGTCAATTTACCATTACCAACATACATTGTAAAATAACTCAAACTTGACTTTTGGTTTCACATGGGACATGAACACCAGTCTCCTGGATGAAAGTTATGTGTTTGTTTGAACCGTCCACCTCTCACAAGTACCTCTCACTCCCATCTATAATAATTACTACTACTACTACAAACAACAATTTTAAGTATGGGCCATAATTTCTCCCAGTAAAAATGACCTAGGTGGTCGTATTTTGGTTGACAGTCTTATTTTAAAAGTGTTCTAACAGTCTCCTGTTTTTGATTATGCATGGGCAACCAGACCAGTTTCACCTAAAGCAACAAAGTAAAACTAAAGTCAGTGATAGCCGTAACATTTTGGCTCCACAAAGAATGGTTGTGTCTACAAGATAAAGGCAATAACAAAGCTTTTCTCCAAGTGCCAGAGCACAGGATCTCTCTGTAATTCAGGTGAGACGTGATGATGACAAATAGACAGTTTTGGCTCAGTATCCAAGGTTTCATCAGCTACAGCTTAGCTGCAGCAAGCTATGTGTGTCTGCTCTATTGCTGTGCCACGGCATCTTAATGTATAAACTATAAATCACGTCTTAGTGTACTGTGGCAGACCTGCAATTAATGACCATGGCCATGATGAACATAAAATGTACCACACATCCTCTAAATGAAACAACAAAATATATCATTTGTAATTGCCCTCCAAGATGAGACATTGAAGCATTTTCAGTTTGACGATGTGACTACGCTGTATTAAAGGGAAAGGCCATGTTAAATTCAAACACACATATTTTTCTCTCTACCTGTAATGCCTTTTGTCAATCTAGATCAGCTACAGAGATGTCAGCCTTCTCTTGAACATAATGGAAGTCGATGCTCAAAGGGCCAAGAAAAAAGGAAGAAAAAAAAGAAACATCAATGTCTCTTTCCAGAACTCATGAGGCACTTTGTTTTTGAACACTGCAGCAACTTTAAGATACACTATTGAAGCTGGAATTACCACGGCTGCCCTCAAATTGATCCTTGTTAAAGGATTTAAAGTATATTATTCCAATTACAGGGCCTCGAAAGAGTCTTGTTTTGTTATTTTTTGTCACTACCTCCCCGAATCAGTTTGCGTGGCTGCTGCCTTCCTTGGATGTGGTAGCCATTTTTCAGGCTCCTTCTCTGAAATCAAACCCTGATTACCCGTTACCCGTGGTCACCATGGTACGCATAGAAAGTACCAGCAAAAGTTGATAGACACGTGATAGACATGTGAATGAGACGTCACCACTAGGAGGACCAGTGAACGGCGCAAGGTTATCTAGAGTCACCAAAGCGGCTGGGTTTTAGGTCTGATAAATTTCAGGCATCCCCGGAGGTCAGCGCTCGTTGGCATGTATTAGCGCTAGAATTGCCACGGTTATCCAAGTAACATTGGAGCGATCAAAGGAACCATAACTGATTTAATACACTAATTTTGTTCCCCAAAATAAAAACAGTAGGTGTATTTTTACAAAAGGGACATATTCCTGAGCCAAAGTAATGGCCCTGTTGAATGTTGAATAGGGTATTATTACAGGGACTAAAAGAGCCTTAGCCTCATCTCCCAAGGTCACACACTGTTGTTTGGACTTCCATTTTATGTTCACTTGTCATTTAACCAAGGCAAAGAAAAACACTTAGAGCCACTAATGTCTTGCATTCAACAGGCATCGAGGAACATGTCACTGAGTCATGTTTCCATTCAAATGCTGTAGATGTATCGGTGGCTCTTGCAGAGGCAACTTTATCCCGTTGTCAGTCCTTTCTCTTGTTTTGGTATTTACTCTTAGGAAGAACTAACTGTAGTGGAGAGACTGCAGTGATGAAGGGGATTAGCTGTATTTACGCTCCCAGATGTTTGTCTGGAAGTGAGTAATCACCAATGAGCGTACTCCAAGATGCCAATCCTGAGGGGAGGTAAGCCCAAGACGGGGGAGGATCTTAGCATTCGGAGAAGAAAAACAAAAAGCAGGGGAGTCTTTGATGGGATTAGAGTCAAGAGACAAACAACGGAAAGAAAAAGCGGAGAGGCTTTATCTATGCCGTTTCTCTGAGACCACAGAGCTCGCTTTGTACACCTGGTAATTTGTTGATATAAAAACCACATCTTTGGCAAGTAATTATAGCCCCTCCATCACTTTCCTACAGACTGCTCCCCATCTCTGTTAGCTTAAAAGCTCCACTGGGGATTGTAGTCAGAATGTATTTCAATTCTATTAACCCAAATCACGTATCAGGGCATGAACACAATTGTTTTCATGTGAGGGGGAAAAAGGAGCTAAATAAATAATTACACACCTAAATGCCAAAGCCTATCAGCATTGGCGAGTTAAGCCTCCAAACCCATTTCGACACCCGTCAGTTAGTTCTACAGAGCCCAAAAAACAGAGGAGGGGAAAGAAAAACAGGCAGTGATGATATAGAGTTCACGCTGTGCTGTGGATGGTCTATTCTGCTGGGCCCCCAGCTGTCTCTCTTGGTTGATCTGAGCCCCCCAGCTGGGGTGACCACCAGGCTGCTGTTATCAAAGCCATCTGATGTCTCGCACAGTCGGGACTATAGAGAGCCTACGTGTCCTTTTGTGAATATGTCCCTTCAGTCGTCATTCAAATGAGATGTGTGCGTGGCATGCTAATTATTTCCATTCATCTCGCCAGTGTGACAGATAATGCTTTAAAAGCTGCTTCACTGACACAAAATCATGTATTGAATGCATTTACCAATTCCGGGGAAAGACTGATGTAACAGTACTGCGGCATATTAAGTGTGGATCGCTGCTTCCACATGCAGTTTGAACAGTGGAGAAATGTGGCAGGGAAATGGGGATCTTGGAGAGGAAGTGCAGTGAAAAGTAGCAGCAGAGGGAGCAGTAATATACAGGCCATCAGCTGGTCTGTAAAGGTTACAAGCACAGACTTTTTACATGTGGCAATTCAGCAACACTCAATGAAAATATTACAGACCTGCGGTCACACCTGGCACATATGTGCTCGTATGACTTAAAGAATTAGAACTGTGTTTAGGATGGGGTTTTAAGCTACTTTGGGCTGGGCTCTTAACCAAACAACAATGGTGGAAGAAGTACTGTACTCAGATCCTTTATAAAGTAAAAGAAGTAATTAAAATATCCTGTTTCAAGTGCAGTCACACTCTTAGAAAATTCTCATAGGGGTGGCCAAATGAGGCAAAATTCTTGGGGTGGCACACCAAAACTAAAAGCCATAACTGAATTTCATTATGCTGTTAAAGTTTATAGGCTTGTTGAAAACTATGACAATATGGAGAGTTATATCCTCTGCTGATATACTTTGTTTTTGTTATTTTAAAGTTAAAATTAATGATAATCCAATGAGCATAGACTAATACTGGTATAATTCAAACTTTGAATTCAACAATCCTGTTGTGTTGTGTATCTATTCATGTTAGGCGATCTATTGTTCTTCAAATAGGCTGGTTGTCCTTTTCCTTAAAAATACAAATATACGGTTTTAAATTAAAGGAATACATTAGCCCATTTCACAAAAAGGTTGCATTATAGGGTTAGTTATAGTTATGAACTCCCTTCTTTTTGTTGCCTTTGCATATTTACATAGAACAGAACAACAGCGGCATCGCACCGCCCCAGTGCGTGCTTTTAGACAGATGCCAGCATCACAGAATCGAAAGAGGCGTGACAGGCGTGATATAACACAACAGTGTCGGCCTCCAGTGTGACATATAACATACATGTCGGAAGTGCTTTATAAACAATAACAATGGCGTAACATAGCAGTAACAATCATTTACTGTCCCTGTTACATGGAAGCTGATCTTGTCTCCTCCTGGATCTCATTGTTTTCCCCATTTGCAAACATTTTCAGTCACTGTTCTTCCTCTCTGAATTAGCTGCTAACTGCTAACAGCTACTTTTTGAATCTCCCACGATGAACGTAATACATGTTCAAAATGTCACAACCATGCCGCCAATGATCCTGTCCCGCTGTCCCATTTACACAGACATCATTTTTGTCACTGTTATTATCTCTGATGCCAGCATAATGCCCAGCTTTGACCAAAGATTTGCAGCAAGACGAGTTGAAACAGGCAGCTACTTGCAATGTGTTGTTCACCAATGCTGTAATAACCTGCCAGTTCACACCAATGCAACTAGATGAGACGGTGTATCATCTCTGTGCAACAACTCTCTGTACTTCCATTATGATTTCCAGCTTTTCAGGATTATTTTGTGGCTAAATATAATTTGTAGTTTCTTCAGTTATGAATGAGGATAGTGAGATACTGGCGACAGGTGCATTTAAATAGTGATGAAACAGCTAAAAACAGAAACAAAAGGAACATCAGATGGACTGTATTCATAATAAATACGCCACAATAATATTAATAACCAGCACCAATTAATCAGTCAGTGAGAATGTGTGTGGGTGGGGGAGGGGGGTGAGTGCATAAGCACATACAGCGAGCAGCAGCAGCGACCCAATAGCCTCTTTTACACAGGAATTGCGCAAATTTGCAGGAAAGCCCAATCCCTCTTCTTTCCGCATTGGCAGTATAAAAACAAAATCGGGGAGGGCGGCAAATTGCCGCCTGCCTTCTTGTGTTTATACAGAATGCGCCTTTTTCAAGGCAATGGGGGGCGTGAGCTAGTAACAGAACGTGCAGCTCAGCGTGTGACGTAAACAGTGACGTACTGAGGAAAGCCGCGGCTAGTCAGTCCTTCTGCGATTCTCTCGTACATCGGCCCGTCCTTCACGTTCCCGTCATCTGACAGTTAATGGCCTCCTCATTAGCGAGGGCAAGGAGGGCACACAATTCTTTATCTCTCCAGTTGTTCATCTTCTGCTTTGCGTCTCCTTGGTGCTGCTAGATACTCATTCCTGCTATCAGATGTTTCCGGGTTTGAAGTCCACGCCAGTGGGTCGAACGTGCGGCGTCATCAACAGCCCCTGCCACAATTCATCAACAGCCCCTCCCGAGGCGGGAGGCCGCCTCGCTCTGTTTATACTAAAACCGTTCCGCCGATATGACTACCCTACGAGGCGGAAAATTGGGCACCTCGGATCAACTCGCCAATCCGGCCCTGTGTGTGTAAATGCTCGCAGCTGGCCGGCAAATCAGCCGAACATTCGTGGAAAATCTGGCAGTATAAAAGGGGCTAATGTCTGACACTGGCACACCGTGATGATGTAAACAGAGGGTTTGGCAGTGACGGAGCACCTGCCGTAGAAAGTAAATATGCCGTCTGTGGTCATCTTGACTTGACCAGCTGACTTCATTACAGGCCAACTGCCTGTTGAAAATGGTGATGTGCTTTATGTTCTGAAACCAGAGATTTGAGAGTTGCAGATGATACCATCAGCTGACACCATCAGTGACTTTTTGTCACCATGAATCTGGTCTGAACTGGGCTTAAAGGTGAGACGTTTTCCCCCGTTCCGCCATTGTACCTTTTGTACATAACAATGAGGTGGCATAACGGAGTGAAATTCCTGTCTTGAAGAGGAAGTGTAAAAGGTGCTAGAGATTGTTAGGAACAAAACATTTACTGAGTACAAGCCTTCTCAAGTGTAGGAGGAACTCATAGGTACCCATAGAACCCATTTTCATTCAGATATGTTGAGGTGAGAGGTTAAGGGACTCTTTAGATATGCCATGCCAATTATTCCTTTGCCAAATTTAGCCTGACATCAAAGTTTGAGTTTACTCGATAACAATACATCATATTTAATCATATATTTGAAATTGGACATTTTAAAGTAAATATCTCAAACTGTTCAGTAGTGGAGTAATGGTATGTTACTTTCCACCACTGCACAACACTCTGAAGCAGCTCTGTGTTGAGGATTTTGTTGAACATCAGATTTCTTTCTCCTCCACGTCAGTGAACACAACACATGGGCCCATGACAACTGTGTTGAGCTTCTCGACACATTTAGGGCTGAGTAACAACAATTCGACCACTCTAAACAGCATGTATTTTGCTGTGGCTATGACTACATACTGACACTTCCCACACATGCTGGGAGAGCCTCTCTCGTAGGAGACAAGCTAGTCTGACTACAAGTACCTGCACAGCAACTTCACCTGTATCAGCCTCTTTCCTGACATGTAATCCTTTCCAATATGTCCTTCACTGGCTATAAAGGTTCTGCTGGTCTGCATGTATTTCCAGCATCAGTGGCTGCTTGTGGCTGGTGAGGCTCTGATGATAATCCATGCAAGTTAAACGTATTGGTTACAGTCAACATTAGCATTCATTTTGAGTCGCTTTTCTGCTTTAAAGGTTCAGTGTGTAGGATTTAGGGGGATAAATTGTCAGAAATGGAATATAATACCATAACTATGTTTTCTTTAGTGTCTAATCTTCTGAAAATAAGAACTGTTGTGTGATTTACATAGGAAATAGGCTCTCATCTATGAAGATAGCCATGTTCTACAGCCATGTTTCTGAGGTAGTCCCGGACGGACAAACCACTGGTAAAATAAGACTCTAGATTGGGCCATTTCTGTTTTCATGCCGTCCACCATACTTAGCAGCCCCTTCATGATGAGAGTGTTGGAAAAACTGTTTTTTTTTTTTTTTTTTGTTAACATGAAACTGCTACATTCAGTGTTATATTCTGGTGTATATCAGCTGGTGCGCTTGTTTTGGAGAAGAAGGGAGCTCTACAGATAATTCAGCTCCCTGAATAAACCCCCTGAATATGTGGTTTTTAAGTTATGAGAGACAAAAGATGAGCAGTTGTTGGGCTAGCAGCCTGTCTCGAGCCTGTCGAAATGCAGAGCACTGTTGGAGAAACAGTGATTTGTAACATGAAACTGCTTTATTCAGTATTTTTACCAGTTAATCGCCAGATCCATTTGTTTGGAGAGGAGGAGACATCTGCAGATAATTCAGCTTACAGTAAAAACCTAGTGAATAGTGCACACTGACTTTTTTTTTGTAATCAACTATTTATTGTTTGTATTATAGGCAGGAGAGACAATCATACAGTCACAAATGTCATGCAGTACCAGACAGAGTCTGACACCAGACAGAGACTATATATATATATATATATATATATGTACACATACATACATACATACACATACACATAAATACAGTCTACAATGGAAATACCAAGACACATAGTGTGCATAAAATACATTCCAAACAGGGTGAGCAATAATAATGCATAACAGCTCAAATAATGGAACAAATAGTTATATCACAGTACTGATCTTTTCTAGAATCTTTGACCAACATATGATATTGCGTGTCTTGGCATAATGTGGACATGCTGTACACTTCCTATGTATTATTTTCACTGTCTCTGAAGTGACATAGTATATGAGCTGACTTTGTCATCTGTAGGTGGAGAAGATGGTGAATGGCGTATAACTGCAGACCACTGTTCGAAACTAACAAACAATCAAACCAGTTGTTTTTTTTTTTTAGCAACCCCTTGCTGTTTTCCCAGGCAGGACTGTGCCACGAAAAGTGGGTATTTCAAGCCACATCTTGATGTTTTATTTCTAAACATAACCAAGTGGTCTTTGTGCCAAAATCTGACCACACGTTAACCAAAGCTTTGTTGAAACATATCTGCAACATCAGTGGTTCCAAACTGGTCCAGCAACAGGGTCCAGATTTCTCCTTACTCATTAGTTCAAGGTCCACACAGTTTAATATATTTAGCTTCATACTTGCGTTTGGTAATGTTGTTGAGCTAGTTTGCTGTCTCTACCAAATATCTTTCTGTTAGACACTCACTCTGCAGTAGGAAATGGCACTTCAAAATAAACGCTTTGTGCCAAGAATTCCCTGTACCCTAAAACAATTTTTTTTTTTTTTTTTACAAATACTTTCCCCAGTCACTTCAGAAAGGACCCACAACCCACTTTTCTATGGCAACCCACCAGTTGGGAGCCACTGCGCTACATAATAGTGTACAAATGTAAAGTATTTGTGGTATCCGTATAATGCCAAAATATTTTCTAGTGATTGGGTTGCAGTCAAAGGGTCCATGCCCTTAATTATACATAACTTTAGGCCCTAATAAAATTTAAATGGGTGAGTTATATATAAATTCATCCTCTGTACAATTGTCATGAATATTGAAATTAGCTATAGAGACCAAAACTGTTTTTTTTTGTACCAGGATGTAAACAGGTTTATTTCTGCTGTAAAGTTGGGCATTTTAACATTGGTCTATAGGGAGTGACTAACTTTTGGAGTCAGCCTCAAGTGGCCATTTGAGTTTCTGGCACTTGTGCACTGGCCTCACTCTCAGCTCCGAAGGCTGCAGCTTGGTTGTTCCATAAATATAAATACAAGGACATAGAGACCTATGGTGTATTGACCCACAGAAATTAAAAGATGAGAGGCTTCACACCTCGCTGTCTATTGACTGTTTGCTTTGCTATTGCTGTCAATGCTCCTGAAAATCACTGCTGCTTTGAATTGAGCTGCCTCTGGTGTTACTCACATCAACATTAGCTTGAGAGACATACGACTTTGTTCTGAAGCAGTGATCTGCGGAAACAAAGGAAGCTAAACCACTTAAAGTATCATCAATCAAAGTGCATTAAAGGAGGAAATCTGTGACGGAGCCTCAAGGCCTCAATCTCCACTTTCACACTCACACCTTTTGCTAGAAAGGTGAGATGGCCCCGCTCTGCTAAATGAGGCTGGCACTATGTTGAGACACCAGTAGTATTTCCTCCATCTGGAGATGGATACAGTAGAATGAGACACAGTATCCGCCCACGCCTACTGAGCAGGGCGTCCTGGAGACATTAGTCCAAAGTTAATTTGAAAGACTCGGTACAAACCAATGGCCAGGTGCATAGAGCCACAGGATGATCATTATGTTGAGGCTCATTTCCTCCTCTCAACAGCTGGTCAACTGATACTATAGCTACCCAGACACTAGAGGTGGTTGGGCACATGCTGGGCTGAATCAAATAAGCTACAACATGCACTGGGTCTATGCAGAGGAGAATGTCGCAATGCTTTGAATAGTAAACCCAATTCCAAACTGTAAATTGACAGAGAGTAATCCCACCAATTCCAGTGAAAGATTAATGCAACAGTTCTGTGGCATACTAAGTCTGCACTGTTATTTACTAAACCGCAAGAGCCCGGGAATTACTGCACAACTATGAGAGGGAAATCAGGTTACTTTCTGCATGAGGACTATATTCAATCACTGACCTTTAGAGCTCAAAAAGGGAGGGCTATACTATCCCCTCATTCAAATGAACCTGTAATGGAGAGCTCTGCATAAATGATGGATGAGATCTGCACTGAATCTCTGCTATCACAAGAGGCAGTGCACGAGTCTTTCTCTGTAACTTCTGTGTGGAGACAAGGAGAAACTCAGGATTCCAATGTTAATAATCAGTTGTATCTATTATTAAATGATCACATGAAATAATGCATGAATTGAAAAATATGTACATTATACATAAAATCTAGGTGTTTATTATTTCACTGCTCTTGTAAACCTTTTCAATGTCTTAGATTTGCGGTAAAAATATGCCTCATAACATGCTGTATTTTTTTTTTACTGATGTCCTGATTTGATTTAGCAGTGAGCAAAATTAACCCATGACTGTCATGAATTAGCACTGATTTGGAGCTCATGGTATATTTGGTATAGATGTATGCAGTTACTTTTGATTTAAGAACCACGCAGCAGCCTCTGGGGCTGAAAAATGAAGCCAACATTGACGCCAAAAAACCAACCTCGTCAAAATCCGGCGCTTGGGTAGTGACTTGTGGTGTCAGACATTGACGAAAAAAGCCATCCTTTAACGTAGGCATGATACACGGCCTGTTGCCATTATAGTTTACCAGTGCCCATCAGTGTCAGGGGGAAATGCAGCGGACAAGAACAAAAATTAAGGTGGTGAAAGTGTGAGTAGGGCGGGCGGAAAGGGTGGTGGATGGGTCTAACAAACTCTGACCTTTACCCTGGTGAGCATTGTTTGCGTCCTGTAAGATTATAAAGCCAAACCCTGTTATTTTTTTCCTAAACCCAACTACAAGCCCTTTGTTGCCTAAACCCAACTGTGCATTTGGTGTTGAAGGAAAAAAAATGTCCATTTGTGGCGTTGAACCAACATAGTGAGTTGATTTTGAAAGAGACTGTCTGTAAACGCTAAATTTCCTGTGAAAACAGAAGTGTATTTTGAAAGAAGATAAAACATGTAACAGGCACAACTTGACGTGACAACTTGGCATCTCAGAACATTAACCAACATTGCACCCAGGGTACTTTTCACGTCGTATATTCACATTGGGCGTGGAAAATCCATGACAAAACAGTCAATACGCGACAAGATTAGAGTGAGAATGTGTTGCAAAAACTGCAGTTCGTTGAATGGCCACTTGAAGCTGGCACTAATAGCTAGTCAATCCCCATAGACCCCATGTCAAAACACTCAACTTCACAGCAGAAATAAACATGTTTACAGTCTGGTACAAAAAAATAAAAAAAATAAATAAAACAACAGATGGGCGCCTTACCTTAACAAGTCACAGTTGTTAGGTAATGTAATCCTGGCATAACCATGTATGCCATGACTATGGCTTAAGGCTCATTTATACTCCCTTAACGTACAAAATAGATACGTCCGTTTCAAAGGTTGTAAAAAGTCATCACCCTCATACTTCCATGCCTCCTTTATGATGGCATAGACACAACCAGTAGATGGCTCTACAGGTCAGATTCATAAGTTTTACACAGCAAACAAGGCAACAGTAGAGGAGGTCGTAATATTATACCTTTAAACGCAGGTGGTGTTGTAGATTCCAGCAGTCAGTGCTGCCATTATGTGCATCCTAACATGTGGATGGAAAATTATTTTCACTATATTACCAATTTGTTCTATCATGCCATTATTTACATTTCTTCATCATCTCCTACTGTTTTATCTTCCTTGAAGTATGCACAAAATATGGACAAAATGAACGCAGAGTACAAACACAAGGCTCCATCTGTCTGTGTATCTTACATTGAGCATAAATATGCCTTTAGTGATAGCTTATTGGTTATACTTGAAGAACCTCTACGGTTTTAACTAAATTAACATTAGCATTAGCTTTTTTACAGTTAAGCATAGCTGTTAATACACTGTGCTAACCAAGCTAACAGTCAGCGTTGGGGTTATTTCCACCCTCTCATCCAAAATTGGTCACTTTTGGCTCCAAACCTCTTGTCGAGATGGCGACAGCCAAAATGCCAAACTCAATGCTTCATAACGTTAGTCCACAAACTAATGGGTGACATCAGAGTTGTTACTTCCGTTATTTCATACAGTCTATGTTAACAACTTGCTTTCTCTCTTTGGATAGTTTTGTAGGCTACATCTTGATAGCTTGGAAGTATTAAAAAGGATACTACCATGTTACTTTTTTAAGATGTGAAGTTGTGGAAATGTCAGTTACAGACTGACTCTGACTCTCAGATCCTGCCTCTCATTCCAGTTATCATACTTCTTATGTTGTCTAATAAATTTAAATTTAAACATATTGAGGTAGAGCAGGAGCACTTGGAATGGGATGAAATTAGAATTTGTCAAGGACAACCTAGCAGTTTGTTCCAATATTTGACATATTGGATAATGAATAACTTTGATTCTGCATCAGTAACATTCACAAAATAAATAAATAAACTGCATTAAATAACAATCTTTAAAGCTGCACTACCATAGCATTACTTCAGGCAGGACATGCTTTCAAGCTCAGCTCACATCCCAGCTATGTCAGCCGATCTCAAAAAGCCCAATCAACTGATGGATCAACTGACTGATGAAAGGGAGTCAGCTGATAGATCACACGACTCCTTTCTATGCAACCAAGGGGCCCTATTTAAACTGCTCTGACCCGCCTACTGTTGCTGCTCCCTCTGCAAGCCACTTTGCAGCCTGCCTCCACCCCCGCTCCTCCTTTTCATGCTGTGTCTGACTTATCAATGTCATTTCTATTTGTCAGTGATGCTCTGTTCTGTTCCCAGGGGGACTTTGCTGCTGCTCTCCCTGCCTTGGGCTTTCCTCGTTTGCACGTGGAAGGGCAGAAAGGTGTGCTTTCTCTGCCTTAGGCTTTCCACGTAGGCGCATGGAAGGGTGGAGAGGTGTGCTGTCCCTGCCTTAGGCTTTATGCGCAGGCCCAAGGAAAGGCAGAGAGGCCCCAGAACAGAGCCATACTGCCAAACATAACACTGCAACGGAAATTAATTTAAACTTCACGAAAGTGGTCCTGACTGAATTATGTGAGTCATTTATGGTGATGAACCCACAGAAAATTATAACCTGATCCTGCTGTTCCCCTCAGCTCTACTGAGTGTTTTAGCATCTTTCAGCAACTTGTTTTGCTTTAACAGCCCACAGCTTTATTTTTCTATTTATTTGATGAGAGTGGTGAGTCAGGCAGCCTTTTTCAGACAAAAAAAATTCCGATTAACACACTATGCACCTGCCCAACACCAAACAGCACCAGTGAGAGTTAACAAAGTGGATAAAGTTATGTTTGTTGTGTTTTTTTGCAGCTTTGATCATCTGGCCTTTTGGTCACGGTATTCTCAAAAAGGTCATTGCTGAGGTCTGGGAACACAGTGATATTGCCAAAGATAGGCCCACTGGACATGAGCGGTCACAGGATCGGACAGATTAAAAACAAATCCCCAGGTCATCCAAGCCAATTTGGAAAAGAAAAGTAAAATTATTACCCAAACTGTCTGTTGTTAACATCTATCACAGTTAACAGAATGACTTCCTGGTTCAACTTTGACCTAACATACTTGCCGCAGTTGTTGCACTCAATAATTTGGTTTTAGTTTTACCATTTATGGTGATCTTAACAATTGAGATGGTGAGAGCAATGTTATAACTGGTTATCATAGTTTTCCTGCTGTTGGAACTTCTACTATCTACTATGATACAGAGTTTCTATTCAAGTACAGCTTAAAGGGAATCATGATTATTCCAAAAAAAAGAAAAGAAAAAAATAGACCATTTTCATTTTGGACCAGCATCCAGCTTTTTTTTTAGCTGTGGTCGTGGAGGATCACATCACAGCTGGACCACGATTATATTGTCTAATACTCAGTAAAAGATGAAGGAATCTAATCTAAAAAACAGTGAAATCTTACCAAAACCATTGTTTTTTTAGGGGTTGTAATGGATGAGTTTTATTGTTTTAAGTTGAACCATCTCATGTTGTGCAGCTAAGACACTAAAGAGCGTAACACAAACCCTGTTAGGCCACATGAGCTGTTAGTCCAGAGGACTGGGACAGCGGTCAGCGAAACACTCTCTGTCTGTGGACAATAGTTTGGCAGCAGACCAAGGCTGCTAATTAAGTAGTCCCATACAATGTTAAATACAGGAGCCCTCTGCAAAGGTGAGGGGCTGGCCGATAACTCTGAGAACAAGGTCAATGTACTCTACATGATCTCTCTTCATTCCACCCAGCTGGACATGGGGATAATCTAATGCATCTTTAATCCTGTTGTACTATGCTCAGACTGAGGAAATAGATTGGATGTAGAACAGTGGAACAGAGAGGGGGAAGCACACACTGCAAAGCAATGAAGCCACATGCAGGAGAACTCAGAGGCTGTGTGGGTACATTTACATGCTTGTCATCATCCTCTGCTGTATGCTTTAAGTTCAAGCTGCTGTATCATCACAGACCCAACTGCTAATTGCTTCTGTAAACCATTACACAAGCCAATAAACACAATTGCACTTCACTGCAGTTCTGAGGAGGTTATAATGCAAGCGACATTTCTATTTAAGTATACATCTGATATTTGTTCTACTGAGAGTGTTTCATAACATAAAACCATTCATTCTCTTATATATTATAAATCCATAATGCTCGACACATTCGAGGAGTTGAGTCATGATTGCCATAAAATCCTGTACAGACGTTCATGGCCCCCAGAGGATAAATTCCAACAACCTTATTGATCCTCTCACTTCTCCTGTAGCACCAGCGGCAGGTCAGAGTTTTCACTTATTCAGTGAAATATCTCAGCATCCAGTTGATTGATTGCTATAAAAAATTACAGACATTCGTGATTCCCAGATGATCTGATCCTGCTGTCTTTAGTTAGCTGATGGCTTTTCCACCTTTTCATATATCCACCAAAGAATGAATGGTTATCATTTTGATCCCCTAACTTTTCACCTGGCACTATCATCCAGCCTGTTCCCATCCCCAGACTGTTGAATACCGATGCACTGTCACGGCCCTGGTTGTGTGATATTGATGCCAAAGGAACCCTCCAGCCTCTTTATGGGATACACCGAGGTTTCAGTCTGCTTCTATGTAAACCCATCCGCAGCATTAGCTTGATGCTGAGAGCAACTGACATAGCATGAAGAGTGAGAAAGTCTGTGGTGGAGGGGTCAATCGAGACAAGACTTTCACCCAGGAGACCACAGTTTATCTATCTATCTATCCATCTATCCATCCATCCCTCCATCCATCCATCCACTTATCTTGACTCAAAACACATTTTTTTCTAAATCCAACCAAATAGTTTTGTTGCCTATACCTCACTAGAACCGTCTCATCACATTAACCACGCCTTACAATGTGTGTCAGCCATGTGTCACATAGAGGAAGGGTGCCCTGTTCGTTGCTCTCAGATGCTGAGGGGTTTGACAACGCATTGGTATTTAACAACCTGGGAATGAGAACAGGTTTTATCATCGGGGCAAAAGTTCCTTATGTCCAGCATTAATCAAAGGCTAAATATCTTGAAGCCCACATTCTAGGCCAAAATGGTGAACATGGTAAATATTGTACCTGCTATGCATTAGGATGCTAGCATTGTCACTGGGAGCATGTTAGCATGCCGATTTGGCTCAAGTAAAGCGTCACACAGCTTCTAGCATGGCTTTAGACCCCTCGTCTTCTTTATGTCTTACGTCATGAATATTCAGTTTGCTTTGTTTCCCCAAATACCTTTTGACAACTCCCACAGAATGAAACCAAACTTATTGGTGTCAATTAAATCTGGCTGTATGACCATATTAACATAACTAGGAACATTATCATCACTGAGATAAAAACCATTATTGTGCAGATGGGTGTACTAATGTAATTGGTGCCACAGGTTCTGCTGACAGAGGAATGCAATCAGCCCCCCGGGGGTAGACCAATCCAAAAGCAGCACACATGTCACTGACATATGGAATATGCATAATTTCAAGAGGCAAGCCCAAGGAAAGATACTATTGCAGAAATATGAAGAAACAAGAAGCAGACTATAGTAGCTGAGAGAGTAAAACACAGCCAGCTGTGAGTTGCAGGTAGAAAGTGCAGAGATAAACATGCAGCTGATTACTTTGTTTTTCAAATGTGATTGGTGTTGGTTTTGATCAGATCATGTGATGCACGTGAGTTGTGTGTCCTGCATAAAGGAACACAATGCATAAACAATTGGGCTTGTCTTTGGATTAAAAAGGGCCTGTGGGTGTTTGGCATTCTGCTTCATTGAGGCTACTGGCAACAGAGAAATTAAAACTGTCTATTCTGCAGTGTTTTTCTTTGTGTATGATTGTTGGCCAATTGAACAAAATGTCTCCAAAGAAGTCCTTTCTCTTATTCTGAATGACTGACTGATCAGATTCACCATTTACCATTAATGCATTACATCACTAAAACATTTTCTGCTATTAAAGTCTGCTGCTATATAAACATTGAGACATGACATTATGTCTTCTAGGATTGGCCCATCACCCTGAGGGATACAAGCAGTTACACCTGCAATAGGCTGCATTTGTAACACTGCTAAAATGTTTTAGAGTGCAGTCAACCTCTAACATATGCCATTTGATGGGGGCTTTCATTCAAAGTGCCTGATAGTACCATGAGCATGCATATATTCTCAACACATGTAGCCCCAGTGGGAATCCACCAGTAATCCCAGCCGTGCTCTCCCCTCTGAACTACACAGCTCCAACACAATTCAAAAGTGTATCTAAGAGCACAGTCAGGAGCAGTGGTGGGTAGTAATGCATTGCATTCACTGTTACATGTACTTGAAAATTTTTTGTTATAAATTGTACTTCTAAGAGTACTTGTTTTGCAGAATACTTTTTACTCTTAAGTACGTTTGCAATAAAATATGTTTACTTATAATCTGTTACAATGAGCTACACACTTTTTGCTACTTTTACTGTTTCATTTAGCAGCTGAGCTCACACACACAACAGAAACCGTCTTACAGTGACCGATACAGTAGATAGCCTACTATCATAGCACCATAAATGGAACAGAGCTTTATGCTTGGGCGACTGAAACACACACACACTCACGATCCAGACTGCATCCAAACCTTTCCTTCAAGGATTCAGTGGCCACTGGTTTCCACCAGGCGCAGCTGTACTCTGTTCCAGCTGTGTTGCGCTCGCAGGAGCTGATTGTTGCCACTCTGGACAATGCTCGTAATTCCACATGACGTGCTGAAGCGTCCCAGATGTGGCCCTCCACTCTGCTCTGCAAGTGACACAAAGCTTTTTTGTTGTTGTTGTTGTTGTTGTTCTCTTTTTAAAGATCAAACAGTGCTTAACTGCACTTTTTTTTGTCTGGTGTTGGATATGGTTATTTCATGACACTTAACATTCACTTCACATTTGGTATATGTTGAGGACCCTGTTGGAACATAAGACACAAGTGGCAAACTCCTGGGCTTAAAATCAAACCACTGCCCAAATTCCCAAAAACTGCAGTTCCTCTAATGGCCACTTAGGGCTGGCTCTAAAAACCCCATAGACCACTATGTTGAAACACCCATCTTTACAACAGCAATAAACATGTTTACAACCTGGTACAAAAGAGGGGTTCAGGTCTGTATAGCTAATTTCCTTATTCGTGACAACTGTACAGGGAGTGAATTTAATGTAACTCACCCATTTAAATTTTATTAAGGCTTAAATGTATGCATTATTAAAGGCATGACTGCCTTGAGTGACAGGCTGTCTGTAGATAGTGTCCTTGGCTTCTAAGTCAGATCCACCTCTAGCTCCACCACAGCTCCACCCTCTCACCCAAATATGGTCACCACTGGCTCCCAAGAACCAATATGGTGACAGCCAAAATACTGTACAGGTTACATCATGGTAGCTATGTCCAGTTAATGGTAATACGTTGATGGAATAAAATGTATCTGATGAAGTTACTCACTACCTCAGTAGTTTTTTTTTTTTTTGAGATACTTTTTTACTCTTACTCAAGCAGTTATTTTTATGAGCACCCCTTCCACTTAAGTCAGTGTCATTACAAATAACAATACTTTAAATTGAGTATCTTTTTGTTGAGTCTAGCCACTGCTGGTTAGTGTTCTGTGCTTGCTTTTATTATTAAAGAAAGGCGTAAAAGACAGCAGAGGGAAATTAAGGTAGTTCTTTTCAGTTTTAAGAGACACAAGTTAGCAACAAAGGAAGGTTTGAACTTTTGAGTGTTCAGCGAAACAGAGAGAGACAGGCTATGAAGTACTGCCAAACTCATCTTTCATACTTGTTAGTTTTGGATGCTATGTATAATTTTAACACTCAATGACTTCAGATAATGCTTGCAGATGTGAGCTGAAATTATGCATAATTTTCACTTTGATGTAAACTGTTATTGTTGGTATACAGCCCTTTGCAAATGTCACACTCTCATTATATTGTGGTGCTGAGTGCTCTGCAGCATTTTCTTCAATCGGTTGCTAATTGCAGGAAACTATAACCACAAATTGTTAAGGTACAGCCAAAATGCTCTCTGACAGCCAGAGACAGAGATGGCTCTGTACTCTACCCGGTTGTTTCAGATAAATTCTCCTCCTATTCTCCAGAAAGTAGTGAGACAGCCATTACTTGAGTTCAAGCATCAACTGTGACCAATATCAGTCAGCAAGTGTTTGATTTACCCTCTCTGCAGTGGATTCTGTGCACAACCGCCGTGGCCACCATCAACTCTCACTTACTTTAAACATACTTCAATGATGCCTTGAAATAGCTCTCCCCGGAGCTCATTTTATTAACTTGACAAATCTTCCACCGTTCCACTGCATCATCACCCTTGATAATCTCTCACAGCGTGGGAGATCGGGATAGGAATGATATTTCCACGTGAGGCACAGGGGTAGAAGGACTCTAATGGTATTAAATGATTCGTAACTTGGTTATCAATAGTAATGTCCCTCAGGAAGAGAGTTCATTGCCTCTGCTCTCTGGCAGATGCTGCTGGAGGGTTGATGCTCGAGAGGAACATGTAACATGGAGGTGTATATTTACAAAACAAAATCAGCATTGAAGTCCTGTATTTTGTCATCCATCCCAGGGCCAGATTAACCTGCTAGGGAGCCCAGAGGCAAAATGTCCCACGGGCCTCTACTGAGACCCCCCGCATGTTCCTTCAAGCCATTTCGCTCAGAGCCTAGCCCAGGTTTGCTGCATGACAGCTATTGTGATAATTTGATTAAAGGCACCATGTGGAGTTCTCTTGTAAACAGGTATTTTTATAGTCAGGCTAAATGTGTTTGATGTATTACTGAGACCTAACAAATATGTTACCACAGAAATATTTTCAGTTGTTTGTATCTTTTACAATCATGTTTATATATTCGCTGGCATATATCATATCAGGATTTTCCTTGTTTTTTTGCTGGCAAATTGTTTTGTTTCCACCAAGAAAGCAGTCTATTAGTGGAATAGAATGGCTTGCATGTGCTACTTATTGCACACAAATTATATTTATACTACATATACCATGCTTTTATAGCTACAGTGTACATCTCTGAAGCTGGGTTTCCGACAGAACAAATCAAAAACTAAAATTGTAGATCTGTTCAGCATTTCCACCACAGATAGCACTCTTAAATGAAGGCAGGGTTGTTACCCAATGGTAATCACCATGTCCGTGCTCTCACTGTATTTCCTCTTTACTGATGATACAGAGGAATGTCTGCACCCTGCTGACTGTCCACAGAAAAGGGTTGCGCACCATTTTCAGAACAAAAAAGAACAGGCTGGAGTGTTTAGAGTCTCTGTCACACTTGGATATTTAAAAACAGCCGTTTGTGCATTGAGTACTTGTCAGGCAAGAGTGTCACTTATTTCAGTCAACGGATTGCAGTGCTGAGTGTTTCCATTGGTACCATCGCAACTTTTGACTATGGAAACACAAAAATAACTGTTCTACTGTGTAATGAACTGAACCAAACTGGACTGCTTGGTGGAAACAGGTTAAAGTTGGTGGTGTAGTGGTTAGCACTGTCACCTCACAGCAAGAGGGTTCCTGGGTTCTTCTGTGCTGAGTTTGTAAGTTCTCCCTCTGTCAGCTTGGGTTTTCTCTGGGCTTCCTCCCACAGTCCTAAGACATGCAGGTTAGGTCAATTGGTGACTCTAAAATTGCACTTGTAAAAGTGTGAATGTGAATGTGAATGGTTGTCTGTCTCTATGTGTCAGCCCTGCGATAATCTGGCGACCTGTCCAGGGTGTACCCTGCCTCTCGCCCGATGTCAGCTGGGATAGGCTCCAGCCCCCTCCCGCGACCCTCAAGAGGATAAGCGGTTACGGAAAATGAATGATCATGTTGACAGTACATACTTCGTTGTAAACATTGTACTGTTAAGGCACAAACACCTGACATTGCTATGTCTTGGCCAAAAAGTTGCACATGAACACACCACAGAGACTACAGCTAACTGACCAACCAGCACATATGTTCTGTGCCTGCGTAACTCTCCACAATCTGTAATCATCATTCAAAAAAGTGAAGTGCAAGATCGTCTTGATGCTAGTTAGACAGTTGGCACATTAACTACACAATCCAATGTTAAAAGAACTGAGCATATTTACTATACACCAGTGAACAATGACACAAATCATCAGGAAATGTTTCTACTGAAGAGCTCAATGGCTATCGAAAAATAATCTTACCCTATGTAACAAGTTTGTTTTGGTCCCACTCCCTCTTCACTTTAGCTCTTTGTTTACTTTCCTCACTTCTCTTTCTCTTCAATCAGAAGAATTTCATTCATTGACGGGCTCTACAATCAGGGCCAACAAGGGGCAACAGTGCAAGACACACCACTCCGACTAGGGTGACAGATGCTCTCTGATGGCCCAACATTGACCAACGGCTGACCATTGGCTTTATGTCAGTGCCTTTAATCTCAGCAGTTTCAGTTTATTTTACTCACGAAAAGGACTGTAAGGAGTTGCAAATGTATCTGCTAATTGTGAGCAACAATCTTTTGTGGAACAGACCACTGGTTGCTTAATACCCTACAGTTGGCTGTGATCTTATTCACTCTGTAAGAGTCTGGGGCTTAGGGGCGGTTGCCCATTGGTAATCAAGCCTTTTTCAGTCCCAAAAACAGGAAGTCATAGGTTCAGTCCTATAACTCCTGGCATGAGACTCTACCCTCTAACAGAGCGTCCTTGTCCAGGATTCTGTCACTCCACCTTCTTAGGGAAATGCTGACGAGTGTGGTTGCCAGAGGAATATGCAGAGATGAAAATTACACAGTATAATATGATGATTGCGGTGGTCTATAGAGGAAAAATGTGTCCCCCAAGATTTCATAATTATTCACAACCCTGCATTCAAGTCCGGGACAAAAATCACAGAACTCACCACATTAAGGTAGTTCATGAGGACAATTTCCAGCAGTCATTCTGAAATGATCATAAAACAGTCAAAGGTAATCATGTAGTCCATTTGTCTGTTTGCCTTGATTGGTAGGCTTGCACAGAAATACATTATATTGCATGAGCGCCACACCAGAAGCTTTCCTTTGCATTGAATATGTATGAATACAAATGCAAACTCTCAGCATGAGTGCACAAGTACAAAAGACATTTGATTGAAGGCAGTATCCACATCACCGGAAATGTGACACCATGGATGATGTGTAGAAAATGAGCGCAACTACGGGAGCATATTGATGGAAATATTTCTCCCCAGCGGAAAAAAATGGTTATCATTTTATGCTCCTGCAATATTACATCCACAGTCTAAAGCAATGGGGAAAAAAGTGGAGCGTGATGGTGTGTGTTTGCAAAAAAGAAACCAGCAACAAAGTAAATCATAGAGTCCCACTTTTTGTGTTATCAAAAAACTTGAATGCACCATCCCTTTCTGAAGCAACCTTACCATATAGGAAAATAAGAGCCCTGATGCTTATGATCCCTGAGGACAAAGTTCTCTTTTAGTTACTAAAGATCCTTTTGTTGATAGCAGCTGTGGCGAAGAGTAAACTTGAAAAACAGCAACAACCCCCAGGACTGGGATTTAATTTCTAACTTTGTTTAAGAAAAAAAATGTTATGAATGTGCTAAGGTAATGCAATTTCAGCCGCCATATTTCTGTAGTATAAAAATCTAATTTCCAGAGGTGGTTTTGTGCTCCTTTATTGCGTGGAGATCAATAAAGGTGCCAGTGCAGCTCCAGTCGTGCGAGGGGCAGCCGCTGTTTACTGGAACACGATGGGAACTATTCACAAATATTAGGTATGAACAGCATTTATGTCATGAATATAGAGCAGGCCTTGAGGCTGGGCGTTTAATAATAGGGGAAATAATGGGGGGAAGTAGGTATGAGGGACCTTGAAAAAGCAGTTTAGTGTTAGCTAGCCTGCAAAACATAATTTTGCCTCCCACCGCCTCCTCTGGGAAGGTGACCCTCCGACACAGAGCGAGGACACTATACGACTCAGATTATCATCTTTATATGCTCACTGTGTGTCCGATCATCATTCGGAAAATAAGCCTCCCTGTGTGGGGGGTTTCATTTTATTACACATCCTTTTAGAGCAGGAGCAAATGAAAGCATTACAGTGTTGAGATGACTAACTATCCTATGATCGCTTAACACATTTAAAAGCTGACTGCAGAGCCTTAGAAAAAAAATATATATTCATTTTTGCATACAAAAATAATATAAGTAACATTCCCTCATGAATAATGCAAAAGAGTAAAATGCACTTTTGTCCCATTTTCACGTAATTCAATTCCAGCATGCAAAGCCAACTTTGTCTTTATCACTGTCTCCTAAAAAAAAAAAAAAAACAATAATAAAGTTTACTGTTTTCTGGGTAAAACATAAAAACAAAAGCAGCATAAAACAGATTTCCGCTCTCATTTACATAATCCATTTGACACCTTCTGTTTTTTTCCGTCTCCCACCACCTGCAATGCTGATGAATCCATAAAACATCCCAGTGATATGGAGCATGTTTTAAATCAAGTAGTTGTTAACCAAATCAGTGCTTTTGCTTGTATTGCTGGTACTGGAGACAGCGGAGGTGATGGGGAAGTACTGAGCGTCTCCGTCCCCAGAGAGCCTGTGCCGATGATATGCTAATGCTCTCTTCACATGTCTGTCAACTGCTGCACGAGTGTACCTTTGCCGAGAAACTAATCTGAGTTTTATTGGCCTGCCAGAAGGAATTTATACATTACTATTAGATTACTGGGGTTGGCAGCTGTACAGTGCGTAGAACTAATGTACTCTGTCACAGATTGTGTGCATAATGAACTTGGGAGGAAAGTAGCCAAGGCAAGTCCAGAAAAGCATGCAGTTGTAATAACACCATCAAAGGCTCGGTTCTAGTCAACAAGCAGGGAAATAGCATCTGTCTTGATGGCTCAGTGCAGCAACGAGTCATCCTTTAAAGACAATATGCCCATACAGCATTTCAATCCGCAGTAAGTGCAATCCTGCCACGAATTCAGACAAATTGATCCGATCAACGGTAACTGAAAGGGATACAAGATACAAGGGAGTAATTTCCACTGGGGATGCAGGAGGGCACGGTCCACTTCAACACAACAGTTTCAGTTTGATTCATTCACCAACATATCTCCAAAAAGTCTGACAGTCTGGCTGCTGTGATACAGATGAGAGAAGCTCTGAGTTAATAAAACAGTTGATACACTCATGGGTCTCCTTCAATTATTATTGTATGCTCATAGCAATAGGCTTTATGAGCAGCAGCAAGTGTTATATTGATGTGCTACATAATTTTGATGTTGCCTCTCAGACTACATACAGGCTACTGTACCCTTTGATTGGTGGATATTGTTGGGCTGTATGCTGCCTGAAAATTAAATATTCAACATGTAAAAAAAGGAGAACTGACGCCTTCTCTGCATGTACAATTTGTCTCTTAAGAAACTAAGTCTATACCTAATAGTAATACTTTAAAGTTAAAGAAAACTATAGAATTTTGGGTTTTATTTTTTCATTTTATCATAGTGAAAACATAATCCTCACCAAAATAATTCCTGAGAGCAACAACCTTTTAAAGTGGTCCAAAAGAGCAACAAACACAAGTGATCAGATGATAATGCAGGTTGTGAACAAGCCAACAGATTAGCTACCACTTTATAAATAGATAAAGAATAAGAGGTGAAAATAAAAAATGATAGAGAAAACTCTAAGTGAGCACCTGATATGGCTCCAGTAGTCCCTCACTGCAGAGAAAAAGTGTGTGAGCATTAGGTCTGGCTATTATTTAAAAATTACACCACCAGTACACTTAAAGTGATACAAATACCAGTAGAGTACTTCATTTGATACCCACAATGTGAATGGAGTCGCGTGCAGAGTAGCCATACTTTTGAACATTTTGTTGGCTAATCGGCACGCTGAACTGCCAACTCCGTCAATATATCATGCTCAACTTCACAACACTACAGACTATGGGTTGTAGCTGCTGCTACAAAGTTGTGAGAGTCTGGCTGGCTGCACACACTCAGTGACAAACTGTAAGCATTACAACATTATTAACAGTTATCAGGCTAATGAGTTTAAAGACAGAGTTGAGCCATTCGGTGTCAGTGTGAGTTTGTGATGTTGGATGTTAAGCCCGTTTCCACCAAACACTTTTGGTATGGTACCTTTGGAACCAAAAGTAACCCTTCAGACATGGTAGCTCTGTTTTTCCACTGCAAACAGTACCCTTAAAAGTGGGCAGGGTCGTTGTCACTCACTGCTCCATCCAGCACCCGCTGTATTTCTGCATCACTGGTGACACAGATGGAAGTCTGCACCTCATTTATCTTCCACAGAACAACGCTGCACGCAAATTCAGAACAAAATAGAACAGGTAAGAGTGAGAGTCTTTCTTGATGGGATGTTTAAAAACAGTGGTTTTGTGCATTTAGTCCCTCTCAGGCAAGCACAGGAGTTTAGTGTGCTGGAGCCCATAGAAATGACGCTATGTGACACTTTTTTTCTGCAAGTGAGGATTAGAATTTGTGCAGTTCACATAATCTGGTCAAAGTTAATATATATTTTTAATTGCTTAAAGATCAACTTATTACTAAAAGTGTATGTCATCTAAGTTGCTACATTGAAATTTAAGGTGTGCTGATGGATTCACGTCATCAACTCATGAACTGAGTAACATGACAAGTGAGCATTCCACCTTAAAAGACGCTGGCAGTCGGCCCAGTGAATTAAATGATTTTTTTCTCAGTCAACAGCTGCTGCGATAGGCAGCAAAACATCATTTCATTTTATAGTTATAGTTTACTAATGTATATAAAACTCTCCACAGTATGAACAGTGGTTACATAAGAGTGACCATCTGCTACTGACCAATCAACAGACTGCAGTGTTCACAGCTCCACCTTTTAGTATCAGATCTGTGTGCTAGGTACCCCAACAGAAGGGTATCAAAAATGGGAATGGTTAGGAACAGTTCCATTGGTACCATCCAACTTTTTACAGTGGAAATGGAAAAAATGCGTATTGAACTGAACTGTACTGGACTGCTTGATGGAAACATGGCTTTAGCTGCTGCTGTGGTGTTAGCTCATGCTAACGAGGCACTTGTGCTAATCAGTTAAACTGACTGTTTGCCAAAGAGAGAGGCTCTGGAGGAGTCAGGCAGTTCCACCCCCCCCTCCCAGACCTCCAGCGCAAAATGGATAAACTGCAGGCATCTTTGACTGGAGATGTCTCAGTATTACTTGGTACTGTGTTATATTGGTTAATACCTTAAAGGTACTGAGTACCAGCCCTAACGGTAAGTAAGCAGAAAGACAGTAAACTATGATGGATGGTTACGATGGAGAGTTTGTGTGTTAATTTTACTATCCACCTTTGTTTCTCCCTACAAATTAATCTGACTAACAGGGCAACCTGTTGGATCATCTGACCTATAATGCTTGTTGTCTTGTAATCTCTAACTTTTAGCTCTATACCCAGTGGAGGCTATGTTTTCACAATGAAGTCGTCCTGGTATCACCGTTTACCAATGTATGACTGCAGTGCAAAGCAGGGGCGACAAACTAGCCAGTAGGATACACACATGCCCTAACATGCACGGGGAAAACAGTGAGAAAACAGTCTTATAGTTGTTTTGTAATGGCCAGACGCATTATAGAAGGATATTATCCTGCTGAGAGGCAGCAGATCAGAAAATGCTATTATAGGACATTTTGGTTGGCAATGTCAAAAAGCCTTTTTTGTTTTTTGCATAATGAAAACTGCTATATTGGTATACAGGAATGTATGGAATGCAAGTAACATACCACTGACTTTGAATTTTGGTTGAAGAAGCGCTGACTTCATTGTGTCCTCACTTACCCACACACTCACCTCTGAGACCAAACCTTGGCGATTGGATATAAGCCTGCAGAAAGCAGTTTCTACTTCTTTTTAAATCCCTCTGTGGCATCTGCAACTTTTCTCCCGTTCATGCTGACACATCCCTCAGGCAGCAGGTCTTATTATGTGGCCGCCCTAAAGACATCAATGATATAAACACACTTTCATAAGCATAACAACAGTTAGAGAGAGGGGGCAACAAAAACACACAGAATACACAGCCTCCTGTGAGGGCAATGGGGAAAAAAGGGGGTGTGGAGTATTATCATAGATAGAGAAGCGGGCCGACTGCCCAGAGATGTAGTCAGCATGTTGTATCAGCGAGACTGTTCAATGAATCACACGTTGTGCAGCCGCTTAGGTGATAAATACACAAGCATGAGGTCTAACATACAAGATAGGACTCATTGTTGGTAGGGCCCGGCCTGTATTTCATAGCCTGGGCAGCCCTGATGATGGATGGCCTGGTGCTTGGTAATATTTCTTCCACAATCTTGGTTCAGACATTATGTTGAAAGTGCAGGAAGCAGTCCACTGTGGAGGTAAAATAAAGGTGGGACGAGGAGGGCCCCTGTGAGTGCCGGGGGAACAGGCGGCACACTCGTCGTGTGAAGCAACCCCATGATTAGCTGGGAGAGAAATTAGATTATTCATGAATCACTTGGGTGGAATGCTAAAAGGGTTCTGCTTGGTTTCAGACTGAATAACAAAATCAATCAAGCCTTTTCAATCCGGCCCTTTCAAGCGATTGCACGATATTCCCTTCGACAGCCACCTGAAATTTCACTGAAAACCCAAATGACAGTTTTCTTTTCGTGCATGTGTGTGTTGGGGGTTAGTTTCTCACATGCCTGTCTCTATAATAATTTTGTTTTCATAACAGCAGTGACATGAATGTTTCTACAAACCTGGCAACAACTCAACCCCACCCAGCTTTAACGGGTCGATTTTTAACAGTGACACTTTGGCTTTTAGCTCTGTGGGCGTTTTCTCTGCTCTGACTGGACAGTTGTTTTCGGATGGAGCCTCTGTACTACACCAGACAACTGTCCATTTCATGTTTTTAGTTTGTTTTATGAGGGCAGAGCAGTTGTTTGTGGTACACATTGTTGACACTCTGCCCTACCCCTGCAACCTTTCTTGATATGACTTGCATTTTACACTGATACACATAAATGTAAGTAGCTGCCTCCTTAAAGGACCGCTTCATTCTTTAGTCCCGTCGGCGCACTGGTCATGTAATCACAGTCTTCCCAAATACATGGTTATACATGAATTGCTGGCTCATGATTACATAGGATATGCACAAATTTTGGCACAAACGTATCAGGGATGAGAATCACCAGAGGACCCACGATACGATATTATCACAATATTGCAATATGCTGAGTATTGCAATAAAATATATTGTCATATATTGCGATTTATTACCTTTTTTTTTCCAGCTGCATATTATTTCCCCAATGAAAACTTATGTTTCCTCATAACATGAAGTTTTCAGTCTCTTAATCTGACTTTAATAATTTTTATTACAGTAAAAGGTGATGCAAAGCAGACAGATGTTGAACACCTTCATAAAACCTGTCCAAAATGCTGCATACACCTGACAAACTGAGCTGTCGGTGGATTTAACGCCCTCTGTTAGGCCAGATTAAGCATGTGAGCCGAACACTTCACATGCAGGTATCCTGCCACGTAACTGAACGGCAACACCCATGTTAGAAGGGTTGTCTGTTACAACCACAATCCCCCATTCTTGTACTGCATTTTGCAGGAGGTCTACAATGTTTGCTTCTTTCCTTCCATGTTAAAAAATCCCAAATAAGTCTAGATGTTTGAATTAAATGCCAATGGCACATTTTTGATTCTTTCTCTGGTGCCTCCATCGTTGTTTTGATGAACTTCCTGCCAAATGCTGCTGACTGAGACCTCTGCTGACCTCACCAGGAAAAAATAAACATCTGCACCACCTACTGGACTGAAAAAGCATTTGAATTTTGTTATTCTAGTACTGAAAGTTGTGTTAAAATGTATATTTTCTAAAATTAACAATGTATACAGATAATATCAATATAAGATCGATACTTGGCGTCCATGTATTGATACAATATTGCCTCACAAAATATCGCAATACTATGCGGTATTGATTTTTCTCCCACCCGTAAGATATATGAGCAGTGAATGAGAACAACCTGACAGGGCTGACGCAGAGACTATCACTGATCTCTCACAGAAAGGGGTTCAGATCCATCGGGCTGGGGCTTCTCTGTGTGGAGTTTGCATGTTCTCTTTCTGTCTGTTTGGGTTTTATCTAGATGCTACTGTTTCCTCCCCCAGCCTAAAGACATTCAGGTTTAATGGGACAGCTATAGTTTAGGCAACACTCTTTCATACCTTAAACACATCCTTAACATCGTGAAATGGTCGCTGTTACGCTTCAAAATTTAGTGTTTAGGTTTGGGCAAATCATCATGATTTGGCATTAAATAAAGTACTTTTAGTACTAACCTTATGTCACGTATGTCATGTGACAAAAATCACATAAGTCACTAGTGTAGTATAGTACACATACCAGTATACTATGTTACGTTGTCATTAAGAGAAGATTTTACCTCCAGCCACAAACACCTGTCTACTAGGTAAAAGTCCTGTGCTTGTTTGACCTACCCACCCTATAGGGACTTCCTCCATCTTTCATACGTCGCACAGACTTTGTTGCTTTTTATACTACATCACCTCATTCCTCCTGTGCACCTGTAATAATCACTACGACCACTAGAAGGTGCCACCTTACAAAAACCCAATAAGTATGGGTCATACAAAGCTGCTTTTACAGTCGATATGTACGGCTGTATTTTCAGCGAGAGTGGAATGGGTTTAGGAGGTAAAGCAGGTTTTGAAGCCCAGCTTCGTCAGTCCATGTATCAGTGCCCTTGGGCAAGACACTGAACCACAAGTTGCTCTCGCTGATCATTTTAATGTTGAAATAAACAACTGGAAAACATATCAACTAGGGATAAGCGAATACACTTTTTTCTGTATCTGTATCTGTTTAACTAACTAAATTATCTGTGGCGGTATTTGTGTCTGTACTTGGAGTGGGCAGAATATGAACCAGGAGTGGGTGTGGCTTAAATTGGGAAAGGGTGGGACCAAACCAGAAGTTGTAATTTTAAACCTGTTATTGATATGATTTGATCAAAATTTTCTATATTTATTATTTATTAGGAAACTATTTGCAGAACATTCTCAGAATTGAGCTTCAGATCATTTTAATCACAAGAGCAAGAGACTGAACACGGTTACCCCAATGAGGATTTTCCTTCATCAGGATATTGACATGTTTTACTCGGATGATACTTGTACTTGGTAAAAGTAAATTATCGGTACCAGATGTTTACCAGTTTCCTCTGAGGACTTGGCTCAACCCTAAAATCAGCAGTAGTGATGTTATACTGTGCATGCTGCCTTTACTCCAAATCAAGGAGCTCCAGCCTGCCTTTTCTATGACAAATTGTCCCACATCACATCAAACACCTGAACCCTTTTCACACTGATGTTCTTAAAGATGAATCAAACAAGTGATGCTCTTTAGTGAGAGTTAAGTACAAAAGGGAATATGTGATTACATTTCCACACATTGCTCAATGACATAAATCATTGTGTGTGTGTGTGTGTGTTTGTTTGTGTGTTTGTAAGGTAATCCACTTCATTTTTTTGGGTGAGGTAAATAGACAACACTTTCAGGCAACAAATCGAGCCACAAGGTACAAAATGTATTCATGTGTACACTTGTTGTTTCCTGGCAACACGTTCCCAAGAGAAAACAACTCCTTGAACAGTGTTGCCCTTCATAACCGCACAACATTTGCCTTGTATATCACTGCCTTTAGTTGAAGAACTCTGAAGGCAATGTGATAGATGCTAAAGGGGAGCAAAATAAATCATGGAGGATAAAAGCAGCAACAGAACCTGAGGTAGGGTCTTGACACCTTGTCCAATTATCATCCTTTTTTAAACAACAGCTGACAGCTCCGATATAATCAGTTGACAAGCCTACACTGCCACACAAAAGCAGACATGGCGTCTACACACCCACACAAAGAAAATGACACGTTTGCACAGGCAGACTCCATCACCTGTGATTGCACCCAAAACGAAACGTTGGACACGTTCACTGGTACTCTCCGTCAGTGTCACTAAAGCCATCTCGCCTCTCATTCTGACGTCAAGCCGAACGAGCAAGACTGGAGGACTCAGAAGCAGACATTACTCCTGGCACACCTTGTATTTTGCCTCTGCCCATTTATTCGACATGGTTCTCTCTTATTGTGTTTCTCTCTGGCTGTCTGTCCCCTCTCTCAAACTGCATCCAGAAAATAAATCAAAACCCCCTGAAGGGCTCTTCCATGAAAAAAAATAAAGTCAAGGTGGCAATTCAAGAAGTGATACTTTTAAGCTTAGAGCGGTTTTGTTTCCTATGAGCTCTGGGGTCCTGCAAATATGGCTTTTTTAAAAGCCAATTTGATACATAATGTACTCTGACAGGTGCCTATTATTTATCTCCAGTATTGCTAAATATTTCTAAAATTAACATTGAAATTTGAAAATTCTTTTAAGTCTCCAAATTCTGATTATCATGTGCCACTCAAACAAATTTAAACTCAGTATAATGATGTTATTTGGGAGTTAACTGCATTGAGATAATGTTATTATCTGTTAAATGAAAGATGAATTCATTTACTAAATCATTATAAATGTGCACGGAAAAGTTTCCCATTTTAAATTTTTGTGTTTTTCATATGATCAGGGAATCAGATGTGAGATGGATAAGACCAATGAATTGACATAAAAACACAGAAACCAGCACATTGAGCTACATCCTCTTCATTATATGATTATATGAGCCAGTAAGAAATTCTGAACAAAGCGGCTGAACATCTTTGCTGGATAACCCAGAAATTAATTTGATGAAAAATTCTCTGATAATAGAACTGTTATACAGAAAGTGAAAAGTGACTTACTGTATTGAGGGGATCCTTAAGTATGTTTGCATGAATATTCATGAAAGGTATGATGGCATACATCAAAGTCTGAATGTAGGTCTACTGTTACTGCAAATGTGAAAATTTTTCAAGCGACGGAGCTGTGGTGAATCTGATAATTAATCTGCTAGGGCTGAAAACTACGTGTTTTAAATTTTTTTTAAATCTGGGGGTGTAAAGTAAGGAAGCAGTGAGCAAACTAGACTTGACTTTGTAAGAGGCCTACTGTGCCTAACACTCAAACTAACCACATACACACACCAAGAGTAATTACATTCATTAGAAAGTGGTGGCACTGACTGAAAGTGTAGGGTACTTAGTTGGACAGAAATCTATCGTGCAAATACTTTGTATCAACGAGTACTGGCCCAATTTAAACAGTGGATATTGACATTCAATACTGGTAAATTTTACATTTGGGCTAAATGTTTAGGTCCAGGTTATTAATTAGAAAAGTATGTCACTGCTGAAAAGATGGTCTTTTTATAAAACTGGGCTGCCTATGCAGTAGAACGACGCAAATGCTTTTGAAATTGTTGCTACGTGACCAAAAAAGGGCTGTGACATTCGCTTTTGCTCAAGAGGTAGAAAACCTACAACTACCAGAGTGGACTGCGCCGCACTGGACCAGTAAACACTACCACTGATAGGTGACTTAAATTGAGCTTGTCTGTTTTGAACAAGCCCCCAGGAACAGTGCTGGGCTTTAAAGAAAATTTTACATTTTTTTTTTTAACATCACAACCCCTGCCAAATGACTTGTTGAACTATCAGCAGTTGATCCATTCAGTTTGATAACATTTCAAAAGGCTAGAAGAGCCGCATGATTTAATCATTTTATCCCCATTCAAGTCAGCAGAGCACTAAACTGGAGCTGCTCAGCTGCTCTAAGTCTCTATGGCGCATTCTCTATGGACTACAAAGCAGAAGATCAGGATAATTTCATAAGGCGTAAATCCAGTTTCTTTGGCTTCTTGCACAACTGAGCAACATTCACAGGAATGAATGGGGATGAGCTTTAAACTCGTATCCAGCTGTCTTTATACATCTACTGTATGGTTTTGAAACGGGAAACAACATGGCTTCTGTCCAGACCCCATAGGAATGCTGCTCTTGCTTCCAAGTTTTTCCACTTGCGATATTGCAGTGAAAAAAATCTGTCACCCAAAAAGCTTTTTCCCAATAGGCCACCATTGTAAAAGAGATGTCTATAGAACTGTTAACAGGACACCTCTAACTGCAAACAAGGTAAATTATGACTTTTTCTATTCCATGGAGGTTTTATATTTGCTAGACTTTCATCAAGCCAATAAAAGAAATTTAAAAATTGGTGACGCCATAACAATTAAGAGTCTATGAGCCAAGGGGGAATTCACAAGCAGAGCCAGTGGGAGAGACAATCAGAAAAATCTGATTTAAGATTAAGTAATTATGCCTTTGACATTTGTTATTACTACTACATTATAGGAGGGAAGTTACAACTATTCTTTTTAGTGAAATCAAATTTATGATTTCATGTAATGAAGAAATTGAATTAAATAATTTCTAGTAAATTCCATTAATGTCTTTTAGAATTTACAGACCATAAACAGTTTTCTTATTGCTGATATAACTGTATTTTTGTGTAAGCCACATTTTAAAGGTTAAATACAAAAAAAGACCTACAGCGAGTATGATTCTTCACTTGGAGTGAAGATGACAAAAATACAGCATCGCTGCAACCGTGCACAGTATTTGCTGAGATAATCTTCTGTACTCTGTGTGTGTGTGTGTGTGTGTGTATGAAGTGACTTGAAGCCATGTTTGACTTAAGCAGAGCAGCCACTGATACATGAAGCCCCAGGGAGCCATCGTCACCAGAGATGTTTCTGACTTTCTCTTCACCTACTACAGTACGTGCTCACTCAGTCTGAGAACTTTTACCCTGATGTGTTATTTCATTTTAAAGTTAAAAGGCATCACTGCAGTGTTTAGAGCCCAACTAGACATCAGGTCTACACAAGCTCTCTGAGCAAAATTCCATATTGCAAAACAGAGATTTAATGTTGCATTAAAGTAAAAAACTGAAAAAGATATTGTGGGGCAGAAAACATTCCCTTTTAATCAGCCAGTATCATAAGTATACACACCATCCCTGATAAGTTAAAGGACTATCTTTTTAAGTATATTTTTGTATCTGACTGCCATTATTTGAACAGCTTATAACTTCCTTCCTCTTATGCAACCTATTAATTTTTCCTAAGAAGTTTAAGCCATAAAGCCCCACTCAGTGCTGCTGTGTTGTGGAGCAACTTATGAACACCTATGAATAAGCTCTTTGTAAGTGTAAGGAGAGAGTCCCGCTGTTCCCCCACAGTACACTATGAAGCCGCCATGCTATTTTACAGATGTACCCTCTCCCTCAGTGCAGCTGCTCAGGCTTTAAAGAAGCAATTAAAACAAGACATTCTCCTGGAACTTCACTGGGCTGCTCTCCTCATATGTTGCCGCAGATAAGCTGCTCAAACGGCAAGCCTATTTTTCTACCTCTCAAGGCGCGGGGTGGATCAGAAGAAGGGGAAGGAGGGGGAAATAACACCCTCTTTCTGTAAAGCTTGCTATCAACTATGGCAACCAAGTCGGGGGAAAATCAGAGGCAACAAATGATCATAATTTGCTAATCAGGTGTTGATCTTTGGCTCTGGGTCAAAGTAATGAACTTTTTAATAAATGAAAGCATTAAATGTGCTTTGTTCTCTGGTGCACAGGAAGTGATGCGTTTTAAATTTCTGGTTTATTTATAACAAATCAAAGAATTGGTCACTTGAAATTTCCCGAAATGGCTGGAGGGGTTCTATATTCACCTCTCATGGACAACTGGGTGTTTGTGTAGATACATGGACAATGATCCACATCATAAATAAGTTGAAATATGACACACTGCAATTCAAACCAGATTTTATTTAGCGACAACTTACCTTATATTGTTTCAGTTCTACAAAGTACCAAAAGGTGATATTACTTTATGTTGTGGGCATCTGATAATAGGCTAATTTGTGTGCACAAGATAATTAAAGTCTTCCCACAAGATGATTGATGTGTGCACACAAATGAAAAAAAATGTCACCTTTCAGTTCTGATTCGATATGACAGGTTTTTCTGGCCAGTTGTCTAGAAAAGTGAAACCAGAACTTTTGTTTTTTTGTTCCAAAAATGAGAAAATCTCATTCAAAATCCCATTGACATTTGTAATAAGGAAATATCTCAAAATCTCACAGTTTTAAGACAGCAGAAATTACAGAAATAAAGCAGATTTACTGTAAAACTTAAATGCTGGTCCCATTTACTAGCCTGGTGTGGCTAAACATTTTTAAGATAAGATAAGATAAGATAAGATATTCCTTTATTAGTCCCACAGTGGGGAAATTATTTTGACAAATAAGCAGTTCATTTTTTAAAATAAAAGTTCTTTCGATGTATAAAACCAGGTTGTTGTCTACCTCAAATTATGCGTCCATCCCTGGATTACCCTGTAACTATTCATATTCCTTTAGTCTGTAAGTGTCCTCAGATCAAAAGAATCAGGGTTTTTCATAAAAATTAATCCAAGTTGTGAGTATTGTCTTTAAAGGATAAAGTGGTGTTGTGTCGGTGTGTTGGGTGCCGTAACTCACTCTCTCTCTGATGCACTTACTTTCAGAGCTAGATCAAATGAATGCTTCATACTTGATACATTATCGAAAGCCTAATTTTCTAAACAAGTCATATTCATACTGATTTAAATAAACAATTTGATTGTATTTCCCGATCTTTGCTGAACAGCAGTTTTCAAGATTTCAATGGTCACTTACTCGCAGAAAACAAACAAACAAACAAACAAAAACCAAATGTGAAATTCTCTATTAGGAGCTGTGCCTTGACAAAATAAAGCAAAACCTGTATGACTTGACAATGTGGGAATTCAATTTGAAAGGACAGACACAGGAAGTGGACACGCTCAGCAGTCAGACAGGAGTCATGTTAATTAACAGGGCTGGTGCCTGTGGTTATTACACAGGCTAGTTAGTAACATGTCGGACAGGAAATCCAAAGTGTGGGATCATTTTGAGAAGGTGAAGGACAAACCCAAGGTGATATGTAAACTCTGCAGGCAAACACTCGCCTATCATTCATCGACTACAAACACGACAAATCATCTGAAACATGTAAGTAGCTACATGCCCATTAGTCAGTTAGCACAATCATTACTGCTTTGCCGACAGCGTCATTAACAGGCGGCTCGCTCAGTGTGTGCCCTACCCAAAATACATGATTTAATAATTAAATTAATAACATAAACATGGGGGCGACTAGTCAACTAATGGCCCTAAGTGACAACTATTGGTTAACTAGGAAAATTCTTTGTTGGTGAAATACTGAATGAGAGCTTACATTAAGTTACAGAACTGAGTTAACAAAGCTAGCCTGCATGCAAGTCATTCCTCTTAAATTTTAGATGCCAAAAAAATATTTCAGCCATGTCTCATAGAAATTTGTGAAATGGACACAAAGTCTTGACAATGTATTATTAAAAAAATATGTGCTGGTAAGACGATAACAATGCCAGTACAAAATCAATGAGGATCTTTTGTCATGGTGGTTATATAAATTCAGTATAAAGAGCGAGAAGGTCCATCTAGGGCGGGCAGGAGTGATGGCAGATGTGTCAGTCAAACATGGACTTTCAACCAGGAGACTGCTGTTTTTGTCTTGTAAACCAAAAGTCACAGTAGTAATGTGACTTCATGGACTTAATGTAGCAATGCAAAGTATATAATATCACTGATGACCCGTATGTAGTTATTTTAAGTAAAACTATGATCTTTTACTTAATGTAACAAAGTTTTGTTCTCTAAACCTTATCAAGGGTTTTTCCTTCTCTAAGCCTGACCAAAGTGTGACCATTTCACAACAGAACTGTAACCACTTCTTACAAACTTTACATTGCCATTGTGTTCGTGTTGACAGCAAGTAATTTTAACACATTTTGTGTTAAATATTATGTGGTACTTTTGCATGTGTCACACACTGCAAATACAATGCTGAGATTGCAAGCAGCGTTGGAAAAGATATAGTCTACACACACAGCTTACACACAGTGAGTACACACCCACACATCCAAACACACACTAAAGGGAGAGAAAGGAAGTCATTTTAAAGGTTGACTTAACAAATTTCAAACATAATTTGGATCTGTGTTTTGTTTTTGTTTTTAAATCAATGTAGTTACCAGTCTGACATTTTATCAGTTTTCTGATACACATTGGATATCTTTACACCCGTTACTGTCTCATACAGGTGACTTAAATGTTGACTTTGGCACGAACCTGACAACTTCTCTGTTTTCCAAATATAAAAAGCACCATGCTGCAGTGTCCTGTAGAGGCCATTACCATGGGTAGCCCAGCTGGCGGAGGCAGCTGAGAAATGGCTCTGGGACCTGCCCATCTATCACAATCTGCCCCCCTTTTTCATGGAGAATCCATCACCTGAGATTTGGCCCGAAGTCACTCCCTCACCCAGGTAATTTTCAGCCAGGGAGGGAAGCTGAGCCGGGTCAGGACGTGAGGTTTTACTCATAAAAGTGACCTTAAAGGTAAAGTGAGAGGTGGCTGGATGGACAGATTTACCTCCTCTGGTGCCTTTTACTGTGATGATAGTATGAACTTCGATGTGAGCTGTATATAAAGGTGTGTTGGTCAAGCGTAAATACAATGCTCCTGGTGGTTAAAAGAGTGGCTTCGTTTTTTTTTATCATTGACATATTAAACCCTAATATTGATCTGTCCCTCTCTGTGACTCGCTTTTCTTTCACTCTCCCCAGCTTCAACCTGGGTTTAAGATATATAAACCCCTGACCTCACTATCTGCTCCATCGGGACAGATCAAAGATTGCCAATCTTGTTCAAAGAGTGTTCTCCCACAGGCACTGTAGTGAGACAACAGAGACCCATACACATAAGTTGTCCGTGTCACTAAGCGTTCCGCAAACAATTCAAACAACATGTTTTTGTGATCACTATTACTAGTCTCCATCTGTACTTTCAAATCAAGGAAACACACGGAGCAAATTGAAAAAGAGACAAATGGCTGGGACCTTTGGGAAGCTACATTTATCAACAGACACAATCTGATTTAAGTATCCTGAGTGCCATTCAGATTGAGCACCTAGGTCGTATAAACCCTTAAGGGTTCAGTATGGTTGAAATGAACTAGGTTGTAGGATGTGTTGTTCGATGACAACACACCGTCAAACCTCCTACTGGCTGCATCTCTCTACCTCGGGGTAAGAGTTCAGTCTTTTTCATGTTATTGGAGTCCGATCCAGAGCTGTTGTGGAGGGTAAATGCATTTTAATACCATTTACCCACCTCTCAAATCCTGGAATAGCGTTAATGCTATTGCTACACATTCTTCACATCAGTTTACTCTTGCTGGTGTGCTCAAACTGGACTCCCTCTCTCAGTCAATTCTAGCATAACTTGTTTTGCATTGGGGTGGAACATTGTATCCTGTGATAAGAGAGTGACCATCAAGCCACTTGTGCTATGCCAGAGAAAACAAACCAACCCTGAAACTATCAGGTATAATCACTGACCCGCTTTCAAGGAGGATATGAATGAATTGGAGCTCAGAGAATGAACATTACCTGAAACTTGCCGCATCCAATAATATTCTGTCAAATGAAATACGGGGGGAGCTGTGAGCACTGTGAAACATGCTAAGGCCTTTGGAAAGGGACATGGACATTAGGGTTATCATGTGGGAATTGCCCTGGTGTATGAAATATGCTATACAAATAAAGTTGCCTTGCCTTGCCTGTATTATTAAGGCTGCAGTAAAGACCCTTCGTTTTGCCACCTTTGTTTTTTTTATACAGAACCAAATGATGGTGGTATTATGCTGCCCCAGTGTTGCCATTTAGATGACATGCCAATGTTCCAGAAGCCAAAGAAGCATGATGTGTACGTAGCAATGTTAGCCTCTAAAGTGACATCCAACATACACGTTGGGCAGTCCTTTCTATACAATAACACTAGCATAGCATAGCAATAACAACAATTTACCACACCCTTTAAGCCTGTTATACACTGTGACTTTGGGCTGTTCCAGACGAAAGATGACCAACGTGAAAGAAACATGCAACACATCTTTGGTCGTTCCTCTGAAAAGGTGGTCCTAGATCGCACAGTGAGAGAGGTTTAAGAATAGCTGTTGTCACGGTCTTGTGATCAAAGACATCCATCCATTTTCATCTGCTTATCTGGGGCCGGTTCGCGGAGGCAGCAGGCCAAGCAAAGCACCCCATCCTTCTCCACAACAATGCTTTCCAGCTCCTCTTGGGGGACCCAAAGGTATTCCCAGGCCAGATGAGATATGTAATCCCTCCAGCATGCTCTGGGTATACCCTGGAGCCTCCTACCAGTGGAATGAGCCCAGAACACCTCTAACGGGAGGCGCCCAGGGGGCATCCAAATTAGATGCCTGAACCATCTCAACGGACCCCTTTTGACGCAAAGGAGCCACGGCTCTACTCCGAGCTCCATCCGGATGTCTGTGCTCCTCACCTTATCTGTAAGGCTGAGCACAGCCATCCCAGAGGAAATTCATTACGGCCCCTTGTATCCTCTGAGAATCGCCACCTTATCATGGTGGAGAGGTTTTTGTGTCCCTGTGACCCTGAGAGCTGTGCTGTCTGTGGCAAACAGCCCCTGGAAGGGTCTCCCAAGGCAAAGTGGTCCCAGGAGAGGGGCCAGACTACGAGCGTTTCAAGAAGACCTTGATGACACAGCATATTCAGACATTAAGTACTTCACTCAATATGGGGACACCGGGACCCCACTGCTGTTACAACCTATGTCTACTAACCAACCAATCGAAATGTAGCTTGCAATGATGCCCTGGCGCTAAACCCAAACAAACGGACAGACAGCAGCTCGCTGTGGTTGCAAAACATGCAAAAACAAATGTGTGGGATTCCAGCAAAGAGGAAAACCTGTTGTAGCAGCAGAAACCCTGCTTGTATGACGTGTCCTCTATCTCTTACCATGATCGCATACAGGAGGACGAACCATGGAGGGAAATAGCAGCAGAATTGCACCTGCCAGGTGAGCAACCTAGCAACTAGCAAACACAATCATAATTTATAATGTGACCCTCTATGTTGTGCTTCAAAGTTGGAGAAATAATAACCTGTGCAGAATCCTTGTACACTTAATATGGGAAGCTGTTGAATTGTACCTCGTAGCCCATGTTTAAATAGGCGCTGTCATTGTACAGTCTGCATACATAAAACTTTATGTTGTACACTAGTTTATTAGATCTATGTCGCACGGTGTAGCTTGCACTGGACATAGAAGATTGCTAAAATCTCACAGTCTGTAGGAGACTTTAGGCTACACGGCAGTTGATCTCGTCCTCTGCTCAGAGGCTAAGGAGCTCCTGGACCTCATCATCTTCCCAGTTCTTCTTTTTTGAGTTGGCTGCTAACTGCTGAAAGCTACTTTTTAAATGTCCTGGCACACATAAAACATTGCCAGGACCCCTCCGGCTGGCTGTCTCTTCAACAAAGATGCTGATTTGTTGCTGTTACGACCTTCGCTGGCAGCTTAGAGGCAAGACAACTCTGTCTACCCCTTCCATTTTTGTACCTTTCATACAGAACGGCAAGGTGGCACAATGACATGACATCCCTACATTAAACAGGCAGTGTAAAAGGGGCTACTGAATCAGGCCCATAACATCTACAGGGTGCTACACTTAAGAACCACTCAGCTATTAACACTAATTACATTTTCACTGAACTACAATAACGGAGCGATAAGGGGAACTCAGCCAACGTGTAGAGGGTCAACAAGCTCCTTAACTTTTCACAGTCACTGGATGTCAGCAGCCACTCTGATCGCCATGCTTCCTTGATTCCATACCGATGTAATTTTGTTCCACAACCAATAGCTTTGCCTGTGAGTGCAAAATCAATAAGAAGCTGATTACAGCCATTCAATGCTTCCCAGTGTGTAACAATCTTAATTTGAAAGGCTACAGGAATAAGCATCTCCAAAATAATGATTGGAGGAAGCTTGCATGCATTGTTGGGGCTGATGGTGAGCTTAAAAGCAAATGTATTGATTTTTCAATGTTACTTTTCCATTACAGATATCTAATTAGCACTTCCAAAACACAATACTTTGTCTTTTTTGTCCTGCCAAAACTTTTTTGTTGCTGCAGACCATTATGGAATCAGAGTCCCTAACGCTGCCTTCAGTCTGTCAGAAAGGAGCGACCTATCAACCAAGTCGCTTGCGGTGTGAGCATAAAGTTTACTTGGCTTGTAACAGTATGCGCCCAAAATTTCCAACCTCAACCTCTATCACAGCTTCAGCCTTCAACCTTTTGCCTCAAGGCGGAGAGATCAATGCACAGAAAATGAAAAGCACAAACTTGGGTCACAACATAAAATGAATGGCCTCTCTTTCCACTTTCTGTGGTATTTTTACACCATCTGTAAACCTAAAGAGGCATCAGTGAGATTTTTACTCCCCGCCCCCAGCACAAAATGAATCTGCAGGGACCCATACATTACTTAATGCCCCTTAAAATAACCACCAGCAGCAATGATGTTGCAGCAACAGGGTGCACATATAGCAACATCAATAGGTGATTGTAGGTGATGGATAACATTGGCCAAACATTCACCTGCAGCCAAGTTTTCCATGCTAACAAACAGGGAATTGAGGTGGCTGTGGTCAGCATCCGCCAACATTTCTCACAAAAAATTAAGTGACTTCCTGTGGCTCATTCGTCAAGAACTATGATCGCACAGGTAGAGACAGGGTTAACCATTAGGAGAGGAGCACATATTATACATTTACCAGCACAGAACAACAGGAGAAACACTAAATTTGGAAATCATTTCCCCTTCTAAATTTTGGATGTATTCACAGCCGTGTTCATTATGAGTTTGTTTACCATATTAAGGCTTACAGATGGAAACTGATCCCTTTGGAGATTTCCTAATGCCTCATAACTGACAATGATAAAACAATTTACTGCCTAAAAATGCCATCAAACACATGTTTAGCCGCCGTATACTGTCAGGCTAAAGTCAAAAAGTCAGACGATATATTCCACAGCATGAAAAAAAATCTATCTAATAAATCACTGTGTAAACATGAGGGGCTTGAAATACTCCCAGTCTCCATATTGTTGAAGAAGAAATCACCAGTAGTACACCTCTCAATGTCTGCATCATCATCTTTGTGGATCCCACATCAGGGATTAGGCTCAGCATTTATTAGATGGATTTCTAACCATGCCTGCAGGCAAATACAATGGAACAAACAATCATAAACCAAGCCTACTGGATACATATCAAACCAGCACATGACAAATAAGCCTGTCAGAGCCTTTCATAATCTCTGTGGCTCAAAAGATACAGTTCCCTTTGACAGTTCTTATTGTGAGATAATGAATTACATGTCAACATTATACACAACAGGATTCAGATGGAGTGGCGTGTCTGGAGGGTGGCTTCGTCCGCAAGGCCATGTTTGTCTTATTATGCAACACATTCAGTGATGGCCTCGGCATTTCAATTTTATATGGTTTGAAACATGTGACGACAACATATGATTATCCAAACTACTGGTTTATAATAGCATATTAATAATAACTGCCCTCATTTTAGTGGAAGGTACAATTTGGCAAAGATTAACAGTAAAGGTAGATGGCAGTGCCTTTTGACATTAAAATACTTTCACTTTTTGACATCCCCTGCGATGAAATGTACAACCTGATGTTATGTAGTGCCTTTGCACGAGTCAAAAACATGATCTGGACAATTACTGGACATTGCTATTGTAACTACTTAATAATAGAGGCAAAATAATTTTATTTAATATATTCATTCCATTCTTTGTAAAGAGTTCAACATCTCCATTGTAACATCTTGTCAGGTATGTTTTTTCTTTAAAAGTATTAAAGTAACTAACACCAAGAATTATAACGAGGTGCTAATCACTGGCAGTAGACTTGATTACAGAAAACACATGTCATACACTGTGGCTCCGTCTACATTTCTTTTATTTTGATAATGACGGGCTGGAGACTATCCCAGCTGGCACTGGGCGAGAGGCAGGGTACACCCTGGACAGGTAGCCAGACTATCACAGGGTTGACACATAGACATACAACACACGTAACACACATCTGCATGTCTTTGGACAGTGGGAGGAAGCCGGAGTACCCAGACAAAACCCATGCTGACACAGGGAGAACATGCAAATTCCGCACAGAAGGGCTCCCGCACCTGGGATCAAACCAGTAACCCTCTTGCTGTGAGGCAACAGTGCTAACCACCACACCACCGTGCCACCCCGCAAATGACAACATCCACGACATATTCTACCACATCTAGGTTTACCAAACATTGTTTAGATCATTATATTTTAAAATGTTAAAATAGAACAGTATTAGGAGTTTTACCATCCTACCTTTTCATCTGTTTATTTTCCTGTGCTTTTCAGATGGTGTCGTCCATGTGCCATCTACCCTCTGCCTGATTCCATGTAAACCTTATAAAGTTCATAATGCTAGCGTATTAGCAAACATGTGCCTATTTCCACATCCAGCATAGCCATCGGGAGAAGTTTGCCTTCAGGGTTTCTGCCAGTAATCCTTTTCATGGTAAGTTTTCGGAAAAAAAAGTCATGGTTTGGGTTAAAATGAATAGACTCAAACAGCCTTGAAGGCAAACTTCCCTCATGTGCTCCAGCAGGCGTGGAGAAACATAAGCATTCTTTCTGAGTTGTGTTTGTGTTTACTTGACGAAGGTAAGTCAAATTCTCGAAGTCAACTTCCTGCCTGTTGTTGCTGTGTGACTATAGCATGGAGGAAAGATCACCTCCAGTATTATCTGTAGCTGTGCAGAGAATTGCTCAGAAAAGTGGAAAATTAAGATCATTATTTGATGACATCAACACTCCAACATGCCAAAGAGCTGCTGAGTGACTGTCTGTACGACCAACAAGACTGGACAAATCCAAGTCTCATGTTTTATGTCATACAAGTTTACTGATCACAAAGGAAAATATGACTGGCGGTTAAGGGGGCTCACATAAACCCAAACAGACCTTGGTTCCCTGAGTCAAATCACACTTACGCCTGTTCCCATTTTAACTGATGAGGATAATAAAGAGATCTCAAACAAAGTTTCACAATAATGGTAGGTTATAACCGTGATATGCCGAGCCCACACGTTTGGACTTGCATTTTGGTCCAGGCTTGGCCACTTCAAAGTACTTTACTCATACTTGTACTTCAATCAATGTTTTAAGCTAGTGGGAACAGTGATGGTAATAACAATGTAAGACAATCTATAAAAATTCAAGGCCCACCAGGTTGAGTTTCTTCTCATATCTTGCCTTAGATCACAAGAGAGGACTTATAATAATCGCATGCCATGTAAGCCTCTATATTTTTCAATCAAAATGTAGCCTAACTCAAATTGGGAAGTAAACAAGAAGGGATGAAAGCTCACTCAAGAGGATGCAGTGTATACAGACCACAGGATACGCACCCTTTATCTCTCAAACGGCAGCAATCTCATGATGTCAAGTTGATTTTGGTAATATTCACTCTGCTCACAGCTCTGTTTTGTCTTCACCAATCCCTGAAGGACATACCTGGGATCGGCTGCATAAAACACCTTAAGTTAAGATTTTTCTTAAAGTCCTATTGAAGGTGTCTTCATAGTAAAATCAGTTGTGCAAAACACTCTTAAGTCTCCTCCTGAACATTTCCTTCAAATGTTCACGGAGATATTGATGGTTTTCACCTTGTCTTGCTCTGATGCTGAAGGGATCCCTAGTCCATTGTACAAAAGACCTTAACAACCAAAGCAAGGTTAAAAAAAAAAACTTAACGTACCTCTGACTCTATCTTAACTGCAACATGATCAAGGTTATGATGATAAATGAATAAAAACACTAACACAACAAGAAGAGTGTTCTGCGAACAGGAGAACCCAGTGGATGCGCTCTTGATTTTACACTATAGATTTGACTGAATTCATTTTTACTGCACTTTCTTCCTATAATCGTTTTCTGTTTTGTGTATATGGGGATTAACTTTACTTTGCAGTATGTGCTTTCTATGATTGTATTCCTCCAGAAGTATAATCTTTTCCTCATCGTCTTTTCTATTGCCTTCTATCTATGAGCCAACTTGAGACGTAAACAGGCATCACAAGCGAGGGTCCAAGCAAACAAAGAGTCTCCATGGAATCTTGTACCACTGTGAAATCTCTTTCAACGCAGTAAATGAATTGTTCCTTAACAAAGGAAACCTTTTAAGGGATTCTGTGCAACTGTGTAATTCCCTTAGCAAAAGAGGAATTAAGCCTTTAGTGTCATACTTAAGGAGAACACTTAAAGTGTTTTGTGCAACTTTAGCTGCTAAATGCTCTTCTATGATCACCAGCTAGTCACTAACTTTCTGTCCTGTCTGCTGTGTGATGCTGGACAGGTATTGTACAGAGGATCTACCACAGCTTACTTTCTATGAAAACAAAACAAAACAAACAAAAAAAACCACAGGAAACACAGCGGCCAGTTGCTAAAGACACCCACATTTGGGGACTGAAGAACAGCTTGAAAAAGAATCACAGGTTGCTTAAAAAAACAGCTATGCTTGGTATGGCCTCAAATATTGGTATGCGGTGATATCAATGACATGCCATCCACCATCCTCTCCATCTTTGTCAAGGCCAGCACATCTACTATGTCACTTTAGAAATGTTAATAAAATAAGTATAAAACTGTAAAATGTAACATATTTATGCTTTGCAAAAACACACAATACTAATATTTTCTTCTGCTAACTGGGCTACTTAATTGCATCGTGCAGATACAACATTTATTTCAGAGAGTGTGTTCAACCAACACACTTAACAGGAATGCAAGGTAGTTAAAATATGTAAGTAAATGGAAAATTAGATAAGTGAAATGTCTTAAGACCACTGCATATGTGAACAAAGTTGCATGATGCCTTTTGTGGCCCCAGAGGGACCTCAAAAGGCTTCAGATGATGTCACTGGGAGCACCAGGTTTTGACAGTAAGGTGGAGTAAAAAGAGAGGATATTTTTTGATCTTCCCAGAGATTTTTCACCACCACTGTCCACAGTTTGTTTGTTTGTTTGTTTTTTGTTTGTTTGTTTTTGGTGTGTATACTGATATCTTTGTGATACACTGTTTTTTAATTTTATTTTCCTATTTTCCTTGTTATCCAATAAGTTAAAGTTAAGTAAATGATGACAACATAAAGATGTTTGGGTAGGAAATATTACTGGTTAAACTTTCCATTCATGAAAACAATACTTTTATTTCAGTGCTATAACAGACTTTAAATCCATACCAGGTCAAGAGTCAAACCTGCTGATTTAATTAAGCAAACCTCCCTCCATGTCTTAGGTCTTACACCCAAGATCCTTCATTATTGGTTTAAGTCTGATAAGAGATCTTCTGTTGATTTAAATCATCCTCCAGTATAGTGAAAGCCAAGACAATAATTTTGTGCCTCACAGCTGTTTACTGAGATAAACACTCATACTATGTAGGAATTGTTGGTTACTGTTTGCAAATACAACGTAGGCCCCTACCTCCTACACTGCTTTTACGTACTATAGGCTGCATAATAATAATGATGAACGTAACCACCGTGATGTCACCTATTGGTTTCTGGACTCCACCTTGGAAAACTCACCCGTCACCATCTTGGTGTTTTGGAGCCAGAAGTGACCATATTTGGACAAGAGGGTGGAGCTTTGGAAGAACAAGGGGTGGATCTGATTCATACACTGTGGTGATGCCTCACACTTAAAGCAGCCACATCCTTAATTATGCATAACTTTCTGCCTTAATAACATTTAAATGGGTGAGTTATATAAGTATTCAGCCCCTTGCCGTTGTCATGAATGAACAAATTCGCTATAGAAACCAAGTCCATTTTTTGTACCAGGTTGTAAACATGTTTATTTCTTCTGTGAAGTTGGGCACTTTAACATGGGGTCTATGAAGACTGACTTACTCTTAGAGCCAGCCTCAAGGCCGTTTGAGGAACTGCAGTTTTTTGGGCCTCCCTGGGCATCATTTTTCAGCCCTGGAGGTTGCTGTGTTGGTATGTACATTGTAGGCTACTATTGTAGGAATGCTACATTTTTGTAATGGCAAAGCTGATTTTTTAGCAAGGTAAAAAAGCTTAGTGCTGCCACCTACCTGTCAAACAGGAAACAACCCAAATCTTTTCAGCACTGTCCACAATTTTCGTAGCTTCCTCTTTTGTAGCTTTTGCTGTTTACAGTCTGGCGTGACTTGTGGTGAGGTCAGCTAGAGGGGGGGCACTACAATTATGGCACAGCAACCAATTATGTTTCTGTCTTGCGTTCAGTAAGCAATAATTCAAACACACAGATCAACTCAGTATGTGGCCAAACATAATATTATGCACTGACTCACCAATCTAAAGATATAGGATTTTAGATAACCATTCATCGATCTTTCCTAAAGAAAGATCAATTATCAATTAAATCCAGCTGTGTACATTTTCATCGTGGAATCTGGATTATATGTATCATACCTAACGAGCATTTCTGACATATTTACATAAAAAAGGCCAAACAGTTCTACTTTCTGACATTAATGTTGTAGAATACAGGATTGAAGTGTGCATGCACAATATATTTTTTCAGCTTGCATTCACAATGAATGGGTTTTTAAAAGCGCTGCCTTACACCTGATATTTTTCCTATTTGATGATGCATAACTGCTGCATTTCTCATTGTAATGTCTAAACAATTGAATCAATACACAAATTAGCTTTAATATAGAAATCATGCATTATTCCTGCCTTACCTACTCATAATACGCAGGGTTTTTTTTATTAACCCAAACCAACCCGGCGTGCTATGAGAACCAATCCACAACACCAATCCCACAAATAAATGTTAAGCAGTGACCTGAACCCGCCCCATTAACCCACAAACCAGAGCTGAAAGTTTCTGCTAATGACCATCACTAATAACAACATTCTTACTACTGGCTCTATTGTATGTCATCTCTAGTAAATATCACAATATAAAACATGTTTTCTGTTTATAAAGTAGCCTACAAACAGCAGGATAGTAAGTACTCAGCCATCTTCTAAGTGGTTACGTCTTAAGTATGACCTCGAGTGCACAGCTGAGAATCTATGTGGTTTGTTTACATAAGAGCACAGCTGATAGGTACAGTGGTTGGTATATGTCACAGAAATGCAAATTTAACTGATTCAGGGTGGACAGAGGCTTGCTGTTAGGACACAGTGTTAGGTCTACATATTCAGAGAGGGAAATATTTTTTACCAGACATAATGACAGCAGAGTATGTCGAACTTTAACAGACAGATAACAGAAGCCTAAATGCAGCAGCGCTGATGATAAAGCTGCTTGCTGTGTGAGACAGAGGTACAGAGAGAGAGGATGAGAAGGTGGGAGGTGAATGATTGCACAATGTTTGTCACTAAATGGCCCACCTGCCTGAAACCCGCTGCATTTTCTAAGAAGCTTACCTGAACTACCCAACCCGCAGGTCGACCTGCAGGCCCTGTGAACAGTGGGTTGACCTGTGCATCACCATTGCCTTCCCTGACCACACACCACTGCTGGTTGCTACCTCTTTATAAAGTCCCAACCTCTAGCTATGCTCAGGAACGTACCGACTACAAGAACATAAAATACAAAAATTCAAGCAGAGGGCAGAGTCTCTGCAGATAAAAACACACACACACACACACACACACACACACACACACACACACACACACACACACACACACACACACTTCTAGTGGGTCGTAAGTAATGATTAAGAGAGATTACTTCGGCATAAGTCTGTACATTTTTAGGAAAATCCTGCATAGTATATCTTAAATACCAAGTAATACAATCATTTTGAAATGGCATTCCACGGAAAATAAAAGCTGAGTGTTCCCTAATGATTCAATAAACGATCAGCTGTAAAGCCAGTGTTTGGTGACTCATTTAATTGGCCACAGGATATTATCACAATTAGTTAGCAGCTGACGTCTTCATTGTCAACTCGGGGTTTATTAAACATCTTTGTTATTGGGCTGCACAACTCGCAATCAGTGGTCATAGCTGAATAAGCTGAGTATTGCTTTCTCATATCCATGGAAACATTAGAAGCCATCATTTGCATATGAGAGACGTTATTAATTTATAACGTCTCAGTTGCTCCTGCAAATGAGGGAATAGAAGGGGACAGCTGACAAGAGCTAACAAGTCAAGACAGAGGAGAAGGAATGAGTTTTCAAAAGACAGGGAGTTAAAACAAGGCAGAATAGGAAGTGCAGGGGAAACTTCTTTGCAGATAAGAGAGACTCCTTCACCAACAGATAACAGCGAAGAACAGAGAGAGTGGAGAGTAAAAGCTACTATATTTAGACAAAGAGAATGGCTTTCAATGGATTTGTGAGTATGAGGGTTTTTATAATCCAAACTGCTGCCAATATTAAGAAAGTGCCAGTCGTTTGAACTTGTGAGAGATATTATCACGAGGGGGGGAAAAAAAAGACAAAAAGTCGTATGAGCCGCAGATAAAAAATTAAAAGTTGGAGCCAGTCCAGTTTGCCAGGCTGAATCAATAATTCTCTGAGGATTAGTGAAGTCATAACTGGCAGGTAGCTTCAAAAAATTGAAAAAATGAAGTTCAAAGCCCAAGTCATCTGAAAACGGCTCATGTCGTGCCATTTGGTTCTCTCTCTCTCTCTTTCTGGATGCTACACTCTCACCTGACACTCCTGACGCCCCTGCTCAGGCTCGTGACAACAGATTATGAAGAGGACCTGCAGATGACGAAGTGGGCGGTATGACTGACATGACCTCTGCCACTCGCTGCAAATTGTCTCGCAAAGTGTCGCATTTGCAAAGGCTGAACAAGTTGGCAGACTCAGCGACCATTCATTAGAAAGTGATGTGCCTCTTCGTGATGGGCCTCCATCTCCGCACCTATTCTTTGTTTTCGTGACTCGGCCTGTCAACGCCCCGCATTCGGCGTGTGCGCAGGTGGCATATGAGTTAACGTGAAATGAACAATCAAAAAGAGATCAGAGCAGGTGATATTCCTCTGCCTGGGTCTTTTCTCTCAGAATGTCAGCCTGGTAATTCCTTTGCATATATCAAGTGATCCGAGCCTTATAAGTGTCTGTTGTGGCCGGGGACCTTTATTTTTTTTTAGTGATACATCATCTGTGGCATATGCAGGGCCTTGATACAGAGGCTAGCTTTTGTTAGGATCTGAAAGTGGGAGATGAATAGGACATCTGAAAAGATTGTCATTTTGTGTGTGTGTGTGTGTGTGTGTGTGTGTGTGTGTGTGTGTGTGTGTGTGTGTGTGTGTGTGTATGTACATCTTTCCAACAGATTTTAGGACCACAGTGTGACTTCTAACACTTAATTTTGCCAACTTGTTGCACTCTGTAAATCATGTTTCTGTGGGTTGATTACATGTTCTAATTACAGCAGATGTGTGACCTTTGGCACGTTTGACCCGCTCCCAATTAACAGAAATTCAAAAAAACTTGTCAAACTTGTTCACAGCCTTTCACTTGTTTATTCTATCTGCACATGAACCCTAGCAGCAATAATCTGACACTAAAGTGTAGAAATTTTGCAGTTGAAAAAGTTAAAGTTTTACTAAAATGTGCTACAATGAAAAACTGATGGATGGCAGGCAGCTGGGACTTTGGTGTGCTTCTTTTCTACCCACCCAGCCTGTATTCACGGAGACATCACTCATCATCTGATGGATATATCTATCCATTGATTCAAATTTTGGTCTTCTCTCTTACTTAAAAAAAGAAAAAAAAAATCATTTTCCCCCAGCAAGGTCATTGAGTTGGAGTGGGAACATCACACGTTTGGTTTGTGATGAGACATTAAAAGAAAACTGGTGAGTCAGGGGAAATTGTATTGAGTCTTTCAGAGGGAAACGGCATTGAAATTTATAAGCGTGAAAATGAGGAGGGGTGGAATACGATACGTGAGAGGGGAGAGCCGGGGTGTGCTAAATGCCAACATTAATGCCGCATAGATAAAAGAAACAAGTGTATCTTCAAGAAGATGTTTTTAGATTGTTATTTCTAAGCAGGATGAAAGTGAACATATTGATATTCAGGTCACTCCCCATTGTGGAGACAGAAGCACTGTCTCTACACTTGAGAATGCCCACTTAAAACACTTAAAGCTTGTGCCTGAATACATCAGTCGAAAGGTTTGTCTGTTTGTCAGTGGAAATACAAGAGGAGGGCTGCATTACCAATTCAGCCATATAACTGACACTGACAAGTACTGTAAGTAAGAGTGAGAGTACAGAGACAGTCTTAAAGGGGACCTACTATGTTCTTCCATATTTTGTGTCATACATATAGTGTCACAGTGAAGTATTCTCATATTAAATGTGGCCGTAGTTTTTAAATAATGAAGTCAATATATGTAGAAGTAATCACTGCGACCTCAGCTTTCAGACCTTTCTGAACATTCAGTTTCCAAAAGCTCTTTTCTACTCTGGCTATTGTATAAAGTCAGAGGCTACGTTCACATTACAAACAAATGTGGCCCAAATGTGACACAGATCTGATTTTTTTCAGTGTGGACACAAAAATCCACGTTTTTCGTTCCAATCAGATATGGGACACTTTCAAATCATAAATCTGGTCATAAATCTGATACAAAACTGATCAGCCCCGTTGAAATGACTTGTTCCACTATCAAGAGTCAATCCAATCGATCCAAAAACACTTAGAAAGTCTAAAAGAGACGCAAGATTAAATAATTTAATTCCCATTCAAGTTAGTGGACTGCAGAACCGGCCCAAGCTTAACTGCATGGCCAGTGGAAGTTGGCAGCTTGGCTGTGCTTTGTGGCCTTAAGTCTAGAGCGCCTGCTCCATGAGCCCAGTGATGCAGAAGCAGCGCTGATCATCTGGGTAATATTATACTGTGAACACATCGCAACTTTGACTTCATGTGCTACTGACAAACTTTCATAGGAATGACCAAATCCCTGCTGTCAATGCTGTGTCCAGGCCCCTTAATACATCCATGGACAACACATGTGCCTACTAGGAGTATGGCAAGTGCAATATAATCATACAGGTCCCACAGTAATTTCACAGCAATTAATAATGGTAATTATTAATTTAAATGGAATACAGTACAATCAGTAAATTAAGTTGTAGGGGAAAAAATATGCCTAAAAATGTGTCTAAATGTATTAATCAAGTTCAATTTTGCACACTTACAGCTACAGTTGATAACTTTTTAAAAAAACGTGCTGAAACTGTTACAACATCCACATAGTAATGTATGAGGCAGATGATTTGTGAAGAAAAATCATGTCCTTCGTGTTTACTGTTGCCTCTAATGGCATTTGCTAAAATCTACCTTTGCCCACTTCAAATAACCAATCAGAGCAGAGGAGTCTCTTACCCAGCAGTCAATCATGTTAATCACTGCTTGTGAACTGTGGTCAAGCCATAGACTATATATAAAGATGGATGACGCGTACTCATTTCCTCCTATTGTAGAAAAATGAAGCCAAAATATCCCGGATACGGCTGCTGCCATCTAGGTGTATTGTGAATGCAGCTGTGCCATTATCTAGTGTGACTGGGCCTCAAGCTGTAAATTCACATTTCAGATTTCTTCTTTTATTAATCAACGTTGCTCAACATGGAAAAACAGGAGTCTCCAAGTTAAAGTAACAATACTCCAGGTTCATGGTACGGCCACCAATATGGTCATTTCAGCTTTGTTTATGAAAAATAGTTTTTTAGAGTCAGTTTGGCACGGTGGGTGGCTCTAAATTGAGTTCCAGATAATGAGTCCTAAAAACCGGAAATGAGTTAGCATTTTTGCTCTAGTGGTTCCCTCGTCTCAAAGTCAATTGGTTTTTTGAATGGGCTTTTGGTTAGATACCTGTAATAAGGTCTGTAGTTAACACAAGCTTAATAAGAGACTTTCACCTTTTGTTCTACAACATAAAATATGCCAGTAAATTCCCTACTCATGACTTTTGAAGCGTCCATGTGTATTTAAAAAGGCGGTTGCTAACAAGTGGCTGCATGAAACTATAGAACGTCATCAAGCTGAACATGGCTTTACAGCCTCAATGTGGTGGTGATGCTAATTCATGCGACTGCTGTGTAGTTTGTTTTTAGCCTAAACTTAGCTCTTTACTTCTGGCAATTGCACTTTGGCTTCAAAAATCCTTGAAGTGGTGTTTATTTGTGAAGATTATCTTGCTGAGCACAATGTGACGGTATCATAAACGTTTGTTTGCCACAGACCTCATTTCCTGCAATAATCCAAAATCCAATGGGAAAAAACCCACAGCCTCTGATACGATGGAGAAGAAGACAATCAGAAGTATGAATCAGAGTAAATCAAAACATGATGTTGTTAAAACTGGCAAAGCTTACCAAACATTGTGCAGCAATAGCCAAACAAATCTAAAAGTAACCTAGAAGTGAATTAAGCCAAGCCCCTGGAATGGCGCCAGGCTTTGAAGCCAATTTTACCTTGTGGCAGAACATTGACTTACAATGTCCAGGTCTGTTATGTGATGCCATGTGACCCAGAAAGTCTTTTTCCCCACAGACTTACATTTAATCGAAATGCCTGTAATTCAGTAGATAAATTTTATTTGAACATGACAACTCTTGCAAAATGACTTGATTCACTCCCCAGATTTCATGCATTTAGTCTGATAACATTTCAAAGTTTAGCACCCAGTTGCTGTAAGTCTCTTGCATTTGCTCTATGGGCCCCACGATATGGAAGATCCAGGTAATTTCATACTGTGGGAACTGGCTTCATGCACCACTAAGCAACTGTCGTAGCAATGAATGGGACCCCACCCCAAACACTGTATCCAGTTCTCCTCATACATCCGTGATCTAAGCTGCTGAATGTGTTAAAGGGTTTCTAAAAAGTGAAATCTCTAGCTTCCTCCAAGTCTTCCGATGCACATAAAGTAATTTTCAGCTTGGTAATTGGATGTTTGCTTTTTTTTACCAAAATGCACCTCAACATATGGTTCATTAACATAGGACCATATATTTTCTGCTCATCTTTTTTTTCACTGATGATTCAACCATAAGAGCTCTGTGTTCATCCGAGCCTTGGAAGTGCTCCAACTGTCAGTGCCTTGACATTGTCTATGCAGAAAATGAATACTTGTACATCAGGGTCTGGTACAGCATGTGCATTGTTCCACTGTGACAATGAAAATTCTAAATATCAATGACACTACAATATGGAAAGGCAGTTCCATAATGTAAACACATTCCATGGCCATTGCTGGAGAAATACCAGCCATACATAGCATCAAAAATGGAGCTTGATAAAATGGTAGGAATCTTAAGATTGCATTCCATTTCATGAGTTATTTTGTGATGTGATGTGAAGTGTTGTGATTTACCTTCTTGTTTCCCTCAACCTGACTTGTCTACTTGAACTTCTCCTTCAGACAGCCATTCCCCAGAGACTCACCTGCAATTGTTGCATCCTGCTGGGTTTTATTTGTAGGGGGAGGAAGCGATAACAACCGCATTAGTGTCAGTAACAGCGAGGGAGCTCAAGTAGCGTCTCTAGTTGAAAAACACAAGACTTGTTACTTGTTTCCTTTTCTCTGTGTTTTGTGGCTTCACTGCTTTCTGGTCTGTTGTGGGGAAATACGCGTCTCCCTGTTTTTGGATGGATTTTTTCCGGTGTGACTGTTGAATATTTAAATGTAAAACTGTGGGTCTAAAAAGAGAATTTTGCTCTTTGATTCCGACGGATGTTTATCATTCTGTTTTGCAAAGGTGATACATTTTCTGCTATTAAACTGCATTGTAGCAGCTGGAAATATCTATCATGATATCACATTGTCAACTTTGGTCAAGACAAATGCACTACTAAAAAGGAAAACAGACTCAGAGATGCAAAATATGTTTTCAACAGCTATTTTTGGGTGTACTGAGAGTCCTGGAAGCAGTAACTGCTCATTCACATTGGTAAAGTGGTTGGATTTAATGCTATGCTGAATTCCCTTTCAGTTCAAATTTGCTTTTGAAGGATAGAGACAACAGCTGATACAAGACCTTGGCCTTTTTCCTTTGTGATGAGTCATTTCAGCTCGGTAAGCAGGCGTAGATCGACTGGCTGAATGTGTCCATCTATTTTTTCTTTCTTTGACACAATGGGACTGATTAAAAAAACAAAATTGATAGCCACTGGCAATGTGCTAATTCTCTGCACTCTTAACAGTGAGAAAAATTTCTGCTACCACAACTGACCTCCTTTGATGTAATTGTGCTCCAGTGCACACACACACACACAACCCACGGCAAGACCCACAGAAGGTAAGTTCATTTATTTGGTCAAATAGATTCTGAAACACCCTTCATATTACACTTGTGTAATAGCTTAGCCTTAGAAAACAGTCTTTATAAAAACAATGCCACATGACTTCACATTGAGAAATACTGTCATTTAGCCCCATTCTGCTGTCCTCTTCATCAATGACTGTTCCTCGATCAAATAGAAATCACCAGTTCAGTTGCAGCCAAGCTGAGTGGTGCACTGCTGAGCAACATTTGTCTAAACTGTTAATAATGCATCAAAACAAGTAGCAGCAGTGACAAAGCTCTGCTAAATCTGACTAACTGGGCTTCCAAACTGAATTTCCTGCACTGGTTCAACCAAAACTCCAAGCACTTTAAAGAAACCTGAACTCGTTTTAGTGAAGAGTGAAAGCTGTTCATCAGTATTTTGCAGAGAAAAGGAACACAAAGCATGGCCCACATTTCAAGGTCCTGAGGAAATTGAGTGGAATTGATGTTATCCTGGCCTCTCTCGCCTGCATAGCCTTGAACATATTGTGTATGAAACACAACGCTTTGCTTTTATTGTATATCTGCCAAGTTTTCAACATAAAAGACACAAAAGATGAAGACAGGCAGCACCCTAGCCACCTATAGATTGGACAAATAGCCAATGTAGAGTCCAAGGGGAGAATATTTTTTGTGGCTTTCCTTTCTGAATGTGTAATGGCTGAGCTCCATGAATGCAACATGAGCATGGCCACAGAGTCCTGGAAAGAATGATGGCAGGCGCATTTACAAGTTTCATGTTGTTAGGCTTGAGATAAACTATTTCACTTTATGTAGTGCTTTGGTCATTAATCTTGGTGGATTGCACAGACAGTGCCTTCCCCTTCCATTTTATTTATCATAGCTTCACACAGGAGCCTCGTTCCCCCCACCAAGCAGTAACCTTAAGCACAGCATTGCTCCACTTCCCTGCCTTCAGCCGCACTGCTCGTTTTAGGGTGACACCTATTCTCATTGTAACTATGTGGATATACTCTCTGAGAGGAGCTATAATGGGGCCAATGATAGACTGTTGACACCCATAGTAAAACTTCTAGAGGGCAGTGCACAGGGACGGGGAGGTGACCACAAAAAGACACCAAACGACAACAAAGAAATGAAAAGAGACACAAAATAACTACGAAGAATATACAAAAATCCACAAAAAAAACCCCACAAATGAATGATGAAGATATGCAAAACAACCAAAAGTAGACTCAAAATGACCACAGAGATACAGAACAACCACATGGAGATGCAAAATGATCACAATGTGATGACAAAAGACCATAGGGAGACTCATAATAACCACAAGAGATGCAAATGACCATAAGGAGACATAAAACAGCCACGAGATGAAAAATGACCATATAGCAATGCAAAACTACAGCAAAGAGATGCAAAACCACCACAAAGAAGCGCATAATGACCACAGACAAAAACCTACCAAAAAGAGATGCAAAATGACCACAAGACGACTCAAAATGACTACATAGAGATGCACAAGTACCACACAAAGATGCAAAATGACCACAAATAGATGCAAAACATCCATTAAGAGAAATGACCACAAAGACACAAAAAACCACCACAAATAGACACAAAATGACCACAAGGAGACTCAAAATGACCATGAAGAGATGCAAAATGACCACAGAGACTTAAACACTGGATGAAAAGTGGGATTTTCGTCCCCATAAACGCCCGGAAATCTCACTCATTTTCGGCAGTTTCCGACAATTTACAGGCCGCGCACACGGCGTTTACGGGTGCCAGAAATTGTCGAAAACGGAGCCATGACGTATGTGGAGACCTCCCGGGAGGTGCTAATGGCTCTAATTAGCATATGAATAGCAGCGGAGCCGCGTCTGGCTTGAAATTCCTCACTCCAGGATTGGATGAAACCACTACTTTGAAACGAGAAACATCACTCGTGATTGGTCGGCTGATCTGTCGCTATTGGTCACTCTGGGTCAATATAAATGTAAACCCCTCCCCTACAATAATAAAATATAAAAATAATTTAAAAAATAATAACCCTTATAATATAATTATTATAATAAATGTATAATTACTATTAAACATTTAAATAAAATTATTATTATGTTGTATATTCATGTCATTGTTATCCTATGGGCTACACTATTATCACCATCAAGGACATGAATGAATTTATTGAGTAAAGGAACATTAGCGAGGAACATGTTTATTCAAAGAAAGAGCTTTATTTATAACACACAACTATGTACAAGTACAAACAGGAGATTTCAACAACAAATCAAAATCATACAGCGCCATCAACTGTCTATTATCTGCCGCCTCGGAGCTGTAGGCATCTGACGGCGATCTGTCTGCATGTGCTCCATCTTGCAGACGTCTGTGGTGCTGCCCTGTAGTTCGGGTTCGCCTCCAATCTGACTGCAGCGTGGCACAGAGTTCAGTCAGCTCCTGCTGCGGAACCACGGAGGTCGCACAATCCACCCAGACACCCCGTCAAGTGTGCCGTCTTCCTCATCAGACATCATGTCTATAGTGGCGCACTTCCACAGGTCCACCTCGTCTTCTTCTCGTCGCTTCCAGCAGCTGTAAAAAAAATCAGTAAAGACAATGAGTACTGCGCAGTAGAGTTGCACGGTATACCGATACCAGGACGGTACCGCGGTACCCTCACGTTGAAAACGATACCATATTACATTTCTTTTAGTATCGATACTTCATTAAAATAGCGCGAAATCAGAGCGCCCTCACTGCAGCTCTCTGTCATGATGCCTGCACGCATAGAGTGCGTGGGCGGGGCTGCCGGTTCTCACACACACAGCGGGCAGCGAGTGATCGCAGGGGAGACATGGCCTCAGGTACAGCAGGAGCTCTTGCCGACCGTCCTCGGCTTGTTGAAAAAAAAAAAAGTTGCCCGAAGTGAAATCTGGAATTATTTCGGATACATCGCAGATAGTGAAGGAAACCACCGACACGCAGAGACCCGTCTGCAAAAGATGTTACAAAGCGACACAGACAAAGGGAAGCAACACGTCTAATCTGGCAAAGCACCTCTCAGACAGACACCCCGAACTTTTCAAAGAGTTTAAAGAACAACAGGTGAGCGAATGTGTTTGGAAACATCAGGCTACATGAACACTCTCAAGCCCACCCATATCAGTGCACGCTCGAGCAAGGGGCCGCATTTCCCGACCGAAAACAAGTCCGAGACAATTATAAGCGAGCCCGGCCCGAACCCGACGCAGTTTGTTACCTGACATAGTTATTGTTATGGACAGTGTGTAAATGACCATCAGAAGACAGCTGTTAGGAACAGTCAAACACGTCGCTCGCACTGCAGCACAGCACACACACACAGTTGGAGCGGAGCCTGTGTTGCGTTCAAGCGTTGTCACGTAAATAACAAATTCCATCACTTGAATAGGCCATAGCACAACACAGCAGCATGTCAAGTGGGCCATCTCATCTGGTCAGATACAGACAACAGGTCTACATAGCCATGTGTAATCAATGCAATGATCCCACCATGTGGTTTCATTAGTATATCTTGCTGTAGGCTAATACTAATATTAATGCCATTTGTTAAGTGTTCAAAAAGCTGGACAGGAACAAGTTGGTAAAAGGGAACCATGCACATTTTTTTCTTACTACATTTATTTTAAAAGACACTAGTATTGTATCGTAGTTTTGGTATCGTATCGTTAGTATCGAGTATCGTGATACTTTTGGCAGGTATCGTATCGAAGTCATAATTTTGGTATCGTGACAACTCTACTGCGCAGTGCACTGCATATTGACACATCTATTAATGCACCTGAAAAATAGTCACACTGACCAACAACGAGTCTGATCTAAAAGTCACAGTAAAAAGTAATAAATAAACAGTAAAAGTCACTTACACACAATGGCGTCATTATCTGCATCAAGTGAATCCGGACTTGCAGACAGAGCTCTCAGTAAATAGGAGGTCACGGCCTCGTTATGAGGCGACGTTAGTCTGTGAAAAACAAAATGGTTAAGATCGGTCAGGAACGTGTCTGAACGTTTCCTCATACAGCACAATGAAAGCATATTCTTTAAACTTACCCTCACTCCGGTTCGTAGTGAATACAATTTGTCTCTGAGTTGTGGAGACGGCGTACTGCTTCCTGTAAATTACAAGACCAAAAAATATACTTTAATAACCAAACTTAGACTGGCTCTGCTTCTTCATTTGTTCTTTTACTGTTAGCTTAGCTAGCAGTCACTGAATATATTCTTACCGCCGTTTGGGGATTGTGCACCGTCTCCTCTTGTTAGTTAGTCTCCTCCATACGAGTTTACTGCGGTGAACTGCTGAGTCATATCGGCAGCAAACACATCAAGCTGGCAGACAGCCCACTGACAGCGTTCAGCTGTGTCTTCGTCCATGCTGAGGAGTTTCCGGGTGTTGAAGGAGAGACGCCGTCCAGACAGTGTAGTTAACGAAACAGCAAAGCAGCGAAAAAAACGCGACATGGAGGAGACTGTCTGAATATACAGGAGTAAAAACAGGACTGTTGATATGCTCGTCTTGCGAGGTCTTCCGTTTGAATCATGCCGAGCTCGCACGTGATTGGATAGACGGCTCGTCGGGCTCCTCCAATCACATGATCATTGTTTACGGAAGAGGTCACTGCAGTCATGCCACTACACACAGTGGTTGAGCTCTAGCAGACTGTGATGTTGTTTGCATGGAGTGCACATTTGACCTTTGTGGCAAAGCCTGGTTAAAACTAATTGTTGAAATAAATTGTTTTGTGTATCTTTTTATTGAACATTGACCATTGCTAATGACCATACACAGTAATTAATCTAGCATACTTTCATGAAATAAATCAATTCAAGCTAAAATTTAAGAGTCTATAATTAGACTATACCAAGCCTCATCTATTTATACCAGAGATGAATGAAGTTAATACCTTTTAGAGAAATGTCACCTCTGTGTGGGGAGTGAAACTCCCCCTGCTCCCCTGGTTTGCATTTCTATAGCTCACAGCATGTCCATTTACATGTTAAAGCATCCCCTAGAATTAGGGGAAGGGGGGCCAACTGCCAAGCAAGGCCCACGACAATTTACGACAGTTTCCGGCAGTTTTCTGTGTTGCCTGTAAATTGCCGCGCACAGCCGTAAACCTGAAATTCCACGGCAATTTACAGTGCCGCATACTGACGGAAATCCCTCTTTTCATGCAGTGAAAATGATAAAACATAATAATAAACTGTTGACACCCATAGTAAAACTTCTAGAGGGCAGTGCACAGGGACGGGGAGGTGACCACAAAAAGACACCAAACGACAACAAAGAAATGAAAAGAGACACAAAATAACTACGAAAAATATCCAAAAATCCACAAAAAAAAAGCACAAATGAATGATGAAGATATGCAAAACAACCAAAAGTAGACTCAAAATGACCACAAAGAGATACAAAACAACCACAAGGAGATGCACAACTACCACAAAGAGATGCAAAATGATCACAAATAGATGCAAAACAACCACAAAGAGACACTTTTCCTATTCACTAAAGTGGGTTAGCAGACATCAAGGTCTGATAATTGGCTGCCAACCTACTACTGCGAGTAGGAAGTCAGGTGCTGGCTCAAAGGGGCGTCTTAAAGCTGAGCACCCTGTGAAACTGCACAGCTTGACTTCATCAGAGGCTTTGAAACCACTCCTGTCAAAAAACACTGAGGAACTCTGCCTTCCCTCTCCTCAGATAGAGACACAGGGTTTCAATGTTCCTCTACCTCCTTTATATATCTAAAGTATGTGTCTTGTTTACATGTGGATACCTCCCTTGTGCTTATCTGGTTTTCACTGGCTGAACTCGATTTTCCGCAGCTTAAAGCTGCTAAACCTGCCAATTTTCAACCAGCTCTGTCCTTGCAGTGTAGGCAGTGTGTGCAGATAAACATGTAGATCCCACCCCCCCATGCTGTGAGCACCTGAAGCTCCTCGCTCTTTTGCTGTCCATCGGGCTTTTGTCCGCACACACTGCACAGCCTACGATGACACAGAGCTGTTTAAAAAATTGGCAGCGTCTTTCTTTAACTACCCATATCACTATTTTCCAAGCTACTGCAGCCATCATATTTTGTGGAGACAAAGCTTGAGTGGCTGAACCAGCCCCCGACTCCCCACCAGGTTAGCAAACTTTCTAGCTTTGTGTTAGTAGTAGTAGCAGGGATTAGGGGGAGGTACATCCATGGGTGGGCTACTTAGCTAGCAGCAGTCTGTTTCAATGGTACTGGCTAGTAGTAGGCGGAAGCCAATCATCAGGCCTTGACATCTGGCATCCCGCTTTTGTCATGACCAATTGGATGTGGTTTCATCTAAAGCAAGCTGAAAAAAATCGCAGACATGCCCAGGGGCCTGGCCATCTCATAATCTGTCCATAGATGCAGGCTACGTACACACAGCAGCTATTTATTGATATAGTTTGATACTAGGATGTTTAAAGTTCTTAATTGCCATTCATTTATTACACAGAATTAACAATGTAACTATTAATAATATGCAGTCTCCATGTATCTGTATAATTCCATGTGTGGCTGTTGATAATGTGATTCTGTAACGGCTTTGGCTTTGCAGGGAAATAACTTGCAGTCCCACATAATCAGATTTCTCCTCCATAACCCCAGCACAGATCTGTGAACGCTGATAACCCCGATGAGCTCTGATGCATGGGTCTGTCTCATAATATGGGATGCATGAGTTTCTCTCTTTGCTGTTAATGTAGGTTGCAATACTTAACAACCAACAGCCCTGACTTACTCTCTGCAGGCCTGCGTGAGGAAAACAAATCGGGATATTGACTTTGTGGTATTATAAAAGACTACATTAAGTCAAGGCAGGGATGTGACATTGCGAAGGAACTAGCTGATGAAACAGAGCTTATTCAGACCCATCGCAGATCAATTGTGCGGCTCAGACACAGACAAGATCCATCATATGCACTTATAATCCTTTCGACTATATCAGACAAGATCTTGAGCTTTGTATCTGTTCTCAAACATGACACGTTTTCTAATGTAGAGTGAAGTGAGCCTTGTGTTGTTTGGACAGTCAGTTTATGGCACTGAGTTTACAAGTTCTCTGAGGTCCCACATTCACTTAGCAATAATGGCGGTGACAGTTGTTGCTTCCCAGATGTGTCATGGAAGACAAGGATCCAAGACATTATGCAGATTTAAATTCTGAAGATTTTAACCTTCATCCCAATTAAAGCTGGGAAATGTATCACTATTATTGTTTATCGACAACTAGCTAAATTGCATTGTGATGATATAATCTCAACTGGCACGGGATGTTATTATGACGTCAGAAAAACATTGGACCCTTGACCCCCTGTTAAATTTTGGTTGGAGTGAAAATCAGGTTGACAATATTTAATTAAATATTTTACAACAGTATAATTCAACACACTCTCACTCCAACCTCATCACATATAAACCTTTGGTCATGGACGTTACCCATAGAGATACGATGCGCAAGGTGGTTGTGTTGGTTGTTGACATTCTGGGACAACATGCCAACTTCAGCATGTTACATGCATTGTCTGTCTTCAAAATACACTTCTGTTTTCACAGGAAATGTACTGTTTGCATACAGTCTCTTTCAAAATAAATGCACTACATCGGTACAACACTCAAACTGGCAGGCTTTTTTTTTTTTTCATTTGTAAATGGAAGCAAAGGAAGCAAACATTGGCCTCGTGAAAGTCAGTGGACCCATCCACCACCCCTCCTGTCCGCCCTACTCAGACTTCTGCCCCCTCAACTTACGTTGTTGTCCAGCCACATTTCCCCCTGAAGCTGCCAGGCATCATTAAACAATAATGGCCACGTATCATGTGAAAGGACGGCTTTTTTCATTGGTGTCTGATGCCAGAACTCACTAACCACACGCCAGTATTTGACGACTTCTGAGTTCGGGTTGTAGAATTTTACGTTGTGTGGATGTTAACACTGTGAAGTTTTGCAGATGTTGATTTTTGTTCTCCATACGACTCTTACGACTACATGTCATTACTCTGTGTCAAGATGATGTTGGCATGAAGACATTGGATTCTGGTTACTTGGCAATACAACTTCAAACCAACAAAATATCAGTGTCATCTGTTGTCAGTATTCTACATCAAATTGATGTCATTAGACGTTGTCCTGACATTGAATTATGGTCAACCGACGTCACAGCCTCAACTTAACAGCTGGATTATATCCCCTGCTGGGATTATATCATGTTATGCTTCATAAATTGTTCTGAAGTACACATTCATGACTGAGCAAGGTAGCAAAACCAGCAAGTATTGGTACTGCCATATTTGTTTTACAGATATTCATCATGATGTACAATTTCCAATAAGTCCTTCAACCCATACAAATAGGTTGTTTGTCCTTGACCTCTGATTTCAACCACAGGAGCATGTCCTAAATTTTCGCCCCTACCAGTTAGGTTACGTTTAAGACAAGAATCAGGATTCAGTGTGTCACATTACGCGCCTCACATAATGTGATGTTAGGTGACAATGTGACATGATGCAACATGATATTACATATATGTGTCACTTAACGTAACTCAACATTGACGCTCTTTATACAATGTCATCTGACTTCTCTTTTGCTCCTGTCATAAATAACACCACCACTAGAGGTCGCTGCCTACACCAAACATTACATGGGTTGTAACAGGCGTCAATGTACAAACAACTTATGGTTTTGTTTCTGGGCGGAGGACAGTCCCACATTTTCACTGCACTAATTCCATCAGTATAAAAACATTTTGCCCTGACTCACTTTTTTTAACAGATATACAGTTTAAACATTTACCAATGAGTTGCAGTTGCTTCTACCCTTCCGTTTTATTCAACTGCCCTTGAATCAATGAAAGAAGACACTTTGTGCAGATGCTTCAAATTAAAAACCTACAAGGACCAGAATGGACTGTGTGTTTTATTAGAACACATACAAGCATAAGCATTTGCCATCGTAGATAAATATTGATATTTGAAAATATACTTATTAATATTTTGATAATGACTGAAACCATATCCCCCAGACCCAATTCTAGATGGTAGAGATTTATGACATCTTGTTGAAGCCAATGCAGAAATGTCTTTATGGAGCCATCTAACTGTTATCTAAAGGTGCTTTAAAGCCTCTAATTTGGTTCATTCGTTCAGGACCAAGGAAACAAATGATACACTGTTGCATTTTAGTTCTGGTTCAGTTCCTATTCACACTGACTTCTTTCAAGCAAACCAAGAGGAGTAAACATGAAGTTATATAGACTGACAAGTAACTTGTTGATTGGATAGTTTTGGCGTCTGTCATCCTGCATGATCAGGATCCACATGGGGAAATATAGGACAGAACTAGAGTGACAGAAGTTAGGCAGCACTAATTTGTCTGATGTGCGTATTTATGTTTTTGGTGTCACAAAGAGCTCATGTAGAAATAACTGATTATTAGCATCATTAGTATTATTAGACTGCAAATCGACCACGTTATGAATAATGACTAACTGGTAGAGACAAGACAAAAAGGAGGCATCTTGTACAACAATGATTCATGACTTATTACTGTGGGATCACTGTCACACACTTTTTAATGGACTTAATGAACTGACAAAGTGCACAGAGTGGATACAAGCACAGTGGTTTTAATAATTTTTGACCTATTAATGAGGGACAAATCCCACACTGACATGCATGTGTTTCATCTTACTGTTAAGTAGGTTTCACAATCAGCAGATGTATTTATTAGTAGTTTAGCTTTGAAATCATGCTAAAATGTCTGATACATACAGTACCTGCTATCATATACTGTGACTGATACTTTCAGACCACAAGCATACTGCACCACAGTGCCCCAGGAAGCAGAATGGGTCAGGTGGTCTCAGTTTGGTTGCTTGATATGCACCAGGGTTTGATTGACAGCTTTCACACCAGCCAAAATGATTTGTACTAATTGGGCAAAGAACCTGAGTTTGTTTTAACCATAGACTGTAAAAATGATGGATGTGGCTACTGTGATGCCACCCATTGGTTTATGAACTGCTGTTCTGAAGCCTCTAGTTGCCATCTTGGTTTTTGGAGCCAGAAGTGACCACATTTGGATGAGAGGGTGGAGCTGTGGAGGAGCAAGGGGTGGTTCAACTAAGAAGCTAAACTTTAAGCCGTAATTACATGTAAATGGGTGAAGGAGGACATTAGCTATGGAGACTAGAACCATTTTTCTATCAGGCTGTAAACATGTTTATTTCTGCTGTAAAGTTGGGCATTTTAACATGGGGGTCTATGGAGACTGACAAGCCATTGGACCCAGCCTCAAGGGGCCGTTCAAAGATTGACAATTTTTGGCACTTTTAACGTCAACTAAAAATAACTAATCAGGCGTTTTTATTTTACATACACCTTTCCTTGTCAGTCAGTTTGTTTTGATTTATTTATGTAACAACTGGAACCAGCAGAAATTTAACCATAAAATCCAATCAGGAATGCCCTTTGTGAAAAGTGATTGCAAGAAATTTTGAGTTTTATTGACAGCTGATTAAGAGTGATAAAAAAAGCAGACCTGCCTAGAAATAATTAAAGAAAAATTTTGGAAACAAAAAAAAAAAGAAAGACAACCTCAGAGGAGCAACATGGTGAGTCTGCATGGCCATGTCGAATTTATCATGACTGCAAGTAAACAAAGTATATAGTTTGCATTACCCGCAACCAGCAGCAAGTTTGCTTAATGTTATCAAACATACCTTTAAAACAGGGAAATTTAGTTAGAGGTCTGTTTAAGATAAAGGCCAGGTTCTTTCTGCAACTGAGGTTAATGAATTCCCACAAACACTATTAATTACCAGCTGCGACAGGCTGGCATTGTCTACAACTAGTGAGACTGTGTGTGCGTCATCATGGCAAAATGTGGTCCTGGTGACACATACTATGGCAGGAACTACCACAGAAGAAGTTCTGAGTATTTTAGCAGGTGTTTATATGTCTCTCTGCCTATCTGATTGTCTGTGGACAGATATTATCACTGGGATAGCACCACATCCATGTAAGCTGCAGTCACTAAACAGCGGTGTAGTTAAGATCATAATGAAGGTAAACTCCGAAAATGCTTGTGGTGCTGGAAGCAGAGAGGTAGGAAGTAGAGAAGGGGCCACTAGACCCTCGACTTTACGTCTGTGGCCCATATTCATTTTAAGGAGTGCATTGTGTGTTGCAGCTGGAGTGATCAGATAGCAATTTTCTCTCTAGTTATAGATGGGATCAATTTGTAATTACAGCACTGTGTGACATGAAAAGCTGAAATCTTAAAGCATCACATTATTACATTAATTTAACCAGCAAGTTCATTTATTGAATCCAACCTGAAAAACAGATGGAAGCATGTTATCGATATTTTCTTTTAGATACTGCAATTTTTTTACCCTGGCTGCTAGGGCAGAAAGTGGAAACACGGTGGTAGTGAAGGTTGAGGTGAGGGTAAAGCAACATCTGTGTGGTCCTTTCATTCTGAGCCAGCAGGCAGATTTGTCCTGGAGGAGGCGCAGCAGCTGCTCCAGAGAGGTGTCCTGCCAGCTGAAAGCCAATGTTCACCCAAGTGTAGGAAGAGATCCCTGCCTGATTGACAAAACCTTTGGCCAAGGTCAGCGAGTGTGTGTGGGCGTGTGGGTGAATGTGTGTGTGGTGGTGTTGCTGTTGGTGGTGCTGTGGGGCCAATGAGTAATCACCCCTCTCCAGTTTTTCATTCAGGGCGGCCGGCGGTGGGCGGTGGTAATCTCCATGCTAGTGTTGAGTCTAACCATTACAGACACAATCTGCTATGGAAAATCACCTTGGGAACAGTCAATGTTAAAATCATACTGCTTCAACTCAGCAAATGTTTGATTGACAGCGATGTGTGTGAGGCAGCCAAGTCCCACCCTTAAGGTTTGCATAGCCTGTCAACTCAACATCAACCCTAACAAGCACAAAAAATCCCAATACATTACTGAGACTAAAACAGCTTTAGAGGCAGTTTCCCTTTTATATGAACAAAATTATACAATTATTCCAGCACTTTTCAGCCAAGGGTATGTTTTCATAATTGTGGCTGTTCTGACCATGGGTCATAATAACTTTGTACTTGCAAGAGTCAGGAAACAACTCCATCCCAGAAAAAACAAACCAAAAAAAAAGTTTTCTAAATAAGCAGAAAATTTGCATAAAATATTTAATGTGCTTGTCTGCATGTCCAATTTAACATAAACACAATAAAAAAGCCATCCACTTAGATTAGCATTATAGCTAACTTCATAAGTAGCTACTTATGAGGGAACGTATCTAGCTGTTTAGCCAATATGCAAACTATACCACACACCTGTAGTAATACCAAGCATGCATTATTTGTTTCAGATGTATGTATGATTTCACTTTAACTGAGGCCAACTGATATTACAAATATGCCCTGTATCAAATTTGCGTTTCGAAGTATTGCAAAGGCATGACCTGCCCCGCTATGCCTTACTCTGCCTGTGATTGGCTCACCCTGACATTCTTATCCTAACCTTCACCAATGCCACTCTTCTTGCCTAAACCTAACTAATCCAACCAACAAAGGCAATGAGAACTTTCTAATCAGAGGGAGAGTAGGGCAGGTCATGCCGTCACTATGCTAGTTAATGTAAATTTGGGTTCTGAAGGCTTGATTGCTTTGTAGGGGTTGTTATCCTTGCGAAACCATCTCCAGTATGGAGATGAGAGCCAATAATTTGTTGCAGTTACAAAGGCAGAGTCACTCTCATCCATAGCCATGTCTAGATTTTCCAAGTCTTACATCAACAAATCCCACTCCTTGGAGCAAAGTTTTCCTCTTCAGTCTGGAGAGCGGTGATGAAACGCTACCAATTTTGAATTAAGGTGTCTTGTGGGATGGTCCTCTTACTGTTTTTCTGCCCCCATCTCTTCCTTTTCCCCCAGAGGTAACAACAAATCAGTTTTCTCCAGTATTACATGTGTACTGATAGGTAGGTTAGCTCCTATGTGTACTCCAGATTGAATAAACATGATTGATCCTCAAAGTGAAATGATTCACATTCATCCTCATAATAATTCAATGGATAACCAGCAGTTCCTCTGATTTTCTGGAATTTCTCTAGAGGATTTTAACGCTAACAAATCCTCTAGTTTCCTGCCTTTTCTTTTGCATACATACAAGTTAAATCGACAGAATATGTAGCCTAAAGAAACTGTTTTTTGCAGATGAACAGGTAGCTGGCATGACCATAATAGCTATGGTCCTTTCTTTTCCGGGTGAAAGGCCAGGGTGTTTACCTCTGGTGAGGCTGAAATATTCTTTATATGACATAATAACTAACATGATAAGAGTTTTCTTAAAATAGTTAGCTGGTTATAGTAGCTAATTCACAAAGCTACTCTCTGTATTTATCAATTTGGATACACAGAGAAGCATTTGAAGGGATTAATATAAAATAAAATTTTATCTGGAATTTTTCAGGAGGCCTGCACTACTTGCTGATGTAATTTTTGTTAATGAAAACTATGAGGAAAAATGTTGGTTAGCAACCTTTTTTTCCATGACAAAGACAAAATGTTGACTGAAATGGATTTTTGAAAACTAGGATGAAATGTGTTTTGTTTTCATTTTGCAGTTTATCAGGTGCAGCATTTCTGACAGGTTATATGATGGTGTTGGTCAGTCTGTCTGCTTTGAATCACATTATGCTGCAATAAAAATGATTAAAGTCAGATGAACAGACTGAAAACTTTATCTTATCACATAAAACTGATGTTTACGAAGTGTCCCTTTGAGGAAATAATTCTCATTTGGAAAAAAGGTAATAAATCGCAATATATTTTATCGCAATACTCAGTATTATCGCAATAATATCATATGGAAACCAAAGTATTGTGAAAATATTATATTGTGGGTTCTCTGGCGATCCGCCCCTGGCATTTATGATCTCAAAGTTTGAGATTTTAAGCTTTTAAAGTGATGATCAGTACCTTGAGTTTGTGCTCATAAATCATCCCAGAAACCCATCAAAAATTCTGCTGGAGAAATGCAAGTTTGTCAGTGTGAGAAATTACTTGCAGGTGTAAAACAAAATTATTTCTTAATAAAATATCAACACTTGATTCAACCTTGATTCCAGTTTTTGATACCTGCTTTAGCCTAAATTGAATTAGTTAAAAGGGGAAAAAATGTTTTGAGTTGTCATCAACAACAACCAAACTAAAACTATCAGGGATAAAATGACTAAAATGTGATTAAAACTAGTAACATTTTTGTCCAAAGAGCAAGACTAAATCCAAAATAAGTGCCAAAATTAGCACCACTTACCATCAATAAACATTGTTTAGTCCTGTTCTTGAGAATTCCGTGATAAATGTGCTGACATTGTTTGTTTGTTTGTTTTTTTAAATGTTGGCACAGGTATTGATGTATAAACATCAACGTCCAAGTGTTTACTGAAAAGCTCCATGCCACGACAAATTGAGTCAGTTTTTGAGTAAACATCTGAGCAGAACATGAATGTCTTTAACTGACAAACATGACCAGATGTTGGTCCCCAAAGCAGATTAAACAGCTCTCCGAATCAATAATTCACTTCCACTGACACCTCCCTGTAACCAGGTGTACTTTCCATACACCATTGGCTTTCCCGGTCAAATGAGACAATCAATTTCACACCCCTGCATGTTTTATAAGTCTAATAAAATCTTGGCGCTGTCAACTAGGTGCGGAATATTTAAGAGTTCAATTCATACCGCTGCTAGTGTACCGAGGCTGGGCAATGGTTGAAAGCCAGGAGGGACCAGTTGGTAGAAAGGTCAGGTATCAGCTACTCTGACCATGCCAAATGTCAGCAAGACAATCTGATAATTTGTGACCCAGGGGTGTGGAGAAAATCAAAAGAGCCTATATGCAGGATCTGTAAAAGACCCAGTGCAAAATGTCAGACAAATATACACCAGGATGAAGTGAGACGTCAGTCAGAGATCAGTGTCAGTATTCAGAGGGCACACACTTCGTCTGCTGCAGCACACTGCTGGAAGTTCACCGGAATGCATGGGTAATAAAAACTACTAACAGAGATAAACTGCTTGCTTAGCTGATGAGAAATAAACGATTCCTTTTCAGAATTATTTAAAATTTTATTTCAACATGGGGTTGATGACAATATGATCCAGTGAATTTAGATTGTAAAGCAACTGGAATGTTTATAAAACAGGCACCTCATTAAAATTCTGGAAACTAATGCTAACTTTTCATCTCAATGTCACACAGTTTGTGATGACACAATGCGAGATATTCTTGCCATTTTTTTTTCAAAAACCAATTAAAACCTGAGCTGAGGAGAATCAGAGACGAATAAATCATTTGAAAAATCCCATTAGAACAGACACAGAGGACTCAGCTGTGTTTTTAAAAGCCAAAAGGGTCAAAGAAAAAAAAATTAATAGGCTTCATAGGTAGAAATAAATAGACTGGGGAAAGGTGTCTCTGATGGGAAATGAGTTTTAATAAAAAGCAGTCAGTTTTCCTCACAGTGGGGTAGACAGAATACAGAATATGCCAGTATCATCGGCTGCTTTGGCTGGCGGGTACAGGGCCTCGCTGAAACAATCAGCTCAGAGGAAAAGCACTAAAACAACCCAACCTTGCCACAAATGTGGCTTCCCTTGGTCTAGGTTGGATGATCCAATCGCAAAACATGAATAACCTCGGCGCAGAAAAGCAATTACCCTGCAGCCTAGACAAAGGGGCCAAGGCAACGTCACCTCCAGGGCCAGAGTGGCAGTAAGAGGCTGCCGCTGTCTGTGCTACGGTACAATTTAATACTCTATGTGCATTGCTGTTTAATCACACAGAAACAGGGGGCAATGTCATGGGGTTTTGGTGTGGAATTCCAAATGTTTCAAGCAATAATACATGACATTTTTTCATGTAAATGTCTGTTTTATTGCTCTCTCTTGCCAAATGATTGAATGCATGCCTGAGTCATGAAAGCTTTTACATTTGGTGCTCTAATCACCTGCCTTCAGAGAGGCTTTACCTTGGAAACACAAAAATGATGTGGTTTATCAGGAATGAACATCACTGAACAGATAATACTGACCTCCAGGGACTTGAACTCAAAACAACTGCAATTTGACTGACAGGTAGGAAGTGCAGTGGAGCCTACATTAAGGTTAATATAGTTAACTGAAACTAGGTGTGGAAAAAACGTTTTAGGTAGCCGAAATAAAAATGAAAACTAACTGAAACAATATCAGTTTTGTCAACACAACAAGCATGGGGAGGTACTGGTTGAGACTTGAATGTCTGCATGACATTCAATCCAATTAAATCCAATATCGCGCATCACTACTTGTTTTTACGTTTATTTCCTTAAGTTTAGGCAACAGAAAAAAAAAACAGCCGGCCAAAATAACTGCAGTTGTTACTAAAGTCATGCAATGTCATGTGACATGTAAATTTACATTCCTCACTACCATAGCATGATACACATACTAACACACTACTTATTAAAATAAATCAACTGACTTTTGTTTTGATATGGGACACAAACACTGGGTTCCAAGGTGAAAGTCCAGAGTGTATTTGACCCAAAGGCTAGGGGTGATGGCTGCATGGACATCCCAGAGGACCACTGGTAGACGACAACCTTACTTCCAGTTTCATAAAATGTAAAAAATCATGAATATTCTCCTGAGACCCTAACTTTTGTTTGGCATGCACTTTTAATTTCTCCTACCTATTTGGGATCAGTAGGACCCGATGAAAAACTAAACACTGTCAGCCATAATAAAGTCCCAATGTCTTCAAATGAATACTTACTAATTAACAGTGTCTTAGCTTGTTACTGTTACTAAAATTGGTCAACTTTGTTGCCATATCAAACTGCAAACATTATTAATCATAAAAAGGGATGCACCAATATGGATTTTTTCATCCGATACATGTCTCTCATGGCCAATAACCGATACAATAACCGATAATTTCACATTTTCGTTTTTTAAAAATAAGTATATAACCTGTAGTTTATGTACACCTGAAGGTAAGAAAGGCTAAGATGTAGTGAGAAAATACAGCTGATTTAATATTCCATAGCCCTGACCAAACCAAATCAAACTGACATCACTATTGCTAACACAATAGAAACAAAGAACAGTTCTGACTCTTCCATATCTGCCAACATTAAGCTATGAAAAAGAGAGAGATAATCTGGGGTATTGTCAAATGGCCCTCACTCAATGCCCCTGCCCCCGTATAACCTTACACTACAGATGAACATAATAAATACAAGGATATGAAAGTAAAATGACTTTTAATCAGTATTAAATTTATAGTTAAGAGAAAGGGAAATTATGAAGCCCAGTGTTACTGTGTAATTCTCTGCTGTACCAGTAAAGTGTATAAACTACACTGCAGAGTGGAGTCTCTATTAACAGAGACAAACAGTGACAGCTGACTCATATGAACATCGGCAGGTCCGCGTTACATCTGGTGTATGAAATGTTTATATCATCACGCTGCATTTTTAGAAACACACCCGGGCACTGTCTCACCGTCCCATGATAGACTAGCTTACAACTACCAAGCAGAATAGCAATGAGCTATTGATTCACATCACACATTAACACTCAACTCAAACAAAGACAAACAAGCAGCTGTGTCTCACACAGCCAGGGAGAGAGAGAGATGTGCTTCAGACTGGGTTGCCAGGTAACAACACAAATAATCGCTAACTGTGGCAGCACGCGGCTAATGGTTAATAATAAGTTTTACAACAGAGTCAACCCTTTTGAAAGTTTGGTGTTGGATGTAGGCCGCCGCTCCTAATTAGCTCGTGCTAACACTCTGGAGACGGTCTTTCAGCCCTGTGTCTAACCTTTGTCGGGCGGTTGAAGATCAGACCGTTGGTGCAATCCTATTGTCTTCCTCTGGAACTGTGAAAGACGTCCACACAGTGACATGTTTTGCCCTCTAGACAGTGTGCCGCAGTTGTTGTTCTTCTTCTGTGTTTATTGGCAGCTCGCAAACCAAGTTTAAAGGTACATTTACCAGCACACACTGTGTCTGGTGTGTAGATGCTTCCCTTGCTAAGTCAACGAAAGCAGCCTGGTTTTGGATTATCAATGTCATTTATCGGCATAATTTTAATTATTGGAATAATGCATGATTATAAAAATGTCCAATTTTCGGCCAATAATGTCTTGGCTTGATATATAATGCACATCCCTAATCATAAATTAACAAGTTTCAACCATAAAATGTGATCAGGTTTTGAACCATGTCCACTTTGGTGTTGGAGTCGGCCACTGACTGACATGACAGAGATGGCTGCAATCTTGTTTTTGCATGAAGATGGGGTCATGACAACAAGTCTAAGTTAAGTAGAATGTATTATAAGGTCAAGTAAACCCAAAATGTGATGTCCTCATATAAGGATGCAGGGTCTCAGGAGAATATGTAGGATATTACTACAAAACCTGTGTTTCTATATCTATGGAAGCAACTGGCTAGAAGCCAACAGGTAAGCCTACAGCAGGTTTGTTAAAAAAACGTTATTAGCCAGAAAATAATACTAATATTGCAAAAAAAAAGAAAAGAAAAGAACAGAAAAATGTCCGTACTATGACAAACCAGGCAAACTTTTGCCAACCAACCCAAGCTAATTTTTACTCACATAATCCATCCCAAAGTTTCTCCCTTGGGCGAAAAATCACCCCAACCTGGCAACATTTTTTGGGCATAAAATTTTCTGCCCCAGATTTAGTTATTTTTGGCCTGCAGTGTCGACCAACCAGCAGTCACCTCAAAAATCCATATCTGAAACATACAGTTTACACAAATAATGCCTTTAGCAGGAGAAAAGTTGTCCGCTTGGCACACAAAGACTTTTTCATTAGTCATTGCACTTTTTGGAATTAAGTATGATGTATGTGAGAGTAACACCTGAAATGTATACACATCCACACAACATAACAAAATTATTTTCATTAAAATATGTATTTCAAGTATCAAATTGCAGAAGCAGATGCGCCCCAACACCATTAATGGACCACAGGCCGCTGACTAATTCCCTTTTAAGCTTTGAACCACAGACCGTTACCTATATCAACAAACACAGCCAGCTTGGGAGCCCCACACAAGTCAACAGAGCCAAGTTAGCTCCTATTGGCATAAAGTAAGCTTAATTGACTATTGTTATGCCTTTAAGTACTGAACAAAAATAGAAATGCAACACTTTTGTTTTTGCTCCTATTTTTCATGAGCTGAACTCAAAGATCTAAAACATTTTTTTTATATACACAACAGACCATTTCTCTCAAATATTGTTCACAAATCTGTCTAAATCTGTGTTAGTGAGCACTTCTCCTTTGCCGAGATAATCCATCCCACCTCACAGGTGTGGCATATCAAGATGCTGTTTAGACAGCATGATTATTGCACAGGTGTGCCTTAGGCTGGCCACAATAAAAGGCCACTCTAAAATGTTCAGTTTTATCACACAGCACAATGCCACAGATGTCGCAAGTTTTGAGGGAGCGTGCAATTGGCATGCTGACTGCAGGAATGTCCACCAGAGCTGTTGCCCATGAATTGAATGTTCATTTCTCTACCATAAGCTGTCTCCAAAGGCGTTTCAGACAATTTGGCAGTACATCCAACCGGCCTCACAACCGCAGACCACATGTAACCACACCAGCCCAGGACCTCCACATCCAGCATGTTCACCTCCAAGATCGTCTGAGACCAGCCATCTGGACAGCTGCTGCAACAATCGGTTTGCATAACCAAAGAATTTCTGCACAAACTGTCAGAAACCATCTCAGGGAAGCTCATCTGCATGTTCGTCGTCCTCATCGGGGTCTCGACCTGACTGCAGATCGTCGTCGTAACAGACTTGAGTGGGCAAATGCTCACATTCGATGGCGTCTGGCACGTTGGAGAGGTCTTCTCTTCACGGATGAATCCCGGTTTTCACTGTTCAGGGCAGATGGCAGACAGCGTGTGTGGCGTCGTGTGGGTGAGCGGTTTGCTGATGTCAACGTTGTGGATCAAGTGGCCCATGGTGGCGGTGGGGTTATGGTATGGGAAGGCGTATGTTATGGACAACGAACACAGATGCATTTTATTGATGGCATTTTGAATGCACAGAGATACCGTGACGAGATCCTGAGGCCCATTGTTGTGCCATTCATCCACGACCATCACCTCATGTTGCAGCATGATAATGCACGGCCCCCATGTTGCAAAGATCTGTACACAATTCCTGGAAGCTGAAAACATCCCAGTTCTTGCATGGCCAGCAAACTCACCGGACATGTCACCCATTGAGCATGTTTGGGATGCTCTGGATCGGCGTATACGACAGCGTGTTCCAGTTCCTGCCAATATCCAGCAACTTCGCACAGCCATTGAAGAGGAGTGGACCAACATTCCACAGGCCACAATCAACAACCTGATCAACTCTATGCGAAGGAGATGTGTTGCACTGCGTGAGGCAAATGGTGGTCACACCAGATTGGCCATTTATTGTGGCCAGCCTAAGGCACACCTGTGCAATAATCATGCTGTCTAATCACCATCTTGATATGCCACACCTGTGAGGTGGGATGGATTATCTCGGCAAAGGAGAAGTGCTCACTAACACAGATTTAGACAGATTTGTGAACAATATTTGAGAGAAATGGTCTTTTGTGTATATAAAAAATGTTTTAGATCTTTAAATTCAGCTCATGAAAAATGGGAGCAAAAACAAAAGTGTTGCGCTGATATTTTTGTTCAGTGTACATAAGGTAGGTGGATGTCACAGCATACACAGTGTATACAGTGTGCTTACATTGGCAGTGATATTTACATATTTAAACAGTGCATTTCAACTATAAAATACATAACTTAGAGGTGTAGTGAATGCTTAGTGTTACAGCATTACTGCACAGGAATTGTTCCTTGTACTATGTGACTGGTGTTAAAGGTCTAGTGTGTAGGATTTTGCAGCATCTAGTGATGAAGTTGCAGGTTGCAGCCAACTAAAACTTGTGCCAAGTGCTCAATGTGTACAGTGCTTCGGTTAAAAGGTGTATTATTACAACCTCCTCCACTGTTGCTGTTGTTGTTGTGTAAAACCTTTGATTCTGCCCTCTAGTGCCGTCTATTGGCTGAATCTATGCCATCATGATGGACACATGGAAGTTTGATGACAGTGACATTTACAACATTTGAAACAAACATATCTATTTTCATACGTGGGAGCATGCACAGGACTATAAATGATCCTTAAATCCTTTGCACCGGACCTTTAGGTGTATACCTTGCTAAACCTGCTGACCCTGCAACCGTGCCCTTGGTAAGAAAAAAAAAAATAGATGGATGGTGTTCTTCAGCACCTATCAGATGGAAGAAGTTGGAACAGGTTGTTTCCAGGGTGTGAAGGGGCTGCAGTGATGTTACCTGCCCCTTTCCTGTCACTGGAGATGTGTTAGTCCTGGATGGAGGGCAGGCTGGCACCAATGATTTTTTTCTGCAGTTCTGACTATCCATTGTACGGCAGGTTAAACTTCCAGAGCTGGCACAGGAAGAATATCCTCTGCCAGGCCTGTTTCTTGATAGTGTCTATTTTGGACCTCGGGCATCTTCAGTTTGAGGAATGGGTTAAGCCAGTTGTTGATGGTCACGAAATACCTAAGATTTCTTGTTAAACCACAGTAACACTCTTTTCTTTTCTTTGTTCAACTCCTGATAATGTGAAGTAACACAGTCACAGCAGCACTATAACTGTGACCAACTATTTAATGGCTTCAACAGTGCTGATAAATTAGACTATATCCTCTGACAGTCAGCTATATAAATTCCAGTAAAGCAGTAGCTTAGATAATATGCATTAACAGACACCAATTTGCATCTGACTTACAGTATTTCACACCAATTCTACAAGAGCTATCAAACATTTATAAATGATCTACTTCATTTCAATTCCTATCCAAGGCAGTTGCTTCAGCATGGCAGATCATTTTACTTCCTCTACATCTAATATGTACTGACAAAACCACATCACACTTCACTGTATATCTACTACAGTGTATTTAAGGTGTATGGCCACTTAAACCACAACAGTATATTTAATTACAGGGTAAAATGTCCAAAAGGAAAATACTAAATAGCACAAAAGAAAAAGAATACACTTTGTTAGCTAATAATTATCTTTCCAAACAACCACGCTGCCTGAATATTCCCATTACTGTTTGAGGGGGGTATTTTATGTTGCATCAAGAAGGTTGCTAATTAAAATCCATACCCCTAATGAGTTTTTAGCACCCCTATTGGTTAACATGATTACCTAAGATAAGAGCAGTAAATTGCGGTCCTTTTAATTAAGTGCAAGATTTACAACCGTTTTTACTGAAGAGGCTTTAAATTGACTCTCCCTTTGTACTTCCCATGGCCAAGCAGCATCACAAAGGGTCAAACCCTGGGATTTAAGTCCTTTGACAGTACAAATTCAACTGCATGCTTTGCATCAGGATTGATGCCTTCAGATGTAAGAGGTGTAAGGATGCTATGGCACAACTGTTCTTTCCAAGTGAAGTTTTTTTTTTTTTTTTTGACTGACTTTAATTACAGAAAGTCCAGATCCAGAATTTTGTTTTGGCTTAGTTGGAATGGTACAAATTGTTGTAATATTTTTTCACCACAAACATAGGCTAATTCGAGTTTTAACACATGTTGGTTGTTTTTAGCCACATTAGCTAGCTCTCAGGAGGACATAGGGAAATTTGATACAGACATTTATGGACCCCAGGAGCTCATATTTCAAAACAAAACTGGATCAGAATAAAATCTCCCTTTGGCTGAGTATTTCAAAACCTTGGCAGATTGGATCATGGCGATCCTGATGTGAGCAGATTGGAATCTCTGGAAAGCTCATGAACAATGGGAGCAAAAACAAAAGTGTTGCGTTTATATTTTTGTTCAGTGTATATAAAGCAACCTTATACATTTATGTATTTATGTATTATGTATTTACAAATGCAATGTTGTCCCTGATTTACCTGTATGTTGGTTCCTCTCTGTGTACACAGAGACCAATAAAAAACTGGAGTCAGACCTCTTGTATGTGTTTACAGCAGCATGCAAACATTTGGGCAACCCGGGTCAAAATTTCATTTACTGTGAATAGTTAGGTGAGCTGAAGACAAACTGATCTCCAGAAGGCATGAAGTTAAAGATGGAACATGCTTTTCAACATTTTAGGCAAAATTAGAGTATTGTACAATTTCAGAGTGAAAAAAAAGGAAAGGAGCACCATGCAAAAGTTTGGCCACCCCAAAATATTTAAACTCTCTGACAACTTTATCAGGGTCTCAATCTTTCAGTCTTTCTCACAGTCATCATTAGGAAAAGCCAGGCCGTGCAAATTTCAAAGCTTTATAAATATTCTGACACCTAAAACCTTGTCGCAACAATCAGCAGCCATTGGTTCCTCTAAACAGCTGCCTAGCACTCTGAAAGCCAAAATAACTGTTGCCCACAAAGCGGAAGACTATAAGAAGAAAGCAAAGTGTTTTCAGGTAGCTGTTTCCTCAGTTCATAATTTAATTAAGAAATGGCAGTTAACAGGAACTGCAGAGGTCAAGTTAAGGGTCTGGAAGACCAAGAAAACTTTCCAAAAGAGCTGCTTGTAGGATTGTTAGAAAGACAAATTAAAACCCCCCATTTGACTGCAAAAGACCTGCAGGAAGACTTATCAGACTCTGGAGTGGTGGTGCACTGTTCTACTGTGCAGCAACACCTGTACAAATATGACTCTCATGGAAGAGTCATTGGAAGAAAACCTTTCCTGTGTCCTCACCACAAAATTCAGTGTCAGAAGTTTCCAAAGGAACATCTAAACAAGCCTGATGCTTTTTGGAACAGGTCCTGTGGACTGATGAATAGAACTTTTTAGATGCGATGAGCAAGGGTAGGTATGGATTAAAAAAAAAAAAAAGGAAGCAAAATTTAATGGAAAGAACACCTGTCCAATTGTTAAATACAGGTGTGGTTTGAGCATACTTTGGGCTTGTGCTGCAACCAGTGGCACAGGGAACATTTCACATGTAGAAGAGACAATGGATTCAGTAAAATTCCAGCAAATTCTGGAAGCAAACATCACACCATCTGTAAAAATCTACAATGGACTACCTCAAGAGGAGCAAGCTGAAGGTTCTGCTATGGCCCTCACAGTCCCCCCACCTAAACATAATTAAAATTCTGTGGACAGACCTCAAAAGAGCAGTGCATGCAAGACGGCCCAAGAATCTGACAGAGCTAGAGGTCTTTTGCAGGAAGACTGGGTGAGAATTCTGCAAACAAGAATTGAAAGACTCTGAGCTAGATACAAAAAGCTGTGATAGAAGCTGTGATACTTGTCAAAGGGGGCGCTACTAAGTATTGACCATGCAGTGTGCCAAAACTTTGCTTTAGGCCCTTTTCCATTTTTGTCTTTTGAAACTGTACAAGATTGCAATTAAAAGTTATCTTACTCAAAATATTGAGGAAATGTGTCATACTTAACTTAATCAGTTCATGTTCTACTTACTTAAATACTCACAATAAACAAAATTGACCAGTGGTGCCCAGACATTTGCATGCCACTGTACGTGCTTGGCCAATTAAACAGATTTTGATTTGCTGATAATACCATCCTTTAAAAAGAAAAAGAAAAAAAATTGAATACAGGACTTGTATCAGTATTGTTACATTGTACAGTTATAATGCTTGAATTCTGGTATGGCACTATGATAGTAAATACAACGTGAAATTATACAATTGAAATGAACTGGCTTACATCCTACATCTTATGTGTATAGCAAATTGGGTTGACGTCTTTTTGTTAATAATTCTTGTTCCACTTATTGTTCTTTATGATGGAGGTTCCTCTCTGACCCCATTTACCTCATTTACATGTGACCCCATTTACCTCATTTATATGTGACCCCATTTACCTTATTTGCATGTCAGTAACTTGTAACTTTTTAAAATTAATATTTCAGCATATATCATTCTTTATTTAGACATCATAATCATAACCCCATATCTTCACAAAATAAAAGGCTTGTGTGAATATCACCACTTAATCTAGTGGAAGGCGAGCCAACTAGCAGGCGCAGAGTGTGGAGGTGTTTTACTTTTCCCTGAGGTAGAAATTAAAGGTGATATCAAAAGGTCAGGGAGAAATGTGGATCCAAAGGAAACAGCGCTGGATGATGAAAGTGTTGCTCGTGGAGTGAGCTGCGTGTGATCATACCCACCAAATCTTCCAGTTAACTCGGAGGAGGAAACAGCAGTCCATCCATTACTTTGCTCTGAGTACCTGTATAGAATCACGTACAGCAATAATCAATTGTTTGAGTGCGAGGCTGCTGCGGACAGCATAAAATCCAGCCGATGATACAAGGAAGTGCCGCCGAGGTTGGCTGGGATCAGGTCTACAGTGGCAGGAAGAGGAGGAGGAAACATTTTGCTGCAGGCCTGTATTGCATTGTACGAGTGCACAGAAGCAGGAAAGTAAACTGTCAAGGTCTAGACATTTTGGAAATGAAATCCTACTGGATAAGATGAAACTGTTGAAGAGGAAAAATCATCCACGCTTCAGAGGGAAACAATGTTTAGGCTGGCCTCATTTCCATATTTTTCTATTTTTAATTCTTTGATCAATTCAGGAATAATCATGCAAGGCACTGAGTTTTCAGAGGAGAGGCCTTCCCCAGTGAGCAGGCTCTTCCACTGCTCATGTCATACTCCATTTTACACCACGAGATGGGTTCTTAAACTAAGTAAGTGCTGGGCTTTTTACCTTTCAAGCCTTTTCACACAGGACTAGTGTTACATTATGATCTTGTGAAAATGATTATTCATCCTTTCATTATCACACATTAAACAGGAATCCATTTCAATCCAATAATCCAATACATATAAAATACAACTCTCTAGGAGGGGGCATTTTTCATTTTAAGTACATTTTGCTGTTAGTAATTCTGTACTTATACTTGAAGGTCTAGTGTGTAAGATTTCATGGCATATAGTGGTCAGGTTGCAGATTGCAACCAACTGAAAGTTATGGTGGCTGACGCGACAATGCAAGTGGTCCTATTTAAAGCCAATGTTTGGCTTGTCTGTTGTTGGATACTGTAGAACAACATGGCACACTGCTTTTTTTTCATGACACCATTCCAGAAACAAAGACTATCATGTTTTTTTTGTTTAACCTCACATAGACTTACTTTATAACAGGCTTGTGATAAAATGACTTGGCAATCCTGATTTGCGTAACCATATTAACTCTCTCCTGCCTGCCTGCTTATGGCGAAAGAGGACACAGGGTGTTTCTCAACGTCAAGGATCCTTTCCGTGGGAGAATGGAACCTCCAAAGGAAGGATCCTCCAGAGGCAAGACAAGGATCCTCCAGAGGCAAGGCAAGAGTCCTTCTGAGCATTCAGTGAACACACATAGGAACAGGCTAACAAGTGTCCCCAGGTGTACGTCATTAACCCTCAGCAGATTGAGGGGGTTTCAGGGTTCTGTGATGATTTTGGCACTCTAATGTTGTTGTACAATTATAAACAAATATAGCAGTATTTTCAGAGTCACATGACTTTTAGGGAGAATAGATTTCTGGATCACACTTAAGAGTAAGTGGAGTAATGATCTTAAGACAACAACTGAAAAAGTTCTGAAGTATCATTTACAGTATTCACACAGACTAACTGTGAGTTCAAAGTGTTCCATATTTTATGTGTGAATTACCACACCTCTGCTACAATAATCTGAAGAGCGCATCTGATATGATGAGCCGTGCTGCTCTGAAACAGCTGACACACTACCTGTACATGATGATGCTGTGTAATCTTCTGAAATGAGTTCACCTCAAAACAAATGAGTGATGCTTTGACCTATAGGATATTCCAGTGCCTTTACTGTGGCTGGTCTCACTGAAACATACACCAATTGAAACTGACAGAATGAAAGCAATTATCATGTCATGATCATGTGAATAGTTGGGGGAGGGGGGAGGTGGACACTTAGCACTCCATCTCTGCCATGAATTATTAATTTAAAAGCTTTTATGTTTTATCTAAATCACGTTATTTTAAAAATCTCATTATTCAGCAGTGGACACATTGGAGAGTGTAAATTATAAGGTTTCTGTCAATGTTTTTTTCATGCTTGCCTCTCTTGTGTTGCGTATTATCCATTTTGGCACACTTTTTGTTGCAGATGCTGTTTAGAAAAGTATATGTTTAAAAAAAAAAAAAACAACAACAACAACAAAAAAGGGGGGGGCAGCAGTAGCTCAGTCCATAGGGACCTAGCCTGGAAACTGAAGGGTCGCTGGCTCAAGTCCCCCACAGACCAAGTATGGAGCGTGGACTAGTAGCTAGGTAGGCACCAGCTCACCCCCTGGGCACTGCCAAGCTGACCCGAGCAAGGCACTGAACCCCCAACTGCTCACAGTGCTTGTCCAAGGCAGCCCTTCACTCTTACATCTCTCCATTTAATGCATATTTAGGTCCTGTTTATGCCTGTGTGTGCATGACAAGAGAGTGAAAAACACAGAATTTCCCCTTGGGGGTTGATGAAATATTTCTTCTTCTCCTTCTTCTTCTTCTTCATAATTCTTCTTTTTCTTCTTCTTCCTCACCTTCATAATTCTCCCTCTTCTTTGTAATTCTTCTGAGTCCAAGGGGGAAGGGCTTAAAATTGTGATTGGGCCAGCCTGACGTCGATTAAGAATATACACTGAACAAAAATATAAGCGCAACACTTTTGTTTTTGCTCTCATGAGCTGAACTCAAAGATCTAAAACATTTTTTTATATACACAAAAGACCATTTCTCTCAAATATTGTTTACAAATCCGTCTAAATCTGTGTTAGTGAGCACTTTTCCTTTGCCGAGATAATCCATCCCACCTCACAGGTGTGGCATATCAAGATGCTGATTAGACAGCATGATTATTGCACAGGTGTGCCTTAGGCTGGCCACAATAAAAGGGCACTCTGAAATGGTCAGTTTTGCTTCATTGGGGGGGTCTGGGGGGTTCAGAAAACCAGTCAGTATCTGGTGTGACCACCATTTGCCTCACGCAGTGCAACACATCTCCTTAGCATAGAGTTGGTCAGGTTGTTGATTGTGGCCTGTGGAATGTTGGTCCACTCCTCTTCAATGGCTGTGTGAAGTTGCTGGATATTGGCAGGAACTGGAACACGCTGTCGTATAGGCCGATCCAGAGCATCCCAAACATGCTCAATGGGTGACATGTCTGGTGAGTATGCTGGCCATGCAAGAACTGGGATGTTTTCAGCTTCCAGGAATTGTGTACAGATCCTTGCAACATGGGGCCGTGCATTATCATGCTGCAACATGAGGTGATGGTCGTGGATGAATGGCACAACAATGGGCCTCAGGATCTTGTCACGGGATCTCTGTGCATTCAAAATACCATCAATAAAATGCACCTGTGTTCGTTGTCCATAACATACGCCTGCCCATACCATAACCCCACCGCCACCATGGGCCACTCGATCCACAACGTTGACATCAGCAAACCGCTTACCCACACGACGCCACACACGCTGTCTGCCATCTGCCCTGAACAGTGAAAACCGGGATTCATCCGTGAAGAGAACACCTCTCCCACGTGCCAGACGCCGTCGAATGTGAGCATTTGCCCACTCAAGTTGGTTACGACGATGAACTGCAGTCAGGTCGAGACCCCGATGAGGACGACGAGCATGCAGATGAGCATCCCTGAGACGGTTTCTGACAGTTTGTGCAGAAATTCTTTGGTTATGCAAACCGATTGTTGCAGCAGCTGTCCAGGTGGCTGGTCTCAGACGATCTTGGAGGTGTTCATGCTGGATGTGGAGGTCCTGGGCTGGTGTGGTTACACGTGGTCTGCGGTTGTGAGGCCGGTTGGATGTACTGCCAAATTGTCTGAAACGCCTTTGGAGGCTTATGGTAGAAAAATGAACATTCAATTCATGGGCAACAGCTCTGGTGGACATTCCTGCAGTCAACATGCCAATTGCACGCTCCCTCAAAACTTGCGACATCTGTGGCATTGTGCTGTGTGATAAAACTGAACATTTTAGAGTGGCCTTTCATTGTGGCCAGCCTAAGGCACACCTGTGCAATATTCATGCTGTCTAATCAGCATCTTGATATGCCACACCTGTGAGGTGGGATGGATTATCTCGGCAAAGGAGAAGTGCTCACTAACACAGATTTAGACAGATTTGTGAACAATATTTGAGAGAAATGGTCTTTTGTGTATATAAAAAAAAATGTTTTAGATCTTTGAGTTCAGCTCATTAAAAATGGGCGCAAAAACAAAAGTGTTGCGTTTATATTTTTGTTCAGTGTATATACCAATGGGCCGGACTACCTGTATTATTGGCCGGTCAAACAAAGAAAAAAGGGGGATAAAAAAATACGGTTGTGTAGGCCCAAAAGGCACATAAGCTCCATAGGAAACTGCCTCGTATACCAGGTGGCCAGTCTATCTATGGAAGATCTGGGTAATATGATAATGTGGAAATCAAGCTTTTTTGGCCTCATGTGCCACTAAGCAACATTCATAGGAATGAATGGTCCATCATATAAGGTTTGACTGATGCTTTTTCAGCTACTTGAGCTTGTGCCCTCTTCTTCGTTTATGGCACCAGACTGAAGAATTAGCACCACCAAGTGTTTATCTCAGTGTACAAGGCATGGATTGGCCATTGGGAAGTTCAGGAATATTCCACTGTGGGTAGGTCTTGTGAGGGCCAGTGTTTTTTTTTTTTACAACCCTGGCATTATATACTCTTTGTTAACATCTTATTTCTAAAACCAGATGTAGTCACACATAAGTCTGTCGCTAACTCTCCCTGTCAGCTCGATCTAGGCTGTCCGAATGCATTAATATCAGTATATGTTTGCATTACAGTTGTAGTGTCAGCTGATTTGACCAAGGAGATGAGAGTAATGGCTGACCGCAGTCATTTTTAAGAACATGCCCTGTGGCTGACTCATGGCTTCCTGCAGGCAACCAGGCACTTGTGAGTATGTTGGCTACTCTTAATATCAGGCGTATATGATATTTGATAGCTAGCCCAGCACTAAAAATGATTTCTTAAATATTTACTCAGTGTAAATATGGTTTGCTTTGTATGAATATGTAGAGTGAATATTGCGCCTCTGTGGATAGAGTCTACTGGCTCTAAATTAATTCTATATTTAAATACTGTTGACTGTTTTGCAATATTTTAAATAATGCTAAATTCTGAATTCTTTGGGGTTTTTTGCACACACAGGCATGGGGAGAAAAAACCTTGTAGTTTTTTAACTTAACTTATAATTTGTCGATCAACAAACATGTTATGTCAATCTGGTGTATCAAGTTGGAGCCTCTTGACAGCAAATTCTTAGTTTGCTTTTTGTTGACCCATGTGACGCATTAAACTCCTCATACTGACATAACAGAAGTAAATGGAAACACACATTAATTCACATTTTCCTTTGCTGCCTTAAATTAAATTTAGGCTGGTAACCTTGCATGAGTGTGAGAATTCACTATATGTCAATTTGATTTAGGGGGCCAGATTTGGCCCCAGATACATAAATCACCCACTAGTTAAGAACTATATTGTTATGTTACAATAAAGTTATTTTGAAAAGAAAAAAAATAAAAACATCTACACACCTGAGTGTGTGACAGGTGCAATAGGGGAAGGTACAATGTGCAGGAGTTCTTGTCATTGTTTTCAGGTTACAGTAAAGTTATACAGTTTTAAATAAAATATTTTAAAATTTAGAGAAAGCTAAATTACAAGGCATTAAAACTGGGTTCATGTTTAATATTTAGCAAGCTTAACAAAGATTTAGCACTCTGATTTGACAACATACATACAGTTTTAAAAGAGGTGGGACTTTTTTTAAATCATGGCATAAAAGTGACTGCTTTATCCAGTCTCATCTGCAAGGAAATAGCTGCCATTCTCTAATCTGGACCAGCATTGAGTTATTAAAGATGCAGAGCAGTATGCCAGACAGAGGACAGAGGGAGAGGAGACAGAAAAGTCATGTTGCTCAGCTTTGTAGTGCATAATGTTAAAATTCATTGTTCGCAACCACCCAGGTAAATTAATTTTGACACCCTGCTCGAAAGAACCACTCCCTCTGCCTTCTCGAAATTCTGTTCCCTGTGCCATATGAATGTTGGCCTACTTACTGCTTTTTTAACTAAATGTTGCCACTGATTATAAAGCACTATTGCAAATTAGATACACATGAATGTATTTCTTGAGAGACGGAATTGATTACGTACAACATGTGCAAAATAAATCACATCTTGAAGGAAAAAGACATATCCAACACACACACATCTCCAAAGCAAAATATGGCGATGGAGTTAAATTTGAAATGAAAATAATATTTTCAGTACTTTGGCCTTTCCAAGTATCCCACTGAAAACATCACAAATTACAGACTCTGATATTTGTTTAAAATTACTGACAACAATGATAATTACAATGCACTGGATACAATATTAGCATCACTTTGGTCTCCCTCTCACATTTTGATTCTGCGTTATAAAAGGAAAACATTTCAGACAGGAAGTCATCGTTCTCAGACATGATCACTTCTTTTACAATGATAAAATCATATAATACTATCTGTATTTGTCCCAATTACGGACAGTTTTTGAAAGAGTATCTATAAAAGATTTACAACCCAGTCACGAGAAAACATGTTGGCATCCTACATTTCTGCTGACCACAGATATGTTACATTCATGCATTATTATGTAGTGGATAGGCTGAAACTTACATTAAGACAGCGTTGTGGTTAACATGTGGTTAGGTTTAGGCATTAAAAACCACTTGGTTATGGCTAGAAAAATATCATAGTTGGGCTTTAAATACCCAGTTATAAGGGCACAATCCAAGCAGGAAAAGCAGTAATAATAAGTAATAGGTCTCGGTAAAAAACCAACCACTTTTCATGGCACTATCCACGCCAACAGGTTGCTACAAAAACCCACATTTGGAGCCTAAAAAGCTGATGGAAACAAACAACAGGTTGGTACAAAATATCCACATTTGGAGCCTAAAAAACCAATGGAAACACACTGACAGGTTGCTACAAACACCTAAATTTGGAGCCTAAAAAGATAATAGAAACATACTGACCATTTGCTACAAAGCACTAAAAAAAGCCAACAGAGATACACCGATGGGTTGCTACAAAGCACTCATGTTTGGGGCCTAAAACACTGACAGAAAAACACAGGCAGGTTGCTCCAAAACACCTATGTTTGGAGCCTGAAAAGCTGATAGAAGAGCACTCAGGGGTGCAACAAAACATCTACATTTGGTGCCTAAAAATCTGATAGAAAAGTAACTACAAAACACCCATTTTTGGAGCCTGAAAAGCTAATGGAAACGCACTGATGGGTGTGTATGTATAAAATGCACAAATGTAACGTATTCATGGTTTGCTAAAATGCAAAATGCCAACTTTTTCTTGTAGTGACTGGGCTGATATTTCAGGTTAAATCATTATGGTCTTGTGTCTGGGATTTTGTTTTCACTCGGCTTGTTTCTTCCTTGAATAGCATCTGATTACAGATGGTTCGACCTACTTTTTCACTGAAGTGACAATTGATTACCTTAAACTCTCAGCAAGACTGAAAATCTGAGTAAAAGAGAACTCCAACTTTTCAGATTTTCTCTCTGGCATTTCTTGACAGCAAGTAACCACTCTTTTTCAAATAAAAGAGTTTAGCTCCACAATCAGATACCTACTAATTATAAACAATAAAACCTGGCTTTATTTAATGGCTTGAAAGAAAAATCGCTTTGGAATACTAATGTGAGGTGACAAGCAGAAATCTTACAAGCCTTGTGGACACATGATGGATTTTTGAAAATTCTAATTTTTGAGCAGAGTCATGGATCTCAGATGCCACATTTCAAATGAATATTGTGCCATTTATTTGTAATCAATAAATCAGATATACTAATTTTGGAAAATGCTTGATAATTAGAGTTAACTACATTTCCATATAAATACTGTAAACCCTCATGTCTGTCTTAAATGTTAGTGGACCATAATTGGGGTATGAAGGTTACAGTGCTTTTGTAAAGTAAAATAACAGCACATTATTGCCCCCTTTCATCTTTATGATGCTTTCATAATGCCATTGTCAGGTCAAAGTTTCACTGTGTCCAATAGTTTGGTCTATCTACTTAACAGTCAGTCAATAAATTGTTTTGACAGTACAATCAACTTTTGTTACTGTTCACTGGCAGAGGTTAAGGCTTAAAATAAAAATTACCAAGTAACACCAATAGCCCAAAAGACAAGAAAACTGCATCACCTATAAATCCTCAAACTTCAACAGAGAAACTAAGGAACTAACATCACTGTTCAACTAACAGTTGATCTCACTGCAAAAACACCACAGCAATAACTTTCTCCAGCACTAAGATCAAAACAAAATGAAAACAAAAGCAGCTTTAACTAAACAGGACTGTGTAAGTCTTTGTTTCTATTAGCTTTGTTCAAGCTGACTGGAGCCGTTTGGTTTGTTTCATTTCATTTGTGTTGCCGCTGATTTGCCAGCCAGCCATGGCGCATCAGGACTTGAAAAAGTAATCAAATCTCATGCACCTCACATTTTAGTGTCAGCAATAGACTGAGTGAACTGTGAAACAAACAACGCATAAATGGAAGCTTCATTATTATTCTTCACCTCATTGCTGATTGTGTAAAACAGACCAGACTTTAAGACCGCACAACTGCTTCAGAAGTCATTTTGCAGATCAGCAGGAAATATTATATTTGGAATCATTTGTCATTAATCTTTTATAAGTCTATTGGTCGGGCTGGGTTGGGCCACTTGGCGGTGGGCCAGCCAGACAGACAGCAACAGTAACCCAGCAGGATGTAGACAAGACATCATCTGGTGGCCCAGTCACTGTTCTCTTACAATACATATTCAGGTCATGTTGAGCAATTTATTCTGCCCAGCTCAGTATGTAGGTAGTATTATATCACTCACAGCTGTAGCTACTTGATACTGTCTGCTGATCAACAGCTCCAGGGTGAATTAAGAGAAGTAAGGTGTTTTACTGATTCATTTGTTTCCTCTAGCTCTTAGTTTGTACATGCAGCCAACAAGTCGTGTTGAGAAGACATCTAAGATCTTCCACTTCAAACAAGGCTCCAAGTGTCACTTTCACTGACACTGTCCATTATGCTGTGTGGGATTCATGGCTTCATTTCACAGTGGAGTTGTGGTCAAATGACAAAAAAAATACAGTTTTAATTCAAGGACTCTGTTGCTTGAGCTTAATAAAAATGTTAACTGTATATTAAGTAGTATGGTATGATATATTAGGTAAAAAAGTTTTCATAATAACAAACCTACAGCAAGAAATGCATTAGTCCTACTAACCATTGAAGAATTGAGATTTTAACTTTCCTAACCCCAGGTTGCACTTTTCTACATTTTTGTCTCTGACAAGACCAAAACCTGCAGTGTGTTAGTGCCTCTCAGTCCTTTTACAACATCCTTACCCTGGCTGTGACGCTTTGTCCCAAGCTCATTGGTCCCCACTGAAGTTACAAATGTTTTAGAACAGGCCACAAAGAGTTGTGACCTGTAATCTGTAATCATTTGGGGACCCGTTTGGCAATACAAAAAATATACAATATCACCAAACTTATGTCTGCCACTGTAGTTAACACTGAGTCAATCCCACACACATCATGCTGCTGTAAGTACTCACAAGAGTACCCAACATCATCAGTACCAGCTGCAGCAGCAGGGCTGGTATTGTTTTCAAATTGTGTGTGTGTGTGTGTCATCATTGCAAAATGTGGTCCTCGAAACACCTACAGTGGCATGCAAAAGTTTGGGCACCCCTGGTCAGAATTTTGTTTAAGTACGTACAAAATGAAACACTCCTTGCTGGAAAAAAAGTGTTTAGAAGCTGTGATACTTGCCAAGGGAGGCACTCCTAAGTCTGACCATGCAGGGTGGCCAAAGTTTTGCAATATGCCCTCTTTCTTGTTTGTTATTTTGAAACTGTAAAAGATTGAAATTAAAAAAATAATCTTAAAATATAGAGGAAATGTGTCATCATTAATTTCACACCTTTTTGGAGATCAGGAGTCCTAGCTTAGGAGTGATTTAGGAAAGTTCTCAAAGCAGCTCTGAACAAGGAAGGGACAGAAACCTTTAGACCGAAGTCGTCACTGCTGCACTGTTTTATCTTTCCAGTTTTCCTAATATCTGTTATGTTGATCATTTTATTTCTGCCGTTAAATCATTAGAGGGGAAATGTGTGTGTATCCCTAATGAGATCAGCCACACATATTATCCTTGCACAATCTAATCCATAGCATTTCATTTACTCACTGTCATCCAGCGTTTGGAGAATATTTCTCAGACCTCTTCAGTTTCCAACATTTTACCCTCTGATTATGAAAACTCTTTGGCCTTTTAAAAGTCCTCCTCCCTACTCCTAACAGTTTTTCACCTCAGTCTAAGATGCTCTGTGATTAACTTTTATCTTTACAAGGACCCCAGTCTTAACTTTAAGGGTAAATTCTGGGAAAACATCACAATTCCAAGACTTTTCTTAGAATTTTGTCACTAGGAGCAACTCCTTGTTCCAGAAAGCTTTGTGAATACAGACCCAGTTCATCTTCTACTTACTAAACTACTCACAGTAAACAAAATTTTGACCAGGCTGCCCAGACTTTTGCATGCCACTGTATTCTGGTGAAAACTACTACAGAAGCTGTTCTGAGTACTTTGCCACTTGTTAATGTTTGTCTATGGACAGATTTTGTCAATGCGTTAAGTGTCACAACCATGCATGAGGCAATCATAAACATTTACAGTTGAGTTGAGATCACAATGGAGGCCTTGTTCGAAGACAGCGCGGTCCTATTAAAGGCGCTGGATGTCAGGGGGTAGGAAGTAAGATAGGGGCCACGTTAGCGGGGACGTGACCTGGACCCATCACGCAGACACCATCACAAAGACTGCAAGGTTCCACGTGGTCTCCAGGATACTCTGCAATTTCTACAGGTGCACCACTAAGAGTATCTTGATCGGCCGTGTCACAGCCTGGTACAGCAGTTATACTGCCATCAACTGCAAGGCATTACGGAGGTTTGTGAAAACTGCTCAGCACATCACAGGATTATTCAGGACCCCAATCACCCCAGTCACAAACTGTTCTGCTTGCTGCTGCCTGGCAGACAGTCTCGCAGCATCCAGTCCTGCACCACCAGCCTCAGTGACCGCTTCATCCCACAGGCCATAACACTCTGTGGCTCTTGAGCTTGTTCTTTTTGGGACAACAATATTGATTACATGAGCTTTTGAGGTATTGGTAGGCAGATTTTCCTACAGAGCCAGGCTAGCAGTTTCTCCATTTCCAGTCTTTATATTATGCTAACCTAAGCTAAGCTATGCTAACCAGCGGCCGGCTGTAGCTTCGTATTTACTGTACAGACATGAGAATCTTATCACTCATCTCATCTAATTTGAGGCAAGAAAGCAAAAAAGCATACAGTGTTTCCAAAAATGCTGAAGTATATCTTCAACCTAAGGAAATTAAAAATCTCACTCCTTTATTCCCTAAATGATCCTGGGTGGGATGAAACAGGTGCAAAAATGTTCTCCCTCTACATCTTTTACATGTTCAACATCACAAAACCAAGTGGCTTTTTTGTTTTTCTGAGCATAGTCTTCAGAAATGATTTTTTCATTTGTTGTGTAAAACATGTTTACTGTGCCTTTGTGACTTCAGCTCATTTGTACTTGTTTACAGTTTCCTTCCTAGATGTGTTATTCTGGCACATAGAGGCAGCAACATCATCATGTTGCCTTTTTGCAGAAGCACCTTGGGAGCAAGGTTGTTAAGAGGTGCAGTCAGTATTGGGTTGCGTAGCTGTAATCTCTATGCGAGAATTGGTAATCATGAGGTGGCAGACCATCGAACACAGATTGCCGTGTCAGATAGGATTAAAGATAGCATTGCTTTGATTGATATGTTTGTGTGTGCGGCTGATGGATGCTGATGTGACAGGAAGGGTACAATGACCTCTTGAACAGCAGGCAGTTTCAGGTAAACAGTCAGATTGGTTAAAGATGTATCAGTTTTAAAAATATAGTATGTAACATTTCAGCATTAGACTGGCTAGATTTATGTGAGATATTTTGTTGAGTTCTGTGCTTTTATTATCCCCAATGTTTCCATCAATGTTCTATCCCAGACAAATCTGTAATTTTTTTCTAAGTAATGGTGTTTAATTTATTCCCAGGAGACAGCTGTCCTCTCCGGCTGCGCTGACTCACAGGGAAACACCAGATGATTCCTCATTGTATTTCATACAATGCCACAGAATTTAACTCAGTAACAGTAAGAGCTTTTTTCTGCCACACAGCCATTTTTTCATTAATTGCATGCCATTTTGCAAGACAGTAATCCACTAGGGATTTGATTTATTGATGATTATTCAATATCAGTCCAGCTTACTTCAATGTGCTACTAGGACAAGTAAGCTAATGCAAGCACAGTAAGCTAATGCATAATGTTAAAACAACAGAGTTTCCCAGACAATGAATAGTTTCAGGCCCTCCTGGCCCCATCCCTACTCCGTCTCTCGGTTTATTAGACCACAAATGAGGCAAGCTATGAGACAAGCTAGATGACATAAGCTAGCTAGTGCACCCCATTGTCCCTGCGCCTCACTTCCTGCCTAGTGACTACTTTGACGGGGGGAGAGTAGACTGCAGCTCCAGGGACGTAGGCCTACCTTCACCTTGGCTGTAGCAACTCAAATTAAGCCAGCACAAACTGAAATTTAGCCAGCGCAAACCCTGCATGGGGTCACAGTGGGCTGGTGGCTGGTGTCTGGTGGCAGCGCTGGGTCTGACCTATGTAACGATAACAACATAGAATCTGCTGCTCCTGCAGTGAGTTAGAGTAGTTTGGCATGAGACCCCTTGTGGTGCTGCGGTTTACGCTGGCTGAATTTAAGTCACTACAGGGCACTAATGTGAGGTCTATTCCCCCTACCCCTGGTCACAATCTTCGGAATCGTCAAAATTCTGAGGGAATCACCATTCAACATGCTCTTAGAATAATTTTAGGGGCTACTTTGATTGGTCTGACCATGGACAACTGTGCTGGGCTACCTCATGATTGAATTCATCACATAACAGCTACAGCAGCTGTATGGATAGTCAACTTATGTAATGCTAATCCTAGGTAGGTAGATAGGGTCAATACTGCCTTAGAAACGAAAGAGTTTGCATTTGGTACTTTCTGGGATCTCTCCAAAGTGTTTGATGCTGTCAACCATGACATATTACTTACAAAACTGTAAGGATATGGATTTCATGGTTCTATCCTAAAGTGGCCTTAGTAAGTATGTTTCTTACAGCAATATGTTGATGATTTAAGTCTGTGAGAGCTGTGATCCAGTGTGGGATTCTACAAGGGTCTGTATTAGGACCCCTTTGTCTCTAATCTACTTAAATGATCTTGCTGCAGTATCAAACACTATAATGCAAATATTGTTTGCTGATGATACTAATCTAATTATCTGAAATAAAAAAAATGTCAGTACTTATGAGTAAAGTAAACAGTGTCCTTCCTGCACATTCAGAATCTAACAAATGTTTGACATTAAACTTAAAAAATCTAATTTTATGATAGTCACAGGGAAGATGAATTATAATTTGTAATGGGCAAAATTACATATGAAACAATGATGAAACAGTTTCTAAAGTTACATCAACAAGTTTTCTTGGTATCTTAATCGATGAGGAAATTACTTGAAAATATTGCATTGGTTTTGTCTGCAATAAGGCCACAAAATCTGTAGGAATTACTAGAAAAATGCATCCTTTGTTACATCCATCTTGTTTTTTAACACTATATTACAATCTAATATATCCATATCTTATTTAGCATAATATTGTCTGTGTAAGCACTTACCCTAAATATCTGCAAAAAATTTTTATGCTGCAAAAACATTTTATTAGAAAAGCAACTTGCTCCAAGATATGTGCTGCAACTTCTCTTTTCTTGAAATGTAATGTACTGACCATTTCTGACTAACATTTTTCAAATATGTACTTTTATTTTTACAGTGAAGTAAATGAATACAGGTATCTTTATTGACATATTACTTTGCATCATGTTAAGGTGGCGCACCAAGAAAACCAGTTTCTGTGTTTCTACCTCACCCTTCTGTTCTTAAATATCTAAATGTGCAAATAAACTTAAACTTACGTTTGCAAATTAATTTTATGTTAACCTAACATTACTTGTGGCTTTTTCATTTGAATGAAATGACATAACATAAATAAGCATGACTAAACCTAACCTAAATAAAACTAATGCATTCACTTGTCCGTGAATATTTCTGCCTGAGACGTGAGAGAAAGATTTACATCAGCAATGGTGGTTTGTTCAGCAATAAGGAAACTCCCATGATCCCTCACTACTTCACAACATCATCAAAGTCCATCTTTTGGTGTTGTTTTAAGAAAACGCAGCAGCAGAAATGACATATTTTGTGCTAAAGTGTGTTGATAAGCTGTGCTTCATAAAAAATGTATATGGCTGCCATCATATCACTGTACAACAGCATTACAGTGGCCATTTCACCTCGTTTTACTAATATGCACAACTATACAGCATTCTGATAAAAACCTCAGGCAGTCGGCATGCATTTGGAACCACTGTGACAGTCATAATGTCTTTGTTGTTCCTTGTAGTCTCAGTAAAGCACGCTGTCCTAGGTTTTATTGGTAATTTACCGGACAAATACGTTATGCAAAGTGAGTGGATTCATCTGATGTCTGTGTAATTTGGAAGCACACAAAAGGATATTTTGAACAACCCTGCGCAATAAAGGTTCAAGATTAAAATATTAATCCACTTGCCTCATTGAGTACATCGAGTGCATGAAGGACCACTCACAGCCTGTATTGAAGAGGGAAAGCACTGCGTCACGTTCATACTGTGTGTACCGGAACAATGTCTGCACTACATTTGGCCATACCGCTGTGCTGCATGTTCTGTGGTGGTGAGAGCAAAGAGACCTGCTTAATGGAGTGTATTCTGAACATAAAGCAGCAGGTAGAGAGGCTCAAGCTGTGGGAAGTGTTCTTGTTGAGGATGAGTTGTATTAAGATTAACTAGAAGGAGGTAAATATCAGGTAGGGCAGCAGATATCTGCCAAGTCGTATGCAATTATTACAAGGCCAGACATTATTTCCATCTTTTAAGAGAGAGTGCAGCGTATTTTCAAATAGAAAACAATCACCTTATCAAAGATGTGTTGACCATACTGTGCTGTTTACTCAGCTGTCAGTACATTAAGGTTGAGCTGAGTACTCGGATAAAGTGAGCATCCAGAACACATATACTAGCACAAGTGCCACCCAAGTAAAATGTGTCTCTTCATAGTTTACTTGTCCATCCATCCATCCATCCATCCATTTTCATCTTTCAAGCAAAGTACTCCAGATGTCCCTCTCCCCAGCAACGCTTTCCAGCTCTTCCAGGGGGACCCTGAGGCGCTCCCAGGTCAGATGAGATATACAGTATGATCCCATCTGCATGTTTGGGGTCCGCCCCTGACATACCCTGACAACAGGAGGTGCCTAGGATGCACCCTAATCAGATGCCTGAACCACCTCAGCTGGCCTCTTTCGACACATAGGAGCAGCAGCTCTAATTTGAGCTCCCTCCGGATTTCTGAGCTCCTCACCCTATCTCTAGGGCTGAAACCAGCCACCCTCTGGAGTAAACTCATTTCGGCTGCTTGGATCCATGATCTCATTCTTTCAGGCACTGCCCACAGCTCCTGACCATAGAAGAGGGTTGGGATCTAAATGGACCTGTAAATCAAGAGCTTTGCCTTCTAGCTTAGATCCCTCTTCACCACAGTAGTCTGGCGCAGAGTCTGCATCACTGCAGATGCCACATCAAATATTCTTAGCCAACTTGTGATGAAGGAAAATCCTCGTTTGGGTAGCTAAATAGTTTTTTTATTCTTGTGATCAAAAGATCTAAAGCTCAATTTTGAGGCTGCTCAATAAATTGTTTTCTAATAAATAATATATATAGGCTAGGGGACACTTCCAGGTGCCTCTCTGTCAACTCTGCTAAATTTTGGCACTTATGTCTCTTTTGCGAGCCTTGGTGGTGCTTTTTGTGGTTGGCTTGAGTAGTTGTAGCATGTGGCTGCAGGTCATCATTGGGATGAGGAAATCAACTCACCAGGCTATCAAGTCTCTTCCTGTGAACTTCTACCTTGCTAGCTGCTAGCTAGCCAAGTTGATGTTTTTTAAATGTAAACATCAGCAAACATCAAACAAGTATGGGCACTGGCTGAACTACCATCCTGCTTACCCTTGTACAGAAGTTTATCAAAAACTGTAATATCCTCTGATTCACTGAAACTTAAGGCTGGTTCCAAAAGCGAGTCAATCCTCATAGACCTCCATGTTAAAATGTCCACCTTTACACCAGAAATAAACATGTTTACAGTCTAGTGCAAAAAACAGTTTTAGTCTTGGTGAAATTCAACATCAATGGCAACTGTACAGGGGGTGAATTTTTTTAATAGCTCACCTGTTTACATTTTATTATGGCCAAAAGCTACACATAGTTAAGGGCAGGCCGCTTGAGTGACAGGCTCTCTGCGGATTGTGTCTTCAGCTTCTCAATCTGATCCGCCCCTCCACAGCATCAGCCTCTTGCCCAAATATAATAACTCCTGGCTCTAAGAAAAAAATAAAATTAAATAACAAGATGGCAACAGCCGAAATGCCAAACTGAAGGAGAGACGTCATGCTAGCTACATCCATTATTTATACAGTCTATGGGTACACAGTGAAACAAAAAGTACATTTTCCATTCCCTAATCCTGTGTCCCTGTGTTTATTGTTTATCTTTTAGTATATTTTGTTGCAAAATGTCTCTTTCCTGTAAAATGCTAAAATATTTTTGATGACTCGTCTTGAATTCAAGGAATTTGTCCAAGCAAAAGTGATTTGGGGCAACTAGCTAACACCGCCTGGGATATAAAACCACATTTGACCATTAGCTAACTTGTGATATTATGGGTCAAAGGAATGTGTTTGGATTTCACTCAGCAAATTATTCACTTACACAATTTATTCAATTTTCCTTTGTCCACCGCCTGATCAAAGTGAGGTCTGTGTGGAGGCCAACAGTCCTTTACAGCTCTGTATCGGACTGTACTGAGCTATACCCACTTTTGAGTGATCCAATCAAATCTGAAGGATTTTATTTGAATCTCCCTTTTAACTATATATACTCTATTTCACCCTGAAATATAGCACATTACTGAAGATAAAGACGCTCCACTAAAATCAAGACCCCAATCTTTCCATGTCCTTAACACAGTGCCGCAAGTGGCTCAACAACTACAGAAAAGGTAAATTATACTTTAGTTGCTATAACTGGATATCTATCTATCTATCTATCTATCTATCTATCTATAAAGCAAGGAATCTCTGTCTGTCAGTCTGTGTGTCTGTGTGTCGGTCAGTCTGTCAGTCTGTCGGTCTGTGTGTCTGTGGCTTGCATATCTCTCTGTTTGTCAGATCAACCTGAACTTTCGGATATGGCTTGCGCATGGCACGATGTTGTGCATCCGTCATTTTGAAGTTTTTTGGATTGATATTTACAACGTTATCATTAAAAGTTTAAATCTAAATAGCTGTCAAGTCTCCCGTTTTGGCCGGGAAACTATTGTATTTTACCCCTCTTTCCTGCCGTCGAACACAGCCTCATTTGGCCATACATGAAAAATCTACTTAAGCTTCCACGATTCTATAGAAAAACATACTTCCTACGGGCACTGCACTAGTCTATCTATAAAGCAAGAAATCTCTGTCTGTCAGTCTGTGTGTCTGTCGGTCTGTGTGTCGGTGTGTCTGTGGCTCGCATATCTCTCTGACTGTTTGTCAGATCAACCTGAGCTTTCGGATATGGCTTGCGCATGGCACGATGTTGTGCATCCGTCATTTTAAAGTTTTTTGGATTGATATTCACAACGTTATCATTAAAAGTTTAAATCCCATACACCTCCGTGTAACCAGTCAGCCTGTCGCGCTCTCACGGAATACAAGATCAAAGTATCTACTGCTATACCGCTCTGGGTCACCCAAAACTTTGCACAGGTTTACCCCAGATGTCCACTGGATCCTTCAAGTGGGCGATTCAGCCACGGCGCGGGTGTTGGACGTAGCTGTCAAGTCTCCCGTTTTGGCCGGGAAACTACCGTATTTCACCCCTCTTTCCCGCCGTCCTCCCGTATTAGTATTCTCCCATAAATCTCCCGTATTATAATAAAAAAAAACAACATTCCTCTACCCCTCCAAACTGAACTGTCACTAGCCTCGCAAGAACTGCCACCTGCAGTAGCCTGGGTGGCAGTTGTTGCGAGGTTAGTGCCGACAGCGGGAACAAACCCGGAACAACAAGAGAGAGATGGATGGATGTGACGAAGGAGAAGGCATTCCTGCCAAAAAAACAAAGAAGTCCTGTAAATATCTCGACAAATGGGACAGCGAATTTACTTTCCTACAGAGGAGCAGGATGGGGCACATTATGAACTGAAAATATGTTTAAGCAATAAGCCCCGAGAAGCCGTGAGTTACAGTGATTTTACAACGGCTGAGGGGCGTTCAGGGCCCCTCCGCCGTTGTAAAATCACTGTAACTCACGGCTTCAAGGGGCTTATTGCTTTTATAAAACGGTTACCCTACATATAGCCCATAAAATAAACACACACAAAAAGAATCAACAATTTATTGGTAATAATGCAACAATAAAACTGAGAACTATTCATTCTTCCACCAAGCAAGATGGAGTGGACAGAATGGTTGCCAAGCAACACAGACGCTGCGGTCTACCAGTGGGTTACACTGATTTTACAACGTCATGGAACGCGGCTCAGCCAATCACATTTAAGGATGGGAAGCACCCGTTTTATAAACCATAAATAAATGTGCTTCATATACCCTTTGTGTTTTCATTTAGGCTGTATTATAACGTAGGAATGTTCACAGCATTTCAGTGTCAACAAAGGTTGGCCTATCAGATTCTGATCACCTAACTGTAGTTAGTAAGCGGTTGACAAGTTGTTTTTAGATATCTTGTACACCTGTCTTAAAATGTAAGGGATACTGGAGCTTGGTTGGGGTGGTGGGACGGCTCGCAGCGAGCGCTGGAAAATTTCCCTTATTTTCAGATCCAAAACTTGACAGGTATGGTGCTGGAGCTAATCGCGGCCATTCAAGTCTATGTAAACTGCTCCACCAGAAGCGGCTCAGCGCTCCGCTAAAAATACGCGCTGAGTCTATTTTTTGATGGACGCCGCGCGACAAAGCGTCAATTTCCACAGACCAAATGAGTCAAACAGGAAGCCAGGCACAGAAAAGATGAGAGCATCCGGTCAATTTTCAAAATAAAAACACCCATTAAAACTCCGGAGCGTGTTTCACATCGCTACAACTACATGACGTCAAAGTTTGTGGCCCCCGGCAGGTCGAGAAATCTTTTCTTTGTTTGTTGATGTCTTTATACCTCCAGTGTTTCTGCACATTATCGCGTGACATCATGATCTCACGATCCGTCAATCCCAGCCGCTCGCGTGCGTGCCGCTATAGATATGCTTCCAGTGGACATTGACGCCCAGCACAGGACGGAGGAGTCCGTGCCATGGCCGGACCATGCACGCGACGGATCCAGTGTACACCCGGGGTTATGGCATTCCCTTTCACCCCTCCCCCATATAGGAATAGATGAAGTGGTGCAGTTTGCATTAACATGACATGTTTCAGTAATCTCATGGGTAAGTAGTATTTCTTAAGTTTCACCACACTGTTCTCATCTGCTCATGGTGTTTGCTGACATGGCTACAACATGGTTAGATTGACTAAAACATTGCCTAAACTTCCCATACCAAAGTATGGCTAGGTTGGAAACGTTTGTTTTTCCTTTCAGGAGTGCAGGGTTACGTGCTTGCTAGCTACCATTTCAAGATTGTTCGCCAACAGAAAGCTAGGAAACCTAATGATGTTGTGTGTCTCTCCATATCTCAATGTACGTTCATGTCTTACCCAATGTACAGTTTCTCTATTAACACTATGTAAGAGTATGTACACCTCTTTGTACATCCAACCATCAAACACAGCCTCATTTGGCCATACATGAAAAATCTACTTAAGCTTCCACTTTTCTATAGAAATACATACTTCCTACGGGCACTGCACTAGTTGTAGTAAATACACTGGAGAAAATGGATCGAAAATGTCAGAGAATAGATTACTGATACTTTCAGCAGCGACACTTCAACACTTTGCAAGTTAATCAAAAACATTTCTTAATAAAAGTCATAATGTGGACCACATACTGTATGGCCTGAAACCTGAAACGAGACAGCTACCAGCTGTAGACCACTGTTAAAAGACCAACAACCAACAACACCAGTTGTTTGTTGGCCATACTTTGCAGCTTTTCCACCAGTGTTTTGGGACCAAACTTGGATGTATCTACTGACTGATTGCAGGTTTTTCCGGCAGCAACTCATCACTGCTCTTCCAGCAGCTTTTGTGCCACCAAACATGAGTTTAAAGCCAAAACATGATCCTTTCCTAACCATAACCAAGTATTTTTGTGCCTAAACCCAATTACAACATTGTTGAGAAAAGCTTCAGTGCATTCTCTACAAAATAATGGACAAATGTAATGTATCCATGGTTTGCAAAAACTTACAATGCAAATATTTTCTGGCAATTGGGTCAGGTAAAACCCAACAACTTGCGCTACTTGGACACCATTTAGTTTAGCCCAGTAAACTGTATAAGATTTACTAAAACTGAAAGCCAAATCTGAAGTAGACTCATGGGGATGGCTTCAGTGAAGCGGCCATTAAGGGAACAGTAGCTTGTAGTGAGTGATGCAACAGTTAGTTAAAACATGATCTGAAATCTGAAATCATCATTCAATTGTTGTTTTTTTCTGTTTGTGGACATATTGTTGGTTTGATTCAAACCATCTTGTAAACCCTTTTTTTGTTTGGGCTTTGTTGTAACCCTCAGCTGTGAGTCAGCACGTGTTGGTTAATCACTACATCTGTTATATTGGTTGCTGCATTTGTGATATTCTTCTCCTTCAGTCACATTGGGAGATTAGGGAAGTTACAAGTAACTGTTCTTTTTACATTACACTAAGTAATTTCACTGTAAAATAACAGTAAAGAGCTGGCAGCACAGACACCAGCAATACACCATAATTGTTCAGTATTCATAATGTGAAATGACTGAGTTTTTCTAAAAGAAAACTGACTGTGAAATTAAAAAAAAACTAGCCTCATGTTAGAATTACAAAACAAACATGTTATCAAACTTCTGACTGTGCTCCAAATTCTCCATGTAACACCCAGTTTCCCAAAAATACTGAAGTTTCCTGTCATTTTAAAGAACAGTATACTGTTTAGAGCCTCTGTCCTGTTACGTTAAATGGAGCAGCCCACAGTGCATTGCTACATACAGTGCCAAACTGTTTTACACAAATACAGTATTTTAGTGTTGGAGATTGGCTGTAAATTAACAGCAGTTGCTTGCAGTGTAGGTTAGGTGTTATGTACTATAATTCGAACACGATGGATCATTGAACGTTGATGGATTTTGACAACTGCACTGTTGTCTTTTTTCTACTCAGATGTGAATATTTATGATGTGCAACATATAAAATTCATAGCCCTTTCATTGCTGTCCTTGACCTGCTCAAAGCCTTTGAAGCCATTCCTCCCATTGCACTTGACAGGGCTACCTCATCTCCTGCTGTATTTCATGAAGCACAGCAGAATAAAGTAAAAGCCATTTCAGAATTATTCCCATTGATATGGAGGTGTAAAATACTCCATATTTTATAGGTCGCACAAGCCTACTAAAAATGCTTTTTCACACAATTACAATTCAAGATAGCCAGGTTCCTCTTCTTTATGTTTTACACCGTCTTGAAAAGCATTTTTTGCAGAAAGGTTCAACACCACAACAACATGCCATTTCAAATAAAACATGAGTGCAGCCCTGTACTGTGTGACCACTGCTGCTGAATAATGAACAGCACAGCAACCAGTCATCTTTCTGGTGTCTCCTGTCGTCTTATCTCATAGCCGTGTTTCATCCATTTTGCTCGAGAGCGCACTAAAGGTGGCAGCCAGCCCTCGGCTTCCCATAGTAGACGTTGAGTTTGTGACAAGTTAACTCTGGTGCTAGTTGGCCCTGCTGAACAGAATGGAACAAGAGCAAGCTGTTCTAGCCCATCAAGTTTAGAGGCACATTACCTAGGAACAGACATCCAGGAAAACAGCTGCTGCAGCAGTCCTTGGTGGAGCTGCCGACTGGTCTCGCACTCTTTCACTGAGTCCCCATGTGGCCTCTGTGACACGTCATGCAAATCCAAATGGATGCCCCCGACTTTATAGGGGAAAATTAATGTGAATTTTCTGCATTTTGAGCAGCCTGTGCAACAACACCACATGGCACCATATGGTAGACGCACGGAGCCAAAAAAACGATTGGGAAATGTTAACACAGTCATATTTGCATGGACAAGTTTTATTAAAGCATTCAAAGTGCTGCAAGACTGAAGTCATTTAGAGCAAACAGGTTCTCACATGCAGTGAAACAGGAACAATTAAATACAATATAAGTGGTAAAGGAAGTCTTTTTCAGTGGCAGGCCCTAGAAAATAATTCAAAACCTGCTCCGAAAAATAGAGAATAGACAAGCTTTTCCAATTGCCTTTTTCCAATTGCCTGGCCTTTCACAACTGATTATACATTTCTTTCTGGAGTTTAAAATTGAGAAAAATATTAAGCAATTTGCATATTATGTAGCCTTCACCTCCTCCCCAGAAACCCTTTGGTTGGAAGCTGACTGATGCACCCGAATTCAACAGAAAATTGATAATGGCTCCGCAGCGTATCATCAGAATCTGTAAAATTAAGGAAGAGTGATGTTTACAAAAAGCAATCTGTTTGATGAGTGCTTCAAAATCAATTTCAAGCAACAAGGGTCAAAGCAGCCTCCCCTGATTCGACAATGGTACTGTAGCTTACTGCTCCCCAGCTAAATGGTGGCGGGTAGACGCATGCAATTACCCAGCATAAAACACTCCTGACTCCCTACTAATTATAAACCCTTGTGAATAATCACAGCCCACTGCAATTAATGGAGCAACTCTTCAGCAGAACACTGGAGAGAGCTACAGCTTGCAGTAACGACACATTTTAATTTTGCAGATTTCATTAGGCCTATCCGTTTTTGAAATTAGACTTATGAAATGTGGCTGACCTTCTGATGCCACAGAGGCAGGCCCTGATTGCAAATCTGTTCCAGCTAGAACATATGAAAAATGCTATCAGCATTTTCTACATTTCTGTTTTACTGAGGCACATTAACTCCCACCAAAATAAGTATTAAAACCCCATATGGGCACATTTAGATTTTATTAATACAGGCTAAAGTGAAACCTAAATAAATCAGTTGGGGTTTGCTTGAAAAACATCAGGCAAACGGTCTGGGCAGATAACATTTTTAGATGCTGTATCTGACCAACACATCACAAGATACAGTAACACTTTTTGGTAATGTGAAAAACTGATCAGTTCATTTGACAATGGATAAACAGTATCAAAGGATGAGATGTCCTATTTACATGTACAGTCAGCAGTCACTAAATGTTCAATGTTCAATGTCAAATATAAAAGGTGAAAGACATTCTACCAACATAAGCTCATCAGAAAAATCTTTTTTTTTCACACTGATGAAAAGTCCTGCCAGTGCTATGAGAATATTTTTACTCTAGTAAAAATCAACTACAGACTACAGACTAATTGGAAATTATCTTTACAACACTGGCAGATTCGTATTCTCTTATTTTAAGAAGAAACTGGTTTTAAAATTCCAATATCATTTATTATCTCAATAAGCCAATGTAAACATGTTAAAATTGGTGTAATGTGTTCTCTTTTACTTGAGTAATTTTTGGTAATATTGTTAGAAGAGTATTGCAATGATGCAGATGAGAGAATACCAATGTATTCATCTTCTTTTTTTTTTTTTTTTTTTTTTTTTTGGCAAGAGCCAAGAGCAAGATATGGTCTGACCAATGCATGTTTCTCAGGTGTTACAAAGCAGTATTACTGATGTAGTCAGTATGCTTAAGCATTGTCTGTGATGACACCCAGGCTTTTTGTAGAGTCGACTGAGTCTGCTTTGCCAAGTTTAAAGTTCACTTAGAATTATGACTTTACAATCAGCACTAATAACTACAAGTTCATGTATTTTCCTTACTGCATTTTTAAACAGGTATTACACATTCAGTCTGTTATACTTTAAGGCATTCTGTTAAACTACTCAAACTGTTAGGATCTTTGGGCTCCAACGACATGTTTAGTTGTGTGTTGTTTACAGATTTAGACCAGATAGTCATCTAAGTTGGCTGAGTGAAAGCATATGAGAGTACATGGAAAAAAGAGATGGGCCAAGTATTGAACCCTGGGGGACACCAAATGGAAATTGTATTTGAAACGTGGTCACCAATACTTGTAACTGTCTCCAGCTTAAATAGTCACTGAAACAGTTTAGGTTTTTTTTTTCAGAAATACCAACTACATGTCTTTCAACACACCTGTGATATATTATACCAATGCAGTACTTAAATCAAGGAGGACCAGTAGGGACACTTTGCCTACATCGGCACGTTCACAGAGGTCATTCAAGACTTTTACTAACAGTTTCTGTGTGTTGTGAATCCCTCTGTCTTTCATTATGAAGCACTTTGTGATGTTGGACCCAGAGAGGTAATATTTAAATACATTCTACCTACTTCTCATATTGAATTAAAAATGCCAGCACATAAACCAGGGAAAAAGTTTTACAACTTTCAGTCACCTAAAGAATGGATGCTTTTTACAAGATGTAATTGGCAAATTAAATCAGTAGCACATAAATTTAATTTACAACAGACAGGAGTTGTAAATTAAGGAATTTATACTGACCAGGCTGTTTTTGATCATTAAATCATGAATAAAATTTAAGGCTCCATGTACGTGCATCAAACTCTGTACCAAAAAGAGACTGTTTGCGTGTTCCTCTGCTTTGCAGGAGGTGCTTGAATTTTTCTTATTTTTCTCACTAGCTGCAGGGTATTTTCATCGAACATTTAGAATCTAAAGAAATAGTTGAACCCCCTAGAAATGCTGTCATTATTCAGCACCCCTTATTCCAAACAAATGAACAGCAGCCCATGCTTACTGGCTCTCTCACTGAGGTAGAGAATGTACATGCTGCACATCCTCATTTCTACATAGGAACTAAATCCATCACGCTCTGGAACATAAAGGATCATGATTACTCAAAATGTCACTTTAACTGTGTGTGTCCTCACCTCCTCTGTTATCTTCACCCACTGTCATTTGTCTCTTTAATGAATGCTTTACACAGTACACTATTCTATACAGGAAATAGCTTTGAAAATGGGTGATATTTTCATGTGAAAAATGTTAGGAATCCTGGTAGGTTTCAATTTAACAGCCATTACTAGGTGAGACAAATAGTTAATCTTTGACAGTAACCAGATATGAGTTTAATACTTTACTAATTTATACTATATTTGAAGACGATCTGAAATTGATACAGAGTTGAAAATCTTGCTGACCATAGGATCAAATATAAATGATGAATGAATGCATCAATACCTGGCAACTCATGATATCTTCCTTACACCAGAGGTCTCTTATCAATTTTTCAGGACTGTCACTCTCAGGTCCAAATGGCAATAAAAACTTCAGTGACACTATTGGATCAAAGTTGGGAGATTGTAAGGCAAAGGCTTCTTATATGGGACTCTGGCCCCTGAGCCAAGATGGAGCGGCTGATGAGGACCCGAACCCCCAGCAGTTCAATGCAAAATGTATTAACGTACTATGTCATTACCTCATATCAGGCCCAATATGTCCTGAGTTACAGAGGAGAAATAAAATTATATCTGATGTGTTATTGCACAGTATATTCACCCTCTGCACTCACTGTGGGAGACAATACTGTGGCCTCTGACCGATGGGAGTGGGGGAGGGGTTGGAAACAAATAATTGAACAAAGGACTTCCTCCACAGAATCAGAAAAAAACTGTTGAGTTGATAAAGTCAACATGCACAAAACTCAACAAAATCCACTAGAGAAGGCGTATTCTGACCCTGGTTTTACAGTGTGTATGAACACTGACACAAATATGACCTATCTACCCACACATACCATGTTGTCCGTTGCTATATAGATATATTGATAAATGCAGCTTTAATGCACATTTAGCTGGTTAGACTTCTGTATTTGAGAATGAAGGGTAAAGTCTGGTGGTATTATATGTTTTCATTATTGTCAACAAATCCAATGAAAACACCCTGAATTGATCCTACTAACAAGTATTGTGTAAATCCAAAGCCTGATATACTGCATCTTACTTCCCCTGTAAGAAGCACATCAATGAGCCCCTCTGTTGCAATGGGTGACATGTTCCTTCATTTTCATGAATACACATATCGAGCATCAAATGTGTATTAATCCACCATCAAAAGGAGTCCCCAAACATATGCACTATTTCCTCCTGGATTTATTTTACAGCACATATAGTACATAACTTATGGCAAATTATAGCTCAGACTCTAATATGCTGTATAATATTCTCTCTTTCTTCCTCTCTGTCTTGCCCTCTCTGGTTGGTAACTTGACTCGCAGTGCCCTCTGGGATAGCACTTGCGTTTAAGCCTGCACTTCAGTTGACTCTGTTTCAGATGGCTGAACAGCGTCTCGCCCTCGCTGAGTTTCACTCACTAGGAATTGCAAAAATCGAGGCTCAGTGCACGGGGCCGAGGGCTTAGAGGAAGCTTTGGGGAGCGGGGTCATTCTAAAGTAAGAACTGTGACTGGATGCAACAAGTCAGGATGAGGTCTCTGTGGGGTTTGGGCAGGGCACTCTGGGAAACGAAGGAAAATAGTCAACGGAAAAGTTGGGAAGGGAGGTTGAAGGAAAGAGAAATCACACTCAAGTACACTCCTAGAGAAATCATGCTGACAGTTAACCTAGGACTAGAAACACTTGACACTAATTTATGAAGCCTCCTACACTGAGTCTCAGTATGGGACTATTGTAGGAGAGTGTGACTTTGCAGTTTTAAAAACCGCAGTGACGCAAATTATAAATTATGATGATGAGTTGACGTCCTGACAGCTGCAGTTTGAAATATTTAACAGTGGCTACAATTAAAATGTGGAAATTGCACCACATTTTCACATATATAGGCTAGTAACTAGGGTAACATACCAAGATTATGTATTTCTTTGTATGTATATATGACAAAAGCAATTAAGACACATTGATTTTTACAATTTTGCCATTTAGACTACAATACTCTTTTCTCACCAAAATTAGTATGTTTTTGGTGGATAATTTTAAATGCTAGAAACCTACCAAAAATAGGTGATAGACTCCTTTCCCATTGCAAGTAGACAGGTATGCCTTCCTGATGTTTTTCTGGTTTAGTGTCATAAATGCCCTGGAAAACAGGTTAGGAAACAATAAAAAACAGCATGGAGGCCAGTGAAAATATTGCCGTGGGCGCTTCTTTTTAACTTATTTAATCCCTATTTGAAACTTGGTGCCTATTAATTTTGAACAATGTTCGAGCGCTGTTTGCGTGGATATGGGCAGTGCATCATTGCATCGCGCTGGAAAAGGGGCGAAAATTAGCTCATTCACGCAGGAGTCGTATTTCCATCACTGCTGATCAGAGCTGATTGGAGGTAGAGCCAATGAATACCCACAACTACGACAGTCGACTTCATTTGTCATGGAAATGAATGCCAATTGTCCCACTAACAACAAAAGCTAGATGTTAGTAGGTGTTAGTGGGTTTTTTGTCCAGTGGGGAAGGGGCTTAAGTAAACATTGGCAAGCTCATGTGGTTTAAAAAAATAAATGTAGACTATATGTGAATTGGCATGCAGAGTAATTGGACTCAGTGGTATCAGCCCTGCCCAGTGCCACATAATTTTACAAGCAATAATAGTACAGAATTTTGTACGCATTGCACAGGGACACACAGCAGTGATGGTGAAAATGTTGTTTCTCCTGACCCTTGTGCAAAGAAAAAAAAATCCCAGTCTAGGGAAATGCACTAACAATATGAACATACCGCTCAAATATTATAGTTAAACTAGAATAACCACCTTGCGGCAGTATGCCTCCTCCAACTTGTCAAGTTTCTCTTACACTTTACATCCATGTCTGTGAAAACACAGATGCTTCACACACATCTTACCCCAAACAGCACAGAGGATCTATACAATCAGCACAGTTTCAAGGTGGACACCCAAGATTAGTGTCACCAATTCAGTATCTGAGCAGGGGCATAAATATAGACAGGTCAGGCAGTGCCGTTGCACTGGGGCCTGTGGGGTGGAGGGGCCTGCTTGCCACCTGGAAATACTTCTGTGTTTGAATTTAAATTTGAATTTCATTTGCACACAAGATGTGATAAAAACAAGTATATAAAAATAAACATGGCAGGGATTGTGCAGGAGAGGTGAGAAACCTGAAGGGCCTTATGGTGAAAACCTCCCTCTAGAATTTCAAATCTATTCTAAGGCAAATAGTATTTCTCTTCTAAACATATAACAGACAATACAAATAGTTATTATAATCATAAATGACAGAGACACAGGCACATACATGTAACACATAAATTGTTCAATGAAGAACTCATGTTAAATTAAAAAAAAGTGGTGCGATATTTTATATATGCCCTAAAAAGCCATCTCCATCATGGTTTTCTGTTTTTGTAAAATAGTATCAATCTTTAACAAAATTATGTTCTTATTCTACATATTAAATTATATTTAAAAAAACAATTTAACTACATAAAAAACTATTTAGTTAAACTAATATACAGATATGTAATGATGATTGCTGGGTAATATGTTGTCCAATATCTGTTAAATAATGTAATGAGACAATACAATTTACAATAGCTAGTTTAGGTGCAAAATCTCTCAAGACTGTGTGTGTGTGTGTGTGTGTGTGTGTGTGTGTGTGTGTGTGTGTGTGTGTGTGTGTGTGTGTGTGTGTGTGTGTGTATGTGTGTGTGTTTTATAATTAGTGATTAGGACCCACTGAGGCCCATCATAACAACCATACGTCACTGTTTCTGACCATATGTCTCCCATTCTGTTAATGAGTTATGACACTGAATAATGTCGAGAGACTGCTTTTGCAGAACATTATGATGTGATAGTACTGTTAACCTTTGACCTTTTGGATATAAAATGTGATCACTTCATTATCATATCCTATTACACATTTGTGGGAATTTTGTCATAATTAGTGTGTGAATTCCTGAGTTATGGCTAAAACATGTTTTGTGAGGTCACAGTGACTTTGACCAAATTCACCAACTCCTAATCAGTTCACCCTTGAGTCAAAGTGAACGATTTTGCCAATGTGGAAAAATGTCTTCAAGGTATTCTTGAGATGTTGCATTCATGACATGAGACAGATGCAAAGTTATAGTGACCTTTGACCTATGACCACCAAATTCTAACCAGTTCATCCATGAGTCCAAGTGAATGTTTGTGCAAAATTTGAAGAAATTCCTTCAAGGAGTTGTTGAGATATAACATTTATGAGAATGGGATGGATGAGGTCACAGTGACCTTTGACCACTAAATACTAATGTATTCAACCTTGACTTGAAGTGGATGTTTGTGCCAAATTTAAATAAAGTTCCTTAGGGTGTTCTTGAGATATTGCTTTCACAAGAATGAGAAGAAAGCAAGGCCACGGTGACCTTGATCTTCGACCACCAAAATCTGATCAGTTAGTCCAAGTCATGTTTGTGCCAAATTTAAAGATATTTCCTCAAGGCCTTCTTGAGATATCCTGTTCACGAGAAAGGGATGGACGGATGGAGAGATGGACAACCTGAAAAACGTAATGCCTCTGGCCACGGCTATTACCGGCGTCAAGCTAGATAAGACACCTTTTTATATCTTACTTGTGATGAAGATGAGATAGCCTTCATTATGCAGTGACCCCATGCACATCTACTTACTCCATGCGTCTTGGGCAGATTGGATAGCTAAACAATTTCGAAAGTTAAATGCAAATTCATCCAAGTAGCATTCAAGATGGATTGAAATCTAACTGCATTCTAGTCACAATGTGAAATGGTGTAAATGCATCTGGAGGACACATACTTAATCTTTACTCCCCCTATAATGTAAATTTGTCAGTAAGCAGTCTGTGGAAATAGCCTCTCAAAACCTTTCACTCCTAGTCTTACAAACCCACTTGGGTCACTTGGAAGTCTTCAAAAACTGGCCCCTGGGCAGTGACTTCCAGCGTCAGACACTGACGAAAAAAGCTGCCTTTTCACGTCAGCATGATATGCAGCCGGTCACCATTATCGTTTAATAGCATCTGGCGGCATCAGAGGGAATGCAGCGCAACAACAACAACAGTTAAGGCGACGACAGTCCGAGTAGGGTGGGTGGGAGGGACAGTGGATGGGTCCAACAACCACTGACTTTCACCCAGGAGGCCAGTGTTCACTTCCCGTAGGATTGTAAAGCCACACCCTGTTCTTGTTTTCCCTAAACCCATCCATGCGGTTTTGTTGCCTAAATCCAACCATGTGCGTGTGTTTGCAAAATGTAACAATATGCACTTGTTGTTGAAAGAAAAAAATGTCCATTTGCAGTGTTGTACTGGCATAGTGTGTATATTTTTAAAGAGATTGTATGAAAACTATACATTTCCTGTGAAAATTTAGTATATTCTGAAAACAGATAACGCATGTTACGGGCTGAGGTTGACAAAACTCAACAACCAATGCACCCTGAGTACCTTGCACATCATATCTTAACATGGAAAGTCCATGACCAAACGTTGAAATGTGACAAGGTTAGAGTGAGAAGGTGTTGAGTCCTAAAAGCAGAACCAAAATGTACCAGTCTGACAATATCTGGCCAGTTAGGAGTGATTTCCTACTTTGAAATGCTTGATAAATACAGCCCAGAACAGGATAGAAGCATGTGGGTGGACTTTTCCTCTTAAGATGGAGGCTTGATTTTATCCTGCTGTGAAGAAATATACCCTCCTTCGGATCCCCGTCTCTAACAACTAAATGGCTACCAACATTTGAGACTTCTCTCCCCTCAGAACTTGCGAGGCCTGAATAAAGACAAACACAATATGTCATGTAGCAGCTCCTAAAGCTCTCACCCCTGTGATCACTTTACCAGAAGAAAGCCTGACAGAGGATCAGAGTGCAACTTTGCTGTCTTTGTAAGGCTGGTTTGATGTTGCATATCATACACACTTGAACAGCTCCCCCCCACCTCCTACCCCCCAATACATCACAGCCGCAGGGCATTTACTGTGAACATCGAACACGTGGAGTCGGAGGGAGTCTGCTCCGTTTAGTTAGGGGAGAGATTTTCCTGAATGTCAGGTGATGGATTTATGAGGAGTGTGCCAGAGCTGTGGTAACTTTACTTTTTGTTCCTCATCTGTCCGTGTTTTGCTTTCAGTGCTGCTCTTAGTGGTTACTGCAAAGCTGTTCTTCAGAGACATAAAAGTCCTTTCATTGTAAAAGTTCTTCACAAGCTTGCCTCGACACGAATAGGTAGCAAAAGTGGGTTGAAGAGTAAAGGCAGTTTTACCTTCAATAATTCAGGGGCTGCAAAAGTTTCATTATTGTTTCCCAACTTTCTGAACTTTCAGTCAAAGCACAAGTCTTCACAGCCAGAAGAAAATATCATTCAGATTGCCAGGTAAATTCAAGCAGTTACTTTGAATAATGCTAATCTAATAATCACACATTTTAAATTAACTTTATGATAATTATTGAAATGCAATGCTCATAGAACAATAACACGATTTCTATTTTTTCATTTTTAATCAAGCAGTCTTATGTATGAATTATAAATGCTTTTTTTCTCCACTGCTTTTATTATCGTTGCAAAACACTCCTCTTAATTGATTTAATGCGGTCACACTGAGTATATTTTGATCAGCGCAAAGACATATTTAATTACTTATTTTATCATCCACAGAGTGCACAATGATTCAATACTGCATCCACCAGAGTTAGCTGGAACATCCATCCATCCATCCATCCATCCATCCATCCATCCATTCATTTTCATTTACTTACCCGAAGCCAGGTCGAAGGGGCAGCAGGCCAAGCAAAGCATCCCAAAAATCCCTCTCCCCAGCAACACTTTCCAGCGCTTCCTGGGGGACCCCAAGCTGTTCCCAGGCCAGATAAGATATATAATCCCTCCATCCATATAATACCCCTAGCTTGTTCTGGGTCTATCCCGGGGCCTCCTACCAATAGGACCTGCCCGAAACACCTCCAGCGGAAGGCGTCCAGGAGGCATCCTTATCAGATACCCGAATCACCTCAGCTGACCCCTTTTGACGCGAAGGAGCAGCAGGCTCTACTCCGAGCTCCCTCCTGATGTCCGAACTCCTCACCCTATCTCTAAGGCTGAGCCCAGCCTAGCTGGAACATTTTAGTTTGAATTTGTTTATCCTCTAACCCCTATGACCACATTGGTGTTATGTTTGTGCCAGAGGTGGAAATAAGTTAGAAACATGCATGTGAAAAGCAAGTCTCAAGTCTTTACCTGCTTAAGGATCAAGCAAGTCTGCAGGTGAAGCAGGTCATAATTCAAGTCAGTTACAATTCTGATGATCTGGTCAAACGTTTGACCAGCCAAGAAGCTAATAAGTTAGCTATAAAAGATACGTTAATGTATCTTTCTTATGGAAGAAGGAGTTGGATGTCACTGTGGTCATGTCCAGGCCAGCTGTTAGGAAATTTGGACGGGGGGGATTCCCTATACATTTATACATTTCCTGCAAATTTAATCCAATTAATCATATTTCCAAATGTATTTTGTATCTACTTGTACTTCTATCTACTGTTAAGACCTTGTTTTCTTATTTTTAAAAGCAGAGGTAGTCACTTGTGTGTCCTGAGCTCAGTGGCAGATCCTGATATGGGCCAAATGGGCGTTTGCCCAGGGCGGCACTTTGTGCAATTTCAAGAATGTTTAAGGACCTGACAATGCAAAAATATATTCAAATACACCATTTTGAAAAAAAAAGCAATATTCCTTTTTCCCTTGCCAAAATTTTGCATAACTTTGGAGCATCATTTGGCTATCTTTTTGACAACATAGATTAACACGGTTGGTACCAATGGATGCCTTGGGTCCTCTAGTATAATAGATTACGGCAGGTTTTATATGCTAAAGTTTACTCTACCTCACTTCTCACCTTCAGCTCTGACTGTCATACCTGCTGCTTCTTCACATTTTTTGTCATATGTTTGGCTGCCTCTCTGCTCCTTTCATTTTGTTTTTCTCTGTGTATCCTGGCTTTTCTTTTAGGAGTCCCTGATTTTTGGTGAGACATTCTGACTTAGCTCATGAGGCAGTAGTCTGCCTCACATGTTGATGTTAGTGGCACATGCATCCTGCACCTGACCCATATCAGATGGACTGCACCATTTCACAATACCTGTAGGGGGGTGGGAGTATCACGTGGCACGTTGAAATGTGTTTCAATTATAAAACAAATTATTTATTATGTAAATACATACAGTGGTGGACAAAAGTTTTCAGACACCCTTAAAATGTTACACAATCTCAAATATTATCATGAAATATTGTGGAAAAATCTTTTTTGTGTTTCAAAAGGTGTGGCTGCATTAGACAGACAAAAATAAATGTTTTTTTTTGTTTGTTTATTGTTTACAAGAAAAAGTAACAAAACTAAATTCTTGACAGTTTCAATATGTCAGTTCTCAACATTGTCGGTATCAAAGTCAACAAATAACAGAGAATGTGTTCAAAACTGAACAAAAAATAAATAAACCATCACATCATCAAATTAATATTTAGTAGTCCTGCCATTAGCACGCAGTAGAGCTCTAATCCTGGCTGGCATGTTCCCCACGAGCCTTTCACACTGTTGAGGAGTAATCTTGTCCCATTCTTCTTGAATCACTGCTTTTAATTCTTCTAAATTCTTTGGTTTACGCTTTGAAACAGACCTTTTGATAATCCACCACAGATTTTCAATGGGGCTCATGTCCAGGGATTGAGCTGGCCACTCTAAGACCTGGATACTGTGCTCCTGCAGCCAAGTTCTACTGGCCCTGGATGTGTGGCAAGGGGCATTATCTTGTTGAAACATCCAGTTTTGACCTCAACGGAACAGTGCACGTGCAGAAGGGAGCATGTGGGTTTTGAGAATGGCACAATACTTGGCAGAGTTCAATGTGCCATCACAGACAGTGAGATGACCAACACCAGCAGCACTCATGCATCCCCAAACCATGATACTGCCTCCACCATGCTTGACAGTGGGTACTGTACATGCTGGAGATAACGCTTCGCCTGGCCTTCTGCGTACCCTCACATTAGCAGGAGGAAGATAAAGCCGGAAACTGGAGTCATCTGACCACAGAATCTTCTTCCAATTCCTGGCTGTCCAGTTCTTGTGTGCTTGGGCCCAACGACGCCGGGCTAACCTCTGTCTCTCATTGATCAGGGGCTTCTTGACAGCCTTGTAGGACCTTAAGCCATGATCTAAAAGTCGGCCACGTACAGCGCAGGTGGAACACCGGACACCAGTTTGGTTGGACCACTGCTGCTGAAGCTCCTGTGATGTCATTCGGCGGTTTTCTCTGCACATGCAGATCAGGATGTGGTCATTTCTTGCTGAAGAAACCCTTGGATGCCCAGATCTTGGTTTGTCTTCCAAGCTGTTGGTTCGTCTGTATTTCTGCAGAGTGTATCCAACTGTTGAAGGACTGCATCTGCACTTCCTGGCTATCTGGCAGCAGCTGTACCCTTCCTGGCTGAGAATCTGTATCTTGAGGCGTGTTTCCTGCATTAGGTTCCTTGTTTTAGCCACTTTTGTCTCTGAAGAACTTTCAAATGTGCTGGCTTTACATAGACACTTAGCACTGCAACAAAAATTGTGTCTTTTAATAAAAAGCACGACCTTCATTAGTGGATCACTGGTACCAAAATGACCCAATACTCAAAATTTCTTATGTATTTTTGTAGAACCAATCAGTTTTAAGTTTTTAATGGCTTTTTTAGGATTTGTTTAGTAATTTGGCTGTGACTGTACTAAAAGAAATTGCACTTGAAGACCTAAGAGTGATTCTTAATGCAGTATTTCACAAATGCATGGGGTGTCTGAAAACTTTTTTCCACCACTGTATAACATGTATTGTCAGTGATTTAGGTCAGTGAGTGAATTGCTGTACATCATCCCAATTAAGGGTTAACCATAGACTTTTCATGGGCCCCCTCTTGGCCTTGGGCCGGGGTCACCTGTAGCTTTTGACCCCCCCGATGGCAGGCCGGGTCGTGTCACTTATTTTTGAGGTTCAGACCTTTCATACAGCTGTTCTCTTCTTACGATCATCAAGAACATAATCATTGAATCCAAATGTTATTATTTTTGGACTAGCCCCTCACTTAGGTTGCTAGATTTGTGTTCATTGCACTAGAAATCACCCAAATCATGTTTCAAAAACAAAAACCTAACCTTTTAATAACTAGAAAAATGTAAATATTCAATAAAAACGTCATGTCTTTGATTCATCTGTCTCAAGTTGATGTCAAGTCTCAACACATGAATACCAAGTCAAGGTCAAGTCTTTTATCAGTCAAGTCTCAGGTCCTATAATTTCAGACTTCAAGTCTGACTTGAGTCAAGTCATGTGACTCGTGTCCCCTACTCAACAGACAGCGACAGAATAGCTTGTATATGATAGTTAACATGCAGCTGCACCAAACATGGTTAGGTTTAGGCAACAAAACTTCTTGGTTAGGTTTAGATCCTGCTTTGAGTTACGTGTGTTACAAACGTGATGTGATTTTTAGTGTTGATTTTTGGTTTCACATAGGACACAAACACTCATGTCCTGGATGAAAGTCCTGTGTTTGTTTGATCCACCTACCTATGTGAACTTTGCAGCTCTTTGTGCTATGTCACACAACTTCCTCCTTTGCTCCCGTCATGAATAAAGGGCCACTAGAGGTCTCCGCCTAACATAAATGTAAATATGAGTTTTAACTGCTGCATCTACAAATGATCTGTGGTAGTATTTTGGAAGAGGACAGTCTCTGAATAAAAAAAAAAAGTAAGGGTAACCTGATATAACAGTAGTGTCTCTCTGGTACAATGGCAGCCTGTCTGTGTCCTGGTAGTCCCCTCATTTCTGTGTAATGTGTTAGCAGGATCACTACTGTTGATGGTTTTAGTCTTCTCATGCTGCATCTTTGCAGCAAAACCAACCTTTGAAACTAATAAAACAATGTTCACAAACCAGTACTTTTCCACTTCCTACCCTGTCTTTGGCAGTGAGCCCCAAGCCCATCTATTTCTTTTGAGGACTTAAATAACTAAAGAGCGCTCATGGCTATATAGTTTCATTTTTAAAAAGGCTCTGTAATTTCCTTTAACTGCTAGGAACTGTAGTTTTCATAGCGTTTCAAAAAGGAGTAAACAGTGCATTTGTTGGGGACTACGTTAATCGCTGGCAACTCTTGTCGTCATTGGTCTCCATGTTTTTTATATCTTTAGTTCTCTTTGTGATCATTTTTTTCCCTCATGACAGTCATTGTGTGTCTTTGCAGTGGTTTGGTATCTCGGGTTAGTTTGTGTCTTTAGTTACTTTGCATCTGAGATTGTTTTGTATCAATTTATGTCTACTTGCAGTCATGTTACGTCTCTTTGCAGTCATTCTGTGACTCTTTCTGATCTTTTTGCATCTCTTTGAAGTCATTTTGTTTTTCTCTCAGTGACATTGGCACAAAGGCCTAAGGCATATCAGACTTTAGATTCACAGACCACACTTGTTAGAAGTATAAATTAGTTACTAGTTTTGGTCTTTTCATTAGATTTATTGTATAAGACAAATACAGAATAAATGGTTCGTTAAACATTGGAATCTATGGAAAACATCAAATGGTGGAAAAAAAACCCAGCATAATCACACTGAGGTCATGGCTATGGCAGCATTTTGTGGTAATACTGTACAAATATTGTTGAGAACAGGAAAACGTGAAATTGGTGGTGTCACCCATGGGTTTCTAAAGGGGCCTTTTGAAGACTACATTTGATATTTCACATCTTTGTAATAAAACCATCTTTGCAAATGTTTTATGAGCAAGAAAATAAATTAAACATATTTGTTAGGCCTTAAGGCTACAAAGCTTTACAAGAAAACTCTACCTTAAATGTTTCCTCTATGTGTCACAGCTCCTCAATGACCAAGACACACATTAGAGGAGACAAAATTAACAGTTAACAGCAGTCCTACAATTAACAACAGCAAAATATATAAAACTCAGCAAGACTCAGATAGGATTGCTGAGAGATTACACTTGGCACTGAGCTATAAATATGATTTCTGATTTACAAATGGCATGGGCATACGCCTGTATGAATTGTAATGTTCTTCTGTTTTATAAATATTTTACACGAGGTTCAAATTTAAGATTTTTCAAACTTTGATCTTTTCCTCCAGGCCACTTCTGAGCGACTCTGGTAAATCCATCACAGCTGGACATGCTCGTGATTGGCTCTCCTAAAATCCTTCAAATCAGGTCAGTTTGCAGTTTTGAGCTGCAGCGGCTCACCTCAGCAGGTTTACCTCAGTGGAGCTAGAGGTGCTTCTGTCAGACTCCAGTATCAAGATTGTTCTGACTGTGAGGACTTTGTCTTCAAAGTCATGGAGTAAACTTTTGACTGAACTGTGTTTATTTCCAAAATATTTTTTCTATACCTCGAGCCATTTGAGAATGAAATCCTAGAAGTGAATAATATGAGAGCATTGAAATGGAGTGGAGAATTACTTGATTATTTATCTTTGGGTCCTCTCAAGTGAGAGTTGAATCACTCCATGTCCTATTCTGTATAATTAAAGGGCCACAACAACAAAGCCCTGGACAGGACACAGGTCATCTCTGTCCTTGTCTCAGCTTGTCACATTATCCTCACAGACTGTTTGGTTCTTCTACTCTAATGAATTAATTATGAGACAGACATCCCGCTCTCTTCAAGGCTTCTCTCTCAGTACACAACACAACTCCCTGCCAGTATTTCCCTCTTCGAGAGCCTTGTTTTTTTTGTCATATGTACAAACCAGCACAGGTTCTCTCACAGCAACAAAGCACCTACACCGTGCCAACACAGTTCTGCCATAATGAGAGGTGGTGGACATGTTTAAACCTTAAGATTTCAGTCCTGACTGATTTGAGGACACCTGTGGTTACTTTGTTAACAGTAAGTGCAGTTTAATATTACAGCAAACACTCCTCGAGCAGCTAATTTGTCAGAAATACAGCAGAAGATCAACTGGTGTATCTTTTTTTACATTGCATCCAAACAAACTCAGGTTGTGTTTATAAATAAATCAGTAAATAATAATTGCAACAGCAATCTAATTTCATGCTGTGCACAGGAAGTATTTTTCCCTCATGACAGCAGGTCACAGTAAATTTGGTCACCTTGTTGAGGAGTTGAAAATGTGCAGCCTGTCGCCTGCCTCTCTTCATTTAGCAGCTCACTGTGGCCAGTGTCGCCAACTCTTAACCAATGAAAGTAGCACTAGCTGAAGCTCAATACCTCATTAAAGGAGACACAGGCACAGTCCCAGTCTTCACACTCAGACTCACTGACTTTGAGGCGCATTCCAGCAAAGCCTGTAAGGACTCAGGGCTGTGTGAGGGCTCTCCCACAGACATTTTGAGCCCTTTATGCATACTTTCTGGCAGTCCACATATCTGTTAACGTTCCCCACTGGTATTTCCCACAATTCATAGTGTTGTGATGTTAAAACATAGACTGAATCATGGATGTTCAGCCTGGCATATTACATTAACATTTAAAAGAGAACTTAAACTGTTTTCAAAATTCATATAGTTTATTCCTATGGTCTGAGACAGTCCAAACATATTTGTAGATATGAACAGCTCTCTCCCAGATACAAAAGCCAGAGTACAAAAAGTTAGTTTCGTGATGTCATAGGGTAAAACATTTGGAGCTGCTCCACAGACAATGAATGGTGAAAGATGTTAAAGATGACACAGAGCACGCAGGGAAATGTTTTTAATCTATGAGTACATTTTCTGTTTCAGGACTGTGAACTCTACAATAGAATAAAACTCATCTGGGTTGATCGTCTCAGGGACTAATAAAGTACATCTTCTTAAATCATCTTATTCTGAAAAGACAACAAAAATTCTGTGGGTCCATAAAATCAGGATCCCATTCATTGTCTTTAGAGGAGCTCCAAACTTTATACTTGATGACATCACAGGTTTGAGACTTTCTTCTCTGGTTTCTGGTTTTAACGGGACATTGTGTAGGAATTACTCCCATCTTATGTTGAAATCATGTATTGCATTCAAACGAATAGTGCACTCTAGCACCTCACTTTTTCAAACACATACTGCAACAACGGTAGCCGCCATGTATCAAAAAGCCTCGACAACACTGATGAAACCATGTCATCCTCTGCTATCCAATAAGTACACATGTAACAACAGACACTACACATACAGTGAAATCCGGTTATACTCCTCTGGTGGAACTGTATGTTTACGTGGTTTCAGTAGCTTTCATAGTCGCGGTAAAGCCGGACTAAAAGCCGGTGGGAAGGCTTTATAAGCTGGCATATACTGTGACAAAAAGCTGGCGTTTACCGCAACTTTGAAAGCTACTGAAACCACGTAAACATACACTTCTGTACCAACGAGGCTGGTGTATTTTAGCAGGATCTACTGTTATGCTGCCTATGCTAACGAGCAACACTGTCTAACAAAACCGAATGAAAAAAGTTAGCTTTAGGCTAATTTAGGCAGTACAGTTGACTTACTTGTCGAGGAGAAAGCTGGCCCTTTTAAAATCTTCTCCTTCATGGGCTCCTTCCACCTGGGGAAGGCTAGCCCGATGTTAATCCTCTTTTTTTGAAGTTCCCTTTTTCGCTTTCTTAGCGATGGTGAAACGTCTCCTGTGCTGCTGCTGCATACGCATGGTCCTGCATTATGCTGCAGTAGTGCAGATTTTCAAACTTGCCGGGGTAGTAAGCCTCTTTCGCTGATCTTCTCCTCTAGCGTCTCAATCACTTAGGTCATTCCTACTCTGCACTGGCTCGCAGGGAAAATGCGTAGTTATTCCGCGTTGGTGCTATTTGTCCCTTGCTGGCGGCTATAGTTTCAAGTTTCGCAGACCTTCATGGTGCTTCCCACTGGCTTACCCGTCGTATGTATAAACAAATCTAAAATTCTTCGCTTAGGAGAATGTGTCAGATTATTAGCGGAGGCCATAATACACCAATGATAACACAAGTATAAATGGAGACATCGATTTTGGCCAGTAAACAACAGAAAATGTTACACAATGATCCCTTTAAGAGAAGGTAGATCGTGTTCATGAATATTGATTGAACTTTCCCAGGCCATGGAAATAACAAACTGGAATTTTTAATTTAGATGGTGTTCCCCTTTAAGGATTTAATATGGGCCATAAAAACACATGAAATCATAAGAGTACAAGAATAGGCTATACATTTCTTTTGATTTTGCTGTTGTGATACTGTTTTCAATCAATCAATCAATCAATCAATCAATCAATCAATCAATTTTTATTTATAAAGCCCAATATCACAAATCACAATTTGCCTCAGAGGGCTTTACAGCATACAACATCCCTCTGTCCTTTGGACCCTTTTGACAAAGCCAGGTCGCAAACTTTGTTATTTTGTAGCTCAGCAGTACACTAAGAGGCCTTACACATGCCGTGTCTTTTACTGCCTGGATAATGTGAGGTCAAGCTCTGCATGCTACTTTTGTGCCTTTTCTATGCCAGCAAGTTGCATCTGAGGTTACTAAGCAACCTCAACAAGCACCATATCATAGCCTATTTACCCGAAATCCTGAGTGCAGAGCCGATCTTCTTCCAGGCGCTGTGTGTGTGTAGGCCCATTGTCAGAGGGACAGATGTAAAGCTCTGGCAGCTCTGCACTAAATTGATCAACTTCTCCTTCATATTTATCACAGACTGATGTTTATGGATGAAGGAAAAGATATCGGTCGGCTGTAATTGATTGGTCCTGGTCACATGCCATGCGGTGCGTGCTGGTGCTTTCCAAAAGTTGAACTCCGTTTATCTCAGGGCGCAGTCGTTGTACCTTGAAAACAGGCACTTGGGAACGCCTGCACAGCCACAATGGCATCGGTCTGGCATTTGAACGCACCTGCCGCACATCTACATTGAAACCAATGACTTTGTGGGTTGCAAAAAATGCGGCATGTGTGCGGCCCCTTAAATATCTTTCTGAAAACATTTAAGCTGGGAAATAGGGAATGACAGAATCATGGTTCATATTTGATAAGCGCTGCCTAGTTTGACTGCAGTTTACAGAGCGATTGAGGATTATCACCTGCGTTAGAGACCCCTCAGCTCTGATTGGCTGTTTCTGCTGTGCCAGTCTGATCTGTTCACAGTCTGTCTCATTTACTTCTTTCAGGATATAGTGACAGTCGCAGTAATAATGATAAAAAAGTTGTTTTCATAAAAGTTACCAGCTGTAGCTTTAACAATGAAAAGTTTTTAAATTTGTGAATTTTTTGTTGAACATTGTGGTGAGGCATCAAATTTCCATGTTTTGCCACGAAACAGGAAGTGGCTTTTAAACTCAAGTCTACATATCAAATCTACCCTAGACTTCAATAATGCCAATATTGAGTTATAGTCAGAGTGCCACTTACTGGCCACAGGAAATAACACATTTTATACTCTAATGAACTCCACCTAGAAAATTAATAAGATCAACTTCAAATTCGGTCAATATAATCTTTAGACTTTAATGAGGAAACATTAAAATTTTGAGTTTTAGTGGAACGACATTGCCGTGGCATGGGGGCTATTTTAGCTGTTTCGCCATAAAACGGGAAGTTGTTTTACCTTTAGCAAACATTTTTCAGGTTTCCATCCAAATAAAGCACACATTTTAGCATTTTATTATGACAGTTATGTGCTGTTGGAAGAGTTCTGGTAACACAGAGTTCCCTCAGTTCCTTAACAGTTCAGAAAATTGAGAGAAAAGATATTTTCCAGCCATTTTGAAAGATTCATAGTGGTAAGATAAGGGGCCGGTAGCACAAAACACTTCAAGTTTGCTCCTTAAGTATGACACTATAGGTTTAGTTTTTCCTTAGCTGAGGAAATTACTAAAGTGTGTTGCACAGAATCTCTTAAAAGGTTTCCTTAGTCAAGAAAAGACATTGGGACATAGTAAATGCCTCAACGCCCGAAAGAGATTTTACAACAGTAAAATTCTTTTTCCATGGGGACCATTTGTTTGCTTGCACTTGCACTTGTGATAGCCCACCTGTTATCGATAACTATTACATTTAATCACTTTTTAATTTAAAGTCAAGCATGCATCTGAACAATTTAGTTTTTTTTATTAATATGTAAATAAAAACATAGTAGGTAAACCAGAGGTAAATATAGCCTACACATGTTACAGTAATACAGTTTGGGTAGTTAGACCACTTGCCTGAGATCTGTTGGCAGGATTTCTGAATGGTGTCATTAACCATGAACAACATGGGTAACCACTGTCCCCAAGAAGGATGCCTTTATGCTTTATGCTTCCCCTCCTCAAACTCACTTCCAGGGATGCTCTCATCTAGTTTCCGAGCATCACAGGTAACCTGCCAGGCCATTGTGCTACAATGTTGGTAATTTTATTTTCATGATTGCAAACTAACTGGACATTGATTGAGTGTTGTTTCTTTCTGTTGACAAATTGATCCTCATATTGTGTGGGCTCTTGCATTCTAATGTGGGTCCCGTCTATCACCGCACACACTTTTGGGAAGCCAGCAACAGTAACTTTACGGTTTGTAGATGAGTGAGAAACCTGGTAAATGATGTGGCACATCGACTTGTGTACATGAAGGGCCTCTCTAATAACTGATCTGAAAGATCCGCAGAGCAATCATTAATTGTAATGGGGCTGAAAAATCACAGCTTCCGAAAACTGAGTGATCCAACTTAAGACATTGAGAAAACGTTGAGAGGCACATTTATACTTCAAAATTGTTTGCTCATCATTAAGAGTGTCCATCAGGTTCTGCCAGTCACCAAACATTCTTCTGATGCCTTAATTTTCCTCATTTAATGCCATACACTCTGCCACATTGGGGTTAAGATGCAGTCGACACACCCCTTTTGGCGTGCAAGGAACATCTTTCCTGTGCATCATGCAACAATATGTCGTTCATTTATCAGTCAGCCTAACGACCAGAATTTATATAGACACTGAGCTTTCATGTACGGACTGCATAGAATAAGAAAACGTTTAGCTGTGCAGCTAATGTAAGAATAATTGTGATGTTTCCAAAGCATTTTCTGCATGATTGCACACAGATGAAAAAAAAACCACATAAAAATGGATGCAAACAACACTATGGCAAAAGCTTCCCAGCAATGATCACAAACTACAATCCAGCTGTGTAAAAACCAAGACATATACATCCAAAGCAATAGGCTTGCCACATGGCAAGCCATAATGCTTGCTTTTGTTCCAATCTCTCTGGCTTGCAAAGGGAATACAAAATGTCAGGCCAAATATTCCTCAAACAACAGAATAATTACAGCAGCACCGGGAACAGCAGGGGGCCAGGCTTGGTCTTTTCCCCCCAAACAAAACAACAACACAGAGATCAGTGGCTCTCCTGATGAGGTGGCAGCGCTCAAGAAACAAGGTACAAACACAACAGGAATATGTTAACTGTGCTGCCTCTGCACATTGAACCCTGGCTCAATGCTGTCTGTAAGTGTCGGGTGTGATGTCTTCAATATGTGGCTTTTTTCCCCTGCTGTTTAAACAGTTTTCATTAGGCTCTGTCATGAAATTACACCTTAGATGTGATTTTCTCTTATAGCAATGAAGGAAATATGGAATGTAATGCCATCCTCTAATCTCATAACTTCACAGGGTGCATGAAAATAAGTTTTAGCGATATGAGGGTCAGCCTTCAACACACAGCTACAATTATCCCAGCACCCAGTGGCCGTCTGATAAGGCAAAAGAAGAGGATTTTGATCTCCTCTCCATCTTATCAGCTTGAGCACTGCAGTCTTTGCATTCTGTTTGAAGTGCGTAGAGCAAAGTAATTGTTGCTGCGGATGGCCTCATATAGCCTTGGAGAAGGCTCTCATTGGCCAAGGCCTATGATCAGTGAAGCGTGCAGGCACAATGCATCTGAACTATGTTGTGAGAAGATAGCGCTTAGGGATCAGACTGCTCTCACAAGCTCCATGCGCTTCTCCAGCATGATGATAATCAAACATCTAATCAACCTGGTCTTTTGGAGATGTGATATCAAATGATCCAGATAAGTGCTAAGGCACTGTGGGAGTTGTAGAGTGAGGAGACAGGATGAGTGGCTTTATGGGTATGATGTGTGCACGGAGACCAGCTGAGAAGAGTCTGTTCCATACTGGGTTAGCACTGGCTAATATAAGGACCTATTATGTTCATTTTCTGGTTCATAATTGTATTTAGGGTTTCTACTAGAACATGTTTACATGCTTTAATGGTCAAAAAACACTTGATTTTCCTCATACTGTCTGCAGAAACACCTGTATTCACCATCTGTCTGAGAAGGCTCTGTTTAGCTCCTGTCTCTTTGTCCTGTCAACAGTTTTACAGGTGTCTCTTTAACAATGCTGGTCCATGGGGAAAATGCTTTTCGGGCAGCAGGGGACCTTTTCAGGACTGGAAGCAAGGCTGATAGCTACTTCCATGGGGTCCGGTCTCTTCACCATCATTTCAACCAGAGAATGACTAACGGAAACTAGTGGCACTTTTTTCATGAAAAACACCAATAAAAGCTTCTCAACGCAAACCAACATGTTCCAGCATATGATCCAAAATCAGTGAGCAACCAAGATTACATGTTTTATGTTAGCATGTAGCTACATGCAGATTAGCCATGTACTTGCAGCCAGGGAAAGACAGTAATGGAGAACAGTGGGACTTTCTACCATGAAAAATAAAGTTTCTAAACACAGCCAGACACGTTCCAACATGAAAATGATCGAAATCGAGGAGAAAATTAATAACACTGGCAACTAAGTTTACATGTTTCCCTGATGTTAGCATGTAGTTTCATTAGGTGATGTAGGCTACGTAATGTTAACACTCGCAGTAGTGTACCTGGAGCAAATGATCAAGATATCCCATTTACTATGATGTCATACTTTAGACCAAATAGAAACCAATTACTTCTAGAGACATTTACCTCATTGTCTGTAACTTTGCCACATGTCTTCAACATGAGCCTGAGTCTCCAGAGGGTCCCCATGCTGTGGAAGACATCCTGCCTCGTTCCTGTGCCAAAGACACTGCGTCCCAGTGGCTACAAGGACTACAGACCCGTGGCATTGATCTCCCACATCATGAAGACCCTGGAGAGACTTGTCCTGGAGCAGCTCCAGCCCATGGTCAAGCCACTCTTGGACCCCCTCCAGTTCGCCTACCAGCCCCGACTTGGAGTGGAGGACGCCATCATCTACCTGCTCAACCGCGTCTACGCCCAACTGGACAAGCCAGCGAGTACTGTGAGAGTCATGTTTTTTGACTTCTCCAGTGCGTTCAACACCATCCGTTCAGCTCTACTGGGTGACAAGCTGACAGCAATGCAGGTGGATGCCTCTCTGGTGTCCTGGATTGTGGACTACTTGACTGGCAGACCACAGTACGTGTGCTTGCAACGCTGTGTGTCAGACAGAGTGGTCAGCAATACCGGGGCCCCGCAGGGGACTGTCCTTTCTCCCTTCCTCTTCACCGTCTACACCACAGACTTCAGCTATTGCACTGAGAGCTGCCATCTTCAGAAGTTTTCTGATGAGTCTGCCATAGTTGGATGTATCAGCAAGGGTGATGAGGATGAGTACAGGGATGCTGTGGATAACTTTGTCACATGGTGTGAGCAGAACCATCTGCAGCTCAACATGGCAAAGACTAAGGAACTGGTTGTGGATCTGAAGAGGACCAAGACACCGGTGACCCCGATTTCCATCCATGGGGTCAGTGTGGACATTGTGGAGGACTGTAAGTACCTGGGGGTCCACACTGACAATAAACTGGACTGGTCTAAGAACACTGATGCTCTCTACAGGAAGGGCCAGAGCTGTCTCTATTTTCTGAGGCGACTGAGGTCCTTCAACATCTGCCGGACTATGCTCAGGATTTTTTATGAGTCTGTGGTGGCCAGTGCTATCCTCTATGCTGTTGTGTGCCAGTGACGTTGTGGGAATGGCGTGTGACTCTCTGATGGTGGTGTCAGAGACCATGTGCTGGTCAGGCACAAGAATGCTTTCAGTGGGAGACTCAGACCAAAATGCACCACTGAGCGCCACAGGAAATCATTCCTGCCTGTGGCCATCAAACTGTACAACTCCTCCCTCTGAGTTGCCCTTGGACTGTTTCACCACTGTCACCAACTCATAATAAATTTATTCCTAAATAATCCGTGCAATAACTGACTACATTGTTCAGTCTGTATCTAAGGTTCCTGTATATTTTTGTAAATTATGTTGTTAGGTCACTACATACATATTTTGTAAATTATCTTCTTATATTTTTACTTATTTTGACACTATATGTTCTTCTTCACTTGTTTGCACTATATCTTCTTTCTTTCTACACTTGTAAGGAGCACCTGTAACACAGCAATTTCCCCTTGGGGATCAATAAAGTATTTCTGATTCTGATTCTGATTTAATATAAACATCCTTCTTTGTAACACTATATATGATACAAAATACAGAAAAGCATAATAGGTCTCCTATGAGGACACTATGTTGAAAGTAGACTTCATACTAATGTAACATGTCTGACATGTAACCTTTCCCTGGTTGGGGAATCTATGCCCGCTGATCCTGGGTTTAGTATTTCAGATATCACATCTAGAGTTCTCCAAAATATCTTCTCCTCTCCATCCTCAGCGGAGTAAGCTGAGTAACATAAGCGTCTGGTGGTGAACATATTCCATGGGGTTTCACAACATCAGCGGCTGGGCTCAGTAAGCTTTCAGGGATTTTTCTCACCTTTAGAGTGTCATTCAAGGAAGGATCTCTGAGAAGGAGATCAAGCTTCTGTGCTCATCAACATATTTAGTCTTGGTAAATACCCCAGTAGATGTGGATATTTCACTGAGTAAGTGATAACTTTGCTCTGCTGGTGCCATGAGAGGGAAAGTCTGGGGATCATCATGTTGTTAAAGGGCTTGGGACTTGACTTGTGCCTGACTGGGACTTGACTTGTCATCACATTGATGATCTGGTAAAATCACGAAACAATGGACAATACATTTTGCAGCACTGGACAAGCCTGACATTATCACTCTTCATGAATATTTAATAGAGTGCTGCAGGAATGTGTCCATATACCCAGAAATGAGTTATCATTTTATTACTACAGGTTCCCTCATCTTAAAGTCAATGGGTTTTTTGAATGGGTTTTTGGTTAGATGCCTAAAATAAGGTCTGTCAGTAACGCAAGCTTATTTAAACTAAGCTAAGCTAAACTTTCATGTTTTGTTCTATGACATAAAATATGTCACTCATGAATTTTTAAGCTTTTGAGGTTGCTAACAAGTGGATAGATGAAACTACTAAATGTCACCACACTAAACATGACTTTACAGTCTTGTTGCGACCATAGCGTAGTTTGTTTATAGCCAAACGTTAGCTTTTTACTTCTGGCAATTGCATTTAGGCTTCAGAAATCAGGAAAGTGGTGTTCATTAGTAAAGATTATCTTGATGAACAAACTGTGTAAGTATGCCACAAAGCTTATTTCCTGCAGTAATACAAAATCCAATGGAAAAATTCTATAGCCTTCTTGATGAGGAAACTAGGCTGAAGCTAACTTCTGCATTGGTCTACAAGAAAATGCCATCCCTGCAGCACTGTACTGGGCCTGTGCCATGGTCTCTGCTATGTAAGAAACCCTGCAAATGCAGCTGTAAAGAGGAAATAGTCAAGTACTATGTATTTTAGTTTGTCAGCATTTGAACACCTAAACACTTGCATCCTGATTTGCCTATGAAGACTTTAACTTAATGTAAACTTGAATAACTTGAGAAGTGAGACTTGCCTTTAAAAATGCTTAAATAACTTGAGACACTAGCATTGACATTGTGACAGTGTCAATTCTGGTATTGTAACTCTAATGCTAACCAGATTTCATGCAGAACATCAGGAAATTGCCTTTCACGGTCTTTAGCAGTAATTTTTGTTGGTATATGTGAGACGTTTGTTTCGATCATCTGCGGCTTTACAGCCAGAGACAAGGTAGTGAGTTTGATGACTTGTGGAAAACTACAATGATTGTGGTCAAATCAGTGATTGGAAATAAACTGCACAGTTGCGCAGAATTCAGAGGGATTGGTTGAATTGTGTCAATTGTTTGATTGCAAAATCACAGCATCCTGAAGGTTCTCATTGTTGTGCATGGTTTAAACCACAGTACTTTGTATGTTAATGATGCAGTGATCTAATATGAATTTCTGACATCCATCAATGCTCAGATCTCATGTGAATTTTATCCTTGGCTTGTATACTCTGTAATACCACTCTGTGCATAAGATGAGCCATAGATTGAATTTCTCCATCACATCTCATCATGTTCCCTTAGTCCTGAGAAACCAAATCTGGAATCCTGTCCAGTAAATTCAGTGTTCTAGCAGAGGGCCTTATACTCTCAGACATCTCAGGCATTTGAACAGCACTGGTATTAGGCTACTGTTCTGTATGGCTGAAACACACTGATGCCCTGTTGCTGGACTGTGAGCTCAGCTGGACTTTGTGGACTCTAATAAAAGTTTATCTCATTTCAATTACTTGAAGAGATGCAACATATAAGAGGTTATCTTTCCAAAAATACACCATAGACAATGAAAGCATAAAGCTCTGCCAGTGTAGATGCCTCTGCCATATTATATCTGTCTTAGTGAAATACATTGCAAATCTTAAAAAGGGACAGTTTCCCCCTCCAAAAAAACACTGCCAAGTGTTGGAGATATTGGCTGTAGAGATGTCAGCCTCCTTTACAACATAATGAAACTTAAACTAGATGGCACTTGGCTTGTGGTGCTCAAAGCACCACAAAATACATTTAAAAAACTCAACAGCAATGTCTCCTGTGACCTGACACTTCAATAAATGCTACGCTAAAGTTAGCATTTAGAAGAAGTACAACTTCATGGAGCTGCTTGCATGTCTGGAGACTAGTCTTGTTATAAAATATAAAACCAAGACCACAATTCAACCTTAACCTTGACTGAAAGCTGCAAGCGGCCTAATAATGAAAACTGTAGTGTTTGTTTTGCAAGAGAGTGTATTGTAGGGAAAACAAATACATGGTGTCATTGCATTTTATGCAGATATGTCAAGCATGAACATAGAGCGCAGCAGTTATGATGTTTTTCTGTGGACTGATGCGGAAGCCGGTGTCGCCCTGGTTTCATCGACAAAAAGGCTGTGGGATTTTTCCATTGTATTTTTGATTATTACAGAAAATAAGCTCAAAGGCATACAAACGTTCATGGTACATACACATTTTGTTCCTCAAGATAATCTTCACACATGAACACCACTTTTGTGATTTTTCAATCCTAAATGCAATCACCAGTAGTAAAAAGCTAATGTTAGGCTATAAACAAACAACACCACAGTCACATGTTACATCCCCCCCACAGAGTAAAGCAGTGTTCAGCTTGACTGTCTATAATCTCATTTTGCAATTTGTTTGCAACCACCTTTTGTAAAACACCTAAAAGCTTCAAAGTCCATGAGTGGGGTATTGCCTAACACATTTTATGTGGTAGAAGTGAATGTGACATAACCACAGACCTTATTTCAGGAATCCAACCAAAAACCTATTAAAAAAACCCACTGACTTCAAGTCGAGGGAGCTGGGAATGCTAACATGCTAACTAGTGGCAGAAGGTAACAAAGTACACTTACTAAGGTACAGTTTTTGAGTATCTGAACTTTGCTTGTGTAACATTTTTTGGAAAGTCATTATTTGACTCCACTACATTTGAAAAGACCGATATTGTACCTTTGACTCCAATTTATTTATGTGGATGCTCTCGTTAGTTGTTATGTTTGCTTTAAGGTCAGCAGATTATTTTTTTCCTTTATAAAATGCAAAAGTCAATAAACTGTGATCATGCAGTTATGCGTGTGGTGTGGTTTGTTAAAGAGGTGTTCCCATACCTCTACCTCACGCATGTGCTACTCAGATTGGGCAGCTCATCAGTAGAGACAGGTAGAGAAGGGGTTGTCAGCAGGTGGTTGTATTAGGTTATGCTGTGTTACTATGGCTATGGCAGCAAATGGAGATGAAGATTCCCCACCAAACCTAAAGTCCATGTTTTAAGATTTGGCGGTGAAGAATGATTCATATCATTTTAAATGTTTGATTAATATATATTTAAATGTTTTGTTTACAGTGCACAAACTTCATCACGGTCTACCCAAATTCACCATCCAACCTGAAAGAGCATGTTGAGGTATGTAAACATTTGCCGTATTCCAGATGAATATTTTAAACAAAGTTGTCTCTGCCTGTAGTATTGCAGTTTTTGTGCTGTTTAATCAAATGCAAGTTTCAGGATTTGCCTGCAAAGTTGTTATGCATTGATACAAATATTTTTACTCAGCGTTTTCACTTTAGCTGTTTCACATAAGCCCCTTTTACACTGCCAGATTTTCCGCGAATGTTCGGCCGATTTGCCGGCCAGCTGCGAGCACTTACACACACAGAGCCGGATTGGCGAGTTGATCTGAGGCGCCTAATTTTCCACCTCGTAGGGTAGTCATATCGGCGGAACGGTTTTAGTATAAACAGAGCGAGGCGGCCTTCAGCCTCGAGAGGGGCTGTTGATGACTTGTGGGAGGGGCTGTTGATGACGCTACACGTTCGACCCACTGGCATGGACTTCAAACCAGGAAACAGCTGATAGCAGGAATGAGTATCTAGCAGCACTAAGGAGACGCAAACCAGAAGATGAGCAACTGGGGAGATAAAGAATTGCGCGCCCTCCTTGCCCTCGCTAACGAGGAGGCCATTAACCGTCAGATGACGGGAACGGTGAAGGACGGCCGATGTAGGAGAGAATCGCCGAAGGACTGACCAGCCGCGGCTTTCCTCGGTACGTCACCGTTTACGTCACACGCTGAGCTGCACGTTCTGTTACTAGCTCACGCCCCCCATTGCCCCGAAAAAGGCGCATTCTGTATAAACACATGAAGGCAGGCGGCAATTTGCCGCCCTCACCGATTTTGTTTTTATACTGCCAATGCTGAAAGAAGAGGGATTGGGCTTTCCTGCAAATTTGCACAATTCCTGTGTAAAAGAGGCTATAGAATCCGGTGTTATAAATGTGTGCTCAGGCTGTTTTACATTTCTGGCAATGTTGTGTAATACAAGTTGAATTAACCTTGCCTTGAAATTATGACTTGGTTCTAAAACAAGTAAGTGGGTTGTTGTAGATTCATTTAGTTCTGTAAATGTATCGTGACAATGCACTACGTGTTGAGATGAAAAAAAAAAAAAAAAATGAAAAAAGTACCTAAGTATTTTTAAAAGCAAGTACTCCAGAACTTTAACTCAAGTAATAATTTGACTCAGAAACGTTAATTTGTATTGGAGTAATATTTGAGAGTATCTATATTTTGACTAAAGTAATAGAGTTGTGTACTTTGTCTACCACTGATGCTAACTCATTTCTAGGTTACAGGACTCATTCCTGGGGCCACTCTAATTTGTGACTTGGGAGATGCCTTTATTTTATTGATGAAATCAAATAGGGTTTGCTGTTGAAGATTTGTTGTATTTAATTGTTATTTCTGGTAGATAGTGTTGTCCCAATATAATGGCATCTTGATAGAGGTGTAGGTCACATCTATCAAGATGGCATTATCATGGAACAACACTATCTACCAGAAATAACAGTTAAATACAACATTACAAATTATGTTTCTGTAGAAGGGAAAATACGTTTAACTGTACATACATGTCAGGGATTCAATATTTCAAAACTCTGTGATGTGTATTTGTAGAGGGTTATCTTGTTTGTATTTGGATTACCATTTGGACCTCAAAATGTCATTTTAATGGAATAAATAATAAACTTAGTAAATAAAGATATTGACAATTCTTATCGGTCCTCAAATGTATCCCGCCTCTGTTGAAATCAGATTGAATTAGCCGCTTAAAATAACATGAACTTAAGTTAGGTGAGGTCCCTCATGTTTACAGTTATTAAGCCTATCAGTATTACTGTCATTACTTATTCAAAGCATGACTATAGCTCACAAATTTTACATGTATGGAAAACAACAAACTCAGGATTTCAGTGACTGCATGAACATCATGAAAACATCATGTCTGTTATGCATCAGTAAGCAGAGCAGTCCAACCAGAGGAAGCTGTACTCACCAATGACAAATCCTGTTGCCTCTTTGTTTCCTCTGGTACACAGCATCACAAACCTGCCAGGCTGTTTAACATTGGAATGCAAGGAGAAGTTTACTTACATACATTAACAGTTTTTTGCACCTTTCTGGGCCCTGTTTCCCAGAGGCATCTTAAGGCTGAGCTCGTCTTAGCCCTGAGATGTGTTTTTTTTTTTTTTTTTTGTTAACAAGGCCCTGGGCTGTTTGAAAATAGTGCAGACTGTAAAAAATGGTGTGATATTGTAAACAAAGCACTTCAAACACTGTGCAGCTATGTGTTTAAAAGCTATAAATTGTCTTTGAAATAATCGTGCAATGATTTTGTGAAATAGTAGAGCTCTTATTTTGGAATAACGATCATGTATCTTCCTGTCATAAAGATTAACATATTTACCTCAGCAGGATTTACAGTGGTGATTTTGTTGCCCAGACATAAACCAAACTGAACTTGGACACACTTATATACGGGCTGGAACGCCTACAGCTATAAATTGGATCACAGTGCAGTAAGTGAGCCAGCTTGAAGCTGCGAGCAATAGTGAAATCATTAAGACATCATCCCTGCTGAATATGCAGTGTGAATGTTTGCAGGCCTGAAACGGTACCTTGTATGACACTAATCTATCACATAACACACACTACACTTCCATCAGCAACACCGTCCTCATTATAAGTCAACCAGACCCTCTTCTATCCATCTACAGCCTCCTTTCTTTATTTGTGCTTCACTTTGCCTCCTCTTGACTGCTATATTGCCTTTCAGCAAGCAGTGTGATTAGGAGGTGAGGTATTAGCGGTCATCTTAGTGCTAGATAAAACGATTTTAATTAAGATGTTTGTGTACAGTTTCGATTAAGCAGGTCTGGTTAATTAAAGTTCAGGTTATTTTAAGCAGCTAATTAAATCTAATTTCAACAGAGGCGGGATATATTTGAGGACCGATAAGAATTGTCAATATCTTTATTTACTAAGTTTATTGTTGACTCCATTATAATGACATTTTGAGGTCCAAATGGTAATCCAAACACAAACAAGATGATAACCCTCTACAAATAAACATCACAGGGTTTTCAAATATTAATTCCCCAACATGTATGTACATACATACATATATGTATGTAAAACTAAACATATTGTCCCTTCTCCAGAAACATGATTTGTAATGCTTGGTAGCACCCATATTAATGCAACTGATAATTCCCTGATGAGATACAGATTTAAAAGTGCATAATAAAATATTGTAAGCACTAAATACAATGAACCAAAATAAACACTCATAACACATTCCGTCCTGTTTCCTTTCCTGAAATGATGATGTGTCTCACTGCGTGTCTGAAGGTCAAGTTATAATATACGAGTTGAGAAGTGTTTTATTATTTGCCAGCAGGAAATGTATTGCCCTGAAATTAATGCTGCACAAAATTATTCATGGCTGCATCACAAAATTTCTGTCTTTGAGTCAAGGTCATTATTGGATACCAGAAATAAAAGTTTACATATTGCAAAGTCTGACCACATGTATTCCAAGATGGCAGTGCATATGGACACAGTGTCCACTCCAGGTACAATAAACACAGTGCTAACTACAGCTGACCACCCAGCATGACATGAAGGAATGTTGTGTGTTTATTTTCATGCAAACATGGCTCCATGACAACATCACTGACTCGACCATTCAGCTGAACGGATCGCAAAAAAAATACATGGCGCACAGACATGACATAGCAGGTAGGTGGGGCAGAAAAGGCTTTTTTCAAACTCTGTCTTTGTAGCATGTGGTTTTAACGACAGAATAAACTGATTCATTTTGGTCTCACTACCACCTAATCAACTACAGATGCCTGGTCAGAACCCAAGGCACCCTTTAGTGGCAGTATGAGACGCATTGGGCGGCGGCGATTTTTTGATGCTCTGAGAAACTACTGCAGTATAAAGAGCGGGAAAGGTCAAGTGAAGCAGGCTGGACTGGAGATTAATTGGTTGAACAAATGCTGGACTTTTACCCAATAACTCACTGTTCATGTCCTGTGTAAGAACAAAAGTCAATCAAGTTATTTTAATAAGAACGTAGAGTGCTATGTGTAGCCTATTATGCTATTATGCTAGTGACGTATGACGTATGCTAGTGACGTACATCACCTGATGCTCTTTCTCAGTTGTGTCAGACCTCTCCAGTTTTCTAGCATGCCAGATATCCAGTCCCAGTCATAGACAAGGGCGCGACTTACTCGTAGGCTTGTTCACACATGAGGACTCGTTGTGGGAGACAATCTGCTGACTTAAGTCTCACATAAACGCCCACTCCTCCACAATCCAATTGATAACTGCACATTATTTGTTCCAAAGCCTGCCCTCAAAAACTTTATAAATCCCACCTGCCAAATATGCCAACATATTTGAATCACTCCCGACAGCACAGTAAAAGTTAACTGTTGGCTGCCCTGGGTGCTCGTTATTTTGGAAGTACAGTGGCATGCAAAAGTGTGGGTACCCCTGGTCAATTTTTTTTTTCTCTCACTGTTGATAGTTACATGAACAGAAGATGAACTGAACTCCACAGACATGAAGTTAGATATGTAACATGCTTTGGAACATTTAATGCAAGATTACTGTATTATTTTTTGTTTTGTACAATTTTAGAGTGAAAAAATGGAAAGTAGCACCATGCCAATGTTTTGGCACCCCAAGACATTTGAGTTCTAGGACAACTTTTAACAGGGTCTCAGACCTTGTAAGGACTATGACTTGTTCATAATCGTCATTAGGAAAGGCCCAGTAATGCAAATGTCAAAGCTTTATAAATACTCTGACTCCTGAAACCTTGTCCCAACAATCAGCAGCCATGGGCTCCTCTAAACAGCTGCCTAGTACTCTGAAAACTAAAATAACGGATCCCCACAAAGCAGGAGAAGGCTATGAGAGGATAGCAAAGTGTTTTCAGGTAGCTGTTTCCTTAGTTCATAATGTAATTAAGAAATGGCAGTAAACAGGAAATGTGGAGGTCAAGATGAGGTCTGGAAGACCAAGAAAACTTTCTGAGAGAGCTGATCATTGGGTTGTTAAAAAAGGCAAATCAAAACTCCAATTTGACTGCAAAAGACCTGCAGAAAGATTTATCAGACTCACGAGTGGTGGTGCACTGCTCTACCATGCAGTGACACCTGTACAAATATGACCTTCATGGAAGAGTCATCAGAAGAAAACCTTTCCTGTGTCCTCACCACAAAATTCAGCATCAGAAGTTTGCAAAGGAACATCAAACAAGCCTGACGCTTTTTGGAAACAAGTCCTGTGGACTGATAAAGTTAAAGTAGGACTTTTTGGAAGGAATCAGCAATGTTTGGAGGAAAAAAGATGCAGATGCAAAAGATGCTGATTTCACAGACAGAGGGAGGAATAGATTCAGTTAAATTCCAGCAAATTCTAGAAGGAAATATCACACGACCTGTAAAAAAGCTGAAGATGAAGAGAGGATGGCTTCTACAACAGGACAATGATCCTAAACACACCTTAAAATACACAATGGACTACCTCAAGAGGAGCAAGCTGAAGGTTTTGCCATGGCCCTCACAGTCCCCTGACCTGAACATCATTAAAAATCTCTGGATAGACCTCAAAAGAGCAGTGAATGCAAGATGGCCCAAGAATCTCACAGAACTAGCAGCCTTTAGCAGGAAGGATGGGCAAAGTTCCCCAAACAAGAACTGAGGAACTCTTAGCTGGCTACAAAAAGCATTTAGAAGCTGTGATACATGCCAAAGGGGGCACCATGCAGGGTGCCCAAACGTTTGCTTCAGGCCCTTCTCATTTTTTGTTACATTAAAGTTGTAAAAGATTGAAATAAAAAAAAAATCTTGCCTAAAATATTGAAGAAATGTTTCATCTTTAACTTCATGCCTTTAAGAATCAGGTCATCATTTACTTGCTTTGCTATTTACAGTGAATAAAATTTTGACCAGGGGTGCCCAAACTTTTGCATGCAACTGTATAAGGAGTGAAGATGCGCTGTATATGAGGCTTGGACCATAGAGAAAGAGTGCAATGCGTCATACTTTGAAAACTCCACCCACCAGAGGGCAAAACTATCAGCGTATCCATCAATATGCACCCTAGGGCTGAAAAGCTTAGTTAACCTCAGCCTCTACAGTTTGTCTGGTCAAATTAGCAAAATGCCTGCTGCACATAGGCATACTAAGTGTCAGGATCCTACTGTTCTTGCTGATACCTCATGTCATACTGCTTAAAAGCTCAGGTTTTAGTTTTGGCAGCTTGTAAAAACTCTGTTATGGATTCTTCACCCTGTGGGTAGTGCATCCCATTACAGAGCAGCTTTCAGGTATTCTCGTGTTGTTTGCTAGTTGACGTAAATGACGAGGCACCTTCATGGAATACAAAGTCAATGGGGAGCCATGATTGTTTTTCGCTTTGGTGAAGGCAGGACTGAAACACGCTCGATCTCTATACTACTTTTGAGCATCAGCGTTGCCGACAGTTCCTTGCTGGAAGCAGAAACAGGCAAGAAATCCCAGCGTGGATTTCTTACTTTGACCCAACTTTTGGACATGTTGACTCTGGTGTAAAGATCTTGTGGGAAATATGTAGTTTGGAGGGAATTTTTCTTTTGAACTGAACTGAGAGATGGTGAATAAATTACTGTGCAGGGATTCCTGTGGGTACTGGGAGAACCTGGAACAGAGTTATTGTGGATTGCTACATTTAGACTGTGCTTCTTGATGAACTGTTAGATTTACACATACATTCATTACTACAGTTTAACTGATTACTTGAGCTGCAAATATTACACTCACTGGCCACTTTATTAGGTACACCTTGCTAGTACCGGGTTGAACCCCCTTTTGCCTTAATTCTTTGTGGCATAGCTTCAACAAGGTGATGGAAACATTCTTCAGAGATTTTGATGCGTATTGACACGATGCTGCACATTTCCCAGATTTACATCCATGACGTGAATCTCCTGTTCCACCACATCCCAAAGGTGCAGAAGATGAGTACACTGTGGTCATAAAGGCATGGACATGGTCAGCAACAATACTCAGGTAGGCTGTGGTGTTTAAACAATGCTCAGTTGGTTATAAGGGGCCCAAAGTGTGCCAAGAAATTATCCTGTACACCATTACACCACCACCAGCCTGAACCATTGATACAAGGCAGGATGGATTCATGCTTTCATGTTTACACCAAATTCTGACCCTACCATCTGTGTGTTGCAGCAGAAATCAAGACCCTTCAGACCAGGCAATGTTTTTCCAATCTTCTATTGTCCAGTTTTGGTGAGCGCGTGTGAATTGTAGCCTCAGTTTCCTGTTGTTAGCTGACAGGAGTGGCACCCAGTGCGGTCTTTTGCTGCTGTAGCCCATCTGCTTCAAGGTTCGACATGTTGTTGGTTCAGAGATGGTCTTCTGCTTACCTTGGTTGTAACGAGCGTTTATTTGAGTTACTGTTGCCTTTCTTTCATCTTGAACCAGTCTTACTATTCTCCACTGACCTATGGCGTCAACAAGGCTTTTTTGCCCAGAGAACTGCCGCTCACAGGATATTTTCTCTTTTTCGGACCATCCTCTACCATAGAGATGGTTGCGTGTGAAAATCCCAGTAGATCAGCAGTTTCTGAAATACTCAGATCAGCCTGTCTGGCACCAACAACCATGCCATGTTCAAAGTCACTTAAATCACCTTTCTTCCCCATTTCGATTTGATTTGATTTGAACTTCAGCACGTCATCTTGACCATGTCTACATGCCTATATGCATTGAGTTGCTGCCACATGATTGGCTGATCAGCTATTTGTGTTAATAAGCAGTTGAACAGGTGTACCTAATAAAGTGGCTGCTGAGTGTATTTTTATGTTGCATGTGTTTGTTTAAGAGGGTGGAAATTAAGTCATGTTGCAGTGTTTAAAGGGTTCATGTACTGTAAATGAGAAGGTGTATTCTACTTTTACCCTTTTTAGGGTTTGAAAGTCTCTGCTAAAATGGTCAGGCCCCGACCTAACTGGCACCTCAGCAACCATAACTCCAGCGACAAACTAATCATGTGTTTTTGTTGTCTAAACCTAATGACGTTAACCAAAAAAACATTTTTTTTGTATAACCTACATTGTAAGTTTATTTTGAAAAGAAACTGCATCTAGCAGTTTCCATTACCACCTTATCTTTGATTGATGTTTAATTCTGGCATGTTTTCAGGAGAATATTAACTATCACTAAAAACATAGAATATATTTTTCTTTTAAACAGAACACAGAGGAATTGTTGGTTGTTTCTTCTTTTTTTAGCCTCAAGTAGTGACTGCAGTCTTCCTGCCAGGCTGTATACAGCCCCAACAACCTCTGCAATAAGGCAAGGCAGTCTTTATTGCCTGAATAGTGGTGAACACATTGTAAAAATTGAAGCAGACTCAGATGAGTATCAGCATTTTTTATCGGATCCTCTCTCATCTCTTTTATGGCAGCTGGACAGTGAGAGGACACTGCTTAGAGGTATTTTAGTGAATAAATCCAACTCAAACTGTAAAAGTGAGGATTTCGAAATAGGATTTTGAAAAGAGAGGGTGACATGTCACCCTGTCTCAAATGGAAAGTACACCACTGAGAATATGTATTATAGTATTATACATTGGGATTACTACTGATGCATTACAGGAACAGTGTGTTAGATTTAGTGGCATCTAGCGGTGAGCACTGCAGATTGCAAACAACTCAAACTTTTCCTCATTAGAATTCCTTCAGTGGTCGTTGTTCAGGAGGTTTTTACCGTGGACCAAATTGTTCGCAGAGGTATTTTTTTCCCCAAAGCAAAATGACTCTATGACTCTACCAGTAGAAACACTGGATGAAGCAGTTTCACATAACAAATCAGTGTTTCTCTAACCCTGTTTGGCATGTTGAAGTCTGTGCAAATCTGTGTTTACTCTGATAATTTAAGATCCGGACATATAGGATAATTTTAGTGGGAGGTCTCTTCCTCTCCAAAACATACAGACTCACTGATTTTAACCGCTAAAAACACTGAATAAAGACATTTTACGTCAAAAAACATAAAATCATCATTTTTCATATGCTTTCCTTGTGGCAGAGCTGCTCACTACAGTGGCCAACGCAAAAATGGAAAAATGCTAAAATGCTAAATGGCACTATATAAAGTCTGTGTCTAATTTGTCCGTTGTCGGCTACTCTAGAAACATAACAGTGCAACATGGCGTTCTCCATAGACAAGGACCGACTCCCTATGTAGATATAAACAGCTCATTCTGAGGTAGTGAACAAGCATTCTTTTTTTGCCAGGTGATTATACACTAAAGAAATCATACTTATAGTATTATATTCCTTTACTGCCAGTATATCCTCCTAAATCCTACACACTGGTCCTTTAACACATAACAGCACAGCTCCACTTGCACATAGTTGGTGCAGGTGGAGCTACTTTTAACTGCCTATTACACCACTGGGTGGTTTAAGACACCGTGCATCATGTTTTATAAGCTGATCGTATGCTTTGTATGCAAAAATTCTGTGAAGTATCTGCAAATCTGCAAAGTAACAGGTTTTATGCTGCCATTCAACTCTGGAGAGATTAACATCCTAATAAAAAAGGTAAGCAGCAAGCAAAACAGCAAAACATCAGGCTGTCATGAATAAACCAGAGAGAGTCAGTGAAAAGCGGTGAGAATTCAGCTGCGGCAGCGCACATCCATAAAACATGTCCTGTTGAGACAGTGGCGCGGGCTTTATCAAATCTTCATTTTCTGTCCTCCATTTAATAGAGCTCCTACACACTAATTTGAGCCAAATGGGAAGAAGAGAAGCAGGAGTATTAAAGCAAATGGCCATTCCTAGAGGAGCATCCAGGGCCTTCCTACTTGAAGCCAAGGCTCTCCTATTTAATATTTACCACTGTGTCCTGTTCATGGCAATGATGTATGCAGCACACACTGGAAAGCCTGGCTTTTACTGTTAGCCAGCCACTTTCTGCTGAAAGAACACTGATGCCGACATGCATTATCAATGACAAAAAAATGGAGGAAGGAAAACAAGTTTCCTCCAGCAGATCAAAGCTGACATGAAGTAGCGGGGGCAACTCTACAGCATGTTTGTTTACAGTCTAGCCTTAGCATACGAAGCGGCAGGAGAAAAATAGATCTGTTTAGCACATGACAGCTTCCATCAATCAGGTGTGAGCCCTGGAAGGGGAGACACTGGCGGGATCAAACAGGCCTCCTGTCTGTCGCCTCGTCACTGAGCCACACTTGACTTTCCCAGGCAGGTAGCGTTTCACCCTCAACATCTGACTGGGTCACACTCTCTGGGGAACGCAGCTCGCTCCAACACAGCACACACTTTCTTTAACAATTTATAGGATGGAATGAGACTCATTCCTGACATTCTCCCGAGGGCAGATGACAGACCACATGTGAGATGTGAATGTATGTCGTGTATGAAGACATCCTAGCACATATGTATTTACAGTGGATCTTAATGTTCAATGTTGAACAAGTAAATGCTACGCAAACGGTTCCATTATTGACAATTTTAGTGCATGCAGAATGCAAGCGTGAGGCCATAATTTAAATTCACACTGTCTAATTGGTATGGAAATCCTTTAAAGTAATGATGTATACAGTATACACTCCAGTCTGTGTTGCTTCTTGGTCAGAATTAGCTTAGTTTAACATAAAGACTTGAACCAGGGGCAAACAGCTGGCCTTGATATGTTCAGAATTAAAAAATAATGGACCAACACATCTAAAGATCATTAAGTAACACTTTAAAAATTACTTATTTAAGCTGTAAAGAAACAGAAATGTAAATGGTTTTTTTGTTTGTTTGTTTTGTTTTTTATGAATAACATGTCAATTTCCAAACTTCAGAAGTTTTCGTAGTCATATTTTGGGACTTCGGGGAGAGCCAGGCAAGCTGTTTCCCTGAGCTTCCAGTCTTAATGCTAAGCTAAGGGCGAGTTAAAGTAAAATCAAATTAATACACTGTGTTGCCTAACCAGTAGCTTTAGTTTAAAAAGACAAATTTCTTGTCAATAGCTTAAAAAATGAGTACACCACAGCCTCTTGAAGACAGTAAGCTTGGCCTCAAAATATTTTTTTCTTGCCAGCGGCTTCATTAAGGTGATTAAGTCCCATACATATTCTCACCACTGGTACACACCAATCCATTGGTTTGGTTATTTCCTAAATAACCTCAGATTTGACAGTCCTATTGAACTTCTCATCACCGTGGGGAGTACGGGTACAGAAACCAGCCCAGCTGTGGTAACAGAATATGCTCCAGCTTTCTGTTTCATTTTTACTGGAGTAGTTTCAAAAATCCCACTGACTCACTTGGTACACTTGACACACCCTCCACTCTTTTAATGAGACCCATGGCCACTGACACCTCTCTGCCAAATAGGTTACTGACTGCAGGACCTCCAAGAACATGGATGTTAAAGCAACATTTTGTCCCTTTGTAGTAAGTGGAGGTTTTGACTTTACCTTTGCTTTCTATCCTGCTCACTGGACAATCCTGTGGGTGTGGGAATCAGCAGAGGCCCCATGATGCAATATCATCATCACGATACTTAAGTCACAATGCAATTTTTATGTTTCATGTTGAGAAATAACACTCACATCGACTCCACTGAAGACCTGAAGTTGTAGTGTTACTGGCCGTGACATATCGGAGTCAAACACATTGCTGACTTGTAGGGTGCGAAACACAGCAGCATAGTGACCTTTTTTACTGTGTTTGCAGCACTACGCTTGCTGCTTACCACACCTCGAGCACTTTTATTTGACTCTGTTTCCCATGTTTGAGTGCTGCTTTCTTGGAGGCCTGTATGTAGCATCTGTAGGGTTATATTTGTGTAACTTTGTAGTTGTTTTTCATCTCTGTATGGTCATTTTGCATCTCTTTGTGGTCTTTTTTTATCTCTTTGTGGCTGCTTTGTGTGCCTTTGTGGGTGTCCCTCTGTAGTTGTTTTGCATCCCTTTGTGAATATTTGTGGTCAATTGTGTCTTTGTGGTTATTTTTGAGTATCTTTGTAGTTGTTTTTCATCTCTTGTTAAGGTTTTGTGTCTCTTTATGGGTGTCCCTCTGTGGTTTTTTTGTGCATCTTTGTGGTTATTTTTGTGTCTCTTTGTAGTTGTTTTTCATCTCTTTGTGGTCAGTGTGTCTTTGTTTGGTTATTTTTGTGCATCTTTGTAATCTTTTGTGTCTTTATTTATTTTGTGTGTCTTTTCGTTTGTTTTATGTATCTTTGTAGTCATTTTTTTATCTCTGTGGTTGTTTTGTGTCTCTTTGTGGTTGTTTTTGTGTATCTTCATAATCTTTTGTGTTTGTGTTTGTTTTATGTCTTTATGTAGTCATTATTGTGTATCTGTCATTTTTCTTCTCTTTGTGGTCCGTTTGTGTCTGTGTTTGTTATGTTTTGATTACCTTAGTAATTGTTTTGGGTCTCTCTGTGGGTGTTCCCTCTGTAGTTATTTTGCATCCCTTTGTTGTTACTGTTGTTGTCTTTGTGGTGGTTTTTCATCTCTTTGAACTTGTGTTTTGTTTATGGGCCGAGGGGCCCCTTGATCACTTGGACTTTGGGCCTGTGCCCATTAGGTCCATTCAGTAGCCCATCCGGTGCTGTGCCAAAATTGAAAGTTGGAGAGGCATAGCATTAGTGACTAAATGGAGCAGGGCCTAGAAAACCTTCAATTATATGTTTGTTTTCAAAAATGCAAAGTAATAATGAATAAAAGTTTGTGCACATGAGAACGTTATCTTGAAGATACTTTGTTACAAGTGTGGTCTGACTTATTTATGACATTTGCCTCCAAAACCTCTCCATATGTTCCACAACCCACAGAAATCAAAACTGGATAAAGTACTAATCTCTAAGCATGACTTTTTTCTGAAGAGTGTGCCTTACTACAGCCTGTGGGGAAGATCCTCGTCAGTTTTTCTATTACTGTAATTAAGGCACGACAGGACAACATTCCAGAAAAAAAGTGACACCTCCAAGGTTTCTCGTTTTCATCAAACCTGATGATTTTTGTGGTTTTTCAAGATGTTTAAACTGCACTTTCAGATGCACTGAAACTATATGGCTGTGATTACTCAGCACAAGACTGCTTATTAGCTGGGGGAGGTGTTAGCGTCTCGGGCTGCTGCAGTAAAACTAACTATATAAGCCATTTGCTATGGCAAAACAGCAGTGTAAGATGGATTCAGTCACTGCTGCATTCAGGAGGCGAGGGAAACCTTGATGAATACAGCTTTTAGAGTGCTTGTATAATACACAGGATGTTTAGAAAAGCATGTATTGTCATACACCTACATACAACATACGTGCATGTCCAAGGCTGCCTGCATGCAGCATACGTGGCTACTCTTAAGTGTATGTTGCATCATTGTTGCAATAATTACACTCAGGAAGGGAGTCATATGGTGTAAAATGATTGAGAAATGGGACCAGAATTACATCACTCTATTCTTGTTCGCAGTGGAAACAGAAAATTATTTTCACCGGCAGAACAGCACAAACCACCACCCACCCAGAGCTCCTTTTCCATCCCAATTACTGCGGGAGCACATGGCGGCGCTGACATGTGAAAGCAGAGCCTTCGGGAGGGCAGTGGCTTTACAGTGGACTGCTGGATTAGAGTGCTGGGTTTCATCTTCAGCACAGGGTCCACTATCAGCCTGGCCTGGAGAGCTGTTGACTGACGAGTGTGTGTATGTGTCTGTGTGTATGTGTGTGCCAGAAAACACCATCGATCCCCCAAATGCAACACTGCCCGCCTGCACACTCCAAGAGCACCTTGCAGAATGTCAATTCCAAAACTCTTGTCTTTTTCAATGAATGCACAAGTCTGTAACCTGGCTCCCACAAATTGGATCAGAATCAGTGGAGGTTTTATTCCTCCTGGCAGTGCCTGGAGCCCAGTATTTCACTGCAACAACTGTCAGTCATGGGGAGGAACAGAGGTGCACATTTGGACGAGGGGATTTGTTCCTGCTTTTAACTCTGCATGTCTCTCTTCCCAGTGCAAGCCACTTTTGAAGTAGATTACCAGCCAGCTCCTCTATAACTCCCAGAGTGAGGCCGCTTGCCAGTGTGTTATCAGTATTTGGATTGTCTCATCCCTCTTACATCTATTACTGTCTGCGTAGCCATGCTGTACATCTGGTGGCGTTGCCTCGAAAGACACAAGCTAATGTCTCACTGCAGAGAAGGTGATTAGTTTCCTTGTGGATCTTTCTAAAATCAAGAAGTATCTACGGATGGTGTGAAAATAAGGAGACATTATAATACCCAGGATTTTTATCAAATTAAATAAAAAACCAAAAACATATCGGAGTGGAACGTTAATGCATACAATAATAAAACTTTGTTTCAAGATTCATGCTGAGCATGGATCTTACAAGTTACGCAGCTGTGATATAGTTACTCCATTTAATTTGTGGCAGCAACAGACTCTGCGCAGAGCCCCTGGCAACATGGAGCATAATTTTTCCTTTATCTGGGAACTATTGTGTTATTTTTCATTGCGGGTGACATTTCAAAAGCTATCTCCCTCAAAGTTCCAAGTTCACCTATCAAGCGCTGCCCTTACCAAGACAGATTAGGTGACAATTTGTTTAAAATGTCATCCTCTCTTCCAATAACACTTGTACACATGTGGGACTTATGGGACTTACAGGTGTACAGGAAACTCATACTGAGCTGAGTCAACCGAGGAATGAATGCAATGTGACAGCAGTGGGGCAGTATAGAGAAGCATGGCAAGCATACAAACAAGCCAATGTTCCCTTGTAGTAAAGGTTGTACCTGTGCCATAACTAATAAATGTATCTGTTAAGCTGAGCATACACTGTATGATTTGAGCCTGTTACTGACCCGCAATTTTAGCTGCACTCATTTCATAGTTAGTCTTAATTTCAGCTTTGTCAGGCATTGTTTGCAGCATACAGGGGAAGCGAGGACTGATCATGGCCCGACAAACTTCTCCCAATCAGCTGCTGGACATCAGAAATTCCCCAAGGTCAGTGATTTTTTTCCCCCCTCACTCAATCCACTGTACACCCAGCTAGTTTGGAATCAAAATTTAGACTGTCCCATCTTTTTTGCAGAAATGGGTTAGTCAAAGTTTTAAACTTTTTTGGGAACATCTCTCTCTACACTATCTTGAATCATACATCCACTAGCAAGAAAACAACAACTTCTACCTGAATTGTCATTGACAATTATCAATAGCCAGCCCAGAAAAGTAGGCAAGGGCAAACAGGCTGTTTAATTGTCGATTTTGGAGGTATAGTGTGAACACTCAGGTTGTGTCAGACTGCACAAGGTGAGAACATAAATTGTGAGCTTTGGCATTGCAGACGATTTACTCATACAGTAGGAGTTGGAATTAAACATTTCGACAATGAGCTCAAATCGTACAGTATATGACCAGCTTAATGTATTGTCTTTGCTTTACTGAAAGGATGATTAAAGGATAGGTTCAGCTTTTTGTCTTAACTAACTCTGGTACAGTACAATGAATGGTTATATTTAGGTTTAATATTGTACTTGATCCCATACCAATAAAATGAATGAATACAATCCATCCTTGCCATATAGTTGTTGATAAATGAAGTGGTCCTTCTGATCCTTCCTCATAATCATGATGGCCATGAAGCAAATAGCTATACTGTAAAAGATGGGGTATAAATCCAGTTCTTCCATGCAAATAAAATGCATTCTACAATTCAGCTCAAATCTTCTCAATAAACTGGACGTTATTTGCCATACTGCCATTTGCGTTGTCACCAGTGCCCCTTTTAACACTTACCACTGTGATCTGTGTTTTCTGGTCAGCTGACCATCACTCCATACCAGACAACAGATTCACTGGTGTCAGTTCATTTATAAAATTAGCACTGGCAAAACCCCTCCATATCGTCGCTGTCTTCTCAATATCTCTTACAGTAACTGTAATTTATGCTCTAGTGCAGAGGTCTTCAATGTTTTTCAGGCTAAGGACCCCTTAACTCAAGAGAGACAGAGCAGGGACCCCCTACTATATATATTGTATAAAACTGAGTTGCACTTGGGACATTTCGGGATTTCAGGTCTTCCCTTGTTTGCCTGTAGCTGCTAAGTCAGCAGCAGTTGTAGCATGGCTAGGTGCGTTAGCCTCCCCTGTGCGCTTTCAGTGGTGGTTTCCAAGGTGGACAGTGTGTCAGAGGCTAGTAGGAAGTTATAAAACAATCCACTGAGGCTCACAAGAATGTCTGTAACCTCGACATAGTAATACAGCTAATTTGCAAATACGCCAAAAAAAGGAGAAAAACAGTTGCCGCACAGTGATGTAGCATTAACTAGCTCATATGATTTCACAAGGATTCATGGGTAACAGTCAATCTATCATTAATGTTGTGTACTGTTAACTAAATAGGTCTTTATGAATAGGCTGCAAATATATATTAGATTTACATTCATGTGGATTTTCAGGCACATTTTACTTACTAAAACTTTAATTAAATTATTGAGAAGTCATTTTGCGGCCCTCCCTGCAGTGACTCTGAGGACCCCCTAGGGGTAACGGACCCCCTGTTGAAGACCCAGGCTCTAGTGAATGCATCCCTAGAGTCTGCATGTCCTATGGCCATTACTGATTCTAGTTTGACACTCTCAGTGACTGGAATGAGTTGCAAAAGATGCTAAAACTATAAAACTTTCATTCTGTTAACTCCATTAATAACTCACTATAATCATTAGCTTCTGATCACTGCACTTGTTTTTGAAATTGCTCCTCTGGAACACAACACATACTGTTGTTGTACATGTATACACTGTATATATTGTGATGTTTTACTTTTGTCTAATATCGTTTTATTGCACCCACTACATCTGTGTTTTATTGTCTTGTATTGCCTTGCCTTCAGTCGCTCATCATTGTATATGAAAACTGGCTCTCAACTGACCTATCTGCTTAAATAAAAGGTCAAAACAAATAAATAACAAACACTTCTAAGTGCCACTCATTGTCTCTCTTTTTCCTCAGGCGGTGCTCAAACCAAACATGGATGTCACATAGGCATGTAATAATGGGTCAGTCAGTTTCATGACAATCTCATCACCACATGAGAACAGATAACCAAACTGCAACCAACCAAGTAAGATCAGTACTAACAAAAAATGTGAAGATCATACTAGGCTCCACACACAGGGCTATTACACACACACACACAGACACACACACACACACACACACACACACACACACACAATACAATGTTTAGATCGCTGCGTTTTAAGCTATTAAAACAAGTGACAATGTAAAGCAATTATCTATAAGTACATTTGATCCAGTCAGTTATGCAGCCACTACAGCGCCTACCTGTGTCTGTTTGATTTTTGTTTTCAAGCCTATACATTTCTCAAAAGATCTTTTAATGGAAAAGATGAGTTGCTAATCAAAAATAACCAAGGCTGTTGCAAAGCAAATTAACTGCTGCACATGTGTTTAATGTGCAATCCCACAAGGTAATGAAAAATTAAGCAATTTATTTCACTCGACAACTAAGCAGTCAAAACCCACTGGGGGACTGTTAGACTGCACTAACTAAGTTAAAGGAATACTTCAATCACCAAACACACATGCATTTGCACTAAAACCTTACTATTTAAAACTGAACTGAAGCTGAAAGTTTTCTATGCTCTCTTCAAAGCCAGACTGTAATACCAAGTTTTTTTTTAACCAAAATGCATGTGTTTGGGAAGTACTGAGCATGGGACTGGATAAATGACACTTGGATTTTGATTAAGTTTAGTTTTGTTTTGATGTAGTTTTTGTTGTTAACCGTGGTCCCCAATCATTGTTGCTACTGGCCATTTAGGTACCCTAAGCATAAATGCGTGAAACCAAGTTTTCTTCATGAATTCAAGGTAACACAGCATGAATAATTGATTTACAAATGGTCATTTTTATGGGTGAAGTGTTCCTTTGAAGCAGCTATGATAAATACTCTTATATTAACAATGGATTACGTGTCGACACGTGTGTGTGATTGGTGTTGCTCAGAGTGTAACTCACTTCAAGCAACACCTTTCACTGATGAGTACAGCTGCAAATGTATTAGAGAAACCTTAAACCTGTTCTTTAAAACAGTGGTATGTGTAGTATGCTGGACTGCCTTTTAATGTGGACATATCCTTCCCAAGTAACTGTGGAATTTTTTGTTGTAAGTTCCATGAGACACTGTAATTACAGTAATTCTGATGAGGCTTCTAATTCTGACGGAAGAAAATGTTATGTATTAATTGAGGCATGAAAGGGTCCTGTGCGCCCACTCTATAGACTCCTGGAGGTTGATTGCATCCTTTGCAAAATCTTTAGCACTGTGCCTGAATTCATACAGAGAGCAGAACCTGCAAATGCTGCATTATAACCCTTTTTTAAAAAAATATTTGAACAAATGGTTGTAAGTGGTTCCCTGTTCTGCTACAGCGCTGATTATATTTGAAACGTCTCCCTACTTGTCTCAGACTACAAGACTTTAAGAAGTCTTGCTACTCTGCTACACAAACCGTTAACACAACCTAAACAGCAACCTAATGAACTACTGACAGATCGTGCACTGTGTCTCTGTACTAATCAGAATTGATGAAATGCACCGTCATAAATTCTTATAACTCATTGCTATGCTTGAGACAAGGAATTATGCACTGACGCAGTCTTCTGAACTACATAACAATCAACCACTGGCTTCTGCTTGTGACGTAATGGTTAATAATAGTAGGCAGTTTCATTTTTGTATTGGGTAAAAATGACATAATAAACTTTGAGCATATTCTAGTTTAAGTGGACTGAGAGAAAAATAGGCTGACAAACAAAATAAAATATGTCAATAGAGGTGAAGTTTTTTAGAGCTGGAGACAAAATGTTGCCAATAGTTTAGCCTCCTGCTAACCAGACCTAAAGGCTCACGGCAGCGACTTCATGGTTATGTATTTAATGGTAGCTAGAGCCTCGAATCAGTGTGTCGTCTGCCTCACTGCCCCTTGCTACAGACCACGTCACCAGAAGCAGAGCAGGCAGCAGCTCCCGAGACTGACCCCCAGTTAGCAGCAGCAGCAAGCCAAATCCAGCCAGCACAAACCCCAGCCTTGACTCACGCCGGTTCAGCAAGCTTTCTGTTGCTGCCATCACACACGCTAGACCCGCTGCTGCCACTAGCCACCAGCCAGCTATGATGTGACATCTGGCACTGAGGGATTGGCGAGGGAGAGCTACAGGAGGAGGGTGTATTTTCAAAGTCTGCAGATTTTTTTCCCCTTCCAGATTTCTGCCTACCCTAGCTATAAATAACATACCTTTCCCCAGACTCACTGAAATAATCTAGTGAAGTCATGTGCTGTGAAGGGGATTTCTACCTGCTGGGATAATCTGCGAATTAAACCTAAAAATAAATGCAAGACTGCTCTCCCACAGGAGGCAAAAGTTTTGAATTCAGCTCAGCAAATTTCAACCCCAGAAATTTGGCAGAAAGCCAAAGGTGGACACAAACACAGACCACAGTCACCCCGACATTAAAACTAGAAAACATGTTTGAACTATAGTAAATCCAGAAGTGGACATGACTAATGATAAGATGACAATGATATCCTCAATGTCTTCTTTGGAGACACATGCCTCTTTTCAGGGTAAGATGGCCTCCACCTAAATGGATCTAGGGTGGGAGTAGTGATGGACCATTTTTGGTGCAGTCTGCGACACTCATCAGCCAGGCCTACGCACACACACACCATGACAAATAGCAGCCGTAGTGCTGTGAAGACAACACACAACAGCCTTCATGTCAGCATGTTGATTACCAGCTCATAGATCAGTCACCTAATTCCTCCTGCCTTCAGTCTCCTGCCTCAGCTGTTTTTGGGATTCACTGATAAAACAGAAATGCTGGTTAACACTGGTGTTAAATTCACCCCCCAGTCACTGCCATGTCATCTGCCTCACCCCAAGCTCATTCTGTAACAACAAACAAAATATTTTACAATAATATGCAGACGACACACAGCTTTATTTAACGATATTATCAGACCCAGATGGGCCCGACGTGCTGAGTCAATTCAGCCTAGGCAATGTTTTTTTAATAGACCAGCCTCAGGTTACACTGGGGCTCATTCAGCTTCTCTCCATCGTGCTCATGTACGCACAGAGCACACATAGGCATGTATGATTTTAAAAATTCAATGAGTGCCTTGTTCATAAATGCTCACAACATCTCTTAATGGAGGGGACACACTTTTCTGCTGTGGTGGATGGCTGCAGTGGATATACCTGCAATCTGAGCATTACGAATATACAATGTGATATCCCTCTCTAGCTAGCTCCTCAGTTGCATTTCTCCACGTTGCTCTTTCGGTTATATCATAATATTAGCTCTATTCTCTACTACATTATGCTCCTCTGTAATGGACCGTCAGTAATAATCTTGGCGGGCATGATTGTCAGTGGCACTGGTAGTTCGATTAAGTTATGGTTGAGGCCTACACTAAATTTACCCCTTAGGACTAATTTATGCTCAACATTAGATACGCATATGGATACCGACAAAGCCTGGCTGTCTGTACTCTGCATTCATTTTGTCTGTACTTATGCACATTTTCTGAAACCTTACAGATACAGATGAAACGGAGCAGTATCACCGCAGATCATGGAGGTAGTGTTGTGTAGTTCAAGCGAGATATGACTGTAGGAGACAACAATGAAACTTAAATCATGGTGGAATGGAATAATTCAGTAATATAAAGAGTTCTCTGTTTGTATGTCAGGATATATTCAATGGCCTCACAGACCACTGCTGTCTACAACGCTTTTTCTGTTTAAAGGTAAAATATTACGACTTCCTCCACCATCGCCTCATTTGCTCTTGTGTGAAACTTTTGACTCCGCCCTTTGGTGCCATCTATTGGCTGGATCTATGCTAACATAACAGTTGCATGGAAGTATGAGGGCAGTGACGTTTACAGCATTTCAAACAGATATATCTATTATTGTACATAAAGGGAGTATAAAGCCTTCAGAACTGTGTGTGTGTTTGTTTTTGTCGGAGAGCACCTGTGTCAGAGAGCTTAAAGTGATGCCCTCCACAATGCCTGCAAGCACTGAGTAGATGCATCAATCAAATCAATGACTGGACATGCCTAAATATTCTCAAGGTAAACAGATAAACCCAAAATAATAGTTTTTTGACCCAAAGAAGATTGCTAATGTTAAAGGTCCAGTACATAGACTGTGCATAAAGATGGCTGACGTATCTCCACTTCCTCCCACTGTACAAAAAAATTAAGTCAAAATATCCTGAATATGTCTGCTGCCGCTGCCATGGTTATGGAGCCGAGTATGCACATTTCCAGTTTCTATGGTATTAAATTCCCACCCATTAACTCAGACCAATCACGAGAGTGTTATTGATAGCGAGCACATCAAACTCCCTTTTAATAGCATCAAATACCAATTAGAACCAAACTTATCAGAAAAATGAACACTTGAACAAACATCAGCCTGATAAGAACTACCTAAAATGACTGAAAACAACTCTGGGAAACATTTATTCGATGTTCTTTGAGTAATTAGTTTGGCCCATGTCCCATCTGTTAACATGGTGGAGGGGGCGGACTTTATGGTCTGTACTGCAGCCAGCCACCACGGGCAATCAAGATGTTTCATCAATCAAGCTTTTATTCAAAATAACAAATTTGCTGAAACTTCCACTATATCCTGACAGTAGTACGTGAGATGGAAAATCTGTGAAAAAAAAATGTTTCCTCTGGTTCCTCCTAGTGCTGCTAATAGCATTTGCAAAAATCCACCACAACTGATTCAAAAAAAGACAAACAGTCAGGATCAGGAGGAGTCTGACAAAAAGCAAGCTTAACTAAGCCCTAGATAAAACAAAAGTAAACATCAGAACCTTATGATGATGCAATTACCAGCACTGCAGCACTTGTATTTTTTTCTTGTGAGCTGTTGTTTTTTCTGTTCTCACAAAGTAGTTGTTGTTTAACTACAATAGCGTGCAAAAGTTCGGGCAACCCTGGTCAAAAGTTCATTTACTGTGAATAGTTTAGTGAGTAGAAGATGAACTGATCTTCAAATGGCATGAAGTTAAAGATGAAACATGCTTTTCAACATTTTAAGCAAGATTAGTGTTATTTTTGTGCACCCCAAGATATTTGAGCTCTCAGACAACTTTTATCAGGGTCTCAGACCATAATTATCTTGTTAGGGCTGTGGCTTGTTCACAATCATCTTAAGGAAAGGCCAGGTGATGAAAATTTCAAAGTTTTATAAATATTCTGACTCCTGAAACCTTGTCCCAACAATCAGCAGCCATGGGCTCCTCTAAACAGCTGCCTATCACTCTGAAAACTAAAATAATTGATGCCCACAAAGCAGGAGAAGGCTATAAGAAGATAGCAAAGTGTTTCAGGTAGCTGTTTCCTCAGTTCATAATGTAGTTAAGAAATGGCAGTTTACAGGAAGATCAAGCTGAGGTCTGGAAGCCCAAGAAAATGTTTTGAGAGAGCTGCTTGTAGGGTTGCTAGAAAGGCATATCATAACTTCTGTTTGACTGCAAAAGACCTGCAGGAAGATTTAGCAGACACCTGTACAAACATGACCTTCATGGAAGAGTCACCAGAAGAAAACCTTTCCTGTGTCCTCACCACAAAATGCAGCATCAGAAGTTTGCAGAGGAATATCTAGCCTGATGCTGATCCTGTGGACTAAGTAAGTTAAAATAGAACTTTCTGGATGCAGTGGGCAAAGGTATGTTTGGAGAAAAAAAGAATTTCATGAAAAGAACACCTGTCCAACTGTTAAACACAGGGGTGGATCGATCATGCTTTGGGCTTGTGCTGCAGCCAGTGGCACAGGGAACATTTCACAGGTAGAGGGAAGAATGGATTCAGTTAAATTCCAGCAAATTCTGGAAGCAAACATCACACCATCTGTAAAAAAGCTGAAGATAATGAGAGGATGGCTTCTACAACAGGACAATGAACCTAAACACACCTCCAAATCCACTGTGGATTTGGAGGTGCAAGCTTTTTTGCCATGGCCCTCACTGTCCCCTGACCTAAACATCATTAAAAATCTGTGGATAGACCTCAAAAGAGCAGTGCATGCAAGATGGCACAAGAATCTGACAGAGCTAGCAGCTTTAAGCAGAAGGAATGAGTGAAAATCCCTTAAACAGGAATAGAAAGATAGAAAGGAAAGAAGCTGGTTGGAGAAAGTGTTTGGTGGCTGTGATACTTGCCTAAGGGGGTGCTAATAAGTAGTGGCCATGCAGGGTGCCCAAACTTTTGCTTCAGGCCCTTTTCCTTTTTTGTGAATTTGAAACTGTAAAAGATTGAAACCAAAAAGCAATCTTGTGTCAAAATAAAATGTGTCATCTTTAACTACATGCTTTCTAGAAATCAGTTAATCCCCTACTTACTAAACTACTCAGGGAACAAAATTTTGACCAGGGGTGCCCAAACTTTTGCACACCACTGCATGTCTTTGAATACAGAGAGTAAACCTCAGGAACAAGCCTTTTTTTCCAAGAGACACAGATAAAGGATCTACTGAATGAGGGACTGGAGTGAGTTACAGAAGCTAGTGGAACAGAGACTAACCCTGACGTGACATCATGACTTTGCGTCTCTATTTATCTTAACAAGGCAGCAGGTGCTACCAAGCCAATGTTCCAGCTGGGTTGTGAGCTCAGATTATTACTCAGCATGTGTGAGCCAGTGTAAGCTAGCTCCTGTTCGCCACAGTGAACAAAGAGAGTAGGGTTTTTTTTGCTCTTTATGGAGTTGTGTCTCTCTTCTGAAGAAAATGTACTCCAAAAGAACTCAAAACAAAAATAATAATAATACATTCATAAAAATGAATGAATCATAATTACTTGTATGTATTTAATATTGAAACATTTTGGGGTTCTGTATATTGTTATAGCCAGATGATCTTTCTCGCGAATATATTTTCATTCACTATGGTAATAAAAATAGGCTTTTGAAAGACAATATTCCCCAATATGTGACCACTCTTTGCTTCACAGTTTGCACTTTTGCATCTATCCTTTGTGTTTTTGTGCAGAATTTGAGGATCCACATTATTTCAAGTCTGTCAGAGCATCCCAGAGATAGCCTCATGGTGTTACAGTATGTTTTGCCCTTTCACATGTTGCCATAGCTGTCAGTGTTGTTGAGTTCTGAGACTATGCAGGGAAAGTCATGTCGTCAGCACCACTTGCTCTTCCTTGAACTTCAAACAGGGCTGGCAGAGCTTCAGTGCATGTTTAAGGGTCTGCAGGAAAATAAATTCTCTTCCACATAGCACATAGCTGGAAGGTCTATACATTGGATCATGGATGCAGATGGTGTTCTGTCACAATATAGATGATCTTCAGATGCAGCCTGGTCTCACTTGGGGTGAAAATAAGAATCCCTCTGGCATACTGCAGTTTCCTCAGAAAATTTAGCTAGAATTTGGTGCTGGGTGAGTTTTTCATAACTAGTGACGGAACAAGTGATGGTAACATTATTACCAGCTGCAACAGTGCAGTAATGGCTATGTTTCCAGTTGGGACTGTGGCACTAAAAGCGGTAATTAGCCAAAACATGATCTTTCCCTAACCATAACCAAGTGTTTTTTGTGCCTAAACATAACCACATTAACCACAGTGTTGTTAAGATGTAAGGAAATGTAATGTTTGAATGTATCCGCAATATAATTATACACAAATGTAACATATTTGTGGTTTGCAGAAACATACGATTGCAACATTTATTCTGGTGATTGGGTTGTGGACACGAGAGGACACAGAAAAGACTGGATTTACAGGAGAAAAGCAGTGCAAATTCTACACAGTTGTGTCTGAAAATGTTCAGATAACATACAGCCTCAATCTTGCAACTGGACATCCTGTCTCTTTTTTCCAAAGCCTTTATTTTGTTGGACTATTTATAATGTAGACTATAGATGGCACATAATAATGGACAGAATGACAGCTCCCCAAAAGTGAAGCCAAAACATCTAAATATGGCCAATGGGACATGGACCAAACTAAAAACAAATTAAAGCATGTGTCAACTACATTTCTCCCAGAGATGATTTCTGACATTAGGGTAGTTTTTGTTACGCTGATGTTTGTTCAAGTGTCAATTTTTCTTTTAAGTTTGGTTTTAATAAGTTATCTGATACTCTGAAAAGGGGATGTGACATCATAACTGACAGATGCGTGTCAATTGTTGTGCACTGTGTTGTGTGTGAAGGGGATGCAGCTACCTCAGCATCCCCTTCTTCCCATGCAAATGCAGTCTCATAAAAGTAATGCTTATATTACAGCAGGCATACCACTAGGGGTGGGGAAAAACAAATTGATAGAGCACAGTATCGTGATATTTTGCGTGGCGATATTCAGTATCAGTACACAGCCGCCAAGTATCAATCTTTTATTATATACATTATTAATTTTTGCAAATACACATTTTAATGCTACTATTGGTACTAGAGGTCTTAGTCAGCAGCATTTGGCAGGAAGTTCATCAGAGCAAAAATGAAGGCACTGAAGAAAGAAATTACAAATGCGGTGTCAGCGTTTAAGTCAAAGATCTGGACTTATTGTGGATATTTTAACACAGAAAGAAAGAATGATCTGGATGTGACACGTGTGATTTGCAAGCAGTGTCATGTGAGAATAAAATAATACGAACATGAGGGCTCATCTCACACTCAGAGATCACATTAGCCGCTGATGGCCAAGCTAATGCTAAACCTGCACTGCCCAAAAATCAACCAACACTGGACACATTAAGCTTGACAAAACTACCATCCAACTCTGAGAAAGCCAAGAAAATTACAAAGTCCATCGCCTGTTACATGTGCTTAGATCTTCATCTACACAGCGTTTTTGACAACGAAGGCTTTTGCTACATGCTAACACTGGAACTAAGGTATGTGACTCCGTCCCGATGTTTTTTCACCGACACAGCAGCACCCAAGCTCTGCAGAGAAGTTCAGCATGAAGTTGGGGAATCTTTGAGTACAGCAGGAAGGGTGGCATTAAGTTGTGGCGCCAGGACTTCACGGTCAATGGCTTCATATGTGACTATAACGGCACATTATCTCACGGAGGACTGGCAACGGCTGTCTCACATTCTCCAAAGTAGAGCAGTACACGAAAGTCACATTGCAGCAAACATTGCAGACCTCCTGCAAAATGCAGCACAAGAATGTAACAGACAACGCCACTAACATGGGTGTTGCCATTCATTTAGCAGAATACCTGCATGTTAAGTGTTAAAATCTGGCCTCTCAGAGAGCTTTAAAAATGTCAGCAGTTCAGTTTGTCAGGTGTATGCAGCATTTCTGACAGGTTCTATGATGGTGTTGGTCAGTCTGTCTGCTTTGCTTTTGTCGCGATACTCAGCATTTCGCAATATCGTATTGTGGCTCCTCTGGCAATTTCCACCCCTACCTCCCACTAACTTGCAACACTACACACCCAAATACATTTAAAGAAACATAATCCTTCATGTATGATCGCAAGTCTTATGATAGTAAACAGAATTTGTTTTTCAATTTTGAATTATGGGTCAAACAAAATAGTCTCCATTGTCCTACACACATATATACACTTGTGTTCCAGGCTGAACACCTCGCTTCCTATGTGACACTTTGTGGAGAAGAAAAAAAATTGCCAGTGAACAAGCAAGCAAGGCAGCGATTACATTTTCTTCAGAACATGTTGAGTATCAATTTTTTTTTGTAGAGTAGAGACGTAATTCCTAGGTAACGAGGTCTGCAAAGGACACACCAGCTGTGTCCAATAATGACCCTTTTATGGCCTGTTAAGATTTATTCAGTCTAACATGCAGGTGTTTGACTCAAGAAACTCTTTTGAACCTTTTGTCAAGCTGATAATAACCATAAAAGTCTAAGGGGATAATTTAAAGAAGGGTTTAATGTATAAAATAATACAGATGTAGCAGCCTAATCCCTTCAAGCAGGTTAATCCCAAGAGCCAGATCGCCTTGCATTCTTAATCTTAACATGACAGAATGAGCCTGCAGCAGCAGGAGAAAATAAAGCTGCTTTCTGTAAAGATGTACCATATGACTGCAACTCTGTTGTTATAATGAGCAGCAATGTTTGCATAGCGTGGGCAGGCTCGATGTGACACGACCGTAGCAGAGACACCTGTCAGACCTCAGTGCTGTTGTTTCTTCACAAGCCTGACCCCTGCATCTCCATTGTTTTCAGCCGCATCCGCCGCTGAGAGGTGAATTGTATTCTGGGAGGCGTTCTCCGGGGGAACGCAAGGAAAACAGGATTACATCTATGAGCACTGGTTTAAGTGACTAGCACGCCCTCATGCATATGCCCTTGCAAACACGCATCTGATCTCTCCTCCCTGAACAGTGCTGCTGCTGCACCCTGTTCACTTTACGGATTGCAATTTGAGATATTGTTTTGTGTTTCAGCCTGACCTTAGCAGAAGCAGCAGCAGCAGATGAGGGGATTGAATTTTGAAATTGTATTGTTTTGCATTTAGCAGTAACACCTTGGCCTGTGAACACAAAGATAAGATGTTTGAATGCTTTTGTATTTGTTTTGGGGGGACACACCCAGCCTCCCGGCAAACACACCATCCAATTGTCAGTAAAAAAAAAAAAAAGGTTCATCTGAGAGCAATCTCCTAGCTCGAGCCATCCAGTCCACTCCTCTAATACACTAATATCTCACAGACATGCATCATCACACCAAAGCCTCTATAAAATCTGTTAAAGGAAATTCCCACTAGAAAAGCTAAACGGCTCTTTAGAATAATTGCTCCCATTTCTTACAGATTTGATATATGTATTTGGTCAGGAACACACTTTCCTTTGAGTAATGGCCACATTAGACCGGTTGAGCTTGTGGTCCTCAAGGCAGTTATCAGCCACTGCACCGCAGCCCATATAGATATGGAGGACAGTGTTCTTCTAGATGTTTCCTCTGTGCCAACATCACAGTTCGAAAGGCTGGGAGCTATTCTGAGGAAGGAGAACATGATTTGATGGCTGTAACAATGAAATTTACATTCAGAGGTTAATCCACCCCTGATATATGGAGCATTTCTCCATGGTCATGGTGAAAAACATCTGATACTATTTCCCACCTTGACAAGTAGATCATTTGAGGTGGAAAAGTAGTAAAATTGATATAGTTATACATTAAAGATGATGATTACAAATTCAAATCCGCCAGGAGAAATAACCAGCCCGGTAAAGATTTTTGCAGTTATGATTACTACAGTATTTGTACTTATGCATGGGCTTTCAAATATCTATTGCTCATATTTATTACTGGCACATACTGTATGTAATGCAAGTTTATGTTAGAGAGACCGTGATGTCAAAAATTCACTTTCTTTTTCATAAATATATATGTATTAGTGCTGTCACAGCAATCACATTCTTGGATTGGTATGTGGCTTTCTGCATGTCAAATAAACCTAAAATCCAGGGTTAAAAAGGTAATATTCATCTTGGACCCTATTTTCCCATGTTTTTGTGTTTAAGTGATTACTGAGAACCACATTTTTTGAAAGTGTTCCAATACCAAGCGAGAGTGCAGCAGCCTGTCAATTAACGTCCACTAAAAGTGCTTGTTTTTGACACTGACAGGCTCAGATTGTTGTTATAAGTATATTGAAACGATCTTTACAGAGATAGATCTTTTGGTTAGAGAGTAAGATCCAGAAACAGCCCCAAAATCCCTATCATCAAACCCACCAGGCTCCATTTAAATATTCAATTTTCTCATCATAAAACACACTTCTTTCAAAGTTGACAAACAAAATAAAACTCACAGAAACCATCCTGGTTTGTCTCACATTTAAATTACTGTTCATTTAAATGGTTGGTGAGTTTGGCCATGGCAATTTCATGGCTGTTTTTGGTAAAACAGAAAGGATCTAAAACTTTACCCAAACAATGTTAGATTGTTTAGTTGCTGGTAAAAAAAAAGTTGTGAGCCTCGAAGCACCTGCAGTTCTTGAGATTGCAAATCTCTTTGTGATAATGTTATAGCACATCATAAAACATAGGCTAATAAGTGACATTTGCACTCCCATACTGCCTTAAAATACATGCTAGTCTATGACATCCAGGCCCCAGGACAGCCACTCAGCCTTGTAGCAGTTTTCACAGTGGCTACTCACGGCATTGCAGCGGGATAAAAAAACAAACTGCAGCCTAGTAAGCATTTTCTTTATAGACCACCGTTATAAAACTGCTGACGGGACACTTCAAACTGCAAACAAGGTCAGTTATGAAACTATATATTTTAAATTTTTGATCCATCAAGGTTTTATATTTGTAAAACTTCCCTCAGCTGGGAAAAGCAATCTAAATATCTGTGACATCATCACAATGTAAAGCCTATGAGCCAAGCAGGAACTCGCAGGTGAGGCAAGCGGGAGAAACTGCGTATATTCAGTGGGCCGCATACCACAGAAGAAAACTAGCTTCCCAGCTAGAAACTTTTTTGGCGTGTGCACCAGATGAGCAACAGATGAGTAAGTTTAATTAATCATATCTATTGTAAATGTAATAGTGCCTCTTATATGAGTTTAAAAACCTTCCCCCCATTTCCCCCTCGCTGACTCCACCCTCACCACCCCCTAATTGTGACCATACACCGATTGTATCTATACCATTTTGTCCTTTAAGCAAACACACTATACTGTTGTATATTGACACAAAGACAGATAATTATTTTTGTGTCAATCATCTAAAGGTTCTTATAATTTTGTCCAGCTACAAGCAGCTCCTCCATTTCTTTTGTATATTACACTGTGGGAGGATAAAGAGAATAAAGTACATCAACAGCACACACAAAAAGCCCAGGAGGCTTTTTTTAAGCATACTGACAGTTATTAATATATACTTTGTCACTTTTTCCAGAGAGAACATACTGTTTTTATTCTTTTTTATTCACTTTTACTATTTCAATATTTTAAAATGGGGAAGTTATGAAAAAAGTATAACTATGTTTGGGTTTTTGGCCCACATGTTTATGGTTGTAAGTAAAACTATATATATTATGTGCTCTATGTGCAGAGTTGCACACTTACACAAATATGACAATACTTACTCACAGTTCATAACTGCAGATAAATAAGATGATTGTGTTCTATGCTCCTATAGGCCCATAGGTTATGTGCAGAACACATTTCATGTCTAACGTTTACACCACTTTATTTGCATACATCTTTATATGAACAATGTATCTTCTATGTGGGTAAACATGCATAGATAAATATCTATATTGAGAGTATATTTTACAATGTTTGTAGCTTAAGTTATTGTGAAATAAATTATAAAAAGAAACTGGAAAAAATGTTATTTGCAGTAGTGAAATGTCACCTAGCACATTTACCTCCTGTACATAATATCTTTTTACTTGTGTTTTTCTGCAGTTTTTCAGAACTCTACACTACTTTATACGTCTGTTCCAGTTTGTATAAGAAAAATATTGTATTGTATTGTATTGTATTATATGTGTACTACCCCGTTTTTATCAGTACATTTTAGTGGCTAGACAAGAATAATAAGATAACATAAGAAATGTGTACAGTTTTGTGCATTGTATGTTGAATAAAAACATATATTCAAAAGATGTTAAGAGTATTGCAGCAGTTGAATTATTGCACCAATTATTGCATGGTAAAAAAATGTAATAATTATACCTTAATTCACTACTGCACCATGAAAAGCAATACTAACTACTAACTATAAATACCAGTATTACCAATATTAGGACTGTTATAACACAGGTAGTGTGTGTACAATTGTTCCTCCACTACTGATTATTTATGAAAAGCTAGGGGTTATTTCCACAGGAATATATTAGCTTCTTTAAATCAGCTCACAAACTATGGGCTACTTTTCCCTTACAATGAAATCAATAGATTTTGCATAATCAGCATGTGGCATCATCAAGTGTAGCACTGAAGTTTCAATGAAGTCTCATCCCAGACCCACAGAGTGGAAGTCTTCAGAGAAAGGGACATTTTAGTGAAAAGCCAGGCTTAATTAATGTCAGGGAAAGCAGTCCTGCATTTCAAAGTATATACTTCCAACGGTGGAATGTCTCACCTATCCACCTCAGAGACACATGAAGAGCCAAATGAAAGTGTACCACATCAAAAGTGTTACAGTACAAGTATGTGTTTTCTTTTGATGGGACACGGTGTGCCTCAAAGAAAATGGCTCTCCAAACATAAGGAATTCCTTTTCTGTATCGACTGTTCCCTGTGTTTACATCCTCCTCATGTTCCATACATGACAGAGGTTGTAGAATATTTATCCTCTCCATCCAACTTCCCTCATCTACCCAAACCACGAATGGAACAAGCAGTCATAGCACGACAATAGCAATACCAACAAACCTCCAATTCAGAATATTCTTCATTCACTGCTGATCTCGACTCATGCTTATAGAGTTATCCTCCTGGTTTACACTTCTATGTGTGGGTTTCATGTCAATCAATTTTTGATGATGTCCCTCTCTTTGATGTTTTGCCTGAGTGTTTTCAGTGCAGCATATGCTGCTTTTATCATCTGCAATACAGCATTTATGCTGTACACTGCCCGCATCCATTGTGTAATGCCAAAGGTGTCAAACCCAACCTAAAATTAACACCTAACTCTGCAGGTCCCCTCAGATCTACAGAGCAGCCTATTAATAGATTCATATTTTGGTTTTCCATCCAGCAGAGCTTTGTTCTTCTCAACCTTGTTTCCAGCTGAAACCAGTGGCTATATTATTCAAAAGGCTTTGGTAAACTGAAGCACTTAGCTGCTTAAGTGCGAGACATTTTTTCAGGAGTTGGTGGTGAGGTAAAACAGCTAGCAAGCAATGGACAATCAGCGCAGCCTGTGACCCAACTCATAGCTCAACTGAGCCTTGGGTTCTTTATGGTATTCCCTATTAATCTCTGTCCTTTATCCTCTTGTCCCTGTAAAAAACAGTTGTATCATTTAGTTGTAACATTTTTATCTTGCACTGACACGCCTTTGTGACAATTCACATCACCCAGAAAAATTTGCCTGTAATTGAGTCTATTTGCTTTATATTGTGCCATTTCAAAAATTTTGCTTTACATTCTGACACCACAGAAAGAATCAGTTTAAACTGCTCGGCTTTAATGTTCGCATCAGTGTATGTTTCCAAACGCAACCACCAGAAAAAAATGTCTACATTGAACATTTCTGGAAACCACGCACACTGTTGTCATGCACTGTTTATACATTTTCCTTTGACAGTAATGCACCAAAATGTGCACATATCCCATGTAATGATGTACAAAAAAACACAAAATACAGGAGTGTATCCAGGAGACAGGTGAACAGAACAGTGTGAACTTTGACTTATTTTACGGCGTGTCTTTGCCATGTTTCTCTTTTCCTAACCCTAACCACAGTAACTCTACTAGCCTAAACTTAACCTCTGTAACTTAATGTTTATTAGTTAACTTTAGGTTAGGACATAATGTCTTTTAAGGGGCACTAATTTGTTTGATATCATACGAACTGTAGTGTGTACATTTTCATAGGATATCAAATGAACCATTGTATGAGGATGCGTTACATTTGTACATTTTTTTGTAGCAGATATGTTGTAACTTGTCATTTCTCATGGACCCTGTAGTCAAGGTGTGGATAGCTCAAAGGATAGCACAAAAACCACTTGGTTACATTGAGACAAAAAATCATGTTTTGGCTTTGAACACTCATGTTTGGTGGCACATAAGCCACTAGAAAAGCATGAACTGGTTGGCAAAATACATGCCGGTTTGGTGGCTAAAATGCTGCGGGAACACTGTGCAATGTGACTATAAAAACAACAAGGTTCTGTAACGGAAATGCTGCTGTGAAGAGCCGCTATGTGCTGGCAAAAACACCCAGGTTCTGTGACACAAAGACTGGTAGAAACGTCATAAGGGACATAAAGGACAAAATACAACCAGAGTTGTTTGTTGGTTTTGAACAGTGGTCTGCAGCTTGGCAACTGTCTTGCTTAGGTAACATGTCAACATGCCATCCATGATGTACTTCTACGTCCCAGTGACAAACTGAGCTCATATATAGTATGTCACTTTAGACACATTGATACAATAGGTATGAAACATGCAAATGTAACATTTGTGGTTTGGAGAAACGTACAGTGGCAATATTTTCTTCTTGCCACTGGGCTGATTTTTATGAAACTGTGGTTTCATAAATCTTTTAAATCAGTACTGGGACTGATACAAGAACTTGACTGGCATACGTCTGGGTTACTAGTAGCCTAGCACCCTGCTGAGAAGGTTTACAGGTAGCAAAAACAACAAATTTGTGTCAAAATCGGCAGGAGGAGAGCTATTTATCGTTACCTCTGAACAGCCAGTGGCCACAACGAACAGCTCACGGAGGCTGTGTTGATTTAACAATAATAATTATAATAATAATAATAATAATAATACATTTTATTCATAGTGCCCTTTTTAATCACAGAATCTCAAAGGGCTACAGGTTTAAAAAAAAAAAAAAAAAGAAAAGAAAAAGGGAAAAAAAGAGTAATGGTAAATAAAAACAAGGCAAGCAGTTTTATTTAAAAAAAATAAAAAGATTTAAAAATAAAAAGATCTAAAAACATCTAAGAGGGGGAACCAAAAGTTTTGCTAAAAAGAAATGTCTTAAGACCTTTTTTAAAACAGTCAATGGGTTGTGGTGCCCTCAAGATGTCAGGGAGGGCATTCCACAGGCGTGGGGCAGCAGCACAGAAGGTCCTATCTCCCATGGTCCTCAGTTTGGTTCTGAGTATGTGGAGGAGGTTTGAGTGAGTGGAGCGGAGGGAGCGTGTTGTTTTTTTGGGTTAAGAAGTTCTTTGAGGTAGGAGGGGGCATGTCCATTGCATTGGTGTGTGAGGAGGGAAACCTTATACTCAATCGTGGTGGAGACGGGAAGCCAGTGGAGTGAGTGGAGGATGGGGGTAATGTGCTCATGTTTGCACGCTCTCATCAGTGTTCAAGCTCTATTCGATTAGTATTGGGCAAGGGTAAATTATACAGTTTTCATGATGTGTTCAACATGATCTTGTAAAATTTAGCTTTTGGCAAGAAACTTAAATAAATCCAGCTGTTTAAAGGAGAAATTTGTTGATGTTTTCACAGCACTATAAAATAGATATTAGAGAGGGAGGTATGATGTTTCATACATACTTAAAAAGGCTTCTTGCTTATTTTTTTAAAGATGTTTTTCATGTGAAAGAAGGTTATGTTAAAGGTTGTTTCATAAATGTGTATTGTTGAATTTGTGCTCATTCAAAGGTACTGTAATGACGGACTGAATGACTTAAACTGTTCATTTACACCAATATAAAAGCATCAGTTTGGGCTGTTGGCAAACTGGTATCAGAATTTCAAAATCGGTGCAGTCCAATCAGAAAGTTAATTTGTACATTTCATTATCAGTTTATAATGTCATATAGTATTTTATTGTTTATTCTTCTGAACAAGTTCATCTGTAATTTTTTTATTGATTATATATGATGTTGATCTATGTGATTATTACACAATTCAACATGTTACTGAAAGCAAATAAGCGTATTAAGCATAGCATATTTTTATTTTATTTTTTATTGTTAGCCAGGTTTATTTGCATTTTGGTAATAAATGTTCAGTGCTTTGACTGCTGAGCTGCAGCAAACTACATTGCTGGGGGAGGGAAAGCTTACCTAGGGCACCAAAAGTGCTAGGGCCACCACTGCTTGCAATGGTAATCATTCATAGCTTCCTGATTTGTCTGATATTTTACATACTAGCTGGTGGGGGATATTAAAAATAAAAAAGCAATGTACAAACCCAAAGTCCATCCCCATGGCTAAGCCTTTGTCCAAGTCTGGTGGATGTATAAATAAGCAATAGTAGCACATTACGAACTGTAAAAGGTGATCATATGTCAGTGTTGTCTTTTATACATGCAAATGCAGTCAAATGAATTTTGCAGAATCTGCATAAAAAGGTGCTAATTGGGTAAACATTTACCGTTGAAGGTGCAGTATACATGATTAATAGATCAAAAACATATTAGCCCTCGCCTCTATAAAGATGAAAAGTGTTTATAATTTCCCCTGCTTTTAAATCTTGCTAAATTAGATAAGTAGGCCATTTTCTGGAAAGCAGCACAAACTGAACCACAACTAAATTCTAAGATTATATCCACATTAATTATATCAGGAAGATGAAAAAAAGAAAACAAGCTAATTTTTCATCTTTAAACAGCAGCTCCCTTGTTATCTTGTCAGCCGATGTGCCATTACCATTAACTTGCACGCAGGGAAATATGAAGGAGCAAACAATGAACATGACAAAATGTGAAATTCCCCAGCCTGTCTCAAGGTCTCATTTCCCTGGCAGCTGCTAGGGAGCAGGAAAGACAGATCCTCTATCAACAGCCTCTGGGAGGAGGGTTGCACAATTTTTTTCCCTAGCAATTTATCTACATTCAGTCAGCCCAAGTCATATGGCGGCTTTATACCTCCAGAATGTATCCAAGAGACAAAAATATATAAATAAATAAATTAAAAGCTCCAACTGTGTAGTCACTTTAATCTCATTAAAAGCAAGAGTGAATTATTATGTGGAGTGAATTATGCCTGGAATGAATTACCTCAGCTCTTGATTGTGAGGAGAGCTGCTGTGTGTGGGTCACCTGTCATGCTGACACATTCACGTGCTCCATCACGGCAGCAATGATCCACGTAGCTGCTACAGTTGAGTCACAGGCAAGTAATCTCCAATTCTAATAACATCCAGATTTGACTATATCCTTGCAAATGGTGAATAGAGCTCCATCATCTTACAAATTGCCAGACTTGGGGTGATAAATTCCAGTGTATAATTTTACATTGAAAGACAGATAGACCTATTTTCACGTGCTGTTCTCACACCGCAGGGTTCTGAATACAAACGCTCCTCAATAACACTACGGTCTGATACTGCACACTCACTGTACCGTACAGTAGATGCACATGAAATACTGATCAAGTGAGAAGTGTCAATCTGCAGACTGCAAGAGAGGGGCGTAACGTAAAACAGGGGGTGTAACTTTCAGTTGTCCAGATCACACAGAACTACACAAGATGTTTAAGCAAGGTGTTTTCATCAAGATGGCACACTGTGGATACTTTCAGTTTTCAGCCCAGACTGTAAGCCAATATTTAAAACACAAATACACACAAGAACAAATAAAAATAATTGATGATCTTAAAATCTTTGCAGGATTGTCAAAATTGGCCGTTAAACTGAAATTGCTTTTTCACTTTCATTTATGTGGATATAAAAACAAACATTCCAGACTTTCCAAATGTGATTGGACCAAACTGATTCATTCTAATAGTGAAATGAGTCATTTTGCAGGAGTTGTAATTCTCAAAACAATTCATCCCTCATTTAACAGCTGCAACAGTGGTGACAGAGTTGGCTGAATTGGATCCAATGACATGCAAGTTAAACTAATGCCGGGTTCACACTACATGATATCAGCTCGATTATAGTCATTGACACAGTGGCATGCAATATCAGCTTAGATCGTGAACAACAAGTGTAGTACACGATAATCCATTGTTTTATCTCATGTAGCATGTCAAAGTAGACAACAACCAGCAGCATGTCTGGGATGCCTCACGACGTCCCAACAGAAAGTCTAGCATGTTTGATTTTCTTTTTGTCTTCCATGACTTTTCCCCTCACTTTGACCAATAGGAACACAGAGTGATCTGCAGCTGTGGACGACTGTATGGCAACAACACCTCAGCCTTTTTGACATTTCCTCTAGGGATGTTATCACACAGAGTAAAAAGGGAGAAATGATGGCATGAAACGGCAGAGGCACTTAAGCAATCTGGTGAGTGCTGCCATTAGCATCAGGCTAGCAAAGAATGTTGTTTCTTCATAATGAGGACATTAAGGTATAAAATTAACAAATAGTGACTGGGGCTTTACTAACTACAACTGCAGCTTCATTTAAAACAGACTGCATTTGAATCGGGCCGTTACTTGTTATTGGCACCCAGGGGTGTCAGGAGGAAACACAGTGGGACAACAACGAAAGTTAAGGCGGCGGAAGTCTGAGTAGCGTTAGGGGTAGTGGATGGGTCCAACAACCACGGACCTTCACACGGGAGCCCAGTGTTTGCGCCCTGTAAGATTGTAAAGCCAAACCCTGTTCTTTTTTGCTAAACTCAACCATGTGCGTGCATTGGCTAAACATAACCGTGTTTGTTGTTGAAGGAAATAAACGGCAATTTGCGGTGTAGTGCCAACATAGTGCCTTTATTTTGAAGGAGACTGAATGCAAGCTGTACATTTCCTGTGAAAACAGTAGTGTATTTCAAAAACACACAATGCATGTAACAGGCAGAACTTGACATGGTGTCAACAACCAGCGCACCCAGGGTACCTTGCACGTCATATCTTGACATGGAAAGTCCATGACCAATCATTGATATGTGACAGGTTAGGGTAAGAATGTGTTGATTTACTATATTATCATTTTATTCATACTACATATACTACTTACTACTTTATGCTGCTATTATTACTTAAAATACTTTTTACTGTTATTAATCTAATATTATTATATTACTGTAGCCTGGTAAGACCATCCTAATGGCATTAGCATTCTGTTCTGTTTGGATCTCTGTGCGTTGTAGTTGATGACGTAAAATGCAGGCCGTGGCTTGCAAAACTGCAAAACAATCTGGTGACTGCAGACGGGGGCAGCAGCAAAACAAATTTTAGCCCTATAAAACTATGACCACCTAAAACAAATCAACATTAGTGAAAGTACACGCTATATTTAGAATATTTTCATGGCCTCACCTAGCCGTCAGACAGCAGACTACAACGGGAAACTGACGCCGCAACGTTATGCTCTTTTCGAAGGCACCAGACTCCACTGATAAAACAGTCACTTTGCTCCACAGAACACAATGAGCATCTGGTCTACTGCTGCCTCTCGATCAGGTTAATTAGTTTGTGTTATTGTGTGACTTTCAGAACCGACAGTTCTCAATGAAGGCTCAGTCACGAAGGATGCTCAGTGACGTCCTCCCCACTGCTCGCCCTCCATCTGCCCCAGGCCCAACCAGTACGTGCGCAGTACTGCTGTCCTTTGCTCAGCAAAGCAGCCGTGGATTGTGTTTATTCTGCGCAGTATGCACGGGAATAAAATACATTTGAATACCTTTCTTGCTTTTACGCTGATGTTGTGAATAAGTTGCAAAATTTGTCGCTACAGTGTTACCTGATACAAATCCAGTGTTCATTGCGACTGCTTGGAAGGAGTTTGTCTGTCAAGGCGAGTACTTCCACTTGCTGGAAGTTCTGGGGTGGGGCTGGACTGACACAGAGATCTTGACAAAATGTTGAGTTCATATTATCAGGATGGTCTTATCAGGCTAATATTATTGTTATATTACTATTATATCCTCATACTACCTTTTTGAAATTATAGACCATTGATAATTATAATATAACTGATACTGCTGGGCTGTACTGCACTGTTTATTAATGTACTACTACTACATCTCACTTCACATTACACTTATATTCCATACTATTTATACAGTACTTCATTTTTTTTCCTATTTTTAACATATCATGTGATGTGGTTATACCACCACAGATGGACTTGTTTGGATCAAGTGGGCCACTTCCTAAAAGACATACTGCTCCGCTTAAAGCAATAATCCCTAAAATCCATGTTGTCTTTGGTATTAGTGACATAGCTTGTGCTGAGCTCTCATAGATTTGGTGGTACTGCATGGGCTTCCCAAACAGACCCTATCCATCAAACAGTGCTGGTATTTTTTTTTTCTTTCTCTGGAATTCTTGTTGAAGAAGTTTGGATTCTGTAGCTGATGCTCTTAACTTTGTCAGTTCAGATATAATGGATGCTAAGCATAATTCTAGCAACATCTCATTGGATTATATGCAACAACAGCGCAGCCAGTGGCATAGTTAAATCCTGTCTTAAAAGAGCACTCCACTCATTTCACATGTCAAAGTCGGTTTGTGTGTGGTGAGGAGTAAAGGCCTCTGAGAATATTACTCAAGTAATCTCATTTGATCAGGGGTGAGTTTAGAAGCTGTCTCTTCCATTGAAGGGCCAGACTGGCCACAGTTTTAAAGAAGGGTGGCACAATTGTAAAAAGTGGAGTCCATAATTCTAGAGAAACACGGTTAATAATCAAACTCAAAACCCAAACAGACAGACAAACATGCTCTGTCCCCCAGACTCATGGACACGCATTGCCAAGGCAACGTCACAAATAACGGGAGAGGCAGCTTACCAAAACAGCAATGTGGTGCAACCCACAGCCTCAATGAATATTGTACACAGGCAAACACATGTCATGCCAGGGAAAAGAATGTGAGATCTGCTGTAGCAAGTTAATTATTTCATACCAAGTTTGCAAAGTTATGTATCCAAGGTTACCCACAAAATTAGTTTCTGTTTGTGTTGGGGGGCAGTATTCATTTTTACACCTATTTAAGATTTGGTCTTAGTCTTGAGACAAAAATGTTATTAGTTTTATCATGTATCAGAAGTTAGAATCAAGGTGACAGACTGAATAAAAATTAATTTAGCCACTTTTTTTCTACAACTACAAATAATTTCTCCACACTTACAGTCATTTCTCCAGGACAGGTTTAAGGGGTGATTTATGAGCAAACACTTACTGATCATCATTTGAAAAGCTCAACATCTCACTATTTATGCTCTCAAAAACTTTGACACCACAAATAACTAATCTGAGACAACGAAGATTTGTATCCAGGTTCATCATTTATTCATCGACTTATCCATGTCACTGTTAAGAAGCAGAGAAACAACTTGATTAAAATTCTTTCTTTATCAGCAATCAGAGCTGGTGATTAAAACCAAACTTTTATCTCTGTCAGAGAAAACTGATCTGAGGTTAGACTATTTAGATACAGCACAGCTACACTCACAAGAAACCAAGCCTCCTATCTGCCTGTCAAACAGCATCAAAACCATCCTTAAACAGTCCAGATTGAGGTGCAGTCTTGCAGGGATCAACAGATGTGAAGTCCAGCGGCTGGTGGCTACTTGCTCTGCTGCCATTCAGTGGCTAACAAGTGGAGCTAACTGCTAACAGCTACCACTGTTACCACAAATCCATTCAGCAGTTCCACCATCCACAGTCAGACACACAGGGCTGATTATTAACTGCTGAATTACAGCTTATAACTCGCACCAACAGCCGACGCTGCTCTGGTGTGTTTTTACTGGCTAGCGAAACATCCTGGTGCAGACTCTTTACTGGAATTTGCCATCTTGACACTCATGCGGCATTTGAAGATAATTCAAGCACAGCCATTGACGGCTTTCAATGTCCAGTAGTCCACCACTAACATTTTCGTCACATCTCAATGAAAATGAAACATAAATTTCTTCTTAGTTCTTCTTATCAAGATCTATTTTTAGCTCACCATTATCTCTGACAAAAAATGTTAGTCATAGTTTTTCTTCAACAAAATTAACACTGGTTGTGGGGTGGGGGACATACAGACTTTTTAGCTACCTGCTGAAGCCAAAGCAAACCCCAGTGCTGGAGGTCTGATCCTGGTCCACCCCAACTCCCTGCGGACCAGCAATTTTCTTTTGTTGGTTAGACCAAGAGCTGCCGCTGGCCACCAGCATACTGAGACCCCCGGTGCTAGGGTCTCTAAAGCTGCTGTTCGCTGTCTTCCCAGCAAAGTCACACATGGTGCTTGTGGGCAAGGACAGACAATGGGAGAAAAGCCGGCAGAGGAAGAGGGAGAGGCAGTGGTCGGAGAGGTGTGTTTGTAGCTCAGCTAAAAGGAAGGTGAGGTTCCCTGCATCAATCCAAATAACTTCAATGTGCTAACAAACTTGTGCTTTTAGGTTACTGTGACTATAAAATTCTTTGCAAACATTGTACAGCTCCATGCAACATTAAAATAACTAGAAAAAAATTGGTGAGTGATTTGCGAAGTCATGCACAGTGCCACCCTGAGCACCAATTTGCTTCTTAACAGCTGTACTGTATAATTTACATTTAAAAGGAAAGCTTTTTTGGTTGGTCGGTTGGTACACAAAAAAATGTCCCCACCCTTTGACAGCCAGAGTTTTAGCCCTGGGTGGCTGAATTTGACATGGAGGTTGCAGCTATTGCAAATTCACGCTTGTATTAGTGTAACTCAGTGTTACTGTCAGACACAGTGATAACGGTGTCTCTGAGTCACATCAAAAATGTGTCTCTCAAACACACAAACAGTCACCTCCACAGGCCTCGATAAATATAACCACCACTGTGAAAATCAGTCGTGCTTCTCATCTCAGCAGAATCACCCGCTGTGTTTCTGCATAAATCATCAGTGTGGACATTTCATGTGCCTGCTTGCTTTTAAAGTGAAGAACTGTCCACACAGTGCAGCTTTGAGCCATTCCTATAAATGAAAATACAGTAGGAGGTTGCCTTGTTATTGCAATGTTTTGTAATGGACCGGACAGTGAGTGCACCCATTTATTTACATGTATCAAAGCGTCTGTTTCTCCCTCCTCTGGAAGAGGTTGAGAAATGTGATGATTTTATATATAAATGATGTGAGCAGATGTATAAAAAGAAGTGTCACGACAAACAAAAAAACATTATAGATCAGACTTTAGGCACCCTCTCAACCCTTAAAGCTATGACATAACCAGAGCTTTGAAGGTCCATGTGACCTCAGTAACAACAGGGTGCATGCTGAACTTTTCACTGACCTCCAAAGCACTAGCTTTTAGTATTACACTGGTGGAAAAAAAGTTTTCAGACACCCTTAAAATGTTACACAATCTCAAATATTATCATGAAATATTGTGGATAAATCTTTTTTGTGTTTCAAAAGGTGTGGCTGCATTAGACAGACAAACAAATACAAATGATATTTTTTTGTTTATTGTTTACAAGAAAAACTAACAAAACTAAATTCTTGACAGTTTCAATATGTCAGTTCTCAACATTGTCGGTATCAAAGTCAACAAATAACAGAGAATGTGTTCAAAACTGAACAGAAAATAAACAAACCATCACATCATCAAATTAATATTTAGTAGTCCTGCCATTAGCACGCAGTAGAGCTCTAATCCTGACTGGCATGTTCCCCACGAGCCTTTCACACTGTTGAGGGGTAATCTTGTCCCATTCTTCTTGAATTACTGCTTTTAATTCTTCTAAATTCTTTGGTTTACGCTTTGAAACAGACCTTTTGATAATCCACCACAGATTTTCAATGGGGCTCATGTCTGGGGATTGAGCTGGCCACTCTAAGACCTGGATACTGTGCTCCTGCAGCCAAGTCCTACTGGCCCTGGATGTGTGGCAAGGGGCATTATCTTGTTGAAACATCCAGTTTTGACCTCGATGGAACAGTGCACGTGCAGAAGGGAGCGTGTGGGTTTGGAGAATTGCACAATACTTGGCAGAGTTCAATGTGCCATCACAGACAGTGAGATGACCAACACCAGCAGCACTCATGCATCCCCAAACCATGATACTGCCTCCACCATGCTTGACAGTGGGTACTGTACATGCTGGAGATAATGCTTCGCCTGACCTTCTGCGTACCCTCACATTAGCAGGAGGAAGATAAAGCTGGAAACTGGACTCATCTGACCACAGAATCCTCTTCCAATTCCTGGCTGTCCAGTTCTTGTGTGCTTGGGCCCAACGACGCCGGGCTAACCTCTGTCTCTCATTGATCAGGGGCTTCTTGACAGCCTTGTAGGACCTTAAGCCATGATCTAAAAGTCGGCCACGTACAGTGCGGGTGGAACACTGGACACCAGTTTGGTTTGACCACTGCTGCTGAAGCTCCTGTGATGTCATTCGGTGGTTTTCCCTGCACATGCAGATCAGGATGCGGTCATTTCTTGCTGAAGAAACCCTTGGACGCCCAGATCTTGGTTTGTCTTCCAAGCTGTTGATTCGTCTGTATTTCTGCAGAGTGTATCCAACTGCTGAAGGACTGCATCTGCACTTCCTGGCTATCTGGCAGCAGCTGTACCCTTCCTGGCTGAGAATCTGTATCTTCAGGCGTGTTTCCTGCGTTAGGTTCCTTGTTTTAGCCGTTTTTGTCTCTGAAGAACTTTCAAATGTGCTGGCTTTATATAGACACGAAGCACGGCAACAAAAATTGTGTCTTTTAATAAAAAGCACGACCTTCATTAATGGATCACTGGTACCAAAATGACCCAATACTCAAAATTTCTTATGTATTTTTATGGAACCAATCAACTTTAAGTTTTGAATGGCTTTTTAGGATTTATTTAGTAATTTGGCTGTGACTGTACTAAAAGAAATTGCACTTGAAGACCTAAGAGTGATTCTTAGTATTTCACAAATGCATGGGGTGTCCGAAAAATTTTTTCCACCACTGTGTGGATGTAGGCAGAATTCTCAAAAATGCCGTACAATTTTCCCTCCTAGCTATTTCAAATGCTGAATGGCTTTCAGTTCTGGGCAATGAGCAATTCAGCCACTTGCACTGAGGTCAGTTGACAGTAAATTTCAGGATTTACAATGACCACTGCAGATCAAATGCAACAACAAGGTCAAAGTGGTTTAAAATACTCTGAGTACCATTCAAGCTACAATAGCTTCCAAAAATGACATAGCTACAGTACATAATTTCAGTGATAGCCGAGTAATTCTCAGAATCTCAGACATAAAGGAAACTGGAAACCAAGACTAAAACCCTTTCATACAGTACATAGTGGTCACTACAGTGGACAGCTATTTAAACGCCATTTTCTTGTATATGCCTAGGTTTTGATGCTGTAGTTCCATATAAGCCACTACAATGGAGCCCACTGCATCATGCCATACACTGCCACCCACTGGCCAGTTGTTGCAAGTGCAATACCTATCTCTCAAAACCAAGATGGTGTTACATCAAGTAACATGTAAGGAGTAATACAGTTGTTAAAATTTCCAAGTATTGATTCTGTGTCAGGATAGGATTAGGTTATAATTATGATTAATAATCCCATCGATCACATTAGTGACCGCAAAGAAAGTTTTCCATTATAAGGCTCTGAAAATGTTACTGAATGATGTATCAATGCATGTGCAGCAAATATTGAAAGATAAAAGGGTCTCAATGAAATATGTGCACTGTCACATGTTTAGTATAAATTGTCACATGACCAGAGTTGTTTACTTCCTGGTTGCACCATGACACGAGGATGCCTACGTCAAAGCTCCCAAACAAAAGGTTAGTAAAGAATGTTAAAATAAAGATTTTTGGTACACATTGTCATTAAGCTGTCCAGTATTGATATATGCATTTGTGATTACTCAGCTTTGTTCAGTGGGTCACAGAATTAGTAACCATGTTGAAGGCAACAATAGTGATAGGTGGGGTCAGGCTTTTGAATACACATGCTGAACTTATGTAAACAGATCACAACAGGAACAACTTTATCAATGATTATGACCTCCCCCTCAAGCCCATTCTCATTTGAATACCGCCGCTTTGTAAATGATTTTGGCGTCAGACACCTGACACCAAAAGCCACCTTCCATGGCAGTATGTAACGCCACTAGATGTAACCTCTGGGGTCATTATGATATGCCGCTGGTCGGCCAGAGAGCACCTATCAGGGTGGTATAATATGCTGCTGGACAGGGTCAGGTTGAAATGCTGCTAGTGACTACATAATATAAGGAGCAGGAAAGTCCAAATAGGGTGGGTAGGAGGGGTGGTGGATGCGTACAACAAACCCCAGACTTTCATCCGGGAGCCTGGTGTTTGCTTCCTGAATGCCAAACAAAGATGTTTTTTTCTAAACCTAACCACTTTGGTTGCCTAAACCCAACCATGACCTTTTGTTGATGTCCCAGTATTGGTAGCACATCCTGGAACACAACACAACAGCAGGCTCACAAAGATACCTAGCACATCATATGTAAATAGTACATCATATGTGAATGTACAAGGCCACTGACAATGCCGTGATATATTATGTATAGGGGTTTTTGATATGTAAAGTAGTCACTCTAGAATGTGATAGAGCACTCTAGTGGCAATGCTGGGGACTGCCAGTGACACAGTTTTAAATATCTTTATAACTGAGCTGAGATATAAAAGAATTTTGATGACTGCTAATTTGGTCAATAAATGGAAGGTACAACACATTATTCTATCGGTCTCAATTGTAACTGACCATAAAACACACTTTTTCAATTATTTTTCCATGAAAACTTTAAAAAAATAATTATCGATTATTTCAAAGGGTTACCAGTGACAGGTGATTTGAATAGTTTTATGTCTGGGAAAAATTTGGGATTAAACGGTCTAATCATCTCCCCACTAAACTGCAGTTACTTTTTTGGCTTTAAATCAGTTGTAGCAAACTTGTAGCTTTTGTAACAAAAAAAGTATTTTGACAATATTTTTGTAGAGAATGTTCATGCAGTGTAGTCCACCCGAGGGCACATGAGAAAAACTTTCAATAAAAACACTTAGGAAAAATATCTTGACTGAGGTAGTCATAATTTATGCATGATTAAACCATGCTGTTCCATAAAGCAACAACATGCTTGGTCTACAAAGAGGTCAAGTGGATTTTGGTGCCCTAGGCCAGACACCCAATGACACCCCTGACAGGATTGATATCATCGTAGCCAACTAATCAAATTGTATTATTTATTTATTTATTTATTATTAAAAGCAAAAAAAAAAACACATTTCACAAAATTAAAGAAATAAATTAACTCCTACCTTGTTGGCCTGGAACACAGTGAAGGTGACTGGAATCTAAATAACAAAGGGCATAGATTAATGATGCAACCAGGGAACTTGAAACTATGTCTAAACAAAGTCAATATCATACTGAAACATACCTTGTTTCTTGGCTGGCAGGCCTGAGCAGTTACTCCAAGTTATAGTCCCTCACTACACATGGAAACGCTAAAAATGTCAAATATTTCATTTACCAGTATAAACTAAGTTACAAGTAAGTAACAAATTAGTCAAATAATTTTTTAAACATTCTTAAGGTAGCTTACCAAATCAAGCCAAACAAAGGAAAGCCTCAGCTGATGTCTCTCAGGTGTGTGCAGGAAAAAAGAGCCAGGTGAGTTTTCAGCCCCTATCTGTAGACTCTGTCCCTCCCCTGGATCCTAGTGCTAAAACTGCTTCCTTCCCCACCACATAAACAAGCCAACACTTTAGGTTATCTTAAAAAGTAGTTCCCAACTGGCCCAGCGACAGGGTCCGGATTTATTCTTAGTCATCAGTTCAAGGTCCACACAGTTTAATATATTTAGTGTCATACTTGTGGTTGTCATCAAGCCATTACGCTAGTTTGCTGCCTCTGTCAAGTAGCTCTCCGTTAGTCACTCACTCTTCAGCAGGAAACAGAACTTCAAAATAAGAGCCCGACGCCGGAAATTCTTTGTGAAATTCACTGTGAAATTCACAGTGTTTTCCACAAACTTGACATGTTTGCAAGTCACTTGTGATCCATTCTTGTACTGCCTTACTTGTATTATGTGTATGTCCTAACTCAGTTTTCACTTTCGTCTTTATGTAATGTAAGACTTCATGTGAGCAGTGACGGTCATCTCTTACAGCCCAAGACAAATTTCCCACATGTGGGACAATAAAGTTAATCTTATCTTATCTCATCTCATCTCATCTCATCTCATCTCATCTCATCTTATCTTATCTTATCTTATCTTATTTTATCTCATCTTATCTCATCTCATCTCATCTTATCTTATCTTATCTTATCTTATTTTATCTCATCTTATCTTATCTTATCTTATCTTATCTTATTTTATCTCATCTTATCTTATCTTATCTTATCTTATCTTATCTTATCTTATCTTATTTTATCTCATCTTATCTTATCTTATCATTCAGATGGACCCACGACCCACTTTTGGACCGCAACCACCAGTTAGGAACCACTTATCTAAACCACTTGACTTAAAGTTATAAATTTACAACCAAAAGTCAGTACAACTATCTGTAGAGTCCATTTTTGCACAGCAAAACTGTGGTAAGTCAAAGTTTAACCAAGCAGTAGGTACGTAAATTGTGACAAGGTGCATCCAGATTTCCCACACTTGCATTATTTCACAGCGGTGCGAGTAATCGTGTATAGCTGCTCTATAGGAGTCCAATAATCAAATACAAAGGTCTGAAAATCAGTATAATAGGTCCTCTTTAAGAATTTTTGCATTAAAACCTTTCACACCAATGCCGACACGAATATTCGCATTCCGTGCATTCCACCCAAAATTAAACAGACGTATGTCACACAATCATCAATTCATTGTTTTTACTTTAATAAACCCTCACTCAACTCTACATGGTGGAGACAAGCTCATTATTCTAAGCAGAGTACTGTGTACAAAAGTTGCAATGTAGTTGCATTTCTATGGGTGGCGCCATGTTATTGTTGGCCTAACAAGTGTTTTCATCATTCATGACTGGACTGAATGTGTTTATCATATATATGTGTTCATGATACATGGTGTTTAATAGAGGACTTAATTAATGAGTTGGTGGAGGGGTCATCAGGTCCCCAGCTCAGTATTTATGGGAATCATGAATCTGAGAGTGCTGAATATTACTGGCACAGGTGTTGGTCTAAAAATATTTGCTCTTTCAGTCAGTAGAACCTTTCCAAAATTAACTGCAGCCCAACAAAAAACAATTATAAGAATGAGTTAGTTGAAGAAATAACTGCGCAGTTATGGTATAACAAAGGGTCAACTAAGGGTTAGAAAAAGGTTTAGGGCCAAGTTTAATTTCCATTTCTAAACAGGTTAAAGTTAGGAAAGAAGTCAAAGGTCAAGTTAAGGTAAAATATTTATAAGAACTGACTATTCCCATCAGAGTCCTGCACGGGTCCATTTTTTAAAACTTGCACCTGTCCATACCCATAAAGCTCAATACCAGAACTGACCCATTACCCATTATTATGTCTAAGATAAAGCCGCACCCGCCCACACCCGTTAATAAAAGTCCCATGACCTGACCCTTACCTGTGATTTAACACACACAGGCTACAGTCACTCTCATTAAGCTGGGCTCTCCGTTCCTGAATTACAAATCCAGCAGAGGAGACGTCTCTTCTACTGGCTTCGCTCAATGTCAGGATTGTGAAAACATTAGGTTAGGAAACATTTTTTTGCTCCTTCCACTACCATAAAACCTCAAAAAGGCCCTTCTTGAGTGTCTTTGAACTCAGTGTAGGCTGCCACCTCATCCTTGGGCTACAAAGTTTCATGGTTGGAGTCCTTCACATCGGTGATGAATATGATGACTGGGTCAAAGATTGACTTGTGTCACTGACTTTCAAAATAAAAGGAATTGCTACTTGAAAATAATGATTTAGATGTGAAAATATTACACTAGTACTGGGCATCTTTTTCATTTGTGTTATTCTGAAAAATAAAAAATATATTTTTGTTCTTACCTGCTGCCCACCCACCCAGACACACAGCTTTTTGGGTACCCATCTGGATGCAGGACTCTGATTAAGGTTTGGAAAAAGAACCTGGAACTGGTGTCTGAAACATTCACAGACAGCAATTTTATTCTTACATTTTATTTTAAATAAATAAATAAAGATAGATTTTTGTATGTCACTTTGTCTGATAGGTCTCGTGCAGAGTAAACCAGAGCTATTTGAGGGTAAGGATGACAAGAAAGTGGTATGAAAGCCAGTGAACTCATATACTTCCATTGCAGGTAAAAACAATAATTATAATAATAATTGAAAAAATAATTGATTGAACTCTATCAACCCTGACCATGTAGAATAAGCAATAGAGTACGGTGGAGGTGAGCATGGTTGGCATTCAGCTGTAGGAGAGAGAGGTGTGGGGATGACTCATGAGAGCAGTGCCAGGTGAGTTGATTGGCGCATCTGGTGCTCCTGGTCTAATCATACTCTCCCTTCAAATGCAGTAGTGTGCTGGACCTCAGATGACTGTCACACACCAGAGACAGACATCCACACTGACTGCTGGGCTTCATTTGTTGTATGATGGAAAATACTGTGTGCTGAACTGTGTTGAAAGTTTTTTACCAACTGGACCTTGTGTGCCGGATAAGTCGGACAACAAGAGGTGCACGCTGAAGAGTTGTATTTGTGTTAAAGTGTGTGTGAGCAGTCATAATAAAAGGACATTGTGAGCAGACTGATGTGCCTGTGCTTTGTGCTAAGGGGGCAGAGACCTGCTACACGGTCTTTTCACAACCACTACATTTAATTTCTGGAACCTATAAAGTCCACAGCCTAAGGTCAGCTAATGCACTTGGAAATGACTGGTTGTATGTTACCTTGACAACAACGTAGGCCTATTTTGTCAGCTGCTTACCATCACAAGTAAGTTCAGCTGCTACTTCCCCAGGTGTTTTTTTGTTTATATATTTGTTGTCTTTATAAGTTATTTTTCAAAGACAGCACTACTTTGTGAGATCAGTATCTATATTGTTGTGTGAAAATCTATTAATCCTGTCAGCAAAAGTCGTTTTTATTGGCGTGTTTTTCTTTTGGCATCCTTAAATTGCAGAAATCGAAACAGCTGTAGAAAAATCACGCACTATGAAAAACAAAAGTTTCAGATTAGGTATGGGAGGCTCAGAGATAGATAGCTAGAGTTTTTAAATTGCACAATTTTGTTCTCATTTGGTAGAAAAAAAGACCTTAAGTCAATGGATTCCTTTCAGTCAGTACGTTTACATGACATTAGAGAAAACAGACTTATTGTGTTAGTCCAACTAAACTGGACTATTAAATTACATGTAAACAAGTTAGTCTGACTGAAATTATTATAAATCAATTTCTCAAAGTCAGTCACCTAGATTATGCGATTGGGAGCCGAATTACTCCTGCATGTATACTATGTATGTATCAGAACCAAACTAACTGAGGCACACAGCGCATGCTCCACAGATGTCGAATAGCATTAAATGCGTAACAGAAGAAGAAGCTGGTAACAACATGGCGAAATCTACATTCAGAGTCATACATTTTTGGATGGACAAAATGTACAGAGCTGTAAAGTTGTCCACCATGGTACCCGTTTGCTGCTAGCTATCCAAAGCTAACTTGTTTGTCGATTGTTTGGTCAATGACATAATTAGTCAACTAGAAAAAGGTCCAATACTAACAAGCTGAAAGGGGGCATATCACCACCTATCGTAGTGGAGTCAGACATACTAAGGTTAATAAATCGATTCCCCTCCCATGCTTGTATACCAGCACCAGGACAATAGTCCAATTAAATTACCTAGTCGAGCCATAGCTGTTGCTTTACTTAACTGTGCATGTAAACGTACCGAGTGATATCACCACATTCCCTTGCGGCACTTAACTTGAAGAGAAGGTCCATGTTATATTTAAAGCTGAATTAGAGACTGACATAAATTCCAGAACTTGCTATGTGTACAAAACAACCTGTAGCTATTAAAGCATTTACATATGAATAAACCATTAATGATCAGGTTTTTGGAATATCACATTTGTGTGTTTAAGCATGTAAACAACATTCCTGTTCTCAGACACCTGAAATATATATATATATATACAGGGGTGCACATAACTGGTACGCAGGTACGCATGCGCGATAAAAATCAGGAATGCGTAATGCCACTTGTGTAACTAAGCACCTTTGCGTACTTGACCTATCATCTCATCTAACCTTACACATGTTGCTTGTCAACTACTGTCAGAGATGTCCAAAAAGCAACAGACATTAAGCAGCTGGCGTTTCACCACTTACAAAGAAACTCCAACTGGAGCCAGAGCCAAAGAAAAGACTTTTTTCGTAAAAGTGGCTTCAAGGTGTGCAGTGGCTTGAAGCTAACGATAAGCGCACTGAAATGTGGTGCCGCTTACATCCACATCTAGCAGACAAAACAGGTGCGTTTTATAAAGGCTCGAAGAATTTCAACTATCCTTTATTTGACAAACATGAAAAAGAGCAAGGAGCACACGAATGTGGCGCAAGCCATTGCTAATAAACAAGCTAGCTGAGAAGAAATGTCCTTACCAGATGGCGAGACAAGCTAAATGAAGAACAGCGGCAAGCTCTGTTTAATATTTTTCTTCTCGCCTTCCACAAAGCGAAACACACACGTCCCATGTCTTCCTATTCTGAGGATGTTCCTTTACTGAAGCAGCTAGGAGTAAATGTCGGAGGTGCATATCATTCATGTGAAGGGGGCACATGGATCATGCAGAGCATCGCTCACACCATCAGCGGGGAGTTACGAGCCAAATTGCAGTCTGTTGAATTCTGGGGGCTGCTTTTTGATGGATCTGGGGACATCACAAAAACTGAGCAGGAAATCGTTTACATTGTGTCTGTGTCCATTCACCTGTCAAAGCAGACAACAGAGACATTTGACCCAAAGCAAGCTGTTGACCTGTGGATGGAGACAGCTAATCAGAGGCTCAACCAAGGACAGGGAGGTGCATCTGCAGCATCTTCATCATGTACCATGCAGGAAGCTTAAGCAGAGGACAGTGGGGGCGACACTGAGGAGGACAGTGAGGAAGACTGCACTTATTAAGACCACGCTACATACGGAGTGAGTACCAAACACCATCTCCTGGTACTCACCTGAGTAACTCACTGAAAAAGTTATGTGCACCCCTGTATATAGATGGATATTATTATTTCCCTAATCCCCTGATCCTGATCAAGGAATGCAACAACACCTTTTCTAAGTTATGCTGACTACCTGCGCAGGCAGGGTTTCACCTAAGTGACGTAACAGAAATACAAACAATAGCAGCATTGAAAGCATCTCACTGCTGAAGCAATTAAGACACAGAGTTTTGTGTTTAGAAATTAATGAGGTTGGGTGTCTTCATCCACTGCTCCTCTGCAGTGGTAGTAACAGTGATAGGCCGGCACCGGTCTGAGGGACAGTGTTATGAGAGTAGCATTAGAGAGTAGCATTCTTCCACCAAAATGAGCATGTATATGCAGGTTTTTTTTTAATGCAGGAAAATCACCCAAAATAGATGATAGACTGCTTTTTCATTGCCTGTACATCAGAGCTGTGTCTGCAGTAGACGAGTAGGCCTTTCTGTTATTTTTTGTTTTTTCTGGCATGTCTCATGACAGACATGCCTGAAAACAGCCAAGTAAAGAGTAGAAAGCAGCATGGAGGCCAATGAAACTGTAATGGTGGTTAATTCTCCTCCTCAAACTCAGTGGAAACTAAATTTAAACAATGTTCAAGTGCTGTTTAGATGGAAATGGAAGGATTTTGTGGCGGCCCATTTCCCCGGAAAAGGGGCAAAAAAATTGGGCATCCAGCTGGGTTTCATTTTTCCATCTCTGCTGATCAGAGCCGATTGGAGCTGAGCTACTGGAGCTGCATGACCATTTGTAATGTCAATTGCAACCTTTCCCATTAAATAAAAAAGTCAGATGTTAGTAGGTTTTTTGTACAGTGAGAAAGAGGTTTGGCATAAGCTCCTTTCAGGAATAACTTTAGCTTAGTACGTACAGTATGCCACTACACTGCTATTGTACTTTTACTGTGAATAGTTAACAGAGTGTTAGAGAAGGTGACCTCCAAAATGCACAAAGTTATAGATGAAACATGATTTTCATCATTTTTAGCTTGGTTAGTGTATTATTTTTCTTGTTCAATTTTAGGTTGAAAAATAGGAAAGGAGCACCATGCAAAATTTTGGGCACCCCAAGACTTTGAGCTCTCAGACAACTTTTACCAGGGTCACAGACCATAATTAGCTTGTTAGGGCTATGGCTTGTTCACAATCATCATTAGGAAAGGTCAGGTGATGCAAATTCCCAAACTTTAAATACTCTGATTCTTTAAACCTTGTCCCAACAATCAGCAGCCATGGGCTCCTCTAAACAGCTGCCTAGTACTCTGAAAACAAAAATAACAGATGTCCACAAAGCAGGAGAGGGCTATAAGAAGATAGCAAAGTGTTGTGATGTAATAAAGAAATGGCAGGTAACAGGAGCTGTGGAGGTCAAGCTGAGGTCTGAAAGACCAAGAAAACTTTCTGAGAGAGCTGCTCGTAGAATTGTTGGAAAGGTAAATTAAAACCCTTACTTGACTGCAAAAGACCTGCAGGAAGATTTATCAGACTCTGGAGTGGTGGTACACTGTTCTACTGTGCACCTACAACTGTGCAAATATGACCTTCATGGAAGAGTCATTAGAAGAAAAACTTTCCTCTGTCCTCACCACAAAATTCATTGTCAGAAGTTTGCAAAGGAACATCTAAACAAGCCTGATGCTTTTTGGAAACAAGTCCTGTGGACTGATGAAATTAAAATAGAACTTTTTGGACACAATGAGCAAAGGTTTGTTAATACGTTGAGAAAGAAGGATGCAGAATTTTGTGAAAAGGACACCTGTCCAGCTGTTAACTATTCGTAAAAAAGCTGAAACTGAAGAGACGATGGCTTCTACAACAGGACAATGATCCTAAACACACCTCAAAGTCCACAATGGACTACTTCAAGAGGAGCAAGCTGAAGGTTTTGCCATGACCCTCACAACCCCTGACCTAAACATCATTAAAAATCTGTGGATAGGCCTCAAAAGAGCAGTGCATGCAAGACGGCCCAAGAATCTCACAGAGCTAGAAGCCTTTTGTGTGAAGAATGGGTGAAAATCCCCCAAACAAGAACAGAAAGACCCAAGGCTACAAAAAGCATTTAGAAGCTGTGATACTTGCCAAAGGGGGCGCTACTAAGTACTGACCATGCAGGGTGCCCAAACTTTTGCTTCAGGCCCCTTTTCCTTTTTTGTTATTTTGAAACTGGAAAAGATTGAATTAAAAAGTAATCCTGCTTAAAATATGAAAGAAATTAGTCATTATTTGCTGCATACCTTTTGGAGATTAGTTCACCTTCTACTGACTGAACCATTCACAGTAATTAAATGTTGACCAGGGCTGCCTAAATTGTTGCATGCCATTGTCATGTGCATGTGGTTTAGAGAGAGATGGTGGTTGGCGCTCAGTGAAGGGAGCTGTTACGAGTGTTAGTTGTTAAGTAAGGGATAATGTAGAGCGAGCCGGTCACTATAGAGAAATAAACCCTGACAGGGTGATGCAGCTTCGCGTCGGGGTCCTGCATCACCCTGTCGGGGTTTATTTCTCTATAGTGACCGGCTCGCTCTACATTATCCCGCTTATTACACGGCTACTCACTAAAGAAATCAAAAGTTTGAGCAACAGAAAACAACAGAAAATTAACGATTTCTTGCCGCAGGTATAAACGTCTTTCTGCGGATTGATATGACAGGACGTGATTCGTCCGAGTCGATCAGAAGCATCCTTAACAACGGTCTGCTATTCATAGCAACGGTCTGCTATTCAGAAATAACAGACCGTAGAATGTTGTAATTGACCAATCAGGATCGAGCATTTGACAATGCTGTGTAATAATTGGTAGTTAATGTACAGTGTAGTATTTAATATAGTTGTTCATGTATACATCACAGATGCCTGTGCAAATACAATGCAGTAATCAGTGTTATGAGTAGCCTTGTAGTATTTTTCATGTATTTGGGTAATATGAATACCAAGGTTTCTCAGAACAGATACGGATACAGATAATTTAGTTTGTTGAACAGATACAGACACAGATACAGATAATGGTGTACTTGCTCTTCCCTAATCATAACCAGGATAAGCCTCATAAACTTCTTGTCCATGTGAACACACATGAGACCTGTAAGGCCAGCAGGGTGCCCATAACCCATTCCTCTCTGTTGGACCCCTTAGCAGGTTCAACCAGCTATGAGCAACACTTTTTGACAGCTTCCTATTTGCAAACAAACAAATCCATGCTGTGTTGAGAGCAGCCACAGTAATTTGAGAGTCACATGGGAAATGTGTGTGTCTGTGATTCAGTCTTAACGAGGGCCCTTGCTCCACCTTGAACCAGTCTGATCTGCATAACCATCTGTAAACTGACGTTTGCAGAATGATTTTTGTATGCCTTGGCCAAATGTTGCTGCATTTCCTGATCTCCATATTGATTTACGTCTTGGGGTGAGCAGGTTAATTAAATGTGAATGGCGGGGCAGCAACATTCTATTGAGCAGAGAGTAAAGGCAAGTGGAGTGACTGTTTGAGTTGCTACAACGGCAATCAATGCAAAATAACGAGGGAGTATCTGTCATCTCACTGCAAATGGATGGGATTGAGTGTGATGTGCAGATGAATTAAGCAGCTGCTATAAGGCACTGGGGCTGTGTTTGAGGTTTAGTTTTGCATTTGTAATGAGTTAGTGGATTAACAGAGGGAAGATTCTCTGACACTTTCAGGTTACCTGTGGAAAAAGCTAGAATCACAAGGATTATTAAGGACAGCATGAGAAAAAAAAATGAATGAAACAGAGGATCAAACCTCTGTATGTTTCTGCACTTACATATTCATGCATGTTTTCACAAAGAACAAAATGGATGTCTTTAGTATTGCAAATAAAAGGGATTCCAAACCGCACTATGAAATTATATTTTGTATCTGCCTCCTGGAATGATATTTATTACTGCGTCAACAGCTCGCTGAGTTTTCTCAAATCTGCCTCTCAGTGGGTCACAAAGTGTGAAATCTGTGTTCTCACATTTTTGACAAATCATCTGACAGCAAGAGTGCAAAAAGAATTAGAGCTCTATAACAGAGATGTTGAGATGGTGGCTTTTTTAACTCACCAGAACAGCCTGGAAAAACATTTATGGATTTAAAACTGCAGGCATCACATGCTGTCAGTTAATCAGCCTGATTATAACTTATCAGTTTGATTTGTATTACATTTGATTGCTGGGTCCTGTTCTCTGCTGGGGAATAACTGAAATAACTTGATTTGATTGTTGATGGTTTGACAAAATTTTGACTGGATTTTTCAGTTCCTCAAAGCTGGCTTAAAAGTGTTCTGGGGCAGTTTTCAGAGCAAGACTTCTTGTTCTTACAGAAGCCAATCAGTCCTCATATACCCCCATGTGAAAATACCCAACTTTACAGCAGAAATAATTATGTTTACAGCCTGGTAAAAAAAAGCAGTTTTGGTTTATAGCAAATTTCAACACTCATGGCAACTGTACGCTGAGATTTTTTTATACCTCAACCATTTACATTTTATTAGGACTTAAACGTACACATAATTAAGGGCAGAACAATTTGACCGAAAGGCTGTCAGTGCTGAGAGTGTCTCCGCCTCTCAGTCAGATCCACCCCTTACTCCTCCACACCTCCAGCCACTCGCCCTAATATGGTCACTTCTGGCTCCAAAAAGTAAATAAATAAATAACATGATGGTGAACTTGCCGAACTTGAGGCTTCAAAGTGAGATTCCGCAAACCAATGGGTGACGAAAGTCCATTATTTTATACAGCGAGTTAAAGCCATACATAAACTCATTTTTACATACAAATTAATGAGCTTCCTAAAGCAGTGGTCCCGACTGGTCCCGCCATGGGGTCTAGATTTCTCCTTTGTCATTAGTTCAAGGTCCACACAGTTTAACACTATCCCTGCCATTGCCAAGATATTCTGGCAATCTGTGTTTTTACTGTTATAACATGGGGGGGCACTGTTACACATCTTGTGACATAGAACAGCACTGCCATGTTCAAAAACAAACGAAGAAGAAGCTCCGCTTAAAATCAGAGGAGGATGTTGTCTACAGAGATGTAGCACCTTGTAAACCGCATGCAAATGCAGGCGCCAACAAAAAGTTTATGGTTGCGCAAGCCGTGAAGATGTTGATAGACTCAAACACTAACAATTCCTCTTTTGATCAACATTCTGAGTCCAATTTGTATGAAGAAGCAAACGAGTTTGGCGGGACGAAACGGGATCTCCATGATGGTGACAGTGACACACGGACAAGACAAGGGTGACAACAGTGTTGACAATGAACATGAAAACGTGTTCAGCCATACCGCAAAGAGAGTATTATTTACATCATCATTATTATTATTATTTTCATTTAAACAATTCAAATTGACACAAGGAAATGAGAAAAAAAATGAAAATGTGAAACTGATTTTGAACTTGAAAATGAGTCTTTGACAAAAATAAATTTTTCTCAGCTATTCGTCCGAAATTTTGTTGTTTTTTTAATGAAAATGCAAAAATTCAACTGTTGATAAAAAAGGAATGGAATAAGATAGAATAAAATGTTTTTGTGTATAAAAGTTTGATGTATATATTGTTTACATATTCATGGAACAAATTATTCTGTGGATCTAGGAAGATTAGTGAATATGATCAAAAATGCTGGCAGTGACTGGCAACTTAAAAATAATACTCTGGCAGGGTATGTGTTATTATATTTAGTGTCATACTTGCATTTGGCTATAGCTAGTGAGCTGTTCCTGTCAAGGAGCTGTCTGTCAGTCACTCACTCTACAGCAGGAGTCAGCACTTAAGAATAAAAGCTCTCTGCTGGAAATTCACTGTATTTTAAAATAAAGTGTGTTTTTTTTACAAACTTGACAAGTTGGCGAGTCCACGTTTGGAACACCACCCACCACTTCGGAACCACTATCCTAGAGCTATTATCAAAACATTGTTATGGTTTGGCGTGAGGAGGAGGAGCGACATGACTTTTTCACAGATTATCTGTCTCATGCACTCCTGTCAGGATATAATGACAGTTTAAGCAAATATAACAAAAAAGTTTTTTTTGTTTTGTTACCAACTGTAGCTTTGAGCCACATTTGAAGAACAGGGCCCTGATCAGTGGACTACCTGCTATATTTTGGAAAATGAACATTATCTTAAAGTGAATAGTGCAGGTTGAGATGATAAAAGATCATAAAAACTCTTAAACACTTATTTTTTGAACCCCAGAAACACACGACACATAACAACAGAGTAGGGTCAGGGAGTGTCTGGTCAGTAAAATCTTAAACAATAGAATAACTGCTAACTTGTGCAGAGATTTTAATTGCACATATGTGATCTATTCATGCTTCAGTTTAAATGTGCTGCTGCTGAAGGAGCCACACATTTTAAAGTATCTGACTGAGGTTAGCAGATAAGCAAAAAGGAGGCCAGTGAGTAGAGAGAAAAAAAAAACACAAACTTGATTTTTGATTTGCCTCTTAACTGCAGAAAGCAGAACTCCACTCCTGCCTCTTTACTTGCTCTTCAAAAGTCAAGTCACTGTTAAAAATCACCCCGAGGTTTCTGCTCACTGACTTTTTCACAGGAGTGCACACTACTGCTAAGATGATTTAAAATACAAAATCTGCCATGGAAGTGTTATCTCTCTCTTTCCTACCTAGCGAGTAAGCTGCACCAGATCAGACAGAAACTACTTTAGCTGACTTGTTTCTTGGCAACGTCACTGGCCTTTTATGCTATGCTTAGTTAAATACAGAAATGGCCAACACTGACATGAAGTATGACAAGACCTTTTTACAAACAAACTACAAAGCCCAGAGAGAGGCCATGCTGTTATTTTCACCCCAAAGTGGATGTATTAACAGAATCACACACACACACAGTGAACTCATTGTCATGTTCAAGAAACCAGTTTGAGATTATTTGAACTTTGTGACATGGCGTGTTATCCTGCTGGAAGTAGCCATCAGAAGATGGGTACACTGTGGTCATAAAGGGATGGACACTGTCAGCAACAATACTCAGGTAGGCTGTGGTGTTTAAATGATGCTAAGTTGGTACTAAGGGGCCCAAAGTGTGCCAAGAAAATATCCCCCACACCATAACACCACCACCAGCCTGAACCATTGATACAAGACAGGATGGATCCATGCTTTCATGTTGTTTACACCAAATTCTGATCCTACCATCTGAATGTTGCAGCAGAAATCAAGACCCATCAGACCAGGCAATGTTTTTCCAATCTTCTATTGAATGATTTTGGTAAGCCCGTGGGAATAGTAGCTTCAGTTTCCTGTTCTTAGCTGACAGGAGTGGCATATAATGTGGTCTTCTGCTTCAATGCTTGATATGTTGTAATGAGTGGTTATTTGAGTTACTGTTCCCTTTTTTCATCTTGAACCAGTCTGGCCATTCTCCTCTGACCTCTGGCATCAACAAGGCATTTTCGCCCAAAGAACTGCCACTCACTGGATATTTTCGGACCATCCTCTGTAAACCCTAGAGGTGGTTTGGTTGTACATGAAAATCCCAGTAGATCAGCAGTCTGCCCAGCCTGTCTGGCACCAACAACCATGCCATGTTCAAAGTCACTTAAATCACCTTTCTTCCCCATTCTGATGCTCGGTTTGTCTACATGCCGAAATGCAGTGTTGCAGAGTTGCTGCCATTGGCTGATTAGCAATTGGCATTAACAAGCAGTTCAAAAGAGTGTACCTAATAAAGTGCCCCCCCCCCAGCCCTGAGTGCTCCGATTACCACTGGCACCACTGTTGCCTTTCCTCTGCACATATTTTCTAGCTCCTCTTTCAGCCCTTTGTATTCATCAAGCTTCTCATGTTCCCTCTTCCTGATGTTGCTGTCACCACCACCTTCTTCTGTTGTTTGTCGATCAACATGATGTTCAGTTGGTTAGCAATCAACAGTTTGTCAGTCTGGATCTGGAAAGCCCACAGGATCTTAGTGTGGCCATTCTCAACCACCTTAGGAGGTGTCTTCCATTCTGACCTTGGGACTTCCAGCCTGTACTCAGTGTTGCCAGCCACTTGGTTATGGCATTCTATGTACGCTGATTCTGCCTGCACCTTACACCCTGCTATTATGTGAATGAACCAGCTGCTGATGAATGGGACCCATCCAGAGTGGTTGGGTCCCATCCATCAGCAGCTGGCTCATTTGTGCTGTCCAGCTCTTCATACCTGATACTCTTTCTTGGATGTCTTGTTCTGGGCGATTGCTGTGGTCTGCTCTTAGATCCACTACACTATCCACTTAGCATCTATGTTTTGTGATGCCTCCTTTTCACATATGCTCTTCCAGTATTGTATAGTTTCAGCCCTGGGTGGATCTATTCTCGTGTTGTTACCTTGCCACTGAGAGTATACTTTGGATGGTTAGGTGGAAAACATCCTAGCTTTTTCTTCTCTTGTGTATCTCTTTAGGGCTGTGAGCTGTGAGCCTTTGCTTGGCAGTCTCCAGCGCCTTAGGTATAGACAGTTTGTTGTACTTCCTAGGTATCCATATGTTCCCAACATCTTTCTGTAGCTCTGAGAGTTGACTAACCTCTCTCTGTGTCGCCTTGATCTTGGCCTCCAGCCTCCTTCTCCATGGAGGGTAATGCTCTCTGTGGCTCATGGTGTTCATCTGTAGCCAAGCATCTTTAGGATTACTGTTGCTGTGGTGTATATCAGCTGATTTGTCTCAGTTATGGTCCTAGTGGGGGCTGGGCGTAGTACTGCATTCACACTACCTAACAGACTTTCACTTAGCCATGGTATTCTCAATCTCAGGTCATTCGCCCTTGCTGTAAGGGAATCTGTGTCATAAGGGCTTGGGGCTTGGTACCCAATCTCGGAGTGTGGGGATGATGATGATGGCATCCTGACTTTGACCTGTTGTGCTGGCTCCCCCTTGCTGTAGCATCTTTATTGTACCTCATCAGTTTTTAGTTGTGGTAGCAGTTGTAGTTTGTGGATGTTGGAACACTGGGATAGGAACTGTTTCTTTGTCAGCCTACATGTTGTGTTTCAAAGCATCCATATGTCCCACATCCTCTGCATGCAGCACCTCTTGCTGGGGTTATTTTTTAGTAGCATTCCAACAGTTCCATATTCTCTGCCCTTGTCCATCTATGTCTTTAAGTTAAAGGTGACACATTTCTTCAACATTTTAATCAAGATTACTTTTTTAATTCCAATCTTTCACATTTTCAAAATAACAAAAAAGGAAAAGGGCCTGAAGCAAAAGTTTGGGCACCCTGCATGATCAGTACTTGGTGGAGCCCCCTTAAGCAAGTATCACAGCTTCTAAACATTTTTTTGTGTCCAACTAAGAGTCCTTTAATTCTTGTTTGGGGGATTTTCACCCATTCTTCCTGCTAAAGGCGGCTAACTTTACTAGAGACTTGCACGCACTGCTCTTTTGAGGTCTATCCACAGATTTTTAATGATGTTTAGGTCAGGGGACTGTGAGGACCATGGCAAAACCTTCAGCTTGCTCCTCTTGAGGTAGTCCATTGTGAATTTCAAGGTGTGTTTAGGATCATTGCCCTGTTGTAGAAGCCATCCTCTCTTCATCTTCAGCTTTTTACAGATGTTGTGATGTTTGCCTCCAGAATTTGCTGGAATTATTCTTCCCTCTACCTGTGAAATGTTCCCTGTGCCACTGGCTGCAACACAAGTCCAAAGATTTGATTGATCCACCCCCGTGTTTAACAGGTGGTCATATTTGTACAGGTGTCGCTGCACAGTAGAACAGTGCACCACCACTCCAGAGTCTGATAAATCTTCCTGCAGACCTTTTGCAGTCAAATAAGGGGTTTGATTTACCTTCCTAACAATCCTACAAGCAAAAGTTTTCTTGGTCTTCCAAACCTCAACTTGACCTCCACAGTTTGTGTTAACTGCCATTTCGTAATAACATTACACTTTGCCATCTTCTTATGGCCCTTTCCATATATATATATATATATATATATACATTAGTGGTAGGATGTGATTCAAAAAATTAAACTCATTAATTAGAGGCTTTGTAATTAATTAATCTTGATTAATCACATATTTATCAAATAGCAATATTTTTGAATTCAAATAAATTTTGGTTGACTACTGAATCAATGAACAGACCTATATGTGAATCTAAACAACAAAAATGTTTATTTTTCATTTCGCCAGAGAGTTTGTTAATTTTTTAGATGTAGCCTTACTTATTTTGCCTGATGGGACCCGTGGGAACCTGACGGGTCAGGCTAGGTTCGGACAGCAAATCAGAAATTTTGCTCAGGTTCGGCCCACTTGACATGCTGCTGTGTTGTGCTATGGCCTATTAAAGTGCTGGAATTTGTTATCTATGTGACAACGCCTGACTGCAACGCAGGCCAATACTTACATTTCAGACAGAGGCAATAAAATAATCAGACTGAACTAATGAAAAAAGACTTGAAAACAATGGTGAGACTCTAATTCAATTGTGAGTGTAGTGTGTGAGTGAGATTGCGTTGAAGGTTAAGGTTAGGCCACAGTGTGTCTATTAACTCCGCTCCAATTGAGTGTGTGTGCTGTGCTGCTGTGTGTGAGGTGGTTTGACTGTGAGTAACAGCAGCCTTTTGATGGTCATTTACACACTATCCATAGGTAATCACGGTAAACAGACAAGCTGTAGCCATGACAACAATTAAATTTTAGGTAAGAAACTGCGTCAGGCTCGGGTCGGGTTCGCACTTAAAAATCAGAAAGGCTGTCGGGTTCGGGCTGGGCTCTGTTATAACTGTCTCGGACTCCAGCCAGGTTCGGTTAAGAAAACGCGGCCCAAGCCGTGTTCTACTTCCGGTACTGCTCACCAACCTCTCTGTGCGCTGACATCACTCAATGCATCCTGTGCATCTTCTTCACATCTGGCAAACAAACTTTAGGTGCATTACCTCCACCTACCGGGCTGGAGTGAGTGCATCAGTGTTACCTAGTACCAGAAATTAGGGAACTGCGAAATGTGCAATTAAATGTGTTCTTTTTTTTAACAAGTTATTTTTTCTGTTATTAATTACTATTAATGGTCTATTAGGTCATTGTGGGTGAGATTTAACTGAACCTTCTACGTTGTTGAAAGATTTCTTCCTGTAGAACGTGTAACTGTTTAATCCTTCATTCTTTGATTATGAGATTTGATACTGAGGGACAAAAACACAGAATCTGATGATTACTGTTGTTTTATACAGCTGAAAATGTTTCTCTGCAGCTGCTGGAAATATCTCAACATGACATCACAGCATCTGTTTTTCCAGTTATCTTTGAGAAAAAGAAATATTCAGCACTACGCCTCAACACAGAACCAGGAAATGTAAGGTACATAACTGGTAGGTGTTTTTTAACAGTGCTTAAGTGTTAAGGTGGGATTTTTCTTTTAAAGCACAGCTGTTTCTGGCCTTGAGCTGTACTGCAAATCTTTGTTTCTCTATGACAGTCTTTCCCCAAAGTAACTGTTGGGACCCGTTTTGGGTTACGGACCCGTTTTTTATTGGGTAATCAATTGGCAGTGTTAAAAACAAAACAGTGCTATGACATAAATTTATTTTCCAAAATAAAATAGAGAAGCATTATTTTTGCTATGCTGGTTGTTGAGCTCAGATAGTGCATCTGGGGCTGTTTACCCCCAGCTCCAATCATTGCCACTACCTTCCTCCCCGACTAATAAATTACTGTATACTACTGTAGAATCACAGGCAGAGATTACTTTTAAAAGTCAAGAAAAACCAAAATGAGTGTATATTTTACCACTTAATCTATGTAGCATATTACACAGAAAGTGAAAAAAGAGGTGCAGTAAAGGTTTACTGTGAATGCAATGAAACTGTTATTTAGCCTATATTCACAAAATTATGCAGCATAAAAAATAAAAATAAAATGAATATGCTTTCAAGAGAGCTGTTACAGCCTCCACCGCTGGCTTCACTGCAGATGCTATAGCTGAAGGTTGTCTTAGGATTTCAATTCTGCAGACCACACAATGTAGAGAAAGCAATAATGGGGAAAAAACACAGGACTTAACAGCTATTAGCACATGGTCTCACTCTTTGGTTACGATTTTTTGTGACTATCATACACTCACAGATATTGACCAAGCTCGGTCAGATGCTTCAACTCTGTGTTGTTTAAAAGTCACTGCTGATGCTGCTGGATCTCATCACAGTTTCTCTGTGTATTCAAACTGCCATCAGTAAAGTGCACTTGTGTCTGTTGTGCATAGGTTATGCCAGTCCATACTACAACCCCACTGCCACCACAAGGCGCTCTGTTTACAATGTTCGCATTAGCAAAATGCTTACCTGCACAACACCATACATGCTGTCTGCCATCTGCTCAGTTCAATGCAACCCGGGATTCATCTGTGAAGAGAACACTTCTCCAACGTGCCAGACACCATCAAAGGTGAGCAGTTGCCCACTCAAGTCAGTAACGACAAACTGCTGTCAGGTCAAGACCCTGCTGAGGATGACGAGCATGCAGATGAGCCACCCTGAGACAGTTTCTGATGATTTGTGCAGAAATTCTTCTAATGTGAGAACTAATTGGTGCATTTACTCAAGTGGCTGATGTCAGACGATTTTGCAAGTGAAGACACTGGATGTGGAGGTCCTGAGCTGGCGTGGTCTGCGGTGGCTGATTGGATGTACTGCGAAAGTCATGAAAACGACGTAGGGGACGGCTTTTTACAGTGAAATGCACATTCAGTTCACGGGCAACAGTTCTGATAGACATTCCTGCAGTCAGCATGCCAGTGGCACACTCCCTCAAAACTTGTGACATCTGTGGGATTATGTTGGGTGAGCAAACTGCACCTTTTAGAGTGGCCTTTAATTGTGACCATCCCAAGGCACACCTGTGTAGTCATGATGCTGTTTAATCAGCATCTTGATACCTGTCAGGTAGATGGATTATCTTGGTCTTTTGTGTGCCGTTTTAGATCTTGAACTTACACTTGTGAAAAAATAGAAGCAAAAAAATGTGTTAAACTTTTTGTTTAGTGTACTTTACAGAAAAAATACACAACCTGATAAGAAGTTCACTACTCACATTATGTTTTTGGTTTGTTGGTTGTGTAATGACAGTCACATAGGTCCTACTTTTCAAGATGAAACACATGGAAATTTCTATCAAGGCCGATATATAAGTTTTCTCATTAGTATACATCTGTTAATTGTTTCATTGAGTTAAAAAGAGCAGTTGTGGTCAGCAATCTGGGAAATTCCATGATTCAAGTTTGAATTTATTTTCCTCACTTTTCTTTCTCAGTTTAGACCCACCACTCTCTGCAGAGGTTTTATACAAAAGACTTATAAGTCTTGATTGTTAATTTATATTTGCTCTGAGGAGGGAAATGACTTTAAATTTTGCTTAGAAGAAAGAAGGAAGAAATCATTTTTGAATGTTAAAACTGATGCTGCCAATGCTAATATTTCTATTAGAATACAGCTTTTACAGCCAGTACAGCCAATGGCTTTTAAAGCTGCACTACCACAACAATAATGATAACAATAACAGCAGTAATGCTGTCATCGTCATTACGTAAGCTGCTGCAGCGCTCACAACATCCAAATCTTTGCAGTCGATCAAGCTTGTGAGCTCTGACAGATCAATCGGAATTTGAGCCTGTGAAATTCAAGCACAGTTTTACCATTGCCCTAAGCGCTCAGTGATAAAAGAGGGCAAGCCACACAGTGATGGATATAGATTTTGAAAAGGATTTTTATCTCAAAGCCATTTTATGTCTCATTGCATATATGACATGCAAAAGACAAGTGGATGTTTCAATTGACGGCAGATGTGTCTGATCAGGGTAAATGTTGCTTGAAGAGGAAATCTTTAAGATGTTCTGTGCTTCAGGTGAGAAAAAGTGCAGGTTTCTTGCCAAGAATATATCACCATGTGTAATTTCTAGTCGACCTACTGTATGGAGATTTTCTGATTTATCTAGGCCAATTAAAATGCCTGATTCAATGTGTGTACAGCAGAGGAGAGAGTTTGGGTGAATATAAGAAATTACTGATTCAGTCATCATAGAATGGGGGTGACATTGTGGCATTTAAAATGTAAAGAGGGACCATTTCATCTGTTCAGCAGGTATATAACAGCAACGGTAACAAGCTTGAATTATCTTTAAAATTAACCATTTGGCAAACAGTTTATCCAGTAACAATGTAAATAATAAGAAAGTGTGAAATTAAAAACTGCAGGCATCACAGCCCACTGGAATTGTCAAAGTTTGAGTGTGCTCTCTTCAAATGCTCCATTATATTCCCTTTTCACAGAGGTGCTCTCACTACAGAAAAAAAACACACAAGGCTATTGGACCAAAAGGCCCAAACACATACTTCTCAGTCCACTCACTGTTAAATTGCCTGTTTTCATTGTCAGTTTTACTTTTTTTAGAGTGCAGCATTCAGGTTGCTTTGGTAGGAAACCCAGCCATCCAGAGAAAGTGGGAGATCACAAGCTTGTCTGTGCTGTTTGTGGTGGCAGGCTACGTGTCCTTACTTTCAACAACAGGACAACAGCTACAGCACTGTATCTAAAATGTACATTTAGCTGCTTTGCCAGATTTTTTTGTGCCACCACAAAGCTCCACTACAAGCCTTGACCTAAACCTATTATACTCATTTTCAGTTTCATACCTCTAATTCAGGTTTCTGCTGGAAAATTTTTACAAGCTTTAATGGTCAAAATACACTTTACATTCTGCATGGTGTCTGTGCTGAAACACCTGTATTTACCCTCTGTATCAGAAGGCTCTGTTGTAGTGCCCGTCTCTTTAAGCTCCCCATTAAAAAAAAAGCCCAGTCTGCTCTGATTGGTCAGCATTTCTGGGTCTTCTATGTCTTTGCATCTTTAAGGCTCCCAGAAACGCTGCTCAGACTTGCAGCCAATTTTTCCCAGTGGCTACTCGTGGTATTGCAGCTATAAACCCCTATGACTCAAAAAGCATTTTCTCCATAGGCTACCATTATAAAGGAATATGTCTGTAAAACTGCTGACAGGACACCTCGCACTGCGAACAAGGTTAATTATGACTCTTTCTTTTTTGAATTTTTGATCCATGGAGGTTTAATATTTGTAAAATTTTCCTTGGCCAAGAAAAGCACCTTTTAAAAATCCGTGACATTACCAAAACGTAAAGTCTATGAGCCAAGCAGGAACTTGCAGGTGGGGCCAGCAGAAGAGATGCTACTGTGTATAGTCAGTGGGCCACATACTGCCAAAGTGAATGTGGAAGCTAACCGCTTTGGAATGAATAGGCGCCATTTTGCCATACACTATCTAGATGTTTTAGAATCTATAGCGTCTCTACATCATCATTGCAGCTAGAGAATAGTGTCACTTTTTTCTGTTAAAAAATCAACAATTTAAGCTTCTAAACACAGCTAGACATGTCCCAATATGAGCTGAAATTGGGGAGAAATTAACAACATTAGCAGCTAAGATCATATGATTCCCTGATATTTGCATGTAGCTACATGTGTGTTTACAGTGTACTTTCAGCCGGGGTATTACTGTAACAGAGAATAGCGACACTTTCTACTGTGAAAAAAAACAAACACCAATTAAAGCCTCTAAACACAACCGGACATGTTCCAATAAATATACGATTCAAAATCAGGGAGAAATTAGCAACACTGACAACCAAGAGAAAATGTTTCCCTGACGTTAGCATGTAGCTGTGACCATATAAAAAAAAATACGTTACACTATGATGTCATACTATAGCCAGAGCATAAAAATGCTGGAAACGGAGTGTTCAGAATAGTAAGAAATCTGTGTTTTTTTGCTCACAGGGATGACTTCTACATACATTGATTTGAAATGTGTTGGCCAAACAGCTGCTTGTTTACACATCTAGCAGACACAGAGCAATATCAGAGTTTTTGGAGAGTAGCTGTGACTTTGCTTGAAATTTTTGAATTTAAAGAGTCTCATGGGAGAACAATATTTGAATTGCCTGATGGTGAACTTTAGAAGAAAGGCATGTCATGGTCAAACTGTGTCAACTTTGCAGGTGACAAAGCTGCAGTTATATAAGGTTTGGGTAGAGGTGTAGCAGCTTTTATGAAGGTACAAAATCCACACATCTACTTCGCTAGTTGTGCCTGCCACCTGATAGACCTAGCTGCAGAGAGGGCATCCAGGCAGCTTAGTGTGAACACTGAGGGCTTCCTTATCCCCATTATTACTATCTGGACAAAAGCATCAAGAGAAAGTCGGGTCTATGTGACATACAGATCATCTGTAATGCAGATCTGAGAAAGATCCTCAAGCTGGTCTCCCAGGTGTCTGTCTCTGAGGCAGTGTGTGCACCGTATACTGCAACATCTACTTTCTTGAGGTGGATGTAAAAAAGAAAAAGAAGACAGAACCCTGAGATTCATTCAAGTTGCTCAAGCCTCCATCTGGTCCTACCCAGAAGCCTAAAGCCACATCCTACACCAGCATGCCAGCTACGATGCAGCCCGAGCTCTTCTTCTCTATCCCACCAAAGCTGCCCACACCTCAATCTGGTCCTATCCAGAAGCCACACCACTTAACAATAAACCAAAAGCTAAAACTTAAACAGGTTCCTCGTCAAGCAAAATCAAATTGCGATCATTGCTGCAAAAGAAAAAGAAAAAAAACAAAATCTGAAAGAACCAAAGAAGAAAAGAAAAGGGATCTGACAAAACCTGAGAAGGTACGTAGGTTCCTACCTTTACTTCCAAACCAAATACTTCAAAAAGAGTAGCTATGCATACAGATTCTAACATTGAAACTGCAACTGCAAAATGTATTGCTTTCATTCTGTAAGCCTGAGAATGTGAACATTATGATGAATGAAATCGGTAGAGGTATCAAGCCAACACTGTAGAGGACAAGGGAAAAGCAGCTACCTGATGAGGACTTCTTAATTGGCAATGACATCCAAACCTTTTGCCAAAGCCAGGGTAACCTAGTGCTGAAGCCAGTCTACAGAGATGTGAGGAAGTTCTTTTCATCTGCAGCTGACTACATGGTTTCCAAATTTCCATTTGAGCTGCTTATGCATGCTTTTGTGGCAAACATAGCTCAGAAACAATCTGTGAAATTCCATTCTGTCTGATTCTTAATCAGGCACGTTCCTTCTGATCTGCCCACAGAGGTGACTATGGATCAAGTAGGAAATGAGTTCCGAATGTATCAAACCACCAGCACTGAGGACAGCATCCTCAGCAAGCACACTGATTAGGACTGGCGAGACATTGTCAAAGAGGGGTGGCAAGGAGGTTTTGTCCAACTGTTCAGCAGTGCTGCTTAGGATACTGTTAGCCAATGCTAATAGAGAGAGAGTTTTCAGTCTTGTTTCCAAAAACAAGACCTAATACAGAGCCAGCCTGAGCACTTACATGACGAGTGCCTTGGTGACAAAACGCGGCTGCCAAGGGGACCGTTTATCTCATGGAAGGTTCAGACATATACTGTATGCCTCTATATCAAGGGTCATTTTGCCATATATATTAACTTCTTTCCAACCGAAACCCTGAAGACAAGGGTTGGAAAACTAGTTGGGATGAGTCTCCAATAAAAGTCTTGGGCTTAGACTCCCAATGCTATACAAGTCAACTACCTCATTGCTGGAGACAGAACTACCAGCTACATACATATAGGTTACATATATTCTATATTTATATATGTGACATATATTGCAAAAAATGTATTATACAAAACATAAACATATATTTGTATGGGTTAGGCATTCATGTCAATGTATGAAATTGTTGCTATTTCTAATAGGTTTTATAGTTTGTACATATATGTACATATATATTTTTTGCTTTATATGTACGTATATTTCATATCTGGAAATTCAATATATGAACTAAATGTTACACTATTGTGGTACTTAAATATTTGCCCAAGGTGGGCAGATCTGTATTTGGGCAGCTTGCTGAAATGTGAAAATTTATGACGGACTAAAAGCGCTGCACTAAAAATATGTAATGTCACTTCCTTGGATAGATCCTCAAGGAATTCACCAGGCCAATGTTGATGGACCTCAACTCACTTTATAAGCATCTGGACAGCCATCTGCACAAATGCCTTCAGATGTTCAAGTCAAAGTGCTAGGTGGGGACCAAAGAAATGGCATCCTTACTGGAGAGTCTTGACAAAGATTTAAGTATGTGTTTTGGCAGGCATCAAATCAAAGGAAGAGGGCAGCGGTGTTACAGGGCCAACCATGGTACATGAGGGAGAATCCTTCTGCATTCGTGAAGACATGTGAGGTAAGCATCGAGATGTCATTCAAGATGATCCAAAGAAAACTAGTTCACAATGAGCAGGATTACACCTGTCTTTTAATGCATCCTCTGTATGTCTGCACTTTGTGGCAAAGCATCTCTAAAGCGCAGGCACCTTTGTTGTTATTTTTGTTTGTTGGTTGGTTGGTTGGTTTATTGGTTTATTGGTTTGCTTGTTGGTTTTGTTTGTTTATGGATGAAACCAACCAATCCCAAAGAGGACATCATCAGGGGAACGGTGATTGGAATCCTTTTCATCCCTAAAAATGTGAAGGTACCCCTTTCAGCTTCCTACAACAATGTTGTCCTTGTTATCTAGGAAAAAAAAAGTGTCATGCATCACCTGGGTGATGCACCCAATGCTTCTGTGAACCTGATGGGACTGCTGTACGTGCTGAACCTTGACTATCCAAAAGACTTGAAATACACCTTTGAGGTGATTCATTGTCTGGTCATGGGAATTGAGTTGGACTCCTGCACTCCCAGGGTCCACTCTCTGAAGAATAAATTGCTCAGTTAGAGGGATGGCCTATGAGGATGTCTCTGTATTTGTCCCATAGGACGCATTCTTATGTTTTACCATTTGTCCATCCCACTATGTAGTAAGAGGAAAAGAAGTGTGTAGCCCTGTGGTGGGTCACACCAGTTTATTTTATTTTCATGTTCTGAATGATTGCTATCACTTGATTTAAAGGAAATGTGTCTGTGAGACACTAATGTGTATTTTATGTTGTTGAGCAACCATGACCAGTGGACATTTGAGGAACTGTTATTTCTTTCCAATTGGTACCTTTTTGTATCAGGACATAAGGGTACACTTTGTCACTAGGGGTCCAGTAATGTTATTTTAGAGGTACGGACAAGAACGTACAAAAAATGTACCAGTTTTCAAAGGTACAGTGCTCGTACAGCTGGTGCGACAAAGCATTGACAAAGCATGTGCCTTGAACTTCTTAATGTGTTCACTGCTTCTTCACTTCTTTGGAATTCCGTATTTTTTGAGGTAACGGTTCTAAGGATAAGACAAATAGCAGTGCCAAGGCTGAGAATAGGCTTAGAATATAAAGTTGTAATCTTTCCTAAAATCCATATGCTGCATTGTATACCACAAATATGACTACTGAAGGTGGTCAAAATTTTTTCCGCATCTCGATGGCAAAGTTCATGGTAATGATGGAGTTTGCCCTAAATGTATAACATGCAGGAGACGTCTTACATTGTCTGAGACAATCTATGTTTAACAGAGCCTGTTTGGTCCAGCTGGACCAGCACTGGCAGTACTGTCTTGAGATGATGGGCCAATAAAGGGTGTCATTATAAACATAGCCTGGGGTTTTACCTTTCTTGTACAAAACAGAGATAATTGCAGTGTTAATTAACATCTCTGTAGCCCTGTTCACACCTAGTATTATCATGTGTCTTGGGTGATCTGATCACAAGCGGTCAGCTCTAAGGGGCCATTCACATGCCGTGCCTTTAACCACCTGGAAAATGCGAGGTTGGGCACTGGGTGCTACTCTTGTCTTGTGTCTTGTGCCAGCTTTCAAGAGCGCGGCTCAGGTTGCATCTGAGGTTGCTAAGCAACCATAACAAGCACTGTATCGTAGCATATTTTCCTGAAATCCTGAGTGCAGAGCTGATCTTCTTCCAGGTGCTGTTTGTGTGTCTTCTGTCAGTGGGACAGATGTAAAGCTCTGGCAGCCCTGCACTAAAATGATCAACTTCTTCTCCATATTTAGCCCCATCTAGATATTTACAGAAAAATGGAAAGATGTCTGTCAGCTGTGATTGGTTGTTCCCTGTCACATGACATGCAGTGCACACTGTTGCGTTACAAAAGTTAAAATGTCAGGGAACAAAAAATGCAGCATGCGTACAGCCCCTCAGTCTTTCTGTTCACACCTGGCATTAGAATGCATCTCCACATACATCTGTAAGGACCAGTTGTGATGAGATCTCTCTTCCTCACTCTATATACCAAGAAATACTCACATAATTTCCGCTTTGCTCACTTCCGTAAAGACGAAATACATTCTTATTAACCACTGGGAGGCAGCAATGCACACATGTTCCAGGCAAACCAAATGACCCAAGATGTTTGACGTACTTGTAATATATCTCAATGGGCTTTTCACTGTTGGTGCACAAATGAGTACGGGCTTCAGCCTACACAGAGGACATCGGCTGAGTAGGTGGTTCACCTCTGAATTTGGTCTGAGTAATCAGATCCTAAAATACACTGAGGGTGCATTTGGTGCCCCCAACCATACTTAGAGCTGTCCACTTGAGATCCAGTCACCCACAATGCATGTTAATACCAGGTGTACACAGGGACCTGTGAAATCCCCTTTTTGTATAGCCATTTGTATAATAAAAAAGGGGCCCATTTAATGACAAAAATTAAGAAGCACCTCATGAGGGGATACCATCCCAACCTGGTTTACCATGGCTCACATCTTTCAATGCAGCATACTGTATATTATATTTCATCTAGTGTTATGGGAGTTTGATTCAGCACCCTCAGTAGAAAACATCGGTATATTAAGCCCATCAAAGGAAATATCAATGTTTTTTTTCTTGTACACTTTTCTTGTTGATTAAAAATGCTTCAGATGATGGTGGTGGAAGCAAGCCTAATAATAAAATTGTGAAAATGTTCACGTAAGACTAAACTAGCAATAAAAAGCAAACACACAAGCATCCCACAAGAACACTTCAATGCCCCCTTGCAAAAATATTGCTTCTAGCGCCCCCGATGTTCTCTGAATGCACCCTGGCGGGTGATATCACCCCCACTGAGAAATGCTAGGTTAGGAGATTTTTAATGTATATAGGGAGCTGGGTATTTAAAGCCTTAAAGGTCGAAAATAATGCAGGGAGGCCACAAATTTTGATGTATGATCTCATTGTGTTTTTTAACATTTCAGACCAATTAAAGGCAATAGAGGGACGTCTAGGTGATGCCTGAGTAGAGGGTGCTGCAGAAATCAAGTAAAACAAAAAAATTGAGGCATGGACAACCTGTGTAAACCCTCAAGGGATAAAAAGAGATCTTATTTTTTAAATTAACTTAAGTTTAAAGAATAACTAGTAAACAGTCATTTTTACTTGGTCATCTGAACGAAGGGGCAGAATCATAAGAACCACCCAAATTTCTTGCAGTTGGCTTAATGTTGTTGTGATAGTGCTCTATGATTGCAGACAATCTGACTGTGTGTGACAAAAAATATAGTTGTCATTTTGTCATTGTTAAGTCTTTGAAAGTTTTGAGGATTCCAGCAATTGATATCAAATAGGCAGGTGGTAAGTTGGCTTAGTCTGCTATGATTAGGGGACTGTAACAAGACAAAAAAAAAGAAAATGAGATCCACTCCCAGGACCGCTTCCTCATGTCATTCCCCACTAGTTTGCCCCCAAACCCAGCAGGGGGAGCCAACCATTCACAATTTTTCAAAACATTTTTTTTTTTCCTGGACTCTGAGACATTTCCTTTCTGCCTCCTTAAACCTCACCACTGTTAGGAAAGCAGTGACATGACAGTAGCTTTGTCAGTGTCCCCTCTTTACAGTTTCTATTTTACCCTCCAGTGGTAACAATGAAGGGGTTAAATCAGAGTAGACTGACTCTACTTTGTAATCTTTTGTTTACATATATTAAGGGAAAGAAGGAATCACAGTCAGATCACAACATTATCCTGCTCATAAATCCTCCCCTTTTTCCATCTCTTTTCCTTCCCTCTGTTTCCCTTTGAAGGCAGCTCTTATAGGTCCCAACAGGTTCTTCTTTAGTGAGTGCAGTAAAAACCTAACTTAAACCTAACATCCATTGCCCATCTGGTGGAAAAAAGGAAAACAAACTCCATTTTCTGTGTCCAAATTGCCTCATCTTGATGAATCTGGAGCAGTCTGCTCATAAAGTACCATACTTGTATTTGAGGCAGCAATAGTAGTCATCTAGTGATCCTCCACTGATGGTTTTATCACTTTTATATAGATGCCCATGGCCTCAGATGGGGTTGTGAAGGATCATGTTTCAGTAATTAGCACCTTGAGTTTGGTCTTCCGTAGCAGGTCTCTGATTTTATTGAAGGTGGCATGTTGCTTTCGTCGGTAAGCACTCAGCAGACTGAATAGGCTTCCCAACTTCTAGTCTTGGTATTTGAGAATCCTTGTTCCCCCATTTCTGCAGCCTTTTGGAGAGAAGTGCATTTTGTGTAAACATGCACCGCTTCTGGTTGACTGCCTGTTCTGTGCGATGTGCTACACTTTGTGGCATAGGACCCAATGTGTCTTTCCAGAATAGTTCATACAGCAATGCAGTGGTAAACTGCATCAGTTTACCCTCTTCCATTGCATTTGGCAGTGCAGTAACTCTCAAATTGAACTTTCTGCTGTGACTTTCCAGTGCCTCTGATTTTTCTTTCAGTTGTTCAACTTCTTCAGGAAGCCTTTTGTTGTCAGCTTTAGCAGCGTTTAGCCTGGATTCAGTCTCATCGGCAAAATGCTTCAAATCCTTGACATTAGTCCGACAAGATTTCTAGAAGTTCTTTCAAAGCGTTCTTAATGGGCTTTGGTTTTAAATCGAGCCTTCTGGTGAGCTCCTCTTGCTTTATTGATCTTATCAGAGAGGTGAGCTTTGCGCTTTTTTTAAGCATACTGGTCGTAGCTGGCATGAATCCCAATTACTTATTATACACTGATTTAGCTGATTTACGCTATGAAAACTTTTGCCTTGTCTTCGATTCGAAGCAATCGGTTAAAAGTGATCTCTAACTTCCAAAATAATTAAAATAAGGGGAGTGTAAGTAACACACTACTGTCCAGTAGTGCTGGTCATTAATATTAGCCTTTTGGTGTTGCCCAGATATCAAAGCATTTTCACTAGAATAGCTGCACTGTTTGGTTGGAAACAAGATCTACAAGTCGTTGGCCATAAAACTAAAACAATGAGCTGAAAAACGTTGGGTGACTCGAGCAATGTCTTTCAAGTTGCAGTAATTTAATCCATTGTTTATATTGAAAAAATGGATTAAAGAAGCTCTAAGTAGCATACAACTTTGTGGCTTAATGGCTGGAAAGGAATTCTGTTACAGCAACATTTTTACTCTTATTTGCTCTCTTGCTCAGACTCAGACTGGAAGATTGACACCACTTTCATGTAATTTCATGAGGCAGTTAGCTTAGTGAGGGGAAGCATTTTCAAATAGCTGGCTGTTCCTTGTCAAAGTTCAAAAATATGCCCAACAACTGAGCTAACAACTCAGCTGGATAGTCTGTAACCATATGAACAAGTAAATTAATAAAAACTGTACCACTTTTACATATATTCTCATGTTGGAGGTGCAACTGTCCTCCTGAAAATCAAGCCCACCTGGAACCATGAATACCACCTCACTATGCCTTAACTGCAGATATGATTGTACATTACTCTGAGCTCTTCTGTGCTTGTGTTGGGATTTTGTATTTTGCCAACTTTAAAACTATGTGGGAAAACTTGGGACATTATCTGCACAGAGTAACTCTGTTACCAGGTCCAAACCTTTTACTGCCATATTTTTCATTCCACAATGAATTTCCAGGCTCCGGTGACACTCGCACAGCAACTCAAACAGCCAGGCTGACACTTTGACAGGCACACTCCAACCCTTTGTGGTATTTTGTGAGTGTTCAGATCCAGGGCAGCTACATAGTGCTCCCAGTGGAATACAAAACCAATCCCCACATGGCAGCTTGACAAATCACCTATCAATACCCACCCTTGTAATTTGCACCAATGTGGAACATCAAACATGAAGGATCAGGACAAGTTTAAATATGGCAGAGGGAAAGGTTATCGGCCTGCACCCCAGACTAGCCTTAACCTCCAGAGTCTGATGACCCAAAAGAGCAGTAGTTGTGTGTCCATCCTGTCCATCAGCGCCAAAGATGCCCATGCTGAGCAACGTAATACGTCCCTGAGAGCTGCTGCTGCTGATTCATCGGAGAAGATTCACTGGGCCCTGGTATTGATCTGTGACCCAGGCTTGTGCCCAAGAATATCATTCCCCCCATCAGGCGACAGTTAGACGACACCAGGCTCAGCAGCACCGTGCAGAGAATGACTTTGATGAGTGGATCTTTTAACCATATGCTGGTATTAAAGTCCGCTTCAGCTTCGCCCACACCCGCAGTGAATACAGCATTTTGTCTTTTTAATGAGATGATATGATGATTTTTTTAAACATAAAATTGGACCTGAACTACAAGAGTTGTATAAAGGGCAATACCAGTGTTGAAAATCTTAAAACCTCCACTACAAATCATGCATATCTTTCATTTTCATTGCATTTCATAAATATTTTACATAGCAATAATGCGAAGTTACAGCTTTCCAATACACTGTCAAAATTGGGGGTAGAAGAGAAGAAGAAAAGGAAAAAGTCCAATATAGCAGTTAGGGCTGTCAAAATTAACGCACTGACAACAAGTTCATGTAAATTCCTTTTAACGCTGCTAATTTTTTGGACGCGATTAACGCACATACCTTCTGTAATTATGACCCCTGCTCAACCCGGTAATTTGGGAAATCAGGAAGCAATGCAGCAGTCACGTTATGGATGGCAAGCAGAAAAACCCACATGAGACGAAATGGATAAAGAAAGGGGTCTTTTGATGGCAAGTTCAGATTCAAAGCCCTGACAGATGATTCTGTTGACCAGACCAAAGTTATTTGCATTAACTGTTGATGTGAAGTGAGTTACCAGTATGTTGAGCTGCTTAAAAAAACAGGGGATGTTTAATAAACCTTTACCTTTAAGTGTATGGTTGAACACTATATTGTGTTAGTAGTAATGTCACATTTAGGTCAATATGTCCACCTGTTGTTGCTTGTTGAGCTTGAGTTTGCCATGGTATGCTTTCAGTGTATTTTTTGAGCATGAAGTACCTTTGAGGTTATTTTGGAGAATATTCTGGACAGTATTTGTCATTGTTTTAGATAGTTGCAATGATAATAAATACACATTTGCATAAAGCAAGCATATTTGTCCACTCCCGTGTTGACAAGAGTATTAAAACATAAAAAAAAAAAAATCCCTTCAAAGTATTTTTAAGAAAAAAAGTGCAATTCATTTGCAGTTAATCAGGAGGTGATTAGGGACAATCATGTGATTAATTGTGATTAAATATTTTAATCGATTTACAGCCCTAATAGTAATATATAATAATTAGAGAGGTTAATAAAAAAAATAATGTAATTTGTACTGGACTCATCATATTAATACAACTCTTACTGTACACCCAGTAAAGTGCAGATCTCTGCCAGGTGGCCAAATAGCTGTCAGGGCTGACAGCAGTTACTCAAGATGATAATTCCAACAGGCACACTGTAGTGTTTTTTCAGAGGCGTCCCAGAAGCTGAGAAAAATACGTGCCTCATCTATTTTTGATGTAGTCACGGCGCAACGAATGTATTTTTGATAACTAAGACACAGCCACAAAACTTTGACCCATGTCATTCATAACTAAGCTTTTAACTGTTTCTATTTTGTCTATAGGCTACAGCACAGCAATGTAAGAAATAGCATAATGAACACAATTAAAACAGACAAAAAACAAACTATCTGACTACCTACACTGCATACTTACTTCAGGTAAAAGCACAGGCAAAACACTCTGACTCTGAAATACTCCCAGTACAATGTATTCTCATGGAACGGTTTTCATGATATCCTAGGAATAAGCGCCCCAGGAATGACGTTACGCCCTTCACGTAAGGTTACGTAATTAAAGTTAATTAAAGTTACACAGGTTAGGGTTAGGAAAAGAAACATGGTGAGGACGAACCTTAAAATGACTCAAAGTTCACTCAAAGTTAACACGGTTCCAAACACGCCTCTCGAGGCAAAGTCCCAATGGAAATTCTGTGGTTTTGTGACCAATCAACCACCCCGATCTGCCTCCTAACAGATCGCTGAGGACTGCTTCCTTGTTTACTTCCATCAATGCAATGGTTATGTGATCACAGCCTGGGATATGCATTACTTTAAGTAGCAAAACTTTTATGAGAAATGCCTGCCCAGTGTGGTATGACAATGTGAGGCAGATGGAACAAAACCGGGCTGCGGCTAAGGCAAGCAGAAAATGGTGCAGCAGTGCCCGGTGGCATTGTCCCTCCCAGCTCCCTTACAGTCAAGATAACGGTGGCAAAGATAACAAAAACAATTGATTTATTCATCTCATATCATGCCTAACTTTGGAGATGCTCTAGTTTAAATGGACATCAATTTTTGAGCAATGACGAAGGCCAAAATGAGGCCTGCAACAGGCGGTAAGGCTTGCTGATTTTAGCTAAGACCACTTACAGAAAATTTACAGACATTTAGAGGTTAAGAGGACTGATGTAAATAAAACAGGTTATTCAACAATTGTGAATCCCTGCAATCAAGAGAGGTCCTTAAGTCATGAATTTAGACACAAAATATGAGGCTGATCGGTCCAGTAGTTTGCCTGGATCCCCTCCAGGATTAAGCCTTAACAAGAAGGGCGCTCAGAGAACCAGACCTCAGCCAAGGCCAAATGCCCTATTTTGCAATGTTAACAAAAATAAAAAATAATTTGTGTATCTGCCCCATGACTCTGATCTGCTCCAAAATTTAATGTGTCCTCCCTTGACCCATACTGTACCCTTGCCCCCAAGTAGTTTTTTAATAGTCCTGCTAATAGACAAATAAACCAACAAACCAAAAGCACGTGCATGTACATAAAATTAGTGTGGTTGGTCAGGTATGTATTGCATACATACTAACATACACATCTACAACATTAGGACACATCTACACACACTACTTGGTGCATAAACTGAATGACAGTCCTACCATCATAAGGTGGATTGAAAAAAAATGCAAAGTGATCTTGCTTGTTTAATCAACATTGTGTGGAAAGACAAGCCACAAGCTGCTTATAATCGGTCTAAGGTCCAGGATTGGCCCCCGGGCCAGACTTTGGACGTGCCTGGCTTGTATGGGTTAAAAAAAGCTTAGGACAGAATCATTCCAATACAAATGCTGTTTAAAAGTCCAGTATGTAACATTTAGGGGGGCTGTGTATAATTACCTGAAAATGTGTTTTCATTACTATTGAATGAGCTGTTTGTATCTACACATGAAGCTGGTCCTAGTCTACAGAGATCGCCATTTTTCTACACTAGGCAAGAATGATAAACCAAACACTAGCTTTAGACAGGGCCATTCTCTTTTTTGCATCGGCCATTGTAGTTAGCAGCCCCACTGTAATGAAAGCTTGGAAAAAAGCAGTTGTTTTTTTTGTATGAAATTGCTTTTTCAATGTTTTTCCCGGTTTAAATCATTGGGTCAGTTTGTTTTGGAGAGGAAGAGACTTCTGTGGAATTCTAACCGGGAGAAGTTTCAGCTGGTTGCAATCTGCAATCCTGACCATTAGACAGCACTAAATCCTCTAAATCTTACACTGTGGACCTTTAAATAAGGTCTGGTCTCAGTGAAAAATGTGGTCTCTTTGAAGCTTATGACAGACTGCCAAAAATAAGCCAGTGAGTTGCAGCAGTGACACTCAGGCTCTAGGGGTGCCCTCTGAAAGCACCTGTGGTTGAAGCTGTCTTGTCAAGTGGATTAATAATACCGAGTCACATAATGAACCCACTGTGGTGCCCCCCATATATCCATATAATAAATATCAGGTGACAAATGTCAGTTAGATGGTAATATGCATGACAAAATATAGAAAAAGATTAATTCAGTTTTAATTACCCACTTATACTGATTACTACAAGAATGTTCCACTGTAATTTGATTAGAGTTGTGTAATTAATTACAGTGAACTTCAAGTCTTAATTTTTGTTACATTTAGATTCTTGATGTGTGGTAATTGAGTGCCCTTTCACATCAACCTGCAATGTAATTGTATTTTGATCAATTGAATTTCATTTTGAGGAAAGTAAATGCAGACTTTAAGGAACAGTGTGGCATTTTGGGAGGTACACTTTTAGCTTTCTTTGCCAGGAGTTCGATGATAACATGGATACTCTTATATCTGTCAATTAAACATGAAGCTGGAGCCCTGCTTAGCATGAATACTAGAGGCAGAAAAGGCTCTCTCCAGGGATTAGGGGGAAAAAAATCTAACATTATCTTTGAAGCTCATATATACAGAACAGAAGTTAGCCATGTATGGGTATATTTGTAGACACCTGTCTAATGTTGCTTTCAATTATATTCACTGTCAAATCAATAAAATCCCTTTTCCCATACATCGATATCTAGATCAAGGTAACTGAGAAAACTGTTTTCATTGTTGTGATTGCACTGGAGAGCTGACAGATGGATTATATTTCAGTGTATTGGAGTAAATACAATTACAAGCAAGTGGAAATGCTGAGAATGTCCTCCATTTTCTAAACCTCTTAAAGGAAATCTGTCTCCCTTCCACTTGAGATGTTTCATCTCAGGGTGAGCTAATAGAAGGAATAAGCAGTATCTGTATAGACTGTAGGTTCACCACACACTACTTATAACAGTCTTAAAATTTCCATGATGCTCTGTAAGTAAAACATTAAAGAGCAAATGCATTTTGCATCTGCTTCCGCAGGGCTGATGATAATCAAGTCCAGCCTGGGCAAGAAGAAACTAGTACGGGTTAATAATGAAAATCTGTTTTTATTCCCTTTTCCTCTTGTACAAGCAGCAGATTTTGAATGCTTTAGGATCTAAATGTGAATACAAGGATCACAGTTCGGTCCAGGAACCATTTTTATTTCATTTCTGGGTACTACACTTGATACAGGCTTCACACTACACAATACAGGAAACCAGTGTTTGGAACTGTGCGAACTCATTGTGTTTCTCTTTCCTTAAATATAACCACAGTAACTTTACTTCCTCAAACCTAAAGATGCACAACCGTGTTTCTTTTCGTAAACCTTACCTAACCATAGTAACTTTGCTTGCCTGAACCTAACCTCCGTAACTTTACGTTACTTACATAACTTTACATTAAGGACATAACCTCATTGAAGGGGTGCTGATTTGCAGGATATCATACACCATGAACTATTGCATGTGGATAAGTTGTACAATGACTATAATCAATTAATCAATCAATCAGTCAATAAAAACAATCTATAAGGTATGCAGTTCTAACTTAAAACTTCTACATCTACAATCTACATATATATATATCAAAGTAAAACCAGCAGAGCTCTCCAGGTTGACCTCCGTCTGCGGAGAGCTCAGCAGATGGCTTTTGTCTTGTATCTCCAAGGTAACATTAAGTGAAAACCTTAAGAGCTGCTGCTTTGTAAATCACATACTTTTTCTTTTTACTTCAAATTTCACACTTAGGACTATGATAGATATATGCACAAAAGGGTCATAGTTCTATGTCCCAATTATGTGCATACTCCATGCTACAATACATACTTTGTAAGGGCATTTGCAGTACATGCTGAAAGTAAAGAAGTATGCACTTTAGAACCCAGTGCAAATGTACGTACTTCAACGTACCAGCAGACTTGCTGAACTTTCTGCATTCCAAGGAAGTGCATGATTACTTAGGGCTGTCCAAATCCACAGTTCATACGGAACAGAGTGGACTTTCTGCAGACTTCCAAAGAGTTTACTCAGGGTGCAGACTTCCCCAGACTTTACCGATTTAATTACCCACAGTTCATTGCACTACAGACTTGACATAGTAGTTTTTCCAATTGCTAGCCAAAACAACCAAATTAACTTATTATAAATGTGTTAAATATTACTGTAGGAAAACTTTACTGGAATCATGTGGGCCAAAAATAATATTCAACCACATGATACAGAAATATGCAAGAGGCAAAAAAACAAAAAAACTAAACTAAACAGCATTGCACAAGTGGAGCTGTACTTTGTTTAATTTCATGTGACAAATTATTGATTTTTGACATGTAAAACTTATTGTCCATAACAGCAGTAACAATTAAATTGCTGTAACAATTCTAACCTAAACATTGTTTTATTACCTGCACTACAATTTAGGTGGTAGGAGGAACATTTTAAGCCAAAATCAAGATGGTTGTTTATTATTCCATTGCGCAGTGAGTTTGACATCAGAGCTGCCACACCGTCAGTAACACAGCCTCTGACTGATTGACAAGTCAGGAACAGAGCTTCTGGGCAAAAGACATTAAGTTTCTCACATGCCAATCACATCATATCCAGAATATTTAAAGGTTAGTAATGTTATGTCATATATGACCCTAGAGCTGACTTCTATAGTGTCCACTATGTCGGATTTTTCTCATCAGTTCAACTCTTGGTTGTGAGATTGACTTGCGCACACAGCTCAGCTAAAAAGCTCCAAAAAGCTCAGTTTAGCAATACATTAAGCAGTTTATTTTCAAATAATGTCTCGTAAGACATCACATTTATTTTTCACTTTCCCGAACGGACAGCTACATAAGGCATTGCATTTGCTGGATAGTGATGGGCAGTCTAATTCTTTTTACAGTTCTGGTTCCTTCAAGTTGATATGTATAAATGTATCGAAACTTTTTGAGTTTTGACGCATTTTGCAAAATGCTGTGGCAATATCACTGTGAAACTTCACTTAGAACAAACATGTTCGACAGCTAGTGCTGCCCGCTCCACAAAACATCTCCTCAGTGCATGTATAAGTTTACATCAATAAAGCTCATATTCATTTTAATGCATTTCAGCATCCCACATAGGCCATGTAAGCTTCTTTGAGGGCAGGTAGCACTGCAGACATTTCAGTAAGCTCCACAGCCTTGTGCTGCATTCATGTGACATCAGAAACATCTGACAAGAGTCTGAAAAATGAGTCCTCTGTTTTATTTCAAGGCTCACCTGATCTGTTTCCTTTGGTTTTCATTATCAACATGTTGTTGAAATGCTCTGAGCAATGAAATACAACACATCATATTTGTAGCGTCCAAGATGTTTCCACATTACAACTTAAACCTCATTAACACACTGAACTGTTGAGCGCATGAATGCACCATTGGCCTTGGCTGGTGGAGGTCTCAACCCGAGTCTGATTTAAATGGTCCTTCATTTGCTTTGTTTGTCCACAAATACTCTACTATGCAGATTTTAGAAGAAAGAGAAGACAACGCTTCTGGCATCTCACAAACCAGTACAACAACCGGTTTAACTCTGTCAACCATTAATGTAACTGGCTCCTCAAGAACACCATCCTCCACTACACCTGTGGCTTCTAGCTCCTCTACCTACAGCCCATGATTGTATCAGTGTCTGCAGCTTGTAGAAAAAACAACAAAATGCAGTGAATCATGCTCTCGGTTTGTTTGTGTCTTCCTCCAACACCTGTCATTCTTTTTCCCAAGACAACATGATATCTAGCAGGCAAGCTGACCACTCTAATGTTGTTTATGGAACATAACCATTTTTCGTTGGGTATTTCAAGAAACAGGGTGAGTATTGATCCAAAAAATGTTATATGGTGTACAGCAAAACATCTACCTTTTGCTAAGCTATCTCTATGTTAAATAATGTATTATTTAAGTAACACGCCCATGTAGCTAGGTCAAGTATGCCCAACAGATGTTACTGAAACAAAATCTGACCTAATCGATTTGTCATTGTTCCTGGGCAAGCAGAATATGTCCCACCTCAAGAGAATGGTTCACTCGGTCTAGTTCAATGAGTGTAGCTGCTAGGCTGTATGAACTGGAGTCCAATTCAGTCGCATCTTACCCTACAGTAACCATGAGTGGGAGGAGGGATGCATGAGCACTCAGACGTTCAACAGGCTGACCTGCTACATATCGGACACCTAAAAGAATCGTTCAAAAAGATTTGTTCTTTCATTTTTGACCACCACTATTGCTGGAACACAAAGTTTACTTGCCCCAGGCAAACGTTTCTGACGATTTTCGACAAGGAGAGATGGTAGAATGCAGGCCTAATATTGTGGTAGATTTTGTCACAGCTCAATGACAGTAATGAGACTCATTATATCACATGTCATTACAACCCAATTAATTTGTCAGAATTGTCTTTACAGTGTGTTGTAACACCACCAAGTGGTCATTTGATCAGTTGATTCAGTGTTTAACTTCCATGATTAAATTAAGTTCAATTCATTTTTTGTGGTTTGATAAAAAACAGACCTTTCTCTCTTAGGGTACTTCAGACTTTATTATCAGATTATTTTCAATCTCTTTGAAAACCAAAGAGCAGACAGACACTTTTAGAAGATTATCTGTCTGACATTGTGTACCACAATGATCTCAGTTAATTAGATAGATCTCTAATACACAAGCCTTCATTATTTATCTATTACAAAGCAATGTTCAGGAATGACACAGTTATGTCTGTAGATCAGGAACAAGGGAGTCAGCTTCACATAGCTGGCACACTTAATTGAGATGAGGGTTTCTTCCCCCTGCCTTCCTCCTTAATTTCTAACATCCAAGGCACTCAGAGGCCCCTGCTGAAGAGCATCAGATTGCCCTTCAGGATAAAACATGTAGCTGTTCATGAGCAATGTCAGGATCTGAATGCTTTGAGCTCTGGCTTCAGTACTTACAACAGCACAACAACTCACAATTGTCATGGGGAGTTTTGGCTCCTTCATCTTGTTCAGAGGAAGGAGATGTTGGACTGACAGTGCTCTGAACACTCATCTACGATGCTCAAAATAAAACAAAGGTGTGACAACAGTTTTTTTTTTCTGCCGGCTTTCCCCCATCTTTCAAAAACATTTTTAGCTGATTGAAAGCTAAAAGAAAGTTCAATGCATTGGGATCCTAGAAAAACTCAGTGTCTCCGTGCTGAAAGAAAAGTCACTTCTTATGAAAGAAATCAGTCTTTCTGCAGTAAGATTAAAAAAAGGATATTATTGCTTTCCAAGATATTTCAGGAGTACCTCCATCAACACTGTTTGATGACTGGTTCGCACTTCAACCAAGGATGGATTATCAACTGGGTATAAGACACCCAGGGGCCCGAAAATCCCCCAGTTAACTGCAAAGCAATGTGGTTTATCCTACATAGATTAATTGTGACTTAATTTTGGAATATGCATTGCTAAGGCACAATATCAACTGAAATAACAAGGGTTTTAAGGTGCGTCAGCTTTACTGCCTGATCTTTACTTTAAGCAGGAAGTACCAGTCTGACACCTATATCAGTAAGACAACATCGTTTGTCAGTATCTTCAAAAAGCATTACATGACAGTCACAAGAAAGATCACTATGAGGGTTTTTCCATTTAAGTTTGAAAAATGACATAGGTAAGGGTTAGGACCAGTCACAGTAAGTTTGAACCGTAGTTCTGAACCGCTTTAGGTATATAAATGGGCACGTATCTTCATTCAACGGTTTGTATGATATCTCACAAAAATGCATACACAATGGTTCATATGATAACCTATGAATTAGCTCCCCACGGATGATGTTACATCCTTACGCTAAGGTTATGTCATTATGGTTACGTAAAATTACCGGAGGTTAGTTCTAGGGAAGTTACTGTACTTAGGTTTAAAATTAACAACATGGTGAGTACGAACCTTAAAGTTCATATGGTTCTGAACACCAGTCTCCTGAGGAAAGTCCCAGGGGAAAGTCCTGTGTTTTGTGACCCATCCACCACCCCGACCCACCTCCTTACTGGACTGTTCGCAACTGTTCCCTACATTACTCGTCAGCGCATTGGTCACGTGATCGCAGCCACCCAAAATACGTGGGTTATACACAAATTATTAGCTCATGATTTTGTGGGATATGTACAAATTTTGGTTCATTAGTTTTCATAGGAAAACATACAAACATGCATTAGAACAGCCTGAAACTGGATAATATAATGTCGCTATGGATTCAGTGAGGCACGCTGTGGACTGCAACTTGAGCCCCATCTGTTTACATTTTGGCAAACTGACACCATAAAAAGTATGCCAAATTAGCCATTAGTAGTTCCTGTTTGCACTGTACCCATAGATATACAGAAAACTGTGATAGAAAACTTTAAAAACGTGACATACAACAACAAACCATGTCAAACCACAGACCTGTCCTTCTGGGAGAATCGTTGTTCGCATTGCCAATAGAGGTCACTTGGCAGTAAATGTTGATCATTTTAAAGGTGTCATATTATGTGAAATGCACTTTTTCATGGCTTTCTAGCATAAATATGTGTTCCTGTGGCTCTTTCATATCTAAGAGAGCTCGTAGTACCCTATTCTCCCACCAGAACACTTCTAGCTGAGAATGCAGGGTTTCTTGTGGTTCCTAGAGTCTCCAAAAGTGGAATGGGAGTCAGAGCCTTCAGATATCAGGCCGTGGTCTTGCCTGATGCCTGGCTGTTCGCCATTGGGATTTCCTAGCTGTTGTGGACCTGGTAACATGGCATGAGAAAAGCACGCTACTTGTTCTGTTGCTGGCTGCAAGAACCAACAGAAAATTCTTCATGTAGACCAATCATATGAGAAAGTGCAGACCAAATGGATCAATGTTACATTTTTGACTGAAATGACCCTACAACGACTGAAAAAGTCTTCTCAAAACTGAATCTCAAGGATGGATGGATGCCCACATGTAACCCAACTGTAAATTCGGAAGCTGTAGATTTGCCATTTCTATATTTTACTGTTTCCCTTGCAGGTTATCCTGTTAAAGTGAGCGTCAGTATGTTGTGTGGCAGATGTGGTTAGCTTCAATTGTAGGCCCAGAGGACAGCGTTGGAGTATTATCCTGAGAGAATCTGTGTAAACATTAAGCCTCATATGAAGCCAAGTAAATAATGGGAATAGTAGGGTGGATGTGGGTAACTGTTCTTTCATGTTGCTTTTTGTGGAACTATTGTGCAACGCAAGCTCAGCTGGCTTTGTTGTCACATGAAGGCCCTTCTGCTCCAGGGTCTTCATTGGTATGTGTGTGTGTTGCGGCTGTACATTTATTTACAAGAGACATAGACCCACCCTGAACGTACACATGTAAAGACACATTTCAGAAACACAAATCCCTTTCCTTGGCAACACTGTGCAACTTTGATTACCATTAGCAAAGTTGCCAACTTGCTCATAGCTGAAAGCTGTAGACAGTGTGTGCTATTAGCATTACTGTAATATTGGTATTAGTGACACACTAGTACTGCTCTGTGGCAGTTCCAGTGTAACCTACATACTTTAATAAAATCAAAAGCCCTTGCGTCAGTGACGTGGGTGTGTGAGAAGGAATAAATCAGTCCAGCACATTCTGCAATGTTTGGTCTCATACTGACTTTAAAAGCTTTTGATTTGTCACAACACAAGTTACACTCAAAGCCTGATGTTCTGTGTGATCTGTGGCTTTTGCCATAACTTTACATTTGAGATGATGCTGAAGTAAACTATAATGTGACATCTTGTCTTACTGTAATCACCTTGATATTAGTACTGTGATCATCAGAAACCCTGTTAAATACATGCTTCTCCTTCATTCAAGACCAAATACATATGCAGTTGTACATGGTTGGCCCTGACTCACACTACACAGCAATCCAGGACTTAAAATGCATGTCCTCTCTTTGCAGGACATGTCAAACAGGTCTTACTAACGATATTAACAATGCCTTGATAACTGCTGTGATGATGGCATTTGCTCAACCGTTGTATTTTTGCTCAGTCATTGACACGCACGCACACACGCACGCACACACGCACGCACACACACACATGCACACACACACACACACACACACATTGTGTGGCTTATGAACCCTTAATGATACCGCGTATTTAGTGCTGGTAATGTTAGTATTGGGATGCACACCAAGTATCTGGCACAATCTCAAAATTTCTTGAGAAATATTCTAATTACCTGACAAATGTTTCACATCTATTGCATGCATGTTGTGGTTGGTACTGCGTGTTCTGCTTGGTACAGTGGTTTGACAGCTAAACTTAGAAAGAAACTGAGGTGATGCAAAATAATATTATTCAGTATTTATTAAATGCATTCCCTTGAAATCATGTTGGTGGTGATGAATTCAGAAGGATAGGACTACTGGGAATACAGCTCAGAATAGAATAACAGAAGCTGCATCATATGTACAGTATTATCAATGGGTTTGCTCCTCAATATTTGATTAATAGCAATGCATAACTATATTACCAGTGCCAGTGTGCATTCATGTTAAGTGCATAGAGTGAATAATGCAGCCAAAAGATTCTTTTTTTACACTGGTGCCATGTTGTGGAACAGCCTTCTGCCACACATCAAGTCTTTAGAGGTTCTGTAAGTAAATTTTATTTAACAAAACAAAACAACAACAAATTTGGTACAAACGTCCACTTAGACTCAACACTGAACTGATTAGACTATGGTGGTCAAAGGTCAAGGTTACTGTGACCGTGTCTTTCTTATTCTTGTGAGCATGATATCTCAACCCCTTGAGAGAATTATTTCAGATTTGGCCCTTTACTTGGACCTAGCAAAGAACTGATTACATTTTGGTGGCTGAGGGTCAAAGGCCAAGGTCACTGTGACTCACAAAACATTTTTTTGGCTATAACTCAAGAATTCAGACACTAATTATGACAAAATTCCATACAATGTCTAATACAGGGGTAGGCAACCTCACCTTTTCCTTTAAATTTTGCCAAACCTTAATCGCGGTGGCTTGTCTTCGATCTCCCTCGCTCAGCTAGCTATGGATTCCAGGTCAAAAAATGTCTCAGAGGACAATAGACAATTAAACAGTGTGTGGACATATTAATTTGCTTTTACCGCAAACCCTCCGAAGTTTAAGTACCAAACAATCATAAATAGCCCACTGTGGAGTAGCCACCTAAAACACAATAATAAATGCTCATTTAGACCTATTAGTAATGTTGATGGGCCAATTTAGACTTACTGTTACCTTTATTATAAAGCTCAAATGTGTTTTGCAGCTTCAGGCAGATTATTTGATAGTAAAGGCTGCTGACCCCTGCTCTAATAGGATAAAATGATGAAGTGATGACATTTTACTTTCAGAGGGTCAAAGGTCAACTCCACTGTGACATCATAATGTTCTGCAAACCACTTTTCTATCCATGACTCTACGTCATATCTCAGAAACAGAAGAGGAGACATTTGGTCAGACACTGAATTCGTGGTACTCTTGGGGGTCCACCTTGAAACTGTGCTGATTGTATAGATCTTGTGTGTTGCCATGGGAAAGATATGTGTGAAGCATCTATGTTTTTACAGACATGGATTCGAACGGTAAGTGCAACTAATTCTAATTTGTTCCTGGGGGTTGTTAGCAGGTTAAGCTGTCTATGACTTCAGCCTATGTGGGAAGTTAAGTTCTATCCCAAAAATTCCTGCCTTTACTTAATATAAAATATTCAGTAAAACATGTTTTACACAACAAAGGTGTATCCATGGTTTCCAGCCTGTATGTACTGCATGTTGCAAACTTAAATCATGTTTCTTTGCTCTGATCCCAAACAAAGCAGGTTCACAGAGCCACGGGTGGGGCATGTACTATTCTTATGACATCTCGTCTATTTTGATTCTTCCAGCAGCACATGGTTCAACCACTGCACCTTGTTATTCTCTTCTACAAGGAGTAATAAAAATCTTAAAAACAAAAAAATAGGGCATGCTGATCTGAGGGCACACATCCAACAGCACACGGCGGAATATGTTTAGAGTTTCGTGCAGGCTGTGATCATTCTCAGCATCTTGCATTATTCAGCTCCATGAACAGGTTTCTCCTTCCTTGATATCCTTTGAACAAGCAGCATTTTGTTTACATCACACTAAAGTAAATGTTTGAAGTGCCTTAGCGCCATCAAACCAAGTTGCCTAATCTGTTATTCAGGTGTGTGTTTGGGCTCTAGTGGCTGAGGTCTTAATAATAGAGACCTATCGTTGATGAGAGCAATGCCATAATAGAGTCTGACCGTGTTTAAGTCTGTATGCTGAACTGCTCATAATAAAGCCTCCCCACAATACACCACTAAAATATATTACATTTATATGCAAATTGGGAGCTGGTGATAGCATGTTGCCAGCAGGTATTAGAAAATAGGCACATCTTAATGAAATACCTTCTGTTTGCTGGCCACAGTGTTATATAAAGCTGCTCACTATTCAGCACAAAGAGGGTCAACTCTAGTTTTAATGTTGCTTGCTCACCTTTGACAAATTTGTTTAAAGGAGCTGAGAAAGTCTGCTGTTTTTCCTACACCAGCAGGAAGGCAGAGAGGGTAGCAGTGGAGGCTCTGGCAGGATTTGATGTGATGCCAGCGGGGGCACAGAGGAAAGTTTAAACTGCAGAAACAACAACGGAGAACATGATACTCTGCAAACTTAACAGATGCTGCTGATATGTTACTGCCCAACCCCACTGTCTCCAAAAAAAATATATCCATATACCTGCCTGAAGCTCTTTAACACTCAATATTTATATACGCAGGGAAGTATATGAGCAATGACACTCATGTTGCAGTTGCTTGTCTATACATACATTTTGATAAAATGTAAATAACATAAGCCCTAAAGGGTTTGTTGCTGGAGTATTAGGGTGTAAGGATTGCATGCCTGACTTCACTCAACACACAAACAATATACAATAATATTTTTTTTTTATGCCAGGAAGTTTTCCATAGACTGTATATAAAGATGGACAACATGACAAAAGTGAGGCCGGAACATCTTGATCACTCCCTGGTGGCTTGCTGCAGTACAGGTCATAAAGCCTGCCCTCTCCATGTTAGTGGATGGGACATAGGCCAAACTAAAAACTTAAAGTACATATCAAATACATTTTTCCCAAAGATGGTTTATGTCATTTAAGGTAGTTTGTATTGTGCTACTATATGTTCAAGTGTTGTTTTTTTACGTGATCATTTGGCTGATGGGGGTAAGGAAGGAAGCAGTCCCGAGTGGTCCACTCAGGAGGCAGGTTAGGGTGGTTGATGGGTCACAAAACACAGGACTTTCACCCAGGAGACTGGTGTTTGGAATTGTGTGAACTCTGAGTCATGTTAAGGTTTGCCCTCACCATGTTTCTTTTCCTGAACCTAACCACAGTAACTTTTATTGCCTAAATCTAACCTCTGTAACTTTATGTTACACTGAACGTTAAGTGCAAATTCATGTGGTATCATACAAACTGTATTGCATACATTTTTTGTAGGATATCATACAAACCATTCCATTAAAACGCGTTGTATAAGTAGGTTTGAAAGGTGATTAGAGGTGTGGTTGAGGCATGGTCTTGCTCCTAGTTTAGTTAATTGGTTAACACGTTGCCTTTTCTTAATACTTAAAGCTGCACTTATCCATATTTTTTCACTTTAACAGTGGATAACATTACTATGTGTAATGTGTAAGGGTTGGGTTGTGGTGACAAACAGAATTTTCACCTAACTCTGCAATTCCATTCACACACATCTTTTATCAACCTTTATTTCCAGCTGCAAGAAGTTTTTGTGGAAAAACAAACAAAACAAAACACAGATTTAGTGACATGCTGGTGCAGAATAGAACATTTAGCAGCTTAAATGCCAGATATTTTCCTCAGGAGTTGGTGGAGACCAAAAACAGAGATAAAGTATTATAAAATATTGAGCACAACTCCAGATAAGTGCTAATGTTGCTCCATATCATCTGGCTGTGTATATAGGTGATTGTTTGCTAACACATTCGCCATATTATCAGCATGTTCTGCTCCCCCAATTAACCAAAGCCTTGACCTTTCTCTAACTCTTTCAAATATTTAGTTGCCCAAAACTGACCAATTTTAAAAAGCAACACAAATCTCTTACACCAGTATTTAAGTCCTGTGCTTCTTATTTTTTATGCAGCATCAGAACTGTCACTCTTCTTGGATCATAAAAACTGCTGTCAGGCTGCAATTCCATCTCTTCCAAAACATATTTGGCAGAAAATCAGTGCTGTACCAATAAACATGTTTTATAAGAGACATGGTTGCACAGCCATGTGATGCAGTGCACAGAGTGAACAGAATCATCCTCTACTCACATAAATGATTCATGTTTTAGGCTAAATCTCTCCTCTGTTTTGAATGAAGCCTGCTAGTGAAATGACTGGCCTGTCAATAGACAGGAGGTAGCTGACATCACCTACGTGTGCAGCCCTGACAGTTTGGCTCTCACTTGAGTGCAAGGAAAGCTCATGTGCAGACTCCTGAGCGTTGAAAGGTAAGTGCTGACCATATGAAGGAATATCAACCAGTTGCAGACAAGGTGCCAAATTCAACACATTTTTTACTTATCAGGCTAATTAACCTATCTGGAGCGCAGCTCTGTATCACCAACCATCTGCTGATGCGCTGTCTGTGCCATTACTGTCTCCTCCACCCACGTCTCAGCAGACATGCCACCCATCAATCACAATCTGTTGCTCTCACTCGCTCTCTCATGATTAAGGCCTTCTGCACCATCACAGGCTAATTATTAATGAGAAGGACATGCAAAAGGATATATGGCTGGACAAAGAGATGACATCTGCTCATCTGCTGGCTCATGCTACACTTAGCCAGGAGGGGAAGGATGGTAAATTTGAGTCTCCTGCATGAAACTAACTGTGATGTCACTGTACAGCTGGTAAGCCTTCACATTATAAATATGGCAACAAAATACTGCTCCTCTCTGCTTTTTCATTTGGTGACAGCTACAGAAAAAAAGCATTCATCTCAGCATAAAGAATAATTGTGGTTAATTAACTCTCGGGTCTTAACTTTGTATTTCTTAGGGGTTTTATTGGAGCAGATAAAGAGAATATTTATTTCATAGGCTTAGATGTCATGATCCAGATAATCTACCCAGATACAGATCACGTGTTAATAGCAGGTGTTAATAGGGCCATAGAGTCCCTACAAATATGGAGTGATTACTGAATGGGCCTACCAGGCACAGGCCTAGGGGCTCAAAGTGTCAGGGTCCCCCCTGGCCATCACCTGCAAAATTTCACTCAAAAAGACACGTATCACTCAGGAAGAGACTCAAAATGACTGAAAATAGACACAACACAACTAAAAAGAGATGCAAAACAGCTTCAAAGAGACACACAAAGACTATAGGAAAAGGGGCAAAAGAACCACAAAGGCACACAAAATGACAACAGAGAGTAGAGTTGTAAACAACTATAACGAGGCACAAAATGACCACAAAAGATGCAAAGCAACTATAAGGAAACTCACAGACAACTAAGAAGCACAAAATAGCCAAAAACAACACAAAATTACTACAAAGAGACAAAGCAGAGATGCGTAAAGACTACAAAGTGACACAAAACGACAAAAAGATGCAAAATGACGACAAAGAGATGTTAACAACTACAAAGACTCAAAATGATGACAAAGAGATGTAAACATTTCCAAAGAGACTCAAAATGACTACAAAGAAACACAAAACCACAACGAGACATGTAACAACAACACAGAAATGCAAAACAACAACATAAAAAAAGGCCAAACAACTATAAAGTCTGTATGTCCTGCTCTTATGTAGGAGAGGTGGTGGGGCCTTCTGTATGTCTGTACCCAGAGGCCCATTGTCTCAAAATCCATCCATGCCTACAAAGGCCTTTCATACCCAAGAAAGGCCTGTAGAATAAACATGTCTGCATAGGAATCAGCCTGCACAAACTGAGAGGAGAAATTAAAATAATAAAAATCAACTTAGAAATATATTTAAACACTTACATTCAAATCAAGCAATGTTTCCACAACATACATGTACAAGTCTACATCTGGGCTTCACATACTGTGTTACTGTGTGCCAATGTATACAGAATAAATGTAAAATAGCAACATTTTAAACCATAATTTAACAAAAGTAGGTACATATACAGTATTTATACTATACTATATAGTTGTATATACAAAGTCTTCCAGTCATTATCACATATGTGAGTCTTAGATGCATAACTGGTGTATAGTGCAGGCCGAGGACTGAAGTTGTAGGTTCATTAGTTGACTGACAGCAGCTGTCTCATTCATGCTTCACTGGCTCACTCACAGCTGTGTGGCTATCAGCTGACTAGTAGCATCCAATCATTCATGCTGGGCCATTATAATCTGAAACTCGTCAATATTACTCTGTTGATGCCCTCATGCCTACGCTGTGTCCTCCACCACCCCGAGGTGTTGTCGATTTAACCCATAATGGTTCAAGGGGGATTCGCTCTCCTGACAAAAGTCTCATCGCTGCTTGCCTTTTCTGCCAAATCTAACTGTAAGACCGTTTGCCATAAATTGTCCGTTCCTTGACACAGGTGTCTTTCACCAAAATTTATTTAAGAATAGTGACACATTAACAAATATAATTATTAAAGTAATTATTTTTTAGATTATTTTCAAGATTTATATTTTTATATTTTTTATACTTTAGATTAAATCTAATATAGAAAGACCCCACATAGAAAGCCTTTGACCATGGATGAGACGGGTGTAACGTTTGATGACATCTCATGCTTGCCACCCACTGCTGGGAGATTTTGAAAGCAGCTAGAAGCAGTTAGCAGCTAACTCAAAGAAAATGAAAAGCAGCCGAAAATGTCAAAAAATTGGGAAAACAATGAGGTGTGGGAGCTCCTTATCCTCGGAGCAGAGGTTGGGATCATCCACCATATAAAAGAGGCTGATAACAGGCTTTTTTACACAGAGCTTGCACTGTAGAGCTGCTACAAGTGCTGTCTTTATGCCTCCTTTGCATTTTTACACAGAGCCAAATGATGCCAGCATCACGCCGCTCCAGTGTGTGATTTTAGACATCATGCTCGTATCTCAGAATCAAAAGAGGCATAACAGGTGTAATATGTAACAAGACAACATTGGCCTTAAGTGTGACATATAACATGTGTCAGCAGTGCTTTATAAACAATAACAGTGACATAACATGGCAACAATAATCATGTTACCAAGTCTCTGTGTAAAAAGGGTTTATGATGAAAATATCTGCAAAACACATTAAAAATGGTTTCAAATTAGCATGAACCCATAAAACATGAATGTAGGTTACCATTACATGTCTAAAAACACTCACTTCCTGGCCAGTGTTTACTGATTAGGCTATTGCACACATGCAAAGTCTCTGCAGTAAAAAAAAAAAAGCTTAAAGAACACAACTGTAACTGGAGGTATGATCTGAACCTTATGAACTGTGTATTTTTTCCTATATAATGCAAGTTTTTTGAAGCATGCAAACACCTTAGAACTGTCTTAGATTCTCAGCTCTCACCCAACTGAGCTCAGCATGTAGCGTTTCTCTCCATTCACCTTCCAAAACACATGCTGACAAAGCTGGAGGAGGACACTCAGACATACATGAATCCTTTGTCTGTACAGCATCTGTTTCTGTGTTTTGTGACTAGCTGGCCGACTCCGTTATATTTCCCTTTTTATTGCTGATAAACAGCATGCCAACTTGCTGGAGTCGCCTTCTCTGCACCGTCCTGCCACCTTGGCTCTTCATGTATTACAGTCATGCTGAGGCAGGCTAGATTGTCCTTATGATGTCCCTATACAAACAAACTGTCAAACACCTCCTTCTTGTGTATCTGCACTTTGCATGTGGCAAGGGGAAGGTAACCGGCGGGCTTCGCTGACAGAGACCAGTAAAAAGTAAAGGTATGAAGTATGAAATATTCATGAAGTGCAAAGCCTTCAGCAGAGCCCCTCACTGCCTGTTATGCTCTGGTGTAAGAAGCATTCACAGGCCTCTGGGAAACTCATGACACACACAAGAAAATCCAGACACCCCTGTAAACTGCTTGCTCTTCCGATTAGTACATTGCCCTGGTAATTACATTAATCTACAGACCAGCATGATATCAAAGATCTGACATGCCTAAAACAAACAAACAAACAAATAAGTGAAATATAATGCAGTTTAGGTGCAGGTGCAGACATGCTCTCTACGTTTATTAATGGGCTCAATGTTGTGTTCACAGCGTGCATGAAAAAAACAATTTGTGTGAGTGAATTACATGTTAAGTAAGACATGAATTCACGCAGAGCGGCGCAATGGACACGACGCAAATGATGCAAAATTTGCAAATTAAATGGCATGAAGGAAGCAGTTAGCATGATTTTGCGTCACACGTTCATTCACCAGAGTTGAACAATCTGGACTTCAGCGCCCAATTCACACCATGATGGCCAATCAGCATTGAGATCCTCCAAGGATCAATTCAGCCATTTTATGTTTTTTTTTTATTCATATGTATAAAGTGAGTCAACACAAAACATTCTAGTGTTCAAACTTGATAGAGTAACATGACGCAAAAATTTGCATCCCATTTGGTGTAAACACAACATAAGACTTTCCTCTTTGATAGAGCTTATAGTTAGGGCTGGCTCAGGCTTGCCTTGAACCAGTCCCTAGTTATGTGGTTATAGGTAGAGACTGCTGGGCAGTGGTGTGTAGAGAACTGAAAATCTATATTCAAGTAAAAGAACAATTACTTACATAAGAAATTGACTTGGAAAAAAAAAACGAGAAAAACATACCCAAGAAAAAGTAAAAAGTACCTGGGTAATAAACTACTCAGAGCACACTTTCCATTCAATATTTTTAGGTTGTGCCAGTCAGTGCAAAATAATGAAGAATCTAATCAAACAATTAAGCAATATCATGAGAGGAAGTGCAGCTGAGTGCCGAAGATAATTACAGCCATGCACAGCACAACCTTGAGGGTGATATTGCTTGACAGTTGGTGGCATGTGTGATTCCAATAACAGCTTGACCAGACAGTACTGTTGCAACAAAGGTTAATGTCATATAAGCACACCTGAAGGTTCGCAGTAAAGTATTCAGACTTCCTCCTTCCCCTTCATCCTCTTCTAAAGACCATTCATAATTTAACTCAAATGTTGTTTATTGAAATATGTTTGTCTTTGCAATACAAAGTTTGTTTCGACAACTATTAATGGGTTGAGCACACTCTGGCACAAACTGGACAATTCATGTATTTAGAGTGGTGTTAGAATAAAGTACCATTCATTTATTCAGAGCACCACACTCTCGGAGCACAATGAATGTGATTAACTTTCCTATTATTTAAAACAAGAACAAACTGCTGTATTTCTTCGAATGACAGTGCTCTCATTTTAGTGTAGGCGGCATCAGATTGGATTTGCGAAAGCATACATTGATGAATCTATGGTATATGTAGCAAAGTAAAAAAAATAGATAATTGGCTCAAAAATATACGCAAGTAAAGAGTTTTAAAAAAGGAACATCCAAAGTACTCGATCCCTAATTAAGCTACTTTTTTACTCATGTGTGTTACTTGGAACATAATACTACCAGCCCCTGCTGCTGAGGGATTTGATACACTGAGCTCCTCTCTCCTCCTCTCCCTCTCCATCTGCACACATTCATGTCCCATTAATGCATGTAACTGACTTGGGTTCACACTTGGATTCACATGGGGATGATGGTAGAGATGGAAAAGATTCCCATGGCAATGACTTGTGAGTAAACTTCTTAACTTTTACGGAGTAGCCATGGAAAGCATCCTGACTGGAAACAGACTGGCATTGGATGTGCACAGCCGGCCCAGGAGTGGAGGAGACTGTAGCGGGTCATTTAAAATGCCCAAAACATCACTAATACCCATCAGCAGGCATCAGTGATTTCGGTGAGGTGAGGTGCCTGCACAGAGCCCAAAGGATTAAAAGACAATACCCACCCCAGCAACAGCCCTGTTCACCCTGCTGCTGTCTCGCAAGTAATACAGAAGTATCCTCTGTTGTACCACCAGACTTTATAGCAGCTTTTTTCCTCAGGCTGTGAGACTCCTCAACTCTGCCTCCACTCACCATCCTAAAAAATGCTTTGTTTGTTTTTTAAGTAAACTTTCTATAAAGATCACATCTACAATGCATTATGAGGGCATTCATAGTGGATTATAATGCATTCGTAAACAGAACAAAGGAATACTTCTCATATCTATTTCCAAACAGGTGTGTAAGAGAGGGACGAGAAGAACACAACTTGCAGGAAAACTTCCCGCAGACTGTCTAACTAGCAAAAATAATGATTTTAATGCTGCAACGTTTCGGTGACTAGACCTTTGTCTGATGTGCAGGAGTTTTTTTCTACAAGTTGTGTACACTCATAAACACACACAATGCTTACTGATGCACTATATCAACAGTCATAAAACATTATAGATGTGACTTATAATGAATTATAAGTGCCAAGTCTTACGAACGCTCTTGACTAGTTATAAAGTAGAGGTTGACTGACAGGGTTTTTAATGCATTATGATTACCTATACTTGCCTATACACACCTCAACAGTCAATAAAATGCTATAATAGTCCATGCAGTATCATAAATTACAATTGTATGTGTTAAGTAAAGTGAGGTACATGTTGATGCATCTATACTAATGCACAGTTCATCATGACGTTTCATTGTTGGAGCTATGTAAAGTGTGATATGTAATTAAAACTACTTCACAAGGTTATTAATGCCCACCATACTCTAGAATTCTTTGAAAAGACTTTTAAAACACTAAGTCTGACACCCTCTCACACTTAAAGACAATGTCATGAGGGTTAGGGTTTTTATTCTAAGACTTTTTAGTGACGGAACTAAAGAAAAAAAAAAGAACAGTACCCAATTTTGAAGGCTGCAACAATATTTTTTTCTTTTTTTTTTTATATATTTTGAAGGAAAAACACTGGGGATCTTCAACAAGGAGAAAGAGTGGATGGAAACTGTTGCAGCCTTCAAAATCGCTACTGAGTGTGCTATATGCTATAGCTAGCTAGCTAACTGACCACTGTCCCCATTTCAAACAAGGCTGTTGGTAAGCTAACATAAGCTTGCAAGAAGCCCCTATAGTCGTTAGCTCGCGTGCTATAGCATGTAGCATACTTACCCTGGATTTCTGAGGCTGCAGCAATTTTTGTCCACTTCTTTCCTTCCACTCTTTCATTGCAAAAATGTGAGGACATGTCAAAGAGACACTCCCTTCCACTTCACAACTCTGCTTTCTCCTTTTTTCCCACTCTACAAGAGAAATGTAGTTAAATACAATTTTAAACAGTTCAATCACATGAAGATGAAAACTTGAGGCAAGGAGTACTAGCCAATCACAGCACAGCAGTACCAGCCAATCACAGTGCAGTAAAGCTTGGGTGGAACCAGGTGGAACATGTTTGGGGGAGGTGCCACGATAGAGGAGAGAAGGAAATAAGTGGCCAGAATAAGACGCGACCCTTGAAATCCCCTGTAAGTATTCCATATTCTATAGCAAGCTAGCTAACCACTGTAGGGGCTTTTTGCAAGCTAACATTAGCCACTGGAATGTTTACTATTAGCCCATGAGCTAACAAGCTTACTAAAGATTACTAGCTTTAAAAAAAATAAATAATAAATCACTTCATGTACCAATTTATATGAATGAAGCTAGGACACTTCACCTGAAATGTACAGTTTACTTGTAGGCTAATATCAAACATTCCAGTAGTTGGTGTGCATTATAAACCTCATCAGTCAACCTCTGGTTTATAACTAGTCAAAAGCATCTACAAGACCCTTGACACTTATAATTCATTGTAAGTCACATCTATAATGTTTTATGACTGTTGATATAGTGCATCAGTAAGCATTATGTGTGTTTTTGAGTGTAGTCATAAAGCATTATAAATGGATTATAATTCACTTTGAATGCCCCCATAATGCATTACAGATGTGGTCTTCATAGAAAGGGTTAGTTTTTTTCTTATTTATGCTAATAAAGGGACTGCAACACATTTCATTGTGCAACCTTGTGTTACAGAATGACAATAACTGAACCTCAAGACAATTAAATAATTGATTGTGTGAGAATTAAAGTGCAATGCACTGACAATATAACACACTATGTATGCAATTTTGGGGTTTAACTACACTGAGTAACAGTCTTTGTGTCATGAACGTAGCACAAATGGGTTGGACACAAATGCACGACACCAAAACCAGAGTCAAATTAGGCAAAAGGTTTAATGAAACTTAGTTTGGTACACAGGTAAACAGTCAGCGAGGCAACAGTGTCCAGAGACGTGAGGCAAAAATTAGGAACGAAGAGCAGGCAGGAGTCGGTACACAAAAGGGAAGTCAGATCAGGCAGAAAAATCCAAAGAACGTGAGGCAAAAAGTGAGGTCAGAAAAGCAGGCAAGGTAATACACGGCAAGACAAACTATGAAGAGTGCTGGAACGAAGACTGTGATGTATGCCGAACTGGCGACGAGACAGTGAGAGACATGAGGTTAAATACAAGAGGTAATGGGGGGTGATGAGGTGGGGAAGTAATCAGGAGGCAGGTGCAACAAGACGGAGGCAGGACAAACAGGAAACGGGTCTGTAACAGAGACAAGGGTTAGTGCTTCAAAATAAAACAGGAAAGACAAGACATGGAACAAGAATGTGCAAAAATAAAAGGAAACTTGACCGACATGACAGTACCCCCCCCTCAAGGGCCGGCTCCTGAAGGCCCAGGTGCGTCAGGGTGTGTGGCATGGAAGTCCTGGATGAGCTTCGGGTCCATTATAAAATGAGAAGGTATCCAGGAGCGCTCCTCCGGCCCGTATCCCTCCCAGTCGACCAGGTACTGAATCCCCCAGCCCCAACAGCGAGCAGACATGAGTCTCTTGACTGTGAAGACGGGACCGCCATCGACGAACCGGGGGGGTGGAGGGGGCTTGGCCGGAGGGCAAAGCAGACTCGTCTTAGAGGGTTTGATGTGGCTTACATGAAACGTGGGGTGGATCCGCATTGACCTTGGCAGCTTAAATTGTACGGAAGCGGGGTTGACCACCTTAGCGATGGGGAATGGGCCGATGAACCTGGGAGCGAGCTTCTTGGACTCCACCTGGAGAGGAAGATTCCTCGTGGAAAGCCACACCCTTTGACCTGTGACGTACTTGGGGGCAGATGATCTCTTGCGGTCCACGGCAGCCTTGTAGACGGAGGAGTTCTTGAGGAGGATCTGGCGAGCCCGCTCCCAGGTTCTCCTACAGTGCCTGACCAAGGCCAATGCGGAGAGGACGGAACAACAACAAAAAGGGTTGGTGTACTGTGGACACCAACATGAAAAGGAGAAAAACCAGATGATGAGGAAGGTAAGGAGTTGTGGGCTAGCTCTATGCAAACCAGTTTTTTGGACCAAGTGTCTGGGTGCTGAGAAGCCGTGATTCGGAGACCTTTCTCCAGCTCCTGATTTACTCGCTCAGACTGTCCGTTAGTCTGCGGATGAAAACCAGATCAGAGGCTGACGGATGAACCCAATAGTCTGCAGAACTCCCTCCAAAAGCGAGACATGAACTGGGATCCTCTGTCGGAGACTATGTCCTGCGGAAATCCATGAATCCTAAAAACATTATTCAACATGACCTCGGCCGTTTCCTTGGCCGAGGGGAGTTTGGGAAGAGGAATGAAATGAGCCATTTTTAGTCTATCAACCACAGTGAGGACCGCTGTGTTACTGTTAGAGTTAGGCAGTCCTGTGATGAAGTCCATAGCGATGTGCGACCAAGGTTGTTTAGGAATAGGCAGAGGTCTAAGTTCTTCTTGAGGTCTGTGGTGAGAAACTTTGTTGGCAGCACAAATAGAACAGGCATTAACATAATCCGTAATGTCCTTGGCCATGTTAGGCCACCAGAAGCGCTGTTGCGCGACGAACAGGGTCTTTTGAATACCGGGATGACAAGACACCTTGTTAGTATGGGCCCAGCTTATGACATCACCTCTAAGTTGATTTACCACAAACAAATTATCATTAGGACAGTCAGGGTGGAGAGGAACGTCTTCACTGGCCGCTTTGACTTTGCTCTCGATTTCCCAGGTGAGTGCCGAAACGAAACATGACTTTGGAAGGATGGTTTTGGGTTCTGCGACATGATCAACAGGGTCAAAATTTCGAGACAGGGAATCAGGCTTGACATTCTTGGAACCAGGACGAAACGAGAGGGCAAAGTCAAAGCGGCTAAAGAAAATAGCCCAACGGGCCTGTCTGGCATTAAGTCTTTTGGCTGATTTCCGATATTCTAAATTCTTGTGATCAGTCCATACCTGAAACGGGACTTGAGCTCCCTCCAGGCAATGTCTCCATTCCTCCAGGGCCAGAAAAGCACATGGATGTAATTTACCATCCTTAGGACAGACTTGAGAGAGGACTGCTCCAATCCCAACATCAGAGGCATCCACCTTGACCACGAACTACTGGCAGGGGTCCGGGAGGATGAGCACTGGGGCAGAAGAGAAGCTCTCTTTGAGTGCCTGGAATGCAGCGTCGCATTCCTGGTCCCGCACGAATGAGCTGTGGGGAGAAGTAAGATTGTGAAGGGGTGCAGCAATGGTGCTATAATTTCTAATAAATTTTCTATAAAAGTTAGCAAACCCTAGAAATCTTTGAACGGGACGTTAGTTAATCCAAAAGGCATGACCAGATATTCATAGTGACCTGTGGGCGTGTTAAAGGCGATTTTCCATTCATCCCCCTCCCTTATCCTTACCAAATGATAAGTGTTTCTCAGATCTAACTTAGTGTATACTTTGGCTCCCTCTAGGAGCTCAAAGGCTGTGGATATGAGAGGCAGTGGGTATCTGTTCTTTACTGTGATGTCATTTAGTCCCTGATAATCAATGCATGGACGAAGTGACTTGTCCTTTTTGTCCACAAAAAAGAACCCTACACCCGCAGGAGATGAGGATGGTCGAATAATCTCCGCAGCGAGGGACTCTGTGACATAGTCCTCCATCATCTTGCGCTCTGGTGGGGACAAAGAAAATAATCTAAACACTTGTCTTGACACTGAGGTCCCCAAGAAACAATTTGGTCGTTGGCCCAGTCAAAGTTAGGGTTGTGTTCCTTAAGCCAAGGGTGCCCTAAAATGGCCTGGTGAGTCATAGCACTGAATATATGAAAACTGATTAGCTCAGTGTGCATGTCAGCAAAGGTCACTTTTACTGACTGTGAACGGTGAGTAATTTTGCCCAAAGGACTGCCATCAACGGCATTAACCTCAAGAGGGACGCTGGAGACGGAACATTTTCAGATGAAGGTCCCTGACAAGAGATGAGTGCATCAGATTAGCATCCGAAACAGAATCAATGAAAACAGGAACAGACAGAGAATTAAATTCAGAGCTAATAGTTGCCTTAATTTTGTAATGGGCAGGGTTATCAATAATAATGTTCTGACTCACCCTTAGCTTAGGCTTGTCCTGATATTTGGCAACCTTGACATGACAATTGTTTACCAGGTGGCCCAGCTGCATGGGTTCCTTGGCGCCAACTCCCAGCGAGGTGATGTTGGAAGCCGCTTGCCTGACGTGGCTGGGAAGGTCCGCTGAGTCGCTCCTTCAGCGCCGGCTTGGTGAAACACGGGTACGGAAGTGGCCCCTCTCCAACTCTCTCCGGCAGCCTCTTGTTGATCCTAACGGAGAGGGTGATGAGTGAATCCAGGTCCTCAGGAAGGTCCACCGACACCAGCTGATCTTTGACATTGTCAGAAAGCCCTTGAAAAAATGCGTCCATCAGGGCTGCCGTGCTCCACTCGCTCTTAGCGGCGAGGGTGCGAAAATCAATGGCCTAATCAGATACCTTGCGCTTGCCTTGCCTCAGCTTAATAAGAGTCCTGGCAGCCTCACGACCTGGCGAGGTATGTTGAAAAATTTGTTCTAGTGCTCTGATGAAGGCTGAGCGAAGAACAAGCTGCCGATCTGCGACTCTATTCAGCTGTGGCCCAAGACTCAGCGCGTCCAGACAGGTGAGAAATGATAAAGGCTATCTTGGCACGGTCTGTGGGGAATGCTGAAGCCTGCAGTTCAAAATGAAGTTCACATTGCATGATAAAAGGCTTAATGTCACCCGATTCTCTGGAAAAACGCTCTGGACAAGAGAGCTGATTACATGAAACAGAGTCATTAACATGAATTGGCGTCTCTGCCACCAAACCTGGAAATGAGTCATTAGCAGTGTCAGGCGTGGCCGCTCCTTTCTCAAAGTTTTCAAGTAACAAAGCAATCTGTGAGTCTAATGTTGTCATCATAGAGTCCTGGCGATTAGCCAGATCCCACAGACCTGAGCACAGAGACACCAGTTGCTCCTCTTGCTGAGCGATTCTCTGTCCCTGTGCTCGGAGAGCTTGATGAGCCGGATCAGTGTATGCTGTGTCCATTCTTGCCAGAATGTAGTACAAATGGGTTGGACACAAATGCACGACACCAAAACCAGAGTCAAATTAGGCAAAAGTTTTAATGAAACAACAGGCTTAGTTTGGTACACAGGTAAACAGTCAGCGAGGCAACAGTGTCCAGAGACGTGAGGCAAAAATCAGGAACGAAGAGCAGGCAGGAGTCGGTACACAAAAGGGAAGTCAGATCAGGCAGAAAAATCCAAAGAACGTGAGGCAAAAAGCGAGGTCAGAAAAGCAGGCAAGGTAATACACGGCAAGATATCCTATGAAGAGTGCTGGAACGAAGACCGTGATGTACAACGAACTGGCGACGACGACGAACTGGTCACTCTGCTCAGGGCTGAGTTGTGGCTGGTTTTGAAGCAGAAGCCACTGCTCATATTGTGAGTTTCGAGAGTTTTATTAGTAAACTGTAACTATAAAATACAAGGATGTTTTGCTGCCTCTTGCAGCAGCTGGAGTCAGAGAAAAAAAATTAATTCTCTGGGCTGACTGCCAGGATTTTTAATGTGGAACATTAACTTGTAACGTTACTCAATGCAAGAGCTGACGACATGAATCAATCAACACACCTTAAGTATTCCATATGACAACTTTGACCATTACTTAAGTTTTTATATGACATCAGTTTTAGTAATGAGTGGATCTTTAAGCATTTATATGTATTATATATATGCATATGTTCTAATCCTCACTCAGAGATAAAAAAAAAACAGGGTCGCGTAGCATCGAGCTACAGCAACACTAAACCCCCGAGCTTGCCTTAGAAGGACTAAGTGCACAAACCCGCTTTTTTTAAATATCCCATGAAGAGAGATTCTCACTGTCGGCATGCAGCCTCGTTCTATGGAAATGCGAGGGTTGCTAGGGGAAACTTGCCAAGCACACCAAATGTGCTAGGTCTGGCACTGCCCCAACCTATGGTTCAAAGTTTAATTACAAATCTTCACTTTGTTTTCTGTGATTTGATTTGATTTAATGTGGCATGTTACAATGAAAAACAATTCATTCAGTTAATAACAACAATAAGCTGGAGAACTGTCCTCATAATGTTTTTCATTTAGTTACAACTCAGCAAATGCATACATAAAAAATAAATGCATGTTAAAATGTCTATTGTATTTGAATTTATTTCTTGTTTGATTGACTTTGAAATCTTCCATAGGGTGACATATGGATGGATTTGTCCATTTGAGTATAGAGGGGCTGCACAGTTTTGTGCAGGCACTTCCTGAGATTCGTTGGGTTGAATTCAAGTCCACAGATGCACTTGAGGACAGATGGTAGTTATCAGACAGATTGTGGTGCGAGTGCCCTCTCCATGAGGGTCAAGGTAAAAGCAAATAATACTCGAAAAAACGATGGATAACATTTGCCAGCAGCTATTTCTGTAGGGTTTTGCAGCTGCTTTGCCATGCTTCCACATTTGTACACTTGAGTAAATTACCTTATTTACATATACAAAAGATGTCAAACATCCTCCTCTTCGATCGGTCATATGAAGGTGACTCTAACCTTCCTTTTTAGTCAAGGACCAGTGCAGTGTAGACGTGCCAAATATATTCTACCAACAATAAAGTAGACTAATGTAGTCTTGTTATTAATACGTGTTAAACTAAACAATAAAGGATCAAATCATAGACAAAGTTACAAAGTTATAACCTCACTTTGTTTGGCCTGCATCATGGCAATATGTGGTACTGGAGACACCTATTGTAGCGGGAACTACCACAGAAGCTTTGTGTTTATGTGTTTGTGGACAGATTTTGTTAATGCAATAGTGTCATAACCATGCAACATGCAGTCACAAAACTTAACGTATGTGTAGTTGAAATAACAATGAAGGTGAGCAAGAGCAGTTGGTAGGGGGGTAGGAATCAGGGAGGGGACGTTGGCCCCCCACTTTATGCCCCTGAACTACATTACCTTTAAGTCCCGTATTGCCGTAGCGCAGTTCTAGGTCATATTTGTAATAGTGTTCTCATGGGAACACAAAAGTAATTCATTACTGTTTTTTGGTTAGTTTATATTTTCCCAGTTCCCTACAATAACCTGACAGGTTTTAAAAGTCCCTGTCGCTGTATTTTAGAAATACCTTTTCTTTGGCAAACACTCATTTTGTCACTCTTCATCATTTTATTTAAATTTCAACTAAAGAGTTCATATTATACGAACTTATGGACCTGCAACTTAAAAACAAATGTGGACCAGAGGTGAACATGTCGGGGGCCAATGGCCTCTTCCTAACCCCCACCCCATTCTGGTGTTCTTGCTCACACCACACCCATCTTCAAGCTCTGCCTTCATTGTGATCTTAACTACACACTAGTACACTTTTACACTGTAAAAGCTCCAATGAACCCGCTGTATGCCACTTGCCTCATGGCAGACAGACAAAGTTAGTTAGCAGCTAAAGATAAGATACCTCCCTCAGGAGTTGTTAGGGACCAGAGCTAAAAGGAGAGCAAATACTGGACTTACATTAGTCAGGTGGCTAGAAAACCAACTCCAGTGTTCCTCTGTGTCTGCTGGGACATTTGGCCTTCTTTTTCTTCTGTTTGCTAATACACTTTTGCCATATAAACTTTGCAGGGTGAGAATATGTAAAAGTTGTGTTTACAGCTCATTGTGCTGCCCCAAGTGACCAAAACAATCAAATAATACAGCTTTGACAGGAATAATAGCAACTAAATTAGTATATTCTTTTAGCTGAGAAACATAAGCAACTGCTACTGAACCGTATCAAACAAAAATGATGTCAGCTGGACTAATGTGTCAGTTACTGTTGATGAGTAAAGGTGAAATAAACCCTCCCAAAATGACAACCATGAAAAAAATTCAGAGGGAGTAATAAAGTGAAGCAAAACGGCAACTCAGTATGATTACTGTCAAACTATAATGTTTATACTGTACATTATACAAAAGGTTTGGTGCTGCTGAAGTGTAGAAAGACACACTTTATGACTGCAAGAACCCTAAGATGGAATAAAAATGAAATTTTATAATAGTTACTGTAACATTTTAGCATCAAAGTAATGATTCCTCTCGTTGCCACAGATTGTCTGAAGAGCCACACTAAAAAGTTGGAAGGGCCTTAAAGTTTCTGTGGAAGTCGCAATGAAAGCATAAATAACTACTAATTCAGCTCCACTTTGATGGGCTTCCCTCTACATCTGCCTGACATTCACCATACCCACACTGAAACACACACTCTTGTCCTTTCCCAGCTGTCACTGCTGCCCGCTCCCGAGGGGTAATTGCACCACCAAATCATTACCGTGCTCTCTTATCAAATGGCCACCAAACTCTTGGAAGCCAACAGTTCACAGCCCTTTCACATAAAACAAAGTGAAATCCAATAAGAAGCAGAACAACAAAGATGAATCCTCCCTCAGACTTGTCTGATCAAAATGATTTCGGATATAAATTCTATGTAAAGGGCCTCACTGTTTTTCTTGTAAATTTCCGAAGGCGGGCTGCAAGTTAAAAGGCCAGTATTTCTTGCGTGGCCCTGTCTCAGTCAAGCTGGCAGTAATAAAGGGACCCATACACCTTTGTAGAAAGAAATACTTCACATACATGATTTGCTTTTGGAGTCCTACTAACAGAGAAAAGAAAGAAAAACTGGAACTTCTGGGTTGTTTTCTGTAAGTAATAAAGACCTAGCAAAATCATGCTGATGTTTTTACAACACAAATTACTAAAAGAGTGTTGGAAAGCAGTTCTACTCAAGTTTATGTTGTGTGGTTCACTCCAGAATGCAGCTCGGGCCCCTTTTTCCTGACCGAACCCGACCTGAGTCCGAGACAGTTATAACTGAGCATGGCCCAACCCCAACAGTCTGTCTGATTTTTAAGTCAGAACCTGACCCGAGCCCGACGCAGTTTGTTACCTGACATGGTTACCTGCATGGTTTTTGGCAGTTTTAAACTTTCCTGATTTTTTAGTTTTTTTTAATGTCCTCCATTTTCATGAGTTCAGTCTGAATATTTACCGCCTCCTGCTTGAAATGTAACTACTGGCCGACGTTGCATTTGGCGTTGTCAAGTAAATGGTAAATGGACCTGCATTTCTAGTCATCTGACCCCTCAAAGCATTTTTTACACTACGAGTCACATTCACCCATTCACTCACACATTCACACACACTGGTTGCCGAGGCTACCATACAAGGTGTCACCTGCTACTCAGTTTTTAACACACTCACACATCGATGGAAGCATCATCGGGATCTATTTGGGGTTGGGGTTGGCGCTGATCTTACGACGACCCACTCTACCTCTGAGCCACAGCTGTAAATAACAAATTCCAGCACTTGAATAGGCCATGGCACAACACAGCAGCATGTCAAGTGGGCCGAACCCGAACCGAACCTGAGCAAAATTTCTGATTTGTTATCCGAACCCAGCCTGATCCCGTCTGGCTCAGGTTGGGTATCCACACTTTAGTTCACTCCTTAATGAGGATGATATTTTTTTAGTGACACGTAAAACATGATATGATAAAACATGTCCATAGGGACTTAGGTTTGGAAACAGAGGGTCGCTTGTTTAAGTTCCCGTCTGGACCAAATATAGAGCATGGACTGGTAGCTGGAGAGGTGGCAGTTTGCCTCCTGAGCACTGCCGAGGTGCCCTTGAGCAAGGCATTGAACCCTCAAATGCTCTTGGGCGCCTGTCCACAGGCAGGCCCCTCGCTCTGACATCTCTTTATTTGATGCATGTATAAGTCCTGTTTGTGTATGTGTGTGTGTATATTTTGAGCCTGTGTGTATATGACAGCAGAGTGAAAAAATTTAATTTCCCCTCAGGGATTAATAAAGTATATCTTCTTCTTAAAATCACCATGGTTTCAACTTCAAAAAGCAAGTGCTGTAGTGGATACCAATTTGTCTTAGAATAAGTAAAGTAAACTTCAGGGCCAGTCTTATTTTTTTATTTATTTTTCAGGGAGGCCACTGGAAAAACACTCTAAATGACAGATTGTTGAGTTACAAGAAGCTAGTGTTAAGGCCTTTGTATTCATAAATTCATAAATAAATACACCCAAGTTTTCAGAACAGGTTTGATTTTCTGTGTTTATTCGCATCTGTCAAATCCTGGAGAGTTGTCTGATCAAGAATTAATGAAGAAAATGTGGTGTAACCCAGGGGACACATACATCTCCAACAAGAGAAAGGAACAGGGTGTACAGTATTATTACATAGCTAAAACAGTTCACTTTCAACAGGTCAGATAGTAATATTCAGGTGGATGATGGTAATGAGGAGGAGGACGAAATAGTGGACGAGGACCACATACAGACAGAGCGACAGTGTTCAGACAGAGAGGAGGACAGCTCAGGAAGCCAAATGCAAGATGCGTACATCCTGTGTGATGAGAAATGAAAGCCAACCTTGGGGGATTCAAACTAAGTTAAAAACAATAATTATATACAAAAATAACTAGAACTGCACCTCTGTCATTTAAAAACCTCTACACCATGCAGCCTTCTTTTCCTGCTGTGGACACTAGCCGTGGTCTCAAGTAGCTGTGTCCACTCGACTCAACCATGGACTCGTCTAAATCATTACCTTATTGACAATCCAAAGGTCATTTATCAGTCTTATATGTTTTGATTTGATGTTTTTTTTCTTACAAAGGTAAGGAAGACTGTATCACACATAAATATATTCACAAGTATCTACAGCAACAGCTCCCTTTGAAAAACTTCCATCATGGCATAAAAGATTCTGCTCAAGTCAACACATAAATAGTTAAAAGTTTGTTACAGGTAACTAAGTGGTACCAATTCTGAACAAATAAATGCAGTGCAAGACCAAATTTGTGCTCTCCCTTAACTAATCCAGGTAATGGTACATATGTATATATTGATGATGGTAAAAAATGAACAAATAAATCTTTTTGAATGACTGTGAGAAGTGTGAAGTGTCCAGTATGTACAGGGTCAGCCTGTCGAATATTTGAGTGCTCACGAATCCCTGACTTTTCCCACTTGCTGTTACTGTACAGCTCACGCTACCAGCTATGATGAGTGAATAAGATGTGATTGAATCAGACTCGAGTTCAGACAGCCTAGCAACTACACTCAATGAACAAGATAGAATGAACCTCAAGGTGCGACATTTTCTGCTTGCCCATGAAGAACGACAAATCGATGCAACAACTAGGTGACCAGGTGATGTATTGTTACATTAAAACAACGCTGACATTTGGTTTCACACGGAAACAAACAGCGGCCTCCTGGATGAAAGTCCGGTTTTGTTTGACCCATCCAACTCCTTTCCCTCTGTCCCACACGACGCTGACTTTCTCGCTCTTTATACTACATCAGTTGCTCTAAGCCGTCAGATGTTGCCGCAGATGGGTTTACAGTGGAGTTAGCTGAAAGCATGGTGCGTCTCATTATGACACTTGAGGGTGCCTTTGGCTTGGATATCAGACGCTGAGGGGCGTGACAAAACATTGGAATTTGACAACTTCATTTGACAACAAGCTGATACCTCTGTGTCTATATATGCATAAAAGGGCTTGTTAATTGCTGTAACAATTTCTAGTGCTTATACTAGTCGCAAAGACATCAGCTCTTTTTGGATTTTAATGTAAGTTATTGGGGATGAAATCCACAGTCCTTGTTCTGTGCATAAAAAGCATTCTTAGATTTAGATAAAGCTAATATAAGACTGTAGTGGTAAATTACTAGTGACTGCTTCTCTGCCACGACTCAGCCAGAAAGCACTGTCTTTGACTAAGAGCTGAGGTTGCAGAGTGATAAAAATATGTGTTACTTACTTGGTGATGACTCAAAATGTCTTTCAGTGACAACAGGTTCTGTAAAATACTTCTCTATGGACACAAAGACTACTAAATAAAAAAAACACATTTCATAATTAATGAGTTTTCACAGATTATCACTGAAGCTGCTTCACCTCCCCTAATTTCACTCCTAACCCTAACCCTAACCCTAACTCTTGATCCTGGAGTTTTCAACCAGAGCACCTCAGCATTAAGAAAGGTAATTCTCAGACACTTCTGCCCTCAATTTCTAACTAGCCAAAATCCTCTTAATAGATTACGCGCCATCAATCAGCACACACAAAAGAGAGCAGGGGAGTAAACTCAATATCCATGACTAAGCTTATTTGCCCTGGCGATGATCTGACAGCTACCAGCAGAGAGGGGATGTTGAGATGCACTTTGCCACCACATTACATCTCATCCACAACAGCAGACAAGGCTAATGAAATAGGATATGGAGAATTCCCCTCAAACAGCCCCACCTCTGACAATTGCCATATGGGACCTTTAAAAAGCTGCATCTCAGATGGTCCAGAGGAGCTGTCATTTCACTTCAGTTTCATTTTCCGTGTTGCAGAGGCAACCCATAGCCAATTAGTTCAGCGGTCATCAGTGGGAGAGGAGAGGAGCTGCAGTCAGTGCTGGTCCTCAGATGGCTGACCTTGGGAGCAGCAGACCTTCCCTGCATGCATCTGGGTCTATAGAGGCACTGGAGCTTAAAGGCATTCTCCCTGCTGCACCTCCTGCCCCAAATTAGATGGGAGGCACTAGATTACACTCAGTATCAAATATGGATTGCTTCTGCCCCCTACTGGCAGGAAGACAACACTCAACCTTCTCAAAACCTTTCAAAGACCAACAGCAGCAGCACAAGGTGATGATCAAGTGGTGCACTGGTGGCAAAAGACAGGACTCTGGAGAAGGCCAAGTCGCACAAAGGCCTGGCTCATAGCAGGAGTTTGACAAGTCATGACTAAGTGGAGTGCGCAGAAAACCCTGTGAACAAGCATTTTGTGTGATCCGAACTTTCCACTACACGAGGACAAACCGACTCCTTTCAAAGTCACTGAAAGAATCTCTAAGAAGTTGGAAGAATAAACGCTTTTGAAACTGTTCTTGACTTTCAAAACTAGGCCACTCCTGATCAGGAAATTGCACAAAGGACGCACAGCAGTCTCTTTAATTCACACCCTCTGTAATGAGCTTATGAATTATGAGTTTTCCGGGGGAAATAATGGATTTGTATGCTGAAGGGGCAGCCAGAATGACAGCCGCTATAAATGAAAAAACGACTCGCGCAGTTACAGTCAGCCATTATGGAAATGTCAGGTCATTTCTTTTGCCTCTGATGTGAGGGTTCTTAACTGCACTATGTTAAATGTAATCCATTTACCATGTGGACATACTGTAATTATAATCATAACAAAATAATCAGGAAATTGAATTCCACCGCAGTCTGTCATTATTGTGTCTCACTTTGGCCGCTATCTCGTCAGTTCCAGGAGAAATGTGACGTGGGACGTGCTTTGAAAGGTCCATGTCAATCGTCACAGTCCTCACCATGAAATTACACAATATGCTTAAGTGCTGCAGAGGCTGAATGTTCCAAACACATTATGTATTTGTCTGTATCTCACAAATAGATTTTCCAACAAGCAGCCATTCAAGACTTATATTGTTTCATATTGGATTTTTCAATTAAACACAAGGTTTATTTTTCTGCTTTCAAACCAGGACGCTGACTGAAACTGTCTTCAGCTCAAACAAAAGCTTTTTCACAGGCGGAATGAACCCTGGCAGATGCTACTCTTTGGTTCATCTGCTCTCCATCACCATATAATGGAGCCTGGAAGGCAGTCAACACATCAAATAATGCCATGTAATTGAACTCTAGCCAAAGGGTGAGGCATTTGTAATGCCAGTATCATTACTTTTACCCAAACTGTTAGCATTATCATCAAGACCTCATTAAAATTAACGCTCCTCCATATGTTTTAATCAGCCCGTCCAATTACTATCACAGAGTCAAGCCCCTGAGGTGTATCTGAGATAGATGTTCATAAAGTTGACATTAAAGAATAATACAAATTGTCACGATATATGACGTGACAAGTGTGAGGGCTGAATAAAACAAACGCAATAAACCTGAAAGTAAAGTGATAAAATATTAGCAATACACTGCTGTTCTATGCAAATGATTTTTCCATAGCGTTGGGAACATTCAGGGTACTACATTATCATGTTGTTTGTTATGGGTGGTGGTCTTAGTGATGATAGCAATAGTAGCAGTATTCAGGGATATGTGAGCATTGTTTGATATGTCTGATAGATGACCATGTATGATCATATACTGGACTGTATTTTTTTCTAATATGCTACATGTTGCATGATATACTTTGCAATATATGCAACATAAACAGTATATACTGTACTTTATACCACTAGGGATTGTTTCCTTCAGCAGACCACCATCAGCACATTGGTCACGTGATCACAGCCTTTCAAAATACACGGGATATGTACACATTTGGGTGCGTTACTTTTTGTAGGGCAACGTAGGAACAGTTTATGAGATCAGCCACAGATCAGACACAACACAATGCCACAAAGTTTTGAGAGAGTGTGCCATTGGCATGCTGACTGTAGGAAAGTCCACCACAGCTGTTGCCTGTGAACTGAATGATCATTTCACAACATAGGCTGACTCCCATTTCTTAGAATTTGGCAGTACATCCAACTGTCGACCATCTGAGACCAGCCACCTGAACAGCTGATGCAACGTTTAGTTTGCACAAACAAAGAATTTCTGCACAAACCGTCTCAGAGAGGCTCATCTGCATGTTCATCATCCTCAGCAGGGCCTGACAGAAGTTTGTTATTGTAACTGACTTGTGCGGTTGCAAGGATGGTTGGATTCACTGCCAAATTGGGGGAAACAACATCAGAGACATCTTATGGTAGTTAAATAAACATTCAGTTCATGGACAACATTCCTGGTGGACATTCCTGCAGTCAGCATGCCAATGAAACACTCCCTCAAAATGTGCGACAGCTGTGGCATTTTGTTGCGTGATAAAAACTGCACATTTTAGCTTAGCCTTTGATTGTGACCATCCCAAGGCACACCTGTGTAGTCATCATGCTGTTTAATCAGCATCTTGATATGACACACCTGTCAGGTAGAAGGCCTGGGTTAGAAGGAAGTAGTTTAAAAAACTCAGTGCTGACTTTTGGTTTTAAACTGGACATGAACTTTGGTCTCCTGGGTGAAAGTCCTGTTTTTGTTTGACCCATTCAATACCCCAAACTTCCTCCTAGTGCAGATTTTCTCACAAATGGAATGTCACCTGACTTCCTCCTTTGCTCTTGTCATAATTACTACAGCCACAGGAGGCTGCCACCTAACATTAAATAAACAGCCATTTAATAGGCTGATAATGACCTTCTGAACCTACTTGGAAGTGTAGCAGGCACCTTTTGGCCCCTATTTGTCAGACTGATAACCACGGATTACTGCTATATAATCTAGTGAAAACAGGCGAAGTGGGTGCTTCTGGTTTCAGGTTTTCCATCAGATGGTGGAACATGGCGGCTTTCTATTATCAATAAGAATTTTCCTGAATTAGAACTAAGGCGCACCAGACCTTTTCTGGTATATCCAGCTGCCTACATGATACATTCACAATATGATAACTGACAAGGCAGTGTTATAATGTTGCCTTCTCTTCCAGGGTTCATTGCAGGAATCATCAAATATGAAATATATTAAAGTCTATAGGTGCAATAGTTACATCATAGAATAGGTACAGTACACAATATTTATTGTAGTTAATTGATTGTTTCCAGAAGTTAAAACTGGGTTGGTTACGGCTTTCATCTCCAATTCGAATTTTTAAAATCATTATTATTGATTGATTATTGATCAATCAATAATTATTGATTTGAATTAATGAGTTTTCTGCCATTTGTCAAATTGAATTTCAGACATTCAAAGACTTGCAGACAATTTGAGAAGTAGTAGCAGCAGTAATTAATTTGTACCATAGCAGTTTTTGTCATAGCATTGGTTTTGGTAATATTTTAGTTGCTACATGCTGTGGTATTTATTGACACTGTTGTGCATACACTTCACTAAATCATTAGGCAAAAAAAATTTATGGCCCACATTTCATTTCTTTCTTTTCCACTTTAAGATCACAGTGAGTGGAATCAAAGAGCCTGCACTGAATATATTACAGTATGTGTCACACAGACATTAACACTGCTATACTGAACCTGGCTGCTTGTCAGAGACTATTGAGCTATTATCAAGATCTCTCTTACGGAGCAGAATGAGCAGACTCACACTGCGTGCAATCACAGTGTCACTGACCACAGTGATGAGAAAATAAATACACAGATGGACAATCTATGTGTTTTCCAATCAACACAAAATAAATAGAGTCATCTAAAAACCATTGAGCAGCCAACACTGCCACACTGAATCATATCTTTGTCATCACAACTGAGGATAATGTCAAGTGCCTGAAAGTTGACTTCACTTTAACAAGAGGTGAAAGTTATAAATGTCATCTCAACAGCCACTAGTTTTAAAGACATTGCAGGAGACAAAACATTTCCTGACTAATTGTCCGTATTATCAGAGACTATCTACACATCATGTCAGTGGTGTGTAATGTTGAAAAATCAAAGAGACAGGAGGCAGACAGACATCATTTTAAGGTGTACTGTAGAGTGGGTTTTTTAATAGTTATTCAAATTCACTTGAGGGAAGAGAAGCCATTTCGAGCAATGCACTCATTTATTTATTTATCCATTTTTTATAATTATGTCATATAAGGGAGTCGGTTCCCTGACCATTGCCTCAGCACAAAATGTGGTAGTAGGTGGTAGTGAGTCTGAGCTGCTCTAATTAAGGGAGTTTGTCTGTTTGAGCAGTGTTTTCTTAGTTTAACTTTCACCCATTGCCAGCAGTAGGAGGATGGTAAGCTCACCTCTGTGTCACAATGTGTACTTCTGACCTGCCCTACATGCCACTCTCTCAGTAACCTTAAATTTCCAATAACCTCACCTCTCCACCACACCTACTTGTCAGCCTATCACGTGTCCAAACCAGGGGTAATAGCAAAAAAAAAAAATCCTAAGATTGAACATTTTTTTCAGGTTGAGGCATGAGGAATGGGTCCTAACCAACACTGGCTGTACATTACATGCTTTATGGCAGGCACAGCGGCTTTATGACCGGGGTCTAATTCATGTTGTGATAGGACTTTCTTGCTGCTGGTTGCATACATCAATTTACGTGAGCACAGTGTGCAGAAACATGCATCCAGTTCCCTTAATGTTTTGCACCAGCTCCCAAAAGGCTTTTCCGTCTATGCCTATCTCCTCTACCCACGCCCAACTCCATTTATTTCTGGGTCCTTTATCGACTATCTGGACGTTTTCCCTGGGTTTCATTAACTTTCCATCTTGATGAGAGTGTCTACGGCCTGGGCTCCACTAGAATCTTAAGTTGGCTCTGAACCAATTTTATTCCTCCCCCCCAAGACTTTTTCCCTGGCCGATCACTGCACGCCGGAATTCCGGCACAGTGCCGGTTTCCCGTCACCCCTGGTCCACACATCTCCCACCCCTGCCGGTCCACCAAACCCACCTTATTAAGCCAACGGCTCTCAACTGTGGATCACTACCTCCTACCAGTATGAAGACTCCTGCATCACAGACTCTCGTTGCCAGATTGTTCTTTGTCATTCAATGCAAGACTTTCTAGCATGTGTTCCCAAACAGCTTTCTCATTGGCGACCTTTCCTGCCTCTGACTCTCCTACTTTGCCTGCTCCCCGGTAAACCACTCAGCCTTCTGTCCTCGACCAAGAGTTCTGCTTCTATGTTCCTGGTTTCTGTTTGCCCGTTCCATGTGGCTGTCAGCTCAGCATTGTGAGTTTACCTGTTCTGCTGCCTGTGATTTCCTGTGCAGTGGATTACCTCGCTACGTGGCTGCACATTCTGCCTTTGTGTGTGCGCTGCAGGATCCAATCATCATCACTGCTGGTACCACAACTCAACACCAGTTCTTACCTCCCTATAGCCAGCTCCACACAGGTGTGTTAGCTTCCCTTGTTTGTTCACTTATGGCGCATTCCAGGCAACCCGTAACCCGTGTTTTTACAACCCTCTACCCGTGAAAGTGCACTGGAACGGCAGTCAAAGCCGTAACTTCCACTCATGAACTCGTACCAGATCGACATACTCTGACGTCGCACAGCCCTCTAAACAACAATGGCAGTTAGAGAAGGGCCAAATAGAGTATATATAGCAAATTATTGCTAACCTTTACGTTAAATCTGCTGATGTTAACGCATTATTGGCAGGCACTCTAACAGCTAGTTTCCAGTGCATGAATAAATCAATACAAAACGTTTCCAAACACACAGATAACGTAAAATAAAAAGTATATAGCATCTGTGACCTTATGCCCCATTTCTCCTTCTCCGTTTCGCTCAAATTAGCAAGGAACCAGCACCTTTGGCGATAGAAGTGATCGTAAACAAACATAAACCCCACACAGTCTGCCCTGTTGGTTTGACAGTTTGGCATGACTTGCCTGGAATGCTATGAAGTTGTGAGTTGTGACTTGAAGTGGTGACTTACGGGCTCAGAAACTTGCCTGGAATGCAGCATTAGTATTGGACCCTCTGCTCAGCTGACATTGTCTCCGTCTGCTTCCTCATCACTGCACACATTGGAACTATTTGCTGTTTGTGTGCATTCAGGAAACGCCACTGACTCACCTGCTTTCTGCTTCTTGTCACACCTAGTGCTTGGGACTTAACACGTGTCTTGGAAGGCTTCAAGTCACAACTTGGACTTTTACTGTCGTTTAACCTGCCTGCTTATTCTGCATTTGACAAGCAAAACATTAAAATACATTACAAACTTTCCTGTCTGCCTGTCTGCAGTGCTGCAATTGGGTTCTTACCATACCCGTGACACTCCTAGCCCTCCTGTTTACTGATGGAGGCTGACACAGACCCTCAATTGTACTACATATAGAGCCGTGTGTGTCCATGTGATTGTAGCTGCGCACAGACATTCAATGCTGAAAGTATGTCTGAGCCTTAAAGCATTGCACACATGCAGCACACTGTGGTGTGCACCCTGACTTCTTTAATTCAACACATAATAGCAGTGATGGCTTAATGAAAGAGTAAAAAACAGAGCTCGCTGATAGAGTCTGTTCAAAGAGGGTTAGGCAAGCAATATCCTGTTATACAGTAGTCTTGTGAAATTAATATTTTAGTCAAATCAGATCTTCCGCATTGGTTAATGTTACATCTTTAAATTGTAATTAGTTATCATTAGCTGTTACTTAAGCAACAGACTGATTAATCACCTCATAAATCAGGACACAATGCTTTTGCCAGTATATAAACAAAAAAAAATTGCAGCTGTTAATAATTAAATAAAAATAATAATTATTGTACTGGTATCGATATTGGTGATTCTCGCCCTGAAATACTTGGTGTCAGGTCAAAACTCAATTTTATGATATTGCCCAACCTTACAACATTCTGTTTTGCTCTCTCTATCAGTCTGGAGTTGGTGCCACCTCAAACACTTTCACTGAGCGGGATACTTGCCTTGACAGACAAACTCCTTCAGCCAATCAGTATAGCAAAACATCAGGGAACATCTTCATCACCAATGGAGCCAGTTGATAGTTCAAGCTTTTGCCAAATCCAGTTGAAATAATGTCAGAAATGTCCTTTCCTCTGAGAAACTCTGCGAGCACATGCTCTTGTTCTTGTTTAAGCGTTGTTATTGAATCAATTTTCAATAACTTAACTTATTGCTGTGTTTACAGTGACATTAGAGTTATTGCTTGTTGCTTCAGGAGCCGCCATTAATGTTCTGCAAGCAGCTGCATGCATTTTACATCATCAACTACATCGCAGTCCCTGATTGGCTGCTTATGTTGTCAACTACAGTGTAAATCCCTGTTTAGCCCCCACCGGATTTTGATTTCTGGCAAGTGTTTTGGGCGGCATTGAGTCCAGACTGACACGGAGAACCAAACAGAATGTTGAGCTCATGTCATCAGGATGGTCTTACCAGGCTAAAGCAGGTAGGATAATCAAAGACAAACGGATAGCTTATACAACTGTGAACAGTCTTCCACTCTCTTTCCATTGCTTCTTCTCTACCTCTCTCTTCCATATCATAACATCAAAGATTAATGTTTCACATGAAAAATTAACATAGCCAAAGACTGTTTCAGTTCTGTGTTCTTTTATTCAAAGAAACGTTCATGGATGTTATATGAGCTGTAGCTCCTAAATTAATTTTGGTTGGGTTTAGATTTTAGTGTCCATCTACATTACCAAGCTGTAGGATATGATCAAAGGTTGCATTGGATCTTTTAGAGAAGCCCCTTAAAATGGCATGGATGACTCACAGAGTTAGTCAAGTTAGAGTTAGTAAATAAGTTCCATCTGTGGATCAAACGAAGGCAATACCCTCCAACAGGTGTAATTAAGGTGAGAGAGATACCAGCCTCTGATCAATAGATAGCTATTCTCTCAGTCATAACAAGAGCAGACAGTTAATTATAGCATCTAAAAGCCCAAACAAAGACGATCAGGGGTTGAGTAAAGTAGAATGAAGCCGGCATCTTTTGAAGAAGCTGACTTGGATCTCAAGTGCAAGCAAAGTACAACAAAGAAAAATAAAGTGTGAGGGAGAAAGGGTTGAGGAAACCCTGTTGACATCTACAACCAACCATTTTCATAACATAAAAATTCCAAAAACTAATAAGTACTCATGGTTTCACAAGAAAGGCATCAGAAAAGACCCTCTATTGTTTGAACATCTCAGATCTCAAGTCAAGAAGAATTGCGAGTGTACCTTAACAAATGGGCTGTAAGCTGTGACAGGAAAACCAATGGGAGAAAAAAAACATCCATGTTAAATTCATGTAGGACATCATCAAAACTGGGTAATTAGCAATTATAAATGTATACTCCAGTGCTTGTTTGGTATGACATTCACTTAAATGCTAATTACAGAAAAGCTGCTTTCATGCATGTAATGGCAGTGATATAATTATCAGCAGGATATATTCCTAAAAAAAACAGTATTTCTTAAATTCAACCCCATTCTTTATTTAATCCAAATGTAAAGTAATTCATCACGTTCCTGTCTGGTGATATGAATTTCAACATGAGACTTTTTCTTGTTGAGCAGAAAATGCTTCAAAAAGTGAAGTGTGCTGTTGACACAAACATGTCTACTAATCATTCTGCCCACTCCATGACCTGCTATCACCTTTTGGAATAATATGAAAAGTCAACAAAGTTTTGTCCAAACTTTGGTGAAATAACAGGTCAAGGGCTGTTATTCTTTAACCCTCTGTTTTATAAATAATACTGACAAAAATCTCAGACTGTAGTGAGTGGTTCAACTATGATAGTTTAAGCAACTATGAGTGTTAATGTAAAATAAGACAATAAGAACAAAGTATATTTCATTAGTCTTCTCTTTGTTTTTAGAGTTAAACCATGGGAAAACAAAATTCTAACTATTAGAGGCAAAATTCATGACCTCCTGCCCTCTAACAGTACTAATCTGCCTTCAAACACAGCTATAAGACCTGATACATATTTAGATTGCTTTTCCCCGATTTTTCTTCAACAATTGACCTCAATGATTTCTTTATCCAAGTCATCAACGTGTCTCTTAGACCCCATCCCAATTAGGCTACTTAAGGAAGTCTTACCTTTAGTTAACAATTACATACTAGACATGATCAATATATCTTTATTAACAGGTTATGTACCACAGTCTTTTAAGGTAGCTGTAATTAGACCTCTTTTAAAAAAGCCCACCCTGAATCCAGAGGTGTTAGCCAATTACAGACCTATATCCAACCTTCCCTTTCGCTCAAAGATCCTTGAGAAAGTAGTCGCAGACCAGCTGTGTGACTTTCTCCATGATAATAATTTATTTGAGGAATTTCAGTCAGGATTTAGAGTGCATCATAGCACCAAGACAGCACTAGTTAAAATTACAAATGATCTTCTGATTGCTTCAGACAAAGGACTTGTGTCTGTACTTGTTTTACTAGATCTTAGTGCCTGCATTTGACACAACTGTCCATCAAATTCTGCTACAGAGACTGTAGCCTTAAGGGCCAATTGGCCTTAAAGGTTCTGCACTAAGCTGGTTTAAGTCTTACTTATCCAATCGTTTTCAGTTTGTTCACGTTCATAATGAATCATCTTCATGTACTAAAGTTTGTTTTGGAGTACCTCAAGGTTCAGTGCTCGGACCAATTCTATTCACGCTATATATGCTTCCCTTAGGTAACATCATTAGCAATCACTCTATAAATTTCCATTGTTATGTGGATGATACGTTGTATTTATCGATAAAGCCAGAAGAAACGGATCAATTAACTAAACTTCAGAAATGCCTTAAAGATATAAAAACCTGGATGAGCTCCAACTTCCTGATGTTAAATTCAGACAAAACTGAAGTTATTGTTCTGGGCCCCAAACAGCTCAGAAACTCTTTATCTGATGATACAGTTTCTCTGGATGGCATTGCTCTGGCCTCTAGCACCACCGTAAGAAACCTCGGAGTAATATTTGATCAAGATTTGTCTTTTAATTCCCATGTAAAACAAACCTCTCAGACTGCGTTTTTTCATCTGCGTAATATTGCGAAAATTAGGCCTATCCTGTCACAAAAAGATGCTGAAAAATTGGTCCACGCGTTTGTTACCTCTAGGCTGGATTATTGTAATTCCCTATTATTAGGTAGCTCTAATAAGTGCCTGAAAACTCTCCAGCTAATCCAGAACGTGGCGGCCTGTGTACTGACAAGAACTAAGAGACGAGATCATATTTCTCCTGTTTTAGCTTCTCTGCACTGGCTCCCTGTAAAATCCAGAACTGAATTCAAAATCCTTCTCCTAACCTACAAAGCTCTAAATAATCAGGCTCCATCATATCTTAGAGAGCTCATAGTGCCCTATTATCCCACCAGGACACTGCGCTCTGAGAATGCAGGGTTACTTGTGGTCCCTAAAGTCTCCAAAAGTAGAACAGGAGCCAGAGCCTTCAGCTATCAGGCTCCTCTTTTGTGGAATCACCTTCCTGTTTCGGTCCGGGAGGCAGACACCATCTCCACTTTTAAGACTAGACTTAAGACTTTCCTTTTTGATAAAGCTTATAGTTAGGGCTGGCTCAGGCTTGTCTTGTCTCTGTTTTTGTCTCATTATGTCATATGGATTACCGTAAATTTATTATGTTGATCTGTTCTGTACAACATCTATTGCTCGTCTGTCCATCCTGGAAGAGGGATCCCTCCTCAGTTGCTCTTCCTGAGGTTTCTACCATTTTTTTCCCCCATTAAAGGGTTTTTTTGGGGGAGTTTTTCCTTCCGCTGTGAGGGTCCAAAGGACAGAGGGATGTTGTATGCTGTAAAGCTCTTTGAGGCAAATTGTGATTTATAAATAAAATTGATTGATTGATTGATAAAAATTCCTATGTGTTGGATTTGAGTTTCAGAAAGTTGCAAATCAACCATGTGGTTGACAGCAATGCAACTGTTATTATTCTGAATGATGCATAGTAGGCTTGAGCGGTATCAAGGTATTCCAGGATACCAGGGTATTTTAAAATCCTGAGGGTATGATTTTCGATACCTTCAAAAATATAGATGCTGCCCTTTCTATTAAAAGGATACAGAGATGCTGTATTGAGGCAATGTATTGTACTGCACGTCACATGCCACCACAGGTATATACCTATATATATATATAGATATATATGTATTGCCCAAGCCTAACACACAGATTTGATCATTTGAACAATGCCCAATGCCTGCACTAATTCATATTTTAATATATATTCTATACCATTTGGTTCACTCTCACTACTCTTACTGACTTAATTCACAGTAACACTAGGCAGCTGTTTTCAGTGAAAAGGCTTTGATTAGCCTGTTGTTTCAACACAGTTTAACTCCCAACTTGTCAAATACCAGCACTTGGTCAGTGACCTCACGTGCCAAACTATGATGCTCTATGCTCTAGGCACCCCTCTAGCATCAGTTTTGGACACTCAAGGATGGCATGTCAATTTACACTTGTTACATTCATCAAACAAGAAAAAATGTTTTGTACAGTGTGTACAGTTTCCACAACTTAAAGGCATACAGTCTCTCTACAAAACACTGAACTTACTTTGAATGTTGGTTAAAAACTTTGTTTTTAGTTTTACTTCCTTAGGTTACACAACTAAAGCACATGGTTAGGTTTAGAAAGAAACATCATGGTTTTCTTCAAATAAACACAACAGTCTCTTGGGTGAAAGTCCAGAGTTTGTTTGAACAACCGCCCCTTCCACCCACCCTATGCAGATTTTCTCGCTCTTTATACTGGTGAATACCAGTTGCTCTCAAAGTTAAAAAAAAATGCCACCGCTGGGTGTGTCTCATAATGTCACTAAAGAGTGCCTCTGCTGTCTAACCCCGAGGGCCACTGTCCAAACATGGGTATTTGACAAGTAGGGAGACCAGGCTGTTTGTTCGCTTTTTCCTTAACACCAAAGGGCAGACAAAGTTAACAACTGTGAACATATTGTAGCATTTAGCTGCTATAGACAGATTAATAGCTTTTACAATGTGCTTTACATGACGAGCCACGAGCAGGGGCGGACTGGCCCACACACTGGCCCAGACACTTCTACCTGTAATCCTCTATATGCTTGTACACACTACACAAACGCACTGACTAATTATTATACAAAGACATCAGTAAAATCAATGCTAATATTCAGAGATTGAAACATCCAACTTCAAGGCATACAGTTATATACCTTCTCAGGAACCCAAAACAAATAGAGGGTGTCATACCTTACATCACCAGCAGGCGTCGCAGCTGGTCACTTGTCTCTGTGAAGCGGTCAATCACTGCGGCCAAACAGGTCGGTTACTTTGGAGCACTTTGCTGCCTTTTCTTGAAATGATTCAAGTTTTTTCTGCACCACCATATCTTTTTTTACCGTCTTTATCCATGTTTTCTGTCTTTCTCCTTTCTCAGTAGCTAGCACTAATGGTTAAAATAGTCGTGGTCTGCCATGAGTAATGACTGATGACTGCAGCTGAGCCAATCAGATTTCAAGAAAATTAGGGCCTCTTTGGTATCAGAAGAGGGCGCTCTTATCTCCTCCTTCAAGCATCAAAACATAAGATTGACACCTACGTTCCTTCTGAACATCTCACAGCAAACAAACAACATAGGAGGGACGTGCATTGCAGTACTGACAGCAACCAACTAGCTTGACATTCACTAGTCTTTTCTTTTTTCTTTTTTTTCTTTCTGTGACCACCGGGGCTGGCCCCACCGGCCCACACCGGCCCACTTGGTGACCGGCCCATCGAGATTCGTCCCGAACGTCCCGCCATCGGCCACCAGGTCAAATTTGGGGCAAAATGTGACCTGAGTGTCACAACGTAACAAAGACAGCTGTGGTGTCATGTTGAGATTTCTGGCAATTTCATCCCACGGTTTATGAATTTCTGTAATGTCCATAGTTGCATACAATATGCCATAAAATATTTTGTTTATTCTATTTTAAGTGATTGTTTTTGCCACCTGGGGGCAGCACCAAAAGATAATGACCTTTTATCATCTCATAAAGATGCTCTAGCTAAAGCAAAAAGTTGATATTTAAACATCCAGCAGATATGAAGCAACATTAGCATTCATTTGAAGCTGTGTTTCTGGTAACCTGATGAGTGTAAATCTGATATCCACTCTCTTTTAGCTCATTTTTGTTTTCCATCAACTCCTGAAGAAAATATCTGGCTCTTTGGCAGCAAAATGCTCCACTTTGTTCATCAACTAGTTCCTAACTGTGTCTTGTTTGGTGCTGAGCAGGTAGTGTACAATAGGTCTGTCAACTTTTTTTGGGTAAAAGCACGGCCTGGCTGGAAACAAAGTTACAGAGGGTGGTGAGAGTGAAATTGTGAGCTGCAAAGCCAAAACAATGAGCTGAAAGATTAATGAAGCTTTGACGTGTCTTGAAACTGTATAATATTGTTTTTACTGTTGTATGGTGCAGCTTTTGTGTTTAATTATTTTGTGTGTGTGCGTGCCTGTTTGCAGGCTTCTTTGTTCCACCTTGAGAGGTATACTCATTTATGTTCGTACTTGGTTTTTTTTTTTTTTTCTAGTGCCTACGTACATGTGTGTAAAATGTAAAGATTCATGTAATATGCATTGTTATAAATTATAAAAAGGAGAAAAGGGCAATAGAAAAACTATTACTAATTGAATCTGTCCAGTGTAAGTACAGAGCAGGGTTGATGGGAAATGTGATATAAGCCTACATAATATTGTATTATATGGTTAGAAATAAAGTGATTTAAAGTGGCATGCCATGACAACTCCAAAAACAAAAACACCATATGCATCGGGCCATAAATGTCATTAGGCCTACCGAGAATGTGACGGTGTTGGCTCTCAGGTTCACCTCAGCACTAAATGCCAGTTCTTTGATAGTAAACCACACAGTAAAAAGAAAACCTAGGCTCCACCTATCATCTCATATCATTTTGCCTCTGTGAGAGGGAGGAGGAGACAGTTCATAGCCTTTGGGTCTCAACATAAAAATGTACCATAAAATCTGATGCAATTGCATTCCATACAGCAACATGGAGGAGAATCCAGGACTGGCATGCTGCTACAAGAAGATAATTAATTACACTTAAAATGTTCTATAGGTTATGACATATCATTGCGTGGAGGTGGCGGTGGTATAGGTTGTACTTAGAAGAACTTGATCAGTATGGACACAAGCAGCGGGACTTCGTAGTTACACCTACAGAGTTGACAAGAGGAAGCCTGTTGTGAACAGATTTTCGGTCAGGATGAAGCTCGTGGCTTACTTCACACTCCTCACCTGTTCAGTTCATGCTGGTGTGCTGAGAAAAAGACAAAGTTGCCCGCAGGTGTGCGATACCTCTCAGTGCCCAGCCCCGCCACAGGCCTGTTACTACGGCCAGGTGAAGGATGGATGCGGCTGCTGCGTGGTGTGCGCGGCCGGGGAGGGTGACGCCTGCGGGGACCTGAGCGGCGGCGGCCCCCCCTGCGGTGACGGGCTGCTGTGCGACTCTGTCCCGGGGAAGCCCGGTGAGATCCACAGCACATGCGTGTGCGCCTCTTCCGGCCCGGTGTGCGGCAGCGACTACAGGACTTACCCCAGCATCTGCCGTCTGAGAGCCGAGAACAGGAGAGCCGAGCTTGGTGAGGTCCCTCCGGTCATTTTGATCCAGAGAGGTTGGTGTGATTCAGGTGAGTCGTTTGACTTCTATTCTTTAAATAATGGGAATTTTTTTACCTGTTCTAACTTATGTAAATGACATTATCACTAGGCTGTTTGAATCAATTGGCTATTTGATCACCAAGTTTTATAATGAATATATATTATTTATTATTTTATTGATTTTTTTTTAATAATGTTACAACAGTTACCTATTATTAGTAGGCAACTGTCACTCTTGCCTTTACTAGCCTACTTTTACAAATAATAGGCCCAATAATTATTATTATTGAGTTATTATTGGGCCTATTATTTAAAAAAGTAGGCTAGTAAAGGCAAGAGTGACAGTTGCCAACTAATAATAGGTCATTGTTGTAACATTACTAAAAAACAACAAAAAAATCTGTAAAAAATAAATAAAAAATCATATTCCTCTACCTACTCTTATTTACTTACCTTGTAGCACTTCTAACGCCCAGATCAAACCAAAGATTCACGACAAGATGAAACCATTCTAAGAACATTGCTGAAAAAAGTTGCAGCACTGTGAACCGGCTGGTCTGAGCTCGACTGAAGCTGGCAGAGGGTGTCACCTGCAACTCAGCTGGTCAAATTGCCAAAGGCTCGTTACAGAATGTAAAGCACATCACATGTTTTGACAGTCAATCGTCTTTTAGTGAAGTCTGCTGGTCAAGTCAAAATGGCCGCAGACGGCGTGTTCGCTTGCTGCAGCAGGTGCTCCATCCCCGCTGAGTCCTCTGTTTCTGTCTTCAAGGTGTGCTAGTGTCGGACGGTGGGTCACTGCTGCAGCTTGATTCATATTTGATCAGCTCTGCCTAGTTTGACAGGTTGGCCGCATTTCATGAGCAGTGACTGACATGATTGACAGCTGTATGAAAGACTCCTTGGCTCTGATTGGTTGTTCTAGTGAATGCAATTAGAGACAACAGGAAGAGGAGGAGAGATGATTTTTTTTCCAGAGATTATCCATGTTATGTACTTCTTTCAGAGTACAGTGACAATTTCAGCAAATATGACAAAGTTATTTTTAAAAAAGTCACCAATCGTAGCTTAAAGAGGCTGTAGCATGCTCAATTTAAAGCTCGTAAGAAGGTAGTGGTATCTTTTGAAATGAGACACCATAAGGCATCCATTGGTACTAACCATGTTCATTCAAGTTTGTCAGGAAGGGGGCTAAATTTTGTTGGGCAAAATGTTGATGAAGGAACTGGCATGGCCATTTTCAAAGGGATACATTTAACTCTCATCTCAAGATACGTATCTGAATGAAAGTGGGTTCTTCGACTACCCACTAGTATGTGTGTGCGGAGCCCGAGCCTGATGGGACCCTGATGGGAGCATTAACTGGAAAACAAGAAAATAAAGCATATCAGTGTGTGATTTCCTGACTCTCACATTGACGTAGCTTTCAACCTGCCCAACAGCACAATAGAATTCCTCAAGTTCAGCAATGGCTTTTTGTTTTGGTGTGCCACCCCAAGATTTTTGGTGACCCCATCTGGCCACCCCTATGAAAAAATTCTGAGGGTGCCACTGGGTACAGAGGCTGAATAGAGCTCTAGCAATTACCAGAGCCACTGATATAAATCCCAAATACCAACCATTCAGGACAGAAGGAATGATGTTGCTAAAAAGACACTCACTGTGCTCCATAAACATTTACTGAGCAAATAAAGGTTCAAAATATAGTCAGATTCTGTTTTTATTTTCCTGGTGTGTGTCACTTAAAAAACCCCACTCATCATCACCGTTCTTCTTTAATTTGACTAAAGAATCTCCATTCTCCATCCTGGAGACTACACAAGACCCTTAGGAATAGGAAATATATCTGGAAAATGTCTTCCCAGGAAGCTTGATATAGTGTGCCTCTAATGTTCTGCATATTCATGCTCACAAGAGCAACAAGACAGAAGGCAGTCACAAATTCTCTAAATGATTCTTCACTGATATCCTCCTGAGGAGGCTCCTCCATACACTGCTGTGTAAATATATCCTTTTCATTTCCCTATCTTGTTCTATCCATTTTTATAATGTGCACTTTCTTATCATAGTTGTCCACAGACGAGAGAATATTCATTACCCATCAGACCTCCCACTGCTTTCCTATACAAACAACTATGCAAAAGCTCACAGACATATAATGTAGAGGAGGCCATAAAATATAGAATAAATAAGCAACAGAAAAATCTCTGTTGGGAGGTGTTTCCTTTTAATGAATCCTGGCTACAGGTCATAGCAGTCAGTCTGAAAAGAATTTTTGTGATGTGACTAAAGTGAACTGACCTAGCCAAAGAATGAATGATAAAGCTGTGGCAGGTAAGGGATGTATGTAAAAATCCACATTTCTCATTCTAGTTGGGAAGAGCGAGACATCTCATCACAGAGGTTCTCCTGAGCTTAAGGCCTAAGTACTCATAGAACATTTGTGCACAGTAACAAGCGGGAAATTTCTATCTAGCTTTCAAATGAAGTGTTTAAATATCTATACTATACACACCTAGCAGCTGCCACACATTCACTTTTTACATTTATTATTTGCAGGCAACAACAAAGAAAACAATGCCACATTGTGCACACTTTAGTGCCCTATAAAATAAATAACCATCACAGTCAACAAATCTTTACACAACATTGAAAAATGCTGTTCTCTGAATTAATTAAATAATAAACCAACTAATCTTCCCTCTAAACTGCAAAGTAGGCCTAAGTTCAGCTGCAATCCTTTTCTTTTCGTGCTAAATCTTATAATTATCTTTTAAAGAAGATTTAAATATTGGTTAAGAATCCCAGAGAACAGAAAGGAGCAGCCCTGCACTCCTCTTCTCCTCCTCTGTGCTCTTTACGCAGCTCAGCTCCAAACTGCATGTCATTTTTGTTTAAATTAATTATCAGAGATACAACGTGGGAGACATGAATTTTTTTTCAAGTTGAGTTTTGGTTTAAAAAAAGTGAGAGTGTAAGTGGGAGAGCAATCCACCGTCTGTCTCTGCTTGCACAGGACAGTTGGTGAAAACAAATCTGGCAGAGTTGGAGGGAGATGGTGTGGTTTAACGCCATGCTTACTTGTTGTTAATGGTGGGTTATTGCCTAAGTTAAACTGGCTGTATTAACATGTTTTAATGGTGGTTTCATTTCACAACAGTAAACACTATTGTTACCTGGCTGTCCACGAAGGCAGATGAGGGAGACACAATGCTGCTCTGCAGGGCGCTGCCAAAAGTGAACTTTAGGAGGCAGGGGCAGGGACTTGGCTCAAATGCAGGTGTCAGGCATATAACACACTTTTAATTGAGAATTGATGGGCCAAATTTAGAATATAAATATATTAAAAAAAAAAAAAAAAAAAAAACGTATTGCAAAAAAGCCACTTCTTTAGACAGAGAACAAAAGGGCAGGTGTTTGAGCACTACTTGGGGTCTATCTGTGCATGTGCCTGGCACGCTATCTAAAAAAAAAATCTAACAGCTGCATGAACAACTTACTGTTCAGAAGTCATTTTGCTCTTGACAAGCAGTATTTCACTGTAATCTGAGGTGAGAACAATTTTTATATTTTCCAACCATGAAAGTAAAAAAGAAAAAACTGAACTGTACTATCTATGTCCTAAAACATTGATAAGTATGTTCAATTACATTATTTTTGGATAGAATAGAAGAGAAAAAAGGTTTATTTTGATACCTGAACCAAAGTCCTGTACTAAAGCTTAAGCCATTTCCAGCCTTTATACTAAACTAAGCAAACATGCTGCAGCCTCGTATTCACCAAACAGACATGAATATGATGGAAGATGAGGTGTTGTGCAGGAGTATGTCCCCACTTCTGAAGCCCTCCATCCTGTAGTCCCAAATCAGCAGCACCAGATAATGGTGTGTACAGTAAAGTTGTTTAGCATGCTCACCAATGCAAAGACTCAGAACAAACGGGGATGGCGAGTAGAGAAACGTTATCGCTTGTGTGGCAAGTAGACTGAAGTGCCCTTCATTCTGTGTCCACCACTTGAGATGCTCCCTTTTGCACCTGTTGTTCAGTGACTCCTTGAGATACAGCTGTAACTCATCTTCAAGGGGTGTGTTGGCCAACGACTCACCATTGTTGGGTCCTAGCAGAACACTGAACATCAGTACAGCCATGACAAGATTTTCCCTCCCTCTGTAGCAGCATACTCATCTTGACTGGTCTCTTGTGTAGCACCATCCTCATCCTCTTTCAGCCACAGGAGTGCATGATTCTTATAATGACAAGCTAAAACACATGCCAGCATGACTTCTTTATTCCTTTAAGTTTTGACAAACATGTGATCAGGCTCTCCCTCATGATTTGCCTCAGCATACTGATGCCTTGTGTCGAGAGCCCTTCATCATCTTCAAGTAGCATCTCCAGCACAGTCAATGATGCAGGATGCTGATGAATTGTTATGTCTGAATCAAGTGTTATATTTGGCTCATCAGTGATGCTGTTGATCCAGACCAACAGTCTGCAGTGAATGAGAGTGAGTAGCCAGTGTTCCTTGGTTGGAACAGGGCTTTAATCTTGTCACCAAACCTTGTGGTGAACATCTTGCAGCATTTCGGTATGGTTATACTTCTCACTTTTAAGTGGGTATTATGGTTCAGCTGCAGCCACAAGGTGCTTAGAGTCAACATCAGAGACCACTGTGAACAGCTGTCTATCATCTCCGAAATTAGTTTATCTATTAATATAGAGCTGTCATCAAAATTTGTATACCGTCTTTGTTTACGAAACATGTCATGTATAAGCGGAGACGAGTCTGTGTTGCCTGCTGAGATTCAATTTCCTGTTTCTTCTGTATAGCCCCTTTCCCACTGCACAAAACAGTGAAAATACCAAGATACATATCTTAGTCTTACTGAATTTTAGCTTGGTGTTGCATAACGTGTCCATATGTTTATACTTTAGGGGACTTCCTGGGGGCCAAAATCACCAATTTTGCATTTTTTTTCTCTAATTTTTTTCCATTTTTGAACGCTAAAAGTGGCCTCCCACCTAAAATATTTTTTTAGGGGGCAAATATGACAACATTACCAGGGAAAAAACTTTGCAATTCTCAAAATTCTGGTAAATATTTTACAGCACTTATTTTTTGGTCTCTAAAAGCGTAAACATAAAGTTTAAACATAATCTAAAATGTAAAGAAAAACCTCTTTCTGACACAGAATGACCCACTAGTGATTCTGACATTCATGAAAATAGTGAATATAGCAACCGATGATCAGCTGACCCTTAAAGTAACTATCTATCTATCTATCTATCTATCAATTTCTCTATGAGGCTCGAAAAACATGCTTTAGAATTCATGAGTCTCCAAAGGTCTCACCCGTGGGCTGTATATAAGGACGGACGACATGACAGCTCCTCATAAATGAAGCCAAAACATTTCGATCGCCCCATGGTGGCTGGCTGCAGTAGAGGTCATAAAGCTCGCCCTCTCCATGTTAGTGAATGAGACATGAGCCAAACTTACACGTTCAATAAATTTATCCCAAAGATGGTTTCCGTCATTGACGGTAGTTTTTTTCACCCTGATATTTGTTTAAGTGTTCTGATAAGTTTGGTTTTAAGTAGTTATTTAATGCTATAAAATCAGGGTTTGATGACATGATTGATACTTGTGTGTGCCAATCAGTGTGCTCATATTTAATGGCACTGCTAGCGATTGGTCAGATGGGTGTTTGGGTGGGAACTCCTCCACCAGGGAGATTGCTACTGTGCAGACTTTGGCTCAATATAATGTCACAAGTGCAAAATGGCAGCAGCCTTAAATGGGATATTTTGGCTTCACAAACGCATAGCGGGTGTAAGTGGGGACATGTTGTCCATCATAACAGACAATCTATGGTCTCACCAAATCCACCAAAACAGACAAGTGTCAGGATTAATATTAAAGGACCAGTCCACTCAAAATACAATCAATATATGTCTTACTTTTATAGCTAAGCAGATGTTGCTGTTTTTTCATTCAGGTTTTGAGATTTCTGCCTCCACCCCAGTGCAATAGACACTGATTGATGGGCCTCATCTAATTTGGTGCTCATGCTGGTAAAAAAAAAAAAAAACACACAAACCTTAGTGTGGACAGTTTTAATGGGAGCTACTTTCTACCAAAAACAGCTCCCTTAAAACAGTTGAGAGTGTGTTCTGTGATGGTGGCATTGTCTTTGGAAAGAGATGTTGATCTTTTTGTTTTAGCAGCATAGAGAGGGTAAACTGTGGACAATGTGGCCTTATGACTCACAAAAAGCAACATGAAGAGGCCTGTCAGTATGTTTTATCACCTTGCAACGCCACACAGTAACCAGGCTGATGGGGAAACAGATAAGCCAAAAATGTTGGCATATAGGCCTATACAGCCGCTCTGTGTGCTTGATATGAGATGTGCGTGTCTGTGTGTGTGCGTGTGTGTGTGTGTGTGAGAGAGGGAGGGAGAGAGAGGAGGGATAGAGAGAAAAGGTAAATCCTTATGTATCATGTCTTGTTTTATTTCCTGCCTTTGTGTGTTTTCCCGCCTCTTTTATTGTCTTCTCAGCCCTGATTTTTTTCACCCGTCCCTCCATTAGCCCTGCCGTCACCTATCCCTCGTTAACACTCTCCTTCCCATGCACATTTAGTCTGTTTATTTTTTTTCCCTGTTTTATTGTCAGGTTGTTTGTGTGTTCATGGCTTTATTCTCTGGTTTGTCTTGCGTTCATGTGTTCCTCGTGTCAGACTGGCTAGTTCTTAGTTTACTTTTGCATCTCACTGTGGGTCCTGGATTGACCTCTGATGCCTGCCTCAGTATTTTGTTGCCTGCCTGGTTTTGATAACTGGAACCAGCCCTTGTTATTAAAGTTCACTATTGTTTCTGCAACCTTCCTGCCTCAACACATACCCGCCGATTTGCATTTAGCCCTGTTTATGAGTCTGATGCAGTCACTGTTAAGAGAGTCCAGTCTGCAGTGCAGTTCACACCCTGATAAACAGAGAATTGAAGCGTAACACTGCATCGATGCACGCTTGCTGTTGGAAGGTGTTATAACCCACCTCTCTCATCCCTGGTCCCTCTGCGTGAACGAGGAAATGGAGTAGAAGTGGGTAGTGAGAGGGTGTAGGGGGTGGTTTAGGAAAGGCCCATACTCTAAAAAATATTGCACCATAAATTAAGATATCACAAAGAAAAATGTGCTCTATCTATGTTTGAGAAGACCAGTAAAGGTTAACACATGTAACACTTTTTAATGATCCACTGTGATGGAAATGCTGAATCCAGTGTGTGATCTGCACAGCACCCTATAAGCAGATCTACACTTGTTTTACAATTTGGAAACTTGACAGCAGATTAGATGACATGTCAGCTATAAGTTGTATTCATCTGATGGATGATTCACAATTGCACATGTTGGCATAGCCACACAGTGTAATTAAGAGGATAGTGAAAGCTACAGGATCTCACTGCCAGCAGGGAGCATACTGTTGATTTGTTGGTAGAGCTCTCTGACAGGCAAAAATAGTTGGTGTTCTGCCAAAGTAGCTCTTGGCAAAAGACACACTGGCATTTGCATTTAAGGCTGTTTCTGCAGAGACAAGTTCATTTGTGCAACTCTGTAAACACAGCATCAGTCAGAATGCGGTGGCTTCAGGAGAGGGATTGCCTGTTTGCTTAGAGAGCAGAGAAGGAGAATTTTGAAGATATTATCAGGGAAGAGATTGCACTGCCCTTAGGTGACACAAACACAGGTGTCCACAGCAGATTGCATTTTAAATGAAACCCAACCCGTTACAAGCCTTAAACTGTTGAGGTTTGACCTTCCATTTTCCTCTTGTAGGCACTCAAGCCTTCAGCTCTATCAGATATAAAAACAGCTAATAAACGGTATAAGTAAAGTGGTGGCAAGGCAGCAGAGATGAATAGATGGCTTTGGCACGCACTTCTCTATAATCTGATCTTTGTTTTTATGAAGAGGTTTGTTTGTGCTGAAGTACATGATCTCAGTTAAATTAATACCAATAAAATCTGATAATAAAAGCAGCAGAGCAATGATGTGCCATTACTTGCCTGAGAAATAAGATATGTGTGAGTCATGTGCTGTGAAAATGCAACCTAGTATTTACTCATATGATAACAAATCAATGGCAAATATCAGTCTATCTAACCTCTTGCTATTTTCTGTATATTTTATATATACATATGTTGGGGAGCTGGTTAGGAGATTGGGAACAGCTGTACAGGTGGGGGTGGGACTGATGAGGATAGATGCAGAGCAGGTAAGGAAGAGCAGGCTGAGAGTTGAGGAGGAGACTACAGCAGTAAACTCTCTTCTTTCCAACTCCACATCCCCAATTTTTAAGAATATTTAAACTTGTGGTCTTTAGACCCAAATAATGCTTGGTTAAGGTCCAGTGTGTATGATTTAAGGGCATCTATTGGCTGAAATTTAATGTAATATTCTTAACTATGTTTTTATTAGTTTATAATCTTCTGAAAATAGAGAACCTTTGTGTTTTCATCACCTCAGAATAATTCGTTTATATCTAACAGAGTAGATCCTCTTCCACTGAGTCAGCCGTGTTGTTTCTACAGACGCCCAAAGCAGACAAACCAAACACTGGCTCTAGATAGGGCCAATCACATTTTATCATTGGCCACTGTAGTATCAAACTCATGGGCCATGGGAGAAGTTTAAAGCTAGATGCCACAGATGTAACAGGAGTGGTTTGATCCCAATTGCAGCACCAAGAGCAGGCAAGACAGTTTGTGCTGGCCGTTAATATACTGTTTGTCGATCACAGAATGAGCAGGCAGGTAAAACAAAAGTGAAAGTCAATTCCTTGGTTTAGGGCCTTCTGTGATACAGGTTCAGTCCAATACTTTAGCATAGCACGCTGGAGCAGGGAGCTGGTGAGTCACTGTGCAGCATCACTGTGAGGTAGCAGAAATGAGGCGACGTCAGACAAGCATACCAGGTGTACAGGACTGTAGGTCAGTCAGAACTAGCAAGGAGTTGAGGAACCAGCAGTGATGATGAGTGGATTGTGTGGCACACACACAAAGGCAGAATGTGCAGCCACGAGGCAAGGTAAACCACAGCACAGGAAATCACAGGCAGCAGAACAGGTAAACCCACAACATAGAGCTGATTGGCAGTCTCTTCACCCAGCCACACAGAACAGGCTAAGAGAAACCAGGAACATGGAAGCAGAGCTCTTGGTCGAGGACAGAAGGCTGAGTGGTTCACCGGGGAGCAGACGGAGAGAGCAGGAGAGTCAGATGACAGGAGAGGTTGGCAATGAGTAAGCAGTCCATGAGCACACACTGGAAAGTCTTGCTTAGGAATGGCAAAGAACAATCTGGAAAGAAGAGTCTGTGAAGCTGGAGTATTTATAGTGGCAGAGAATAATGAGCCACAGGTGAGAAGAGTTGGCTTAATGAGGTGGGTGTGGTGGACTGGCAGGAGTGGCAGATATGTGGACAGGTGATAAGCTGGCAGGTAGGTAGGTGAAGTGGCAGGGTTTGTGGAAATGTACTAGGTTAACTGAGAGAATGGCATGTATGGCAGGTCTGAAGTGCACACTGTGACAAGATAGGGCCATACACATTTTCTTGTTGTCCACTGTAGTTTTAGATGCATGGCACACGGGAGAAGTTTAAGTTCTGCAACCTCAGCACTAGATGCCAATGAATCCCAAGTGACATCATCTGTGGACATTTCTCAGACTTTACACAGCTTCCACTGGATACTCAGAAGGTTTTGTAGAACTATCTTCACACATGCAGTAGTACTTACTATGTTCTGTAAACAGATGTTGATCTGCCAGCCCTGTGGAATATCCCTAAAGGAAACACTGAAGCAATGACTTTGAGGCTGGAGTTTCTGCACCATCACTGCAGCTGGAAACAACTGTAACAGAGAGTAGCAGCACTTTGTAACCTGAGAAATCTCCAATAAAAGCTTCTAAACACAACCACATGTTACTGCAGGAATATGAAGAAATGTATATCAGCGGCAACCAAGTTTAAATGTTTCCCTGACATAAGCATGTAGCAACATGTAACAGTGTAGGGTACATAATCATGTGCAGTAACGTGCCTGTTGCCAGAGCAAGAAAAAAAATAGAGTGTTCAGATGTTGCTCACACAGATTACTTCTACCTAGATTCACCTCAAAAAAATATGGGCTTAATATAGGCCCTTTAAGCCTAATGCTAACATTAACTTTAAACTTAGGATGACAGCTTGCTGGTGGTACCAAATTACCACCAGCAAGTGGACATCTTGGTAGTGGAGGTGGGAATGAAGTCACACCTGAGTTGATTGCACTCCAGTATAAGTCTCAAAACCAAGATGGACACCTCTAGAAAACCTGCTCACTCGTTCAGAATACAGATGACTACAGAACAAATAGGAGGTCCACCTCAAAAACATTAAGGAAGAAGAAAGAAGGCACAGAGAGTATCTATTTCAGCGTATTTAATCATGTCAAAAACATTTCGACTGCGTCACCCTTTGTGTAAACAGTACACAGTACACTTTTTTTTTTTTTGCTGGACCACCAGGCAGTTCATGATGCCAGGATGTTGAGGGCCTCCAACTTCTACACATGGCAGGAGAAAATGGGTGAGCACAGCCTGCTAGGAGACAGTGATGGTAAATAAATCTGAACTTGTCTCCTTTCTAGTCTTTCGACCACTTAAAGCACTTTAACACTACTTGTCACATTTGCACACACATTTTTACACTGGTGGCCAAGGCTACTATACAAGGTGCCAGGGTATTCAGGTACAAGGTACCACAAACTCAGTAAATCACACACACTCACACACACACACACACACACACACACACACACACACACACACACACACCGATGGCAGCCCAGTGTCTTGCCCAAGGATACTTCAACATGTGGACTGGAGGAGGATTGAGCTGCCAATCTTCCGATTAGTGATTAGTGAACGACCCAATCTACCTTCTGAGGCAGAGTCACCCCCTACATTGGACAGGCCCTCCCATTTTGTCATCACTCCTGAGTGTGACATTGAGACTGTTATAGAGACCAGCTGCAGAACTCCAAGATCAGCTGGGGGAAGGTGGTCATTGAGCAAGCCTTTGGAAGGATGAAGTGCATGTAGAGGCATCTTTGAGATCCACAGAACACCTGGGTTGATGCTGTACTGATGATCACAAACACAACCTGTTTCTACACATAATATGTGCATTAATGCTTCAGAGATATGTCAGGAACACCCACATGGCTGCCCAAGGCAGGGAGATGAAAAAGAGTAGACTATCCTATATGTTAAGTGCTTAGAGTTTTTAGAAAACGTCATGCTACAAAAATACTGTCTCTTTCTGAACTGCTAGCGGTGCTTTTTTTAGTGATTGGTTATTATGGATTAATCTGCTGAGTATTTTCTCAGTTAATTGACTGCTGTTGTTATGATTGTTTGTACATTCTGTGTGTGCCAGTAAAGAGGACTATTCCTCAATTAACCCTTTCCCTTTTTATTTGAAGCCCACAGTGAAGTAGCAGGGGGGAAAAGTCTCTGTGATTGTTCAAACAATAAGTTATTATCACAAGGCAAAGAATCAGACATCGAAAAGTGACATACTTGTGTGCAAAATGTGTAAAAATTTCAAGCACTATTAGGACAGATTAACAAAAAAACAGCTCAGTGAAATGTTGTACAACAACTTCACAATATTGTAACACATCTAAAACACATTACAGCTTGTCCTGGGAGCTGCAAATGAATTGCATACAACAATGTAAATCCCACAATCATTACAAACTTCCTCAAATGGCAACAGATTACAGTTTGTCCAACGGCTTAGTCATCAGAGCCTCAATTACAATTCCTGAAATGTAAATGGGCTCAATACTTGTTACATTGGTCTTAATCACAGCAGACAAATGCAGCATATTCCTCAGCTCTTTTTATGTGTGTGTTTGAGAGAGACAGAGAGAGAGAGACGCAGATAGGCTAGGGGAAGAGAAGGTGGAAGGTTGACTATTGCATGCAATGTTTCTCTACATTATCTTGTACGTCATTTATTTATTTTTGAAAAAAAAAAAAAAAAATTCCAAGGTCCAACCCACCTGCACTATGAATTAGCATTAACTGCTGATTCAGTTAATGCTAATTAACTGACATTATATATATATGTATTGTTCACTATTTCAAAGCATTTTAAACATTAATACATAACCAAGAGTGATGATAAAACCACAACTGGTTTGACAACCCTTTACCAGTGTTTTGGGGTGAATCTAACCAAAAAATGTCCTACTGTAGGCCTACCTCACCCTATTTAAAAAAACAAACAAACAAACAAAAAACTTATAACTTCATTTTATTTTTATTTTCTACTTCCAATTAGGGTTTTTTTTCTTCACAGGTTGGGGGAAGATGGGTTTTCACTTGCCAGATTAGCAATTCTTAGCAATATAGCAACATGTCCACAGAGAAAGGTTGGACAGTACTGTGTGTACAACTAACAATGAAAAACAAAACACAAATGCTAATTATCAGTGAATTACCATAGCTGTCACTTACTGTGATGCTTGGAGCAGCCATCTTGGATTTTTAGTTCAGGGTTGGTGAGTTTCTTCCAACCTCTTGACTTGGATATCTGATTCTGAAATTTCAACTTCCCAGTTCAAATGGAATGAACCATAATACTCTAAACCACGAGAATACCATGGTGAACGTTATCTGCTACATATTAGTGTGTCACTATTTTCACTGTGAGTATGTTAGTATGCTGACATTAGCATTTAGCGCAGAAGAAAAAGAAAGCTGTAAGGAGCTGTTAGCATGGCTGCAGTACACTTTGTTGAATTTGCCACCCTCAGTGGCCAAAGTTCTAAAGAAATTTCAGTCAAAACCGGGACTAGGATTCATCCTCTAGGGACCGTGAGGAAATCCATCAAATAGTTGAGATATTTTAGTCTGGTCCAATAGTGGGCCGAGTGACCAACTAATAGTCACTGCCATCTATAGAGCCACACTGCTAGCATGGCTTAAAAAAGTTTGAATTATTTATTTATCTGTTTATTTTAATTGAAGATTTATCCCATCACATTTTCAGAAGCCGTGACTTAACCTGTCATTATCCTGTATCCTCAAAGGAATAGGACATCAAGGAAGTATGCGCTACAAGTTCAACTTCATTGCAGATGTGGTAGATAAGATTGTCCCAGCTGTGGTGCATCTGGAGCTTTTCCAAAGGTAAAACTAACCAAAGGAAGAACATTAAAACTGTCACCTTTAACCCTCATATACCTACAGATTGAAAAGGAGGTTATGTCTTTGCCTTTTCTCTTGCCAGAGTGCCGTTTTCCGGTGAGGAGATCTCCGTGTCAAGTGGCTCTGGGTTTGTAGTGTCAGAGGACGGCTGGATCGTCACCAGTGCTCACGTACTTACCAACAAACAGCGGATAAAAGTCGAGTTGAAAAGCGGTGTGCACTACGATGCTACAATCAAGGACGTGGACCAGAAGATGGACATTGCACTCATCAAAATTGAACCAGAAGTGAGTGCCCACTGTTTTTCCTCAGCTCCCCAAAGGCCTTCGATTAAATTCTGTGTTGTGTTTTCCTCTGGCCTGGCAGCTTGTCATCGGCGGCTAACATCAAAGTGTATTAATACTGCACACAAAGTTATTCCATAGATATTCTGTGGAGAAAGTCAACAGGGGCCTCTGCCCACCAAAATTAAACTCAGTTTCTTAACACGGTCAATTTGTTGACTGGATTGCTCTGGGGTGGTATTTGGTCATGTCTCGTAAATTCAAAGTCTCAGTATTTTTTGGCGAGTTCTGAATAAAACATGTCACTGCGCAGACATGCTCTAACACAACCAGCTGCTTTGTATGGTAGAGGGGACTCTACTCCCACCCTCTTCAGTCAGACTCCACTCAGCATGAAGCACATGATTAGCATTTTTAGTACTGATCTGAATACAAGAATACCTCAAGATCCAAAGGAGTAAGCCAGAGTAATTTGACTGCTTTATAGGTAAAGGAATTTGTCTGAAAACACAGCTGTACAATGCTGTAACTCTGTGTTACATTCTTGGGAGAGGGAGTTCTAAAGCTTGCCTAAAAGGCAAATTTGTCATGACATAAGACTCGGTGCCCTGGGAGATGTGGCTATAAATTCAGCTGAGCATTACAAGCCCCCGGAGAGAAAAAAATGGCCCCATCCTTGAATAAGAGGAGGCAGGCAAAGACAAATCCCATGTTGAAATTGGTGTTTATAAAAAACATTTTCAGTGTATAGCTTCATCTCGGGAGCATGGATTTCAGCAGAGGAGCTGTTATTCCAAGGGGTAGATTCAGCTTGAAAAGAAGTAATCAAGACTTAGAAGGAAACTTAGTGATTTTAATTAATAATGTTACCAAAATTGTTTTTTAAAAAAACGGATTATTTTGTTTTAATGCTAGCGATTTAGTGGTTACACGCGTATCCTAGAGACATGATGGAAAATTATGTAAGACTGAGGACCCTAAAGTAGACTCACAGGTAAGGTACAAGCACTTTTGAGAAAAACAAAGAGTACTATTTTCTGATTGAAATTCCAGTCCAAGGTTCCACAATTCTTTCTCAGAGGCAGGGCTGCAGGCAGAAATAATTTCACAGATGGAAGAAAACCTTATTTAAAAAGTACTCAACAGTTTTAGCATGTGTCTGCAGCACTGTCGGACTCTAGATGGACCTTTTAAGATCAAAATAAATGCAGCATAACCAGGGATATATTTTATATTTTTAATTCCATGCATTCTTCTTTCTTGTTAAAGCCTGCTGCCCACATAAATCCACTCTAGGACCACTGACAGCTCTGCTTTAGATTCAGGTGTGTTATGGTAGTAGCAGCTGATGTAGCCTTAAGCCACTAGCCTCAAGCAGAGATGAAGAGCCTTCTACAGAGGTCTGGTAAGCTCTCTTCAAACTTGTAGTACCCAGATGCTTCAATGCTCACTCAAGTGACATCATTTGAGGACATTTATAAGACTTCACACGGCTCCCTCTGACACAAAAGGCTTTATACTTTTTTCCACATGTACAGTAGCCTAGTACTCCCCAACAAACTGACTTAGGTGTGTAAAAGTGGTGGAGTCAGCCCTAAATGGGACAAACTGTTCCATTAAAGTATTTCAGTATTAAAGTATTTCGCAGTTGGAAAGATGGTCTTTTCATGAAGTGGGCCGCCTATGCTGTGGAAAGACGCAAATACTTTTGAAATTAATGTTACATTACCAGAGAAGAAGAGAGACAAGGGCTGTGGCATTCGCTTTTGCTCAAGAGGTAGAAAATCTACAGCTACCAGATTGCACTGCGTCGCACCGAACCAATGAATACCTCCGCTGGTGAGTGATGTAATGCGATTTTGTCCAAAAACAATATGACAGCTGGCTGGTATCAAATTATCTCTAATTACAGTGAAACAGTGAGCTAAAGTATGTTTATGAAAACATTTTAGGTGAGAAATTGGAAACTCAGTAACAGAATCTTTGTTCATACTTGATCAGCACTGTAGTTTTCCTGTTTGATCCCAGTTTATTCAGTCTACATTTTTACAACATAGCTAACGGTATGGCAATCACTTTTCTGTTAGCAAAGTCTGATATTACAGCCAAACAGTGCACTAAAATCTGTTTCTGACAAAAAGACATTTTAGGTAAGAAATAGTCAATACGGTAACAGAATATTGGTTTATATTTGATCAGCACTGCCCAGTTTTACAGTGTGAACTGAGTTTGGTTTTGCATATTGATTGGAGTTTGGAGGGTTGGTGCTCTTACTTGATCTGCTTCTATACCCTTTTGTGTCCATGGTGGCAGGCATACAAGAATGCAGAAGTGCAATATGTAGTTTGAGCCAACAGACATACAGCGTTGGAGACAGGGCCCTGTTGAGTCTTATGAGAGTTGCTCAGTGGCTTGTGAAGCCAAAGAAACTTATTTCCAGGGTATGAAATTACAGATCTTCCACATTGTGGGGCCCATAAAACAAGGGCATTAGAGACTAATCTCAGGTTAAGCACTGTGATAACTTGAATGGGGGCAAATGAAATCACTTTCTTAACTTAGGTTGGGGAGCAGGGCCACGCCTCAACCAAACCTCTGATTACCTGGCAAGCTTACTTATATCTAGTCAACCCATCCTGCTGTTTGTCTCAGATTAACCGACCCACCCTCCATTTCCCCTCCCTTCATCCATTATCCTCCCTGCCTCATCCCAACCCCATCCTTCCCTATGCTTATCCCTACCCACATTCCTTCATCCTCCCTTCCCATCTCCCCTCATCTCTTCTTATTCAGTCTGGTGCATACCTCTTCCATGTCACATTCTATGCATCGTCTGAGGCCTGTAATCAGCTCGGGCAGAAAAATGCCTGAAATGGAACCTCCACACTGAGTCTCCCTCTGCGCAATGTTCAGTATATCCTCCCAGAGCAACCTAACAGAAGACATTCCTCTTCACCCCAACTACAGCCATTCAACAGTCCTAAACAACTAACATCTCCTGAAGTGCAATTAAACCTTTAAAGACATGTTGTTGTGGCATGGTCCTTGCTCATGAAAAATGCTTTAATCATGCAAGTCTCCTCGACTTTTGAAATGTTATTGGACCAAATGGATCGAATCCTGATAGTGAAATGAGTCATTTTGTTAGAGTTATAATGCTCAAAAAAAATCTAAAAGTCTACTGATTTACAGGTGTTGTTTTCACAATCTAAGTGTGTGGGGGAAAAGTCTTTTTGGGCCCCATGGCATCGCATGATGGACTGAAACGCTGTGATTCCACATTTGGACACTATGTAAAATTGGCTTCAAAGTCTGGCACTGTTCCCAGGGGCAACAGCTGGAGAACCAGCAAAAATTTGGGATTTTAGCTGGATCGATTTGAGTTGGGGGATGAGCAGGGAGATCTGGATGAGGGAAATTTATTATAGTTTATTGACACATTGTTATGATACAAAGCGGGTTGAAAACTGTCAAAGTATTCCTTCAAGTGTTATAGTTTGTAGTCCTAAAACAGAACATTTAAGATGTACATTTCTTTGCCCAATACTTTGTTTGTCACCACAAAGTTTTATCTAGAGATGCTGAGTCAAAGGAAACTGTACTTGCTGTAAGTTCTTGCTTAGATTTGCCTGTCTTCTAAAAGGGCTCCTTCAGTTCTAGAGAAACCAGAGTGTTGAAGAAGCTACAACAAGCTAGTCTATTGGAATTTTGTAGAAACTGTGAATAGACCAGACCTTCTTGGCTCTTCTTTAAAAAAATAAACAACAACAACCTCACAGCTCTTAGTGACAATCAAACCTTTCTTGACCATGACCTTCCATTCAGTCTATACTAACTAGTAGTTCCTGTATGTAGGGCCTTAAACTTAGAATGCCAAGGTCAGCAAATTAATGAAATAATACCATTATTTTACCCAGCGTGTGTTCCTGTTCCATTCCTGAAATTGATTGCTATCCTCGTCCCTGCCTTGTTTCAGAGTCCCCTGCCTGTGCTCCATCTTGGCCAGTCCTCAGACCTGCGTCCTGGTGAGTTTGTGGTGGCTGTGGGAAGCCCTTTCTCCCTTCAGAACACCGTAACAACCGGCATTATCAGCACTGCCCAGCGCACTGGCCTGGAGCTGGGCTTCAAGGACTCGGACATGGATTACATCCAAACTGACGCCATCATTAATGTCAGTAAGATCACAGTTAGCCTCACAAACACCATCATTTCCTTTCTTGGTTCTACATTTCCTTTAATCTGTCTTGACAATGTTTGTTCCACTGTTTTTGTTGCTCTCATAGTATGGCAATTCTGGTGGGCCGCTTGTCAACTTGGTAAGAGGATTTATAATGCTATATCGTATGAAAAGTGATAATACCATTATTCATCATTTGCATATTTGTTCTGCTCTCTACTCTGTAGGAAATCGTTCTTGTTTTATTTATGACAGTGAGGACTAAGGTCATCATTTGTTTTATTTAATACCCAAAGTCTCCAGTCTGCTTCCTCAGGTTCAAGATTAACCCTCCCTCACAGTATTTTAGGACAAGACCTAATTATGGAGGCCTTTGTATTGTTACTATGAAATAAAATCATGCAGATGGTACATTCATTTATCAAGGCTGCTGCCTCCGGTTCCCCTTCTCTAAAAATGCAGTTCTTTCTTAAGCAGAGCAATTGCCATACAGAAGGTGCATTTTATAAATCGTCCTTCACTGTGAAAACTCAGATAAGTTACTACAATAACCAAGACTGATGTTTTGGGGGTTTTTTGCAGGTAAAAAAGAACACTTAAGAGACTGTGAGCTATGATATGTGCATTGGAAGAAAAAAAATGTATAATACTCTCTATCACTTGCAAAGCTATGAAATCAGTGAAAATCTTAAAGGGACGGTCTGCCCCCAAATCAAAAATACATATTTTTCCTCTTACCTGTAGTGCTATTTATCAGTCTTTATTGTTTTGGTGTGAGTTGCAGAGAGTTGGAGATAGCAGCTGTAGAGATGCCTTCTCTCCAGTATAATGGAACTAGATGGCACTCGCCTTGTAGTGCTCAATGCTACAAAAATTGCATTAGAAAAACTCAACAGCAATGTCTCTTTACAAAAATCATGACCTAGTTACCCAAGATAGCCCACAGACCTTGTTGTTAATACATATGAACTGTTGTCTTTGTACCAAACTACACCTGCTAACTGTTATCACCGCACAGAAGGCAGCGTACATCTACTCATGGACGAGAGGCTCGTGCTCATGACAGTGCAAGATGTAAATGCTAATGATGTCCTTGTCAGCTGAACTGGAACGTTAGCTAGCTCAGTGGTGCTAGGTGAGCTAGTGGTAGATGCGTACTTCCTTCTGTGTGGTTATACAGTTGGTGGGTATAGTTCAGTAAAAATAAATTACTTCCTACATAAAACTGTTCGCAATAAGCTCTGTGAATTATCTTGAGTAACCGCTTCATGATTTCTGAAAAGAGACATTGCTGTTGAGATTTCAAATGTATTTTTTTGGCACTTTGAGCAAGCTGAGTGCCATCTAGTTCCATTATCCTAGAGAGAAGGTAGACATCTACAGCTGATATCTCCAACACTCAGCAACTCACACTAATACAATCTAGGATGCGTTCATAAATCAACTATGATGCTCTAATGAGAGCGCTGTTGTTCGGAGTTTTATTTCTACATAAATTAACAAACCATTAATCACACATTAACTCTGCTTGGCACTCTGCTGCTCCAAGAGTGTGGTGTTCTGAGTAACCAAATAGTATATTCCAACAGCGTTTCGAATTTATGTATGGTCCAATTTGTGCCAATGTGTGCCTTGATGTATCAAAATGATGTTTCCATCGTAAAATAATTTACCCTCTCGTTAATGTGTAGCAAGAGGGTTACTTGGTTTGGGAATCAGAAATACATTTTGACACAACATCTGCACTCAGAGGGGGTATTTTTGAACAAATCCCCTGTTTAAGCTAGCTTATGTGGAACTTGACATTGGATGCCTTCATAAATCCCATCTGACGCTTAACACTAAAAGGAGAGTGCTGTTGTTTAAAGTAACAGAGCATTCTATTTCTACATGAGTTAATGAACCATTAACTTAATCACAGATTTATGCTCGGCTGCTCCATCTCTCCAGTGCCCAGAGTACACTTTGCTCCGAGAAAGTGGTGTTCTGAGTAACTGAACAGTGCATTTTAACTGAACTCCATATTTACGAACAGTCCAGTTTGTGCCAGAGTGTGCTCCGGCACTCAAAGTATTTCTGAATGTGCCCATAGATTGATAAATAGCACTACAGGTAAGACAGGTAAGAATCTCATGGCTCTTCACTCTGTGTTTAACAGGATGGGGATGTAATAGGTGTAAATACTCTGAAAGTGGCAGCAGGAATCTCTTTCGCTATCCCTGTGGACAGAGTACGTCAATTCCTTGCTGATTCCTACATCAGACAAGTCAATGGTGAGCGGGAGCTGATGTTGGTATAGTGGCTGTAGTCAGTCTCTTGGAATTTCTCAATGATCTCATCCACTTATTAAAAAATCAATGTATTCATTTTTTCATTTATTTGCCTCTAGGAAATACAGGACAAAAAAAGAAACACATAGGTGTCCGAATGCTGCAGCTGTCACCAACGTAAGTAAACCTCAAAAGACTTCATTTCTAAAATACCACGTTCATTTTAAGGAGACATCCATTTAAAACAGATCTCACGATTCTCTGGCCAAGCAAACAGTTCTGTGAGGTTATACCTTGGATGTATTAGAACTGGATACCGAACTTTAAGATGCCATATATCTATGTCAGAAGTTTGTAGCTTCCAGATTTGCCTCTGCATGGTGTGGTCCACTGCACATGTGCATTACTTTTACTTAGTTGAAGTGCATTATAGGGGTGGGTAATATAGATAATATAGACATGAAACCACAGCATATGTAAGTTTTTATCATAATAATAATTAATGCCATGATATAGCACATTTTTGGCCATTTTTGGCCAAACTAGTAAATACCTGTAAAATCAACCTTGTCTCCTTATCAATTTGTCAAATACCAACGCTACAGATGCAGCCACTTCAAATTTCCGTTTGGTCCGTGGTGGAGCCCTGACCGATCCGTGACAGGTCCTTGCCGTGACCTGGCCGGGCTCGTAGATCCCCCGCGATGACGTAGAGAATACAAGGCCGGCTGGTAACGCCCCTAGGTTTAATTTGTCTGTCTATAGTGTGGAGCCTGAAGCGGTTTACTTCCCACACAGAGCATATTTAATGATTATCTGGCTACCATATCACAGGTCATAAATAATATGCTTCAGCGTTTTGTTATTCAAAAGAATTGCGCGAAAATTAAAGTGATATGGCTGGGAACCAAGCAATAGTACAGCAAGAACAAAACTGCGTTTGAATCATTAGTCTTAGCGGCTGAGTTGATCTGCAGTGGTAATGATAATAATGTCATATAGTAATATATATTACTGTACTAGTGCTGTTAGATTGCTGTTAGACCACCCCACTCCATGTACGGCTTCACCTCAGCGATCTGCCGCTGTCTGTCTAAACAGATTAATGGAAATGATATTTCATAATTCTTTTTATTATAATCTAACGGAATTCGTTAAAGCAAGTAATTTGGTGCTTGCAAAGTCATGATATCAAGCTGAGACAGATTCGCTCCGTTCGGTTCACAGGCTGCTGCTGCGAGTGCCGCAGTGTTTCTCAATACTCAATAAAGTCACCAATATCACTCAAAGATAAACTGAACAAGATGTCTTGTGTAAACAATGGCCGTTTCTAAACAATCTATGGCGTTCAAGTAGAGTGTCGCCCATTCAGTTGTTTTACATAGTTTGAAAATGACTCCTCTGCTCAAACACATCATTAGCATTAAAACTAACCTTTTCGTTCCCTCTGAATGGGCAGCAATCATCTGAATAGGATTCCCAGCCCCCACTTTTGTTGCAAACATTCAACAATACATTGTCACTGTCGATGTCTGAACTACCTCACAATAGTGACATTTTACAGTTCTTCATATATATTGATATGTATATTGATACAGGTGGTGCAGTTTTGAGTGTTGTAATTTTCTCGTGTTTTTTTTTTTTTTTTTTTTGTAGCCTTTTGGAAATAACGTGAACGGAGATACTCACGTTAAAGACCCTATGAACAAATATTCGGATTGAAACCCATTATTTTTGATCCTGCTCGAATACAAAGTATAAAACATGAATCCTCTCATTTCTCAGCTTCATTTAAAGCCCGTGGCTTGTAAGGGTGTGCCCGAGGGATTTCCTTCCCGATGACGTCATGTTTACCATATTTGTAAATTCTTAATATTAATAATGAATTTGTCACAGGCAGCTTTCAAAAAGTTGATAAAGTTTCCTGCAACTTATTAACTCAAAGGGAGCGCACATGAAATAAAGTGGTCTTGTGGAGGTAGCCTCCACACATCATTAGCATTACCATAGACCTTTTTGTTCTTACTGAATGTATGAATGTGTGATCTGAACAGCTTTCCACCCCCCACTGTCACACACATGATCACACTGAGTGAGTCTCTTACTGAGCAACTTTTTCAAAATGATTTAAGTAATAATTTTCCCCAAGTTAATTTCAGAACATTTGAGTGACTACCTAAGTATTTTCAGATAGGGGAGACCAGGGCCAATTGTAACAACATTTTAGGTTTTCCTTAATAACTAATGTGTTTCTGTGAGGGAAGCGCCATCTAATGGTGACACCTTGTAATTGAATAAATGGGTGTGTTACAGTGGAATTCAGGCACACCCCCAGAAAGGTGGGGGGGAATGGTATTTGGCCGGGAACTGGCTGGGAACTGGCTGGCTTCCGGCTGGCAGTCGGCTAGCAGTCGGATGGCCTGGGAAATTTGAAGTGGCTGCATCTGTAGGTCAGCGGTCCTCAGTGTCAGACAGCAACGCACCGAGAATTCTCTCAAAGAGCAAGAAAAGTCTCATAGGGTTGGTGGGTCCCATTTGAAAAGAGAATGTATGCATCCAACAAGGGGAAACTGTACATTACTAGTGAAAATGGAAATTTATTTTGAAAAGCGACAATGCATAGAATGTGCTTCACATGCATTTCTTTAATGTCCAAAACTGACACTGGAGGAGTACATAGAGCATCATGTTTTCGTCATGGCGTCGGCCTGTGGCAAGTTGGGAGTGAGAATCAAGCTACTTCATCATGTTGACAAATAAATCTCGTATATTCAGTATTGGTATTAAACAGTCCTTCTTACTGATTTTGCACTTTTTTCCACCATGGCCAAACACAGCCAGATTTGAACTGAATATTTACTTATATCATATGGGATTTTACATGAACATCTTATATATGACAAATTTAAATCAATACAATCATCTCAGAAGCATCAGATAAATTTATTCCACTTAATATTGTCAGTCTTACAGTCAAACTTACAAAGTATTCAAACTATTCATTGAAGTATGTGTAATATGTTACAACCAATTATGGGGTAATGTTTAGCATACAAAGTACTTTTACAACATTAATATTTTGTGAAACCTTATACACTTACCTGCTTTCTGCAAACTTGAACAAAAAGAATGATTTTTTAATTGGCATGTGTCTTTTTGAACAGAATGTTGATCCAGTTTGAGTTGTTTCAATTGAAACAGACTGTTATGAAATTTCTCTAATCCGTCTCATCTTGTCTAGTTTGATCCAACATCTCACGGAGCGTGAGGGTGAATTTCCAAATGTGAGCTCAGGTGTTTACATTTATGAGGTAATACCTGGAACAGCTGCATCCAGGTAAGAATCATGGTACAGTACATTTACCTCTGCTATGTGGTGTGAATCCCCTATTCCAATCCCATTTAGCAAACAGTTTCACAAAACAGGGATTGTATAAGTCATTGTTATTGGCTGAAAAATTGCCTTTCTTTTTGATTGTTTTTTCACTGGTTTAGTCTCACTGCTCTCATTTGCCTTGTTTCCAGCTGTAGCAAGCAGCTTTTTCAGGGGAAAAAAGCTCTGAAAAAAAACAACATATGAATTTTGAAAATGAGCGTAGTTTCTCTTTAAATAGTAAAATGCACTTGTATAGCATCTTTCTTACCTTCCAAGCACTGCTGTTACACTACATGCCACATTCACACACTGGAAACTGAGGCTACCATACAAAGTGCCACGTGCTCACCTGGACATTCACACAAACTCATACATTCAGTTGCAATTTGGGGTTCATTATTTTGCCCATTTATTTTGCACTTTGACATGCAGACTGGAGGAGACAGGGATTGAACTGCCAACATTCCAATTAGTGGAGGACAAACAACTTTAACAATGTTTTTCATAAGTTTGCCACTTTGTGGCAATGTGAAAGACTGAGAAGACAACACTGACAACACTGTAAAAACTTGTTATGGTGAATGTGTTTGCAAACCATTGCTAAAACAGACATTCAGCAGTCACAGAGTAAATTTTGCATTCATTTGGAGCTATGTATGGCAATGTTAGTCCAGTATTTACTCTATTTCCTTGGTCTCCAGCAAGTAAAGTTACATTGATTAAGTTTGGGAAAAGAAACATAGTTTGGCATCATCATGCTACATACATGTAAAGTTTTGTACTTCATGTCAAGTTATGTAAGTTAGGTTCAGGAAATTAAATATGTTGGCCATCGTTACATTACATACTTGTGTAAAGTTATGTAGCTTAGGTTTAGGCAAATAAAGTTACATAGGTTAGGTTCAGGAAAAGCAAAACAGTTGGGCTTTGTCATGTTACGTTCTTAATGTAAAGTTGCGTACTTCACACAAAGTTATGTAAGTTAGCTTTAGGCAAATAAAGTTATGAAAGTTAGGTTCAGGAAAAGAAACACAGTTGGGCATTGTCACATTCCGTACTAAACCTAAAGTACGTACGTAACGTAAAGTTATGTTAGTTAGATTAAGGAAAGGAAACATAGTGGCAACGTAACTAAAAACTCAAAGTTCACGTGGTTTCACATGGGACATGAACAACAGTATCCTGGGGGAATGTCCTGTGTAGTTTGACCCTTCTGTTTAGTCCTGTTGGTGCATTGGTGACATGGTTGCCGTACAAACAGTGCACGAGAACAGCCTGACCTAACATGTTCTTGCATAAAAGATGTAAGTTTCAAAGTTATATATTACATCAGTGAGTTTTCTTTACTAGAAAGCATTACCTGGAGCAAATCAGTATGATGGACAGTGGGAGCGTGGTTTTAAAAAATGCAACATCAGTGCTGTGAACTCGCATTTGAAGGCCTCTGGGTATTTTTCGAGCTGTAGAATAAGAGCATCCCTGCAGTTCTCAAGGCAGTAGATTGAACTGTGGTCCGGTTGCTCATTATAATAAGCTCTGACATCTTTTTCTTGATGAAGACAGGATCTCTCTCCCTGACTCTTTAGACTCTCTATATCCCTAATTGTCCAACGCCCCCTCCTGTGACATGAAGTCTGAAGCTTTGAACAGCATACAGCAGAAGTATATGCACAGCCAGTACAGCAAAACCTGTCTATTTACCATGACGATGCAGAATTGTCCACCATACTGCTCCTTGCGTCCCTCACTAAATTATAATCTACAATCTTTCTCTGTGGTCTAGCGTATCATGTCAATCAGTCGGCATAAGTAAATGCCTTAACTGTAAGTGTTAACTTTGTCTCTTGAAGGGTGAGGAACCTGACACAGGAGCAGACTTGTCTAAAGGTCAAAGATATTTTCTTTAGGGTGTGTGATGTACCCAGCTGTGTTGAGTCTGTTTTAGTAAGGCTTTATGTGTGAGTGATGAATGCCGCTGTTTTCTCTACAGCGCTGGCATAATCAATCATGACGTCATCATTGGCATCAATGGGCAGCCCATCCACACCACAGAGGAAGTGAGGGAAGCTGTCCAAAATGGTATAGCACTTTCAGTGATGGTGAGACGAAAGGATAAGGATGTCATGCTAACTATCATTCCTGAGGACTGACTGATACCACTGCCTATACATGTCAGCGATTGAAGAGAAAATGTACTTTAACATACTGTACCATTGGTAAAGCAGCTGTTGGGGATGTACCCTGCCTAAATTGGTCTATTTTGTGGTCACGAGTGAGAACATTGTGTCAGTTCCTCAGGATGAAAGTGCAAGGGCTTCTATTTAGAGCTGACATTTTACGCAGAAGTTCAGTGTTCTTAAGGAAGAAATCATCGAAGAAAAGACACAAGGTTCTACACTTAAGACACAAAGCAAGTAAACACAGTTGTATCACACCCCGGTTGTAAAACACAGAAACATTTTAATGCCTATACACCCTATTTTGATGGAAATCAGTAAGAAGGAAATGAAGGAAATTGATGATAGAAGTATGGTTAGACAGAAAGCAGGCGTGTACACCAAAGAAATTAACTATCCGTGATCACGAAATGACTCATGGAATGCAATGAACATCACAAACTGGTGGTTAGAGGGTGAGTCTAAAAAATCTCCGAGATTTATGCCTCCGCCTCAATACGGCAGTGGTAGATGAAATTCCATTTTTGGTGCCATTGGAAATTAAAATTTTTGCACCAGATTGTGTGTGTGATTATGTACTCATCCCAGTATTCAGCTGAACCCTAGTACATTGTCTCAAAAAACATCACACTGTTTAAATTTTAAAATGTAAATAAAAAAAAGATCAATAAAAGAAACAGTTATGTTGGGTATGACAACTTAAGTTTATGCTTTTTACTTTATACTTTATAATACTGCCTTGTGTTCATCCGTGATTGACTGAAGTTTATTCATTCAACTTTGTAAAAAGCTTGTTCTGTAAATAAATAATTCACTTACTCTTGCCACCAAAAACATTGATCTGAAGCTCAAATCTGAGTCTGTACTGTAGTTTGTATTAAAAAATATAGCAACTTTTATAAAAAAAATAATAACTTGTTTTAAATACTTCTCTTACTCTTATGATTAAATATGATTTGAAGCTCAAAGTGTAAACAGTTTTTTAAAATAAATAATAAATATAGCAACCACTGATCAATGCATATCAATTTCAGACTTAAAATAACAAATATGATTAGGTCCTGTTCACCTCCAGGATAAGCCACAACCACTTCTGATGGAGCCTATACCAGCTGACATTGGACAGATCGCCTGACTATCACAGGGCTGACACATAAAGACAGATAACCATCATGTTCACAGGCAATTTAGAGGCACCAATTAACCTAACCTGCATGTCTTTGGATTGTGGGTGGAAGCCAGAGAACCCGGAGAAAACCCACGGTTGACACAGAGCGAACATGCAAACTCTGAACAGAAGGAATTCCCTACCCTGGGTTCGTACCAGGAACCCACTTGCTTTGGGCCGAAAATGCTAACCACTGCACCACCGTGCCATCTATTCCATTTTACATTTACTCAACTCTTTTAACTGGGGTTTATGAGGACATGTGCTTTCATGAGATTTTATTATTGGCATAATAAACAGCACTAAAAATGTCTTGTAAGGGTGTCTGTTTTGCTCCATGAGTACGAGAAAATTGTTGAATTCCACAAATTCTCTTAAATCACTCATATGTGCCATTTAAGAATACATTTCTTTGTACAAGTGGTTTTTGCATGTTCTTGTTTCTGAAAGGAGTTGGTGTTGTTGAATGTTGTTGAAATTTTAAGATCAATTTCTTCAGTAAATTAAATACAATTTCATGAGCTTAAAGAATTTGGGAACATTTTAGTATGACACTTAAGATTTAGCTGAGGAAATTACTCAAGGGTGTTGCACAGAATCTCCTCAAAGGTTTCCTTAGTTGAGGAATGACATTAAGGAAAGCTCTGAAAGAGATTTTACAACAGTAAAATTCTGTTGTTTCCATGGAGACCATTTGTCTGCCTGAGCATGCGCTTGTGATCGTCGGGGGTACCTGTTGTTGCACCTAAGTATGCTTTTACAAAGCTGGCCTGATTGTAAAAAAAAATGACAGAAGATAAGAAGACACAAAAACCAGATTGGTTGGAGGAAGGATAAATCATACTTCTAAAGGAATGCAATAAAAGAAATAACAAACTGAGAAGTACATTTGATCCAATACCAACAGCAAACATGAAGCAAGGCACGTGGGAGGAAACTGTAAGGTTTGAATGGGAATTTCACCACAATGTTCGCAGATGGGTGAGAGTGTTTGAAACCCAGTGAATGATGCAGCGCACCATTGTCTTGTACGCATAAAAGGCCTCGGCAATAACTGATTGGAAAGATCCTGTTGCATAAAACCACAGAGCCATTATCATTGTAAAGGGGCTGAAACAGGAGCTTCAGAAAGTCTAGTGATCTAGTCGAGGCATTGCAATAAATCATAACCTCTGGTCGAATTTATAGCGCAAAATCATTTGCTTATCATTAAGGGTGTCCATCAGATTCACCGGATCACAGAACTGTTTTTTTTTTTTAGGATGCCTTCATTTTCCTCATTTATCGCCATAAACTCAGCCACGTTGTTGTTGTTAATTTGCAGTCAGGAGTACCTTATGTTTTTTCCTTACTTTGGTGGCAAAGGTCGTCTCTGCAAGAGTTTAACAAACTTTAAGCAAATTCTTAAGTATAAGACCAAGATAAGGAGAAAAACTTGAGGAATCCTTAAGTAGAAGACTTAAGAATGTTTTGTGCAACCGATTTTATTAAAAGGAAACTTTAACTCAGATGTAAAGGAAAATATTCACTTAAGGTGCTTTGTGCACCTTAAGGTCCTAGGTTTATAAAGTTTTAAATGGTTTGGCCTCTTTGCCACTATGACTGTGACTTTGTGTACATTCACTCAGGAGAAATCTATTAGGTCCCCAAGAACATCCTCTATACAAGACTGTACCAGAGACCATGTGCAGTGTGTTGCACATGGCAATTAGCTTTTTCTGCAAAGGCCACAAATAAGTGGAACACCCTGCCTGACAATGTGAGGAGCTGCAGCTCTATCAGCACTTTCAAATCCAAATTAAAAAGTCTGTTGACAGCTGCTCAGCTTTGTATCACTGACCTTGAATTCAGTCTTATGGTCTTTATGACTTGCTTTTCTTGACAAGTATATTTATGATGTGCTATTGTGTACAGCTCTGTATTGTCTGTCATGTGTGTTCTTTTCTGTACAACTTTAACAGTGTACCACGACCTTCGTTATGTTTCTTCACAAATGTATTTAGTTCTGTCTGTATGTTTTTCACCGCTGTCCAAAATGTTGATCATATGCTGCATCACTGGAGGAACTCAAGTTGCTCAATCAATCCAACCTTGTAACCTGTGTCGATATTTTGAAGCACTGAGTAGAGACAACAATCTCTTGTATTGACATTCTACCCTTCCGCCAACCACAGTCCATTAAATCTAATCAGAAAACCAAGAGAACACACTGTACCAGATCCTTTTTATTGAGTCATAACGACTGTGAACAGTGATAAATACAACATGAGACACTTTGGATTGCCTCTCACCATCACAACAGGGGAACAGGGGAAACTGGGTTTTCTAGAGGCACATAATTAAAAAGTTTAAGAACACAAGAAAGATCTACAATAGAACAATCTGGGATAACTCTTACCCCTGTCCCTCAATTTAATCTCAAATGGCATTTGTTTTCCTTTTTAAGTTTAAAAGTATAAAAGTATTTCAGGAGAAACAAGCCAGTTAAGATCATTTGAAAAGGAAAAGGTGTCAAATCAACATAAAACTGTAGGTTTCCAGGAACATGTCCTTTCAGATTCAACATATTACGTTACAAAACAGAAAAGTCAAGCACATAAACGGAAGAGTGGATTTAAGTTAAATATAAACTCCTTTTCAAGTGAAGCTTCTGTTGGGTGGATCAATGTTATATACAGTATCTTACAAGACTAGGAGACTCCAGAACAGGGTCATAATCACCTGTTTAACAATTTTAATGCCTCCTGCAGCCCAACTCTCCACTTTTAGACTTTAAGAAACTTAACAGCTCAATAACAATCATTTATAGGATTGTGTCATGGTTTCCAAGAAGGTGTCTATTCTCACTCACCTCCTCCAAGTGACCTGTGCCTGTCCTGTCTTCGCCTTCCTGATCTAGCCCAGTCGACAGGAGCAAATATGAGATTGGTATTGACTGTGTGTCTTGATAAGATGGCCAAAAACAAAAAAGAAACTTTTACTCCATTGTATTCTATCATAGTTTCCCAAAATTACACTATTCTCACTCACTTTCTTTAAGTCACATGTATCTGCCCCTTTCTTCAGATTCCTTCACTTCTTCTATCTCACTCTCTGTCCACTGAGTCCGCAAGAGTCAGCATTAGATTATTTGGTAAACTACTGAACGCTGTATATATTTGAACAGCATGGGGCTAGATGATGGATAGCTGTAACATTAGGTGAATGTAGGCTCTTGCCCTCTGAAACTTTAAGTTGATCCTTTCTTATTTACCCCACTGCCTCCTCTGCTGCCATCTATCACAACAACAAAGTGAACAGGCCATAGGGAGCAGCATTTGGTTAATAGAGGTAAAGTCTTTTTTTTTTTTTGTAATAGCACAAACAAAACTTATCTCAAGACACTTTTAATACAGAGCAGGTTTAGACCATACGCAAAATTTTGGGCACCCCTGGTCATTTTTTTTTTACTGTGATTAGTTAAGTAAGTAAGATGATGAGACATGCTTTTCAACATTTTAAGCACGATTTGTGTATCATTTGTGTGTATAATTTTACAGTGAAAAAAGTAAAGGAGCAACATGCAAAAGTTTGGGCACTGCAAGATATTTAAGCTCTCAAACAACTTTTACCAGGGACCTTAATTAGCTATGACTTGTTCACAATCATTATTAGGAAAGCTTAGGTGATGCAAATTTCAAAGCTTTATGAATACTCTGACTCCTGAAACCTTGTCCCAACAATCAGCAGCCATGGGCTCCCCTAAACAGCTGCCTAGCACTCTGAAAGCTAAAATAACTGATGCCCACAAAGCAGGAGAAGGCTATAAGAAGATAACAAAGTGTTTTCAGGTAGCTGTTTCCTCAGTGCATAATGAAATTAAGAAATGGCGGTTAACAGGAACTGTGGAGGTCAAGTTGAGGTCTGGAAGACCAGGAAAACTTTCCGAGAGAGCTGCTCATAGAATTGCTAGAAAGGCAAATCAAAACCCCCATTTGACTGCAAAAGACCTGCAGGAAGATTTATCAGACTCTGGAGTGATGGTGCACTGTTCTACTGTGCAGTGACACCTGCACAAATATGACCTTCATAAAAGAATCATCAGAAGAAAACCTTTCCTGTGTCCTCACTACAAAATTCAGTGTCAGAGGTTTGCAGAGGAACATCTAAACAAGCCTGAACAAGTCCTGTGGACTGATGAAGTTAAAATAGGACTTTATGGACACAATGAGCAAAGGTTTGTTTGGAGAAAAGTTTGGATAGAAGTTTGGATGCAGAATTTATTTTATAAACAGAACATCTGTCCAACTGTTAAACACGGGGGTGGAGCAATCATGCTCTGGACTTGTGTTGCAGCCAGTGGCACACGGAACATTTCACACATGGAGGAAAGAATTGAATTAATTCCAGCAAATTCTGGAAGCAAACATCACACCATCTCTAAAAAAGCTGAAGATGAAGAGAGAATGGCTTCTACAACAGGACAATGATCCTAAACACACCTGGAAATCCACAATGGACCAACTCAAAAAGCGCAAGCTGAAGGTTTTGCCATGGCCCTCACAGTCTCCCGACCTAAACATCATTAAAAATCTGTGGATAGACCTCAAAAGAGCAGTGCATGCAAGACGGCCCAAGAATCTGACAGAGCTAGAAGCCTTTTGCAGAAAGAATGAGTGAAAATCCTCCAAACAAGAACTGAAAGACTCTTAGCTGGTTACAAAAAGTGTTTAAAAGCTGTAATACAAGCCAAAGGGGGTGCTACTAAGTACTGACCATGTAGAGTGCCCAAACTTCTGCCTCAGGCCCTTTTCCTTTTTGAAAGTGTAAAAGATGGAATTAAAAATAATCTTGCTTAAAATATTTGAGAAATGTTTAATCTTAACCTTCATGCCTTTTGGAGAACAGTTCATCTTCTACTTACATATATACTCACAGTAAACAAAATTTTGACCGGGGGGCCCAAACTTTTGTATGCCACTGTATAGAGACCCAACAATTCAAACGAATTCCCACCAGAGCAAGCACATTGTGCAAAAGTTCAAGCAAAACTTTCCTTTTAAGAGGCAGAAACCTTGTGCAAAACCAAGACTCTGTGGTGACCATCTGCCAATCATTCTTACGAAAGTTGCTCAGTGGCACATGAAGCCAAAAAATGTGTGTAAAATTACCCAGCACACTAGAGACTTCTGCCAGCCAAGTGGCTAACTTCAGGTTTGGCGCTCTTTTAACTTGAATGGGGATAAAAATGATTAAATTGTGGGGCTCTTTTAGAATTTTGAAATGTTACTGAGCTGAACAGATAACATTATGATAGTGACTCATTTCCCAGGGGTTGTGAAATTTCAAAAATGTACCTACTGATTTACAGACTTATTTTTTTACTGTGTAAGTCTTTTTGGGCCCAATGGCATCACATTACGGAAGTGGATATTACAGTAACATGGTTTACTATGGTTACTATATCAAATTGGCTTCAAAGTCCATTGCACTACCTGGAGAGTCAGGTCAAACAGCCAAAGCATAAAAAATATGGTCTCAGTACTGTGGATATCTTGCTTGGGTTGAGAGAAGCTGGAAGCTAGTGTTAGCTGTTTGCTTCCATCAGTAAAGACCTCTCACACCCCAGCATCACTTTGCTGACCAGCTTTTAAATATTACAAAAATAATAACTACATACTCAATATGTGTACTGTTGTTTATACTTTTGTGTGAATAAACAGTAGTATTTATCTTTTCTGAGTTGAGCTGCAGTCACCACTTCCTAAGAGTCACCTTGCAAGTTAGAGATGTGTAACCATGGTAACCCATTATAGACTCAGCAGTACAATCTGTTTTACACAGTAATGAAAGGAGTTTTACTTTATTATACAGAGCCCCTGAAGACCTGAAAGGTGATAGTTTTTATTTTGTTCACACAAGTTATCTTGTTCGCACATGACAATAACTTGTTCCAACGAGATAGTAACTTGTGCACACAAGATAATTACCTTAAAAATATCGCCTTCCTGCACTTAGGGGGCTCCGTACCGAAATACGAAATCCAGCACAAACTTGTAAATACCTTGTCACAGAGAGGAACTTTGTGACTGCAACAGTAATATAAATACATTATATAATACAAGGAGCCACTACCCAAATAAGTGGTGATTCTCTCTGCTTTTAACCCAGATTTGGAAATTTAATGTATTCTTGTTAAGTGCCCTGTAGGTTCAGTTATGTTGGAAATTAATGTCGATTGGTGCAAAATTTTGGCATTACAAGAGCTTGAAAAATAGTCGAAATCTATACATTACTAGAGGGCAAAGAATTTGGTACTTTCTGAATATTGGAGAGTTCCCCCAAAAGTGTACTGAGATTATGGCCCAGCTCCAGACCACTGAAGTTTTCAAATAGGCATAAACACAGTATGTTTTAATATGTTTTGATACTAACTAGATTTTTTTTTTTACTACTGCATTTAGATTTGAGAATGAAATAGAGCACATAATTACATTCAGATTAAAGGAAACAGGTTGTTGTAAGAACAACTTTCTGTATGTTTTTACAGGCGCATTAAAGGCTTTTAACACCAGAGACGAAAATACTGAATATTTGCTGACATTTTTTGACGTTCAAACCATTCACACCAAGGCCAACATGAATATTAACATTCTGTGCATTTCATCGAAAATTGAAGATTTGCACTGTCACACAATCATCGATCATCGTTGTTTTTACCTATAATAAACCAAGAATCGACTCTACAGACTAGAGACGGGCTCGTGATTCCAAGTGTGTAACACTGTGTATAAAAGTTACAATGTACAAGGTGTGTGACAGTTTTAAGAGAATTATGACGTTGTTGCCTTGTTTTTAATGTGCGTCCAAATTTCACAGAAATCAGAACAACTGTGAGGGAAAAAAAAATGCACTGCCAAAAAGTTTTGGTTTTGGTGTGGATGGCCCAGAGATAGATGGGTTCAAATTTTTAAATTGATGTGTGATTTATTTGCATGAATTATTCGCATTTGTCTGAAAAGACCTGAAGGCAGCATATAAATTGCCATTTTGTGAATTAAATGGAAAGTTGTAATATGTAAAGCAGTGTCTTAATGGTTCCTCCCACAAAAGATGTTCAGCCAGCTGAAAATATATTGCCTGCTAAAAGCATATTGCTGCTGCTGGGTGAGAAGAGTCGACACGTTGACGATCAAGTCTTCTTCAACTTTTTATGATCTTAAAGACTTTTATGGGTTCTTACGTAATGAAACCTGCTCTATCTACGAAAGAGCACATAAACCTTCAGTTCAGGTAAAGATGAGAAATTTAACAAAGTGGAAGTGGAGGGTTTTAATATTTAATGTGAGGCCTGAACCTGGCCGGAGAGGGACAAGGATTTGTTTTAGTTTAAGACATTTGACATTTGGTCAAACAGCAAAGGAAGGAAAGAATTGCTTCCACACAGCACAAGTGTAGATTTTTCCAGCTAAAGGTATTTGCCTTGTCTCAAAATGTTCCTCAAGCCAACAATTAAAACCACTGAATCATCCCCTTGTCAGTGTGAGTTATGCAAACACTGTCCATCTTGAGTTTTGTGTTCCTACTTGCTTGAAGCTGTAATGGTAATCAGTCTAAGTACAGTTGGAACACATTAAAGCAGCAGAGAAAGTAAAAAAGTCACAACGCCCACATTGGAAGAGGACAAGGTCAAAGCTGAGCTGTTGAGTAATCTGAAGAAGGATAAAGCTATGATGATAACTGCGTGTAGAACATCGCCCTCAGGAAATGACAGAGCATTTCGAAGATCATTGCTTGGAATTAAACTGGAACGGAGCATTCTTGGTCAGTATACAGTATTATTATGTATGTGAATATTTACTGTCAACTAGGCTGTATCACAAAACTAGCTGTGGAGCTACAGAAAACAATTCCATTGTCCATCAAGAGTGAATTATATTTTCTTAAACTTTACTCCAGACATTCATCAGATCTCTAAATGGGCTCACTTTCAAAACCATTTGTGGGATTTCAGGTCACTTTCACTCCTGCAGTTTGGTTTATTTGGACAAAAAAAAAAAAGGAATATTGTTGCCTTCCAGTTATGAACCTGTTTGTGTTCACACTGGCTTTTTACAAATGAACCAAGAGCTGAAAACATAAACAGAAAGAACCCCCCTTTCTTCTGCTTTGTCTGCACCGCGAGAACAAGCAACAATCATAGTTCTTAGAATGCCATTCTGAGGGACTTTTTTAGCTCCTGTTTCATGTTACATAAATTATTAATATTAAAAATACAAATTAAATGTTGAGTAGCCTTCTAGAATAATATAATCAGCTGCTTTTTCAGTTTGCAATAAAAATCACTTCAGTGAGATGAACAGGCTAACTACTTTATTTTAATTGATAAAACTGTTGATGTTGACAAAGTTTTCCTTTGGGGATATCATTTACCACTGAAAAAAGGTAATAAATAGCAATATATTGCAATACATTTTATCACAATACTCAGTATATCGCAGCACATTTATAATTGCAATAATATTGTATTGTGATTTAAGTATCGTGATAACATTGTATCGTGGGGCCGCTGGTGATTCCCACCTCTCCTTGTTATAACAAGAAACTTTTCACATTTATTACCTGATATTAATCTTTTATTTTTTGTCCCTGGCGTGGCAGCAACAAGCTTCTTTATTACAGAACATATTTGCGATGCTGGAGATACAAAGCAATTCTGACTCATGAAAGTATCATCGCAACGTATATCAACCACTTACAGTGGTAACCGCTGGCCGGCTTACATCACTTCAGCATTCCTATTGGTCGTGCGAATGCAAACTGAAAAAAATAAAAGCCTTTGAAGGTATGTATGTGGGAGCTCTCCAGTGGGCAGCTCTTCTCAATGAGCCCCCAGAACCGTTTGGTCCGAAAATGCCTTTTGTTACATGGGGAAAGATTTTTTAAAAAGACAGTAAGTCAAGCTGCACTGAGCCTTATGTGTTTATCCTCTCTGGTGCACAAAGAAACCATATAGAAATAACTAATAATGACTGTCACTAGTACAAACTGACACTGGAGCTTGTATATCTTAGGAACAAACACGTAAAAAGTGAAAAAAAAAGAGGTGTCCTACCATGTTTTTATCCCTGCTAAAAGTACATATTTACTATCACAAGGCACTGTTGTCAGTTGGATTGTTTTGCTTTCACATCATAAATTAATCATGCCAGCGTCTGCTTGGACTTTCCTTTGGATTCTTTTTAGCACAGACAAAACAACTGGACCGAGAGCATCCTTTTTAGGTGGCCTCAGTCTGAACTCTGAAGCAGGTTGTTTGTGGTGTGAAAGCCAAACAACCAACCACCTGACTTTATGATGGCAGATATGTAAATTTAGCACAAACTACTATTAAATCCCTCCACTGCTTGTCAGCTGTCAAGGAGACAATCTTTTAAGTAATATACTGTATAGATTCATGCAAATAATTTGGTAACCATGGTAACATAACATATGCATGCCACGATATGAGTGCAGTGATTTTCCCCAATACATCACTCAAAACACACTTGTGTTGTACTTGTGTCCTCCTCCTGTATCAGTCAGTGACATCGTGAAGCAGACCACAACCAAAGGTAACAACTGTCCTTGGTCCAGACCGCATGTGCTGATCTACAGAGTGAAAGTGACCTTAGATGACTTTAGTACTAAAAATAGCACAGTCCTCACTGTCTCTGGTGAAAGCCGTGAGTACAGTAGTTATTCTTATGCATTCTGTGGGAAATTTCAAGTGGATTAAATTAGAATTAAATTAAATTACTCCTCACAAGCCCCGAAAACCCTGTAAGGAGTCCTCAGGAGGTCCCTGAACTCCACTTTGCACAGCAGAGCTGTAAATCCCCTTAGAGCAAGCCAGCCCACAGACTCATAACTACAGCTGGCTGTGGCCACATCGCTGGAGTTCTCAATATTTAACTGATTATGTCTAGCAGAGAAACGGCCCGAGTCCTCGGTCACACTCTGCTGTGCATCTCAGTAGTAGGTGCACCAGTTGCTGTAATCGCTGGGCATTAGGCCGCCAGTGATGAGCAGGATCAAGTCCACGAACCACCAGATTCCCAGGCCTCCCAGGGTGAGCAGCTTCCCCACAGCAGTGCCAGTGTGGCCCAGGCAGAAACGATCAACCCCAAAACAACCCAGGAAGAAGGAGTACAGCAGCGTGGTGATGAAATAGTGTCCAGTGTATCTGAGCAAAAGGAGACATTTAAGGCAATTTAATATCCAAATCATTATATTTAATGTTAGGTTTCATTTAAACACCATTTAAAGGAGTCCTATTATGCTTTTTCGTATTTTGTGTCTTGTATATAGTGCAACAGTGAAGGATATTTATATTAAATGTGGCCAAAGTCTCAAATATTGAGTAAAACACAAGTAGAAGTAATCCCTGGGAGCAAAAACCTCAATTTCCCTATCCTTCTAATCTCGCTGTTTCCAAGTGTTTTTTCCAGACGATGGACTTCAGTCACATGACCTGGACTCAAGTAAAACTCCAGTCACAAATTTGATAACTTTAGACTCGACTTGACCAATTCACAAAAGGCTTGGAACTTAACTTGGACTTAAACACTGATGACTCATGACTTCACTTGGACCCAAGCCTTTTCACTTGAAAATACTTGATACCTTCCCCCTAACATATTAAACATATTAAACATGTTAAACATATGTAATGTAAAAAGTGTGCCATAAATCAATCAATTTCTCTTCATTTCCTGAATCAACTAATGTTAATGCCAATAATTAATTAATTAATTAATTATCAAGTTGCAGGAGAGAATTATTAAGAGTTAACGTTTCTGAGCACCAGTTGATTAAAAAATGATACCAAAGATTATTTGTTCATGTACAAAAACTATGCAGTGGTTGACTTAAAACAAACTGTTGTATGTAAAACATTTAGGTCAAAGGTTACAAAAAGGGACAAAAAACTTTCAACAAACTTGTTTTAACTATTAAATAACAATTTTTAAAAAGTAATCATGTTTTTTTTACTGTAATATATTATTATTGTTTGTTCAAATTGGATTACATGGTGAAGAGTGCATTATGACTTGCTTATGACTCTGGGTCTTGTCAGTCTTGACATGTGACTTGACTCAGGACTTGCTTGTTTTAACTTGGGACTTGAGTGCCAAGACTTGATATTTACTTGTGACTTGCAAAACAATGACTTGGCCACACTTGTGTTTTTTTTTCTACTCTGGCTACAGTATGACACCATGGTGTGCCAAAGTTTTTAAAACAGTTATCTGCTCCAGGGATGCTACTGCAAGAACTTACATTATGTAGCCTACACTGCTACATGTAGCTACATGTTAACACCAGGGAAAAATGTCATCTTGGTTGCAGATGTTAAATTCTCCCTGATTTCGGATCATATTCCTGCTGGAACATGTCCAGTTGAGATTAGGTACTTTCATTGGTGATTTGTCACAGTAAAAAGTACACCTTTTCTCCGTTACAATCATTTTCCTGCTACAATGACAGTGCAGAGACACTGAGCTGCAGAGGACTCAGCGCTGACCAATCAGAGCAGACTGGGCTTTTTGTAAGGGGGTCGTCGAGAGACAGGCACAAAACAGAGTATTTCAGATCGAGGATGAATACAGGTTTTCCAGCAAAGACAGAATGAGGAAAATAAAGTTGTTGTTTTTTTACATTAAAGCATGTAAAGATGTTCTGATAGAAACGTTCAATAACATACTTAAAAAAAAGCTTTATAGGTCCTCTGTAATATCTTGAATCTCCATTATTTGTATATTTTCTGAAGCTGCAGATGCCCAGTGTTAAGTTATGTTACAAAGTAATTCTGCCAGTATTCAAGCAGAAATAATGGAATTATATGATAATGATGAAACAAACAACATGACTTTATAAGAAGCCAGGCAAACACCTGCAGGTGTGATCTACAGCGAGCAGATACAATAAAAGCAACACCTGTTCTGTACGATATAATGGTTGGACGTAGTCTGAACAGAAGTGAATATTATAATCTTCACTGAGGTAGCATTTATCCAAGTGCTAGATAGCAGTAATGTCTTTGTACAGGTGCTACTTTGATTGTGTCCAGCCGCTGCACCTCTCTCATCTCTATGCAGATACTACGGAGATTAAGCTCATGTGCTGATGAATGCAGAGAGATGCTGGGAGAACATGGTGTACTGTGAAAACATGGCCCAAAAAAAAGTGAAGTCGTGGTTTTATACATTTGGAAACATTGCCCTCTGATGGTGAAGTCCTGATACCACAGATTTTCATCTGAATTAACTGGATCACAATTTGTGAATGTCTTAACTGGATTTGTATTTCTGTAAGTATGTGTGGTGGATATTGCAAAGTGTCTATGCGTTAGCCTCAGTGCTCATGTCTCAGTCTTATCTATGTATACTGTATTCAGTCTCTGTTGCTGTCATCAACACATTTCAATGGATTTTAATTACACTGAGAGCTCATATTTATTGTTTACATGATGATCTCCTTGAGATCTTTTTTCAACAGGGTCTGTGTCATTACATTTCACCAAGCACTGGGTGTTGCATACAAGCATTCTCACGCAAAGATCCTGTTTGTGGACTTCAGCTCGACGTTCAACACCATCACCCCAGGCATCCTTCACAGTAAACTCACCTAGCTCAACATCCCTGCACCGCCCTGTCAGTGGATCACAAACTGCCTGACAGACAGGAGGCAGCAGGTGAGGCTGAGGAAAATCATATCCTGCACCCAGACCATCAGCACTAGTGACCCGCAGAGATAGTGATCGCCCCTCCACTGTCCTCCCTCTACAACAACTGCACCTTAGGAAACCTGTCCATTAAACTTCTCAAGTCTGCATGTTAAACAGCTAATCTGGCTCTGGCGTCTGCAGACAGGAGGTTAAACAGCTGGCTCTCTGGTGAAGTCAGAACAACCTGGAGCTGAATGCTCTAAAAACTGTGGAGATGACAGTGGACTTCAGCAGAGGATGTACCCAACCTGCCTCAGGACCTGCTGATCCGACTCTGTACTGCAATAATCCAGTCTGTTCTCTGTGCTTCCATCACTGTGTGGTCTGGATCCAGCCACTATACAGGACAGAACCAGACTACAATGGACCATCAGGACTGCAGAGAAAAATCACTGGTGCCAGCCTGCCCTCCATTCAGGACTTACACACCTCCAGAGTCATGAGACAGGACACAGACACATCAGACACAACCCGTTTCTGCCTCTCCCCTCTGGCAGGTGCTACAGAGCACTGTGCGCCAAAACTACCCTACACAAGAACATTTTCTTTCCACAGGCTGTCACTATTATGACCACTTCATTTACATCAGCATATAGTGTCAGGAATGATCCCTGTGGAATAACCCTGTAATACCAAGCACACACTTTACCAGTAATAATATGTATATATAAGAAATCACATGGGGACTAATTTGGTGCCAGTCCATTCATTAGGTATCACTAGAGGGAAGGTTGAGAGACCACTGAAGTCAGCCGGATCCAGACCCATTGGGACCACTCAAATCTGTACAAAATGTATTGGAAATCTATCACTGGAGATATTTCAGTTTGGCCTCAAACTGAAAGTATAAACCGACACAGCCATCCTAGAGCCCTGTCGCTAGCATGGCTAATAAAAACTGCTTCAGATAAACTAGGTCATTAAAACAAATGCAATTAAAAAATAATTATGAACCAATGAAAGTGTCTTGTAACATTTTAAGACAGACAATCCAGTGGCTCATACATCACAATGATGAGTACTATTAAATCTACATAAACTATTCTAAATATTAGAGACCATATTGCAATGCAAGCTGCAATTTAAAATCGACTTTGGCTAGGGGTGTAAAGTGTAGAAGCAATGGCCCCTTCTCTGCTTTCCCTCCCCTTACTTCTGGCACTCTTTTTGAGACCACTCCCATCATTAAACTCGACCCTTCATTATGATCTAAACTACACATCTGTAAAGTTTCATGATATGACAGACATATACACCTGACAAAAAAAAAAATCTAAACAGCTTCTGTGGTATTTCCCACTACAATAGATGTCACCAGGACCACATTTTGCCATGATGACACACACAAACACAAAGACTCACAAAGTGAAAACAATACCTGCTGTCACAACATTGTCACGGCTTGTAAAAATGTTTGTGTATGCTGTTAATTTCAGTTCTCATAAAGGGAAAATCAGAATCAGCCAAAATGTGAATTGCCAGGTCAAACTTTTAAAGAATCAGAAATCAAAATAGGCGAGAAAAATTGCAATCAGTGCATCTCTAGTGATGTTTGAGAGGGATTACTTTTGTTTGAGTCCATACATTATTTTTTAGGAAAATCCTGCATAGTCGGCCTATACCTTCAAACCGATACTATTTTGCATGAAGTTTCGTGTGACTGTCCAGCAGGGCTTCCTTACTTGATGCATGGCACATTTCCTCTGAGGAATTCCCTGTCTCCAGCGCACTCTATGTCATCGAGTGCAGTGCATATAACCTTTGTGTGGTTCACTTCTTTTTTAGTCTGGCCGCCCCACTAAAAACAGAAACAGTACATGAATTAGTGCTGGGTGACAAACAACATGACATTTTCTAAAAACAAACAAACAAAAACACTTACCCCAACACAACCATGATCCATCTCCTGAAAGGCACTGAGGTTGCCTGCATGATCTACAGGATCTTGACAGTAGACGAACTCCTCTGGTCTTTAACACAAATTACATGAATAACGAAACACAAAGAGTGAGGGGTGTAAGGTGGTGTGCAACTGCTGTGAAAATGACCCTTAACCAAAAACAGGAGGCTAAAGTTTTTTGTTTTTTTTTTAACTTCATTTACGTAGAGAACGCACGCCAATCTCCATTCATAAAATCTGACTGTCTGCAATCAACTTAATTATTTACAAAATGTATACAGGTAGAACATGACTTAACATGACATTTTAAATCACTATGACCTTAAAGTAAATTCGGCATACAAGATGGTTTCATTGAGGATCCCTGTTTTGATTTAGTGAATACTGGTCCACAATAGCTCGTAACTGTTCAAGACAGAAAGTGAGACACTTGCTTAACACGTTACATTCTGGATACAGTATATAAAAGCTGGCATTTTGGAAACAGCGCTGTTTTGGGCTCTGGATCATGGATACACAAGTGAACATGATTTGACAGATTTCTGAAAGCAGTTTGCTTTGTCAGTGTCACAATAGCAGCTGCTCGTAGTTAGCATTAGCTACAGCTAGCATTCTAGCGAGACGACGGTAGCATTACATGTTACTTACAGATATTTGCAGAGAACGACTGGTGACGGGGGTCTGTACTCATACTGGTCTGTGTAATTCGTACTTTCCACCGGTATTTCAAATTTCACAATTTTTGGAGGCTGCTCGCTGGACGGGAGAGCAGTAGCTCCCTGAACACCATTAGTAGCAGGAGTCTCCGCTGTCGATGAGTTTTGGGAGTGAATTCCTTCCAGACATTGTAACAGAATCACCGTCAGTAGCAGCAGGAACTGTCCGCACAGCAGAATATAGCTCACTGAAATCATTGTCACCTTCAAAGTACTACGTTAAGTCTGACAAAACAGCCACACGTAGTTAACAGCGTCATTTAGCTAGCTAACGTTATCAACAGCGGTTTGTTTGGGTCGCCTGTACATGACGTCATCAAAAGCCGCGTGAATAGTGTGTGTTGGTTTTTTCTTTCACCTTCTTTATTGTTCACAAATGAATTTACAAAAAAAAAAATAACAGATACATAGACAACAAAAAATAAGAGAGAAGAGAAGACAAAAGAGAAGACAAAAGAGAAGACAAAAGCTAAAAAAAAATTGCTATACTACTACTACTACTACCACTACTACTACTACTAATAATAATGATTATAATAATAGATATACATTTTACAATACCAGAGTTTTTATTATATGCATTATAATTTTTTAATAAATTAAAGGTTTTAGTAGCTTTTTTCGTTCTTAATATTGTTGAAATTAATTAATAAAGTGCGTGGAAGGTCAGTTTGGTTTCTGACCATTTTATTTATGGAATTTTCCAAAAATATAAAGAGTTGTATGATATACAACATGTTTTTCCAATCTAATCTTGACTAATATATAGCATTACATTAGCCTTATTTTTGTTAAAACTTTTATCTTAAGCTTTCTTTTTTAGAAACTAACTCCAATCCAAAACAGTCAAGAGCAAGTGAGAAATATTTTCTTTTTCCAGTCCACAGAAATCACACTTATAATCAATATTCAGCTTAAATCTTTACATCAAAGTTTTTTATATTGTGAATAGTTAAGTAAATAGAAGATCTCTAAAGGACGTGAAGTTAAAGATGACACATTTCTTCAATATTTTAAGCAAGATTCCTTTTTAAATTCAATCTTTTAAAGTTTCAAAATAACAAAAAGGAAAAGGACCTGAAGCAAAAGTTTGGGCACCCTGCATGGTCAGTAGTTAGTAGCGCCCCCTTTGGCAAGTATCACATCTTCTAAACACTTTTTGTATCCAGCTAAGAGTCTGTCTATTCTTGTTTTGGGGATTTTCACCCATTCTTCCTGCAAAAGGCTTCTAGCTCTGTGAGATTCTTGGGCCGTCTTGCATGCACTGCTCTTTTGAGGTCTATCCACAGATTTTTAATGATGTTTAGGTCAGGGGACTGTGAGGGTCATGGCAAAACCTTCAGCTTGCTCCTCTTGAGGTAGTCCATTGTTAATTTTGAGGTGTGTTTAGGATCATTGTCCTGTTGTAGAAGCCATCCTCTCTTCATCTTCAGCTTTTTTACAGATGGTGTGATGTTTGCTTCCAGAATTTGCTGGAATTTAACTGAATCCATTCTTCCCTCTACCTGTGAAATGTTCCCTGTGCCACTGGCTGCAACATAAGCCCAAAGCATGATCGATCAACCCCCGTGTTTAACAGTTGGACAGGTGTTCTTTTCACAAAATTCTGCACCCTTTTTTTCTCCAAACATACCTTTGCTCATTGTGTCCAAAAAGTTCTATTTTAACTTCATCAGTCCACAGGACTTGTTTCCAAAAAGCATCAGTCTTGTTTAGATGTTGCTTTGGAAACTTCTGACACCAAATTTTGTGGTGAAGACGCAAGAAAGGTCATATTTGTACAGGTGTCACTACACAGTAGAACAGTGCACTACCACTCCAGAGTCTGATACATCTTCCTGCAGGTCTTTTGCAGTCAAACTGGGGGTTCTGATTTGCCTTTCTAGCAATCATACAAGCAGCTTTCTCTGAAAGTTTTCTTGGTCTTCCAGACCTCAGCTTGACCTCCACAGTTCCTGTTAACTGCCATTTCTTAATTTCATTATGCACTGAGGAAACAGCTACCTGAAAACACTTTGGTATCTTCTTACAGCCTCCTCCTGCTTTGTGGGCATCAGTTATTTTAGTTTTCAGAGAACTAGGCAGCTGTTTAGAGGAGCCCATGGCTGCTGATTGCTGGGACAAGGTTTCAGGAGTCAGAGTATTTATCAAGCTTTGAAATTTGCATCACTGAGAACGATGACTGTCCTAACTAGCCCTAACAAGCTAATTATAGTCTCAGACCCTGGTAAAAGTTGTCTGAGAGCTCAATGGTCTTGGGGTGCCCAAACTTTTGCATGGTGCTCCTTTCCTTTTTTCACTCTAAAATTGTACAAAACAAAAATAATACACTAATCTTGCTTAAAATGTTAAAAAGCATGTTTCATCTTTAACTTCATGCGTTTTGGAGATCAGTTGAACTTCTTCTTACTTAACTATTCACAGTAAAATAAATTTTGACCAGGGGGTGCACAAACTTTGCATGCTACTGTATCATTAAATAAAGAAGACCAAATCCATCTAGAAGATGGGACAGTAACATTACTTGTTGTGTTTCTAATATTTTTGTTAGAGGACTTCTCTTTCGATATAATAGTTACATCAATATAAATATTTTCCACACAATCTTCAGGTTGAGAATTAACAGGTAGATCTACAGCACCACAGTTTTGTAGAAGATCCATGTGGATAGCGGCAGAGATGCAGGCTCGTTGGAGATTAATCATGGCAGAGGGAGGTGACAAAAAGCTGAAGTTAAGTCAGTTTTCTCCACAGCCTTTACTAAACGTCACAGAATCACTCACATCCTGTTAAATACGATTGAAGAAAATGTCATCAGACCAGAGCCAGACCAATTTCTCCAGCTTGTACTCAGTCTTCAGTGTTTTTTTGTTTTAATTAGCCTGGGCCTGTATGATAGTGTTTATGGTGGACCTCCATAGGCTATATGCCAGTTATTTTACATGAACATTTAGACTGACTGAAATTGTCACGAAGGCCTGAGCAGTATCACTCTGAACGATTTTTTTTTTTTAAATCAATGATTTCTTAACTTTTTTGAAAAAGACCAATAATCTTCCATTGCTGTAGCCTACTGAAGTTGTCTCAACTTAATTTTTTTCCCAGAGGCTGTTAAAACGCTGTACAAATTTCTGTGTAAGAAACTTGTAAAACCAGATAAATATGAAGCACAGCATAGTTTGATTTGGGTTTCTGTAAGAATTTTCCTCTCAAGAGAAGGGTACATTTTCCGTTCTGAGCTTGGAATATTTTAAGCTGTAATTTCTTCCCAGAAGCTCTTAGAAACAAATTCTATGTAAGACACATCCAAGACTGGAATGTCAAGGACATCATAGTTTGATGTGGTTCGCTTTAAGCTATGCCTCAATTTCCTACTGTCATTTGCTGCCACCTTATGGGCATTAATGGTACTTTCCGATAACAGAACTCCATTCGGAGACAAAATGAGACAATTAAGGTTTTTTTTGTGCTTGTGCTTTTGGGGGACCTAAATGGAGCATCTGCCTGGTGATATCCTTTCCAAAACCTGACTCTGCTTAATACAGTTAGAAGCATCTTATGTATTCTAAAGGACACGGCAGGATTTTGTTTGTGGATTTTAGTTCAGCTTTTAACTCAATCAAGATATACCCCTGAAAAGGCTTACTGATCTTAACATTAATACAGCGTTAGTTTTCTGGGTCAGAGCCTTTCTTATCTGCCATCCACAGAGAGTCTGTCAAGGGGAGCATGTCAGACGTGCTCACTGTGAGCACCGGCTGCCCACAAGAATTTACTAATGAATTTATAATCAATGAGAATATTTTAGAGAAATATTTTAAATGTAATATGCTATGTAATATGGTTTAAATATGCTGACAACATGGCCTTAGTTGGTCTTTTACAGCAAACACAACCATCTGGTCAGGCTGCCCACCTGGCCCACACTAAGGCCCTTCCTAGTGTTGCATCAGCAAGTTAGAAATTAATGTGGCCAGGACTAAAGAATTAATTATTTGCACAAAACAAGATCTGAAGACAGAGGCAGTTTCACTTGATGGCCAATGTGTTGAAACTGTGGAAAACTTTAAATACCTTGGTACGGTCCAGGACTCCCATGTGAGCATCTTTGGAAATACTGAACTGAAACGCTCACAGCTACACTGTCTTCTTAGTAAAGTCAGTGGCCTCAGTGTTAGTCAGCAGATTTTAGAATTAGTGTACAAAATGACAACTTAAACTATGGACGTGCTGCAACTTTCACATTGGCTCTTTGGCAACAAATTCTCAAAGACAAGCCGAATCAAATTATGTTTACCTTCATATTGATCAGGTTTTACTTATTTTGATACATAAAAACTTGTTTTTAAGAGTTTTTGGAAATAAATAACAGCTTAGTGAAACTTTTCACATCTTAAGAAGCTCAGATAGGAAGTCTACTCTTTGGAGACAAAGTCTTTAAGAAAACCTAATCAAATAATCCTCATTACTATGATGATAGTTTGTTTACGATTTTCTCTTTTATTTTAGCCTAGTATGTAAGCACAGGTGTAAATGAAGACAAGTCGTTGTATTTTAATTTATGTGAGGCACTTCCAGGCTGGTAGGCCTGTTTTGCATGCTAGCAAGCCAAAATGTCTGCTGTAGCTGGGTGTCCTGTGTGAGTAATAAAAAGAAATTACAAAGCGTCAACTTTAATGTGCTCCCAATCAACAGTTTAATGATTAGGCTATTCCTAGTGTCGTTAAGCCTAATTATCAGAAATTTAAATGGCACATTATGGAAAAGAAGGTAGACTGTAAACCCCAATCCATCCATGACACAACATTTTTAAGTAAAGTCTACACAAATGCCCCAGATTATCAAAATGGCAGAAATACTTTATTTTTAGATGACACAAAAACTCATCCCTTGTGAGCTTGAAATATTTTTTTTATTTATGTTAAGTCAATGATTTTTGAGTTTTGAGTTAATTTGACTACAATTTATAGAGCTGATTTCTATGGGGTGCCGTTTGTAAAGTGGCTCACACTGAAATTAACAGCAACATTTTGCCACATTTAGCTTCAAACAATGTTTGAAAAAGTGGTGTGAATTTTTTAAAGTCACTTTTTTACCACATTTACAGCAATATTTGAAATATGTTAAATATAATGTTACAGTTAAATCTAAATATTAAATGTTAAACCTAAATCTTAAATCTAAACCTAAATGTTAAATGTTATGTTATCAAATCTAAATGTGCTTGGTGAAACTAAATATTTAGCTATACACACTGCCGGTCGGCGGAAGTACCAAAATAAAATAAAATAAAATTTGACATAAAATTAAATGCTCAAACAACAGCAAGAAAAAGTTATGTCTAACCAACATAAAATTCCTGTAAGGCAAGGGTCATTTGTCTGGTGTACTCAAAACTTTTATGTCACTGTATTGTACTAAAGTAAAATTTTTGAGTGTAAGCTGTTCCCAAAACAAAATAAAAAGATAATGCAGTGTAAATAAATAAATAAATTCATATGTGACTTAAAAAAGAATAAAAAAAAATCCTAATCTTTTCAAAACCAATCAAGCAGTGAGGGGTCAGGAGTGCAACAGGTGAGAATCATTTTAAAAAATTGGGTCAGGCGGGAGAGGAAGAATAAAACGGAAGTACAATAAAATAAAAGCATACACCTCATGCTGCTAAAGTCCTAATTCATGTTTATACATACACATGTCAGCGTTTATATATGCTATGATTAATGCTTATCATATTTTGCTCCTTTGCATTTGTTAAAATGTTACATTAATATAGAATTTATTGTACGGCTTTTATTGAGAAACTCTGGACCAGAAGTTACTCTGTAAATTCTTGCGGGCTTGACTCGCGACTAAAGGAGTCAGTTTATCACCTGGTGATGGGAGAGGAAGAGTCGAGTCGTCCATAACCAACAATGAAACGTTTAGTAGCAAAGAATGTTTTAAGGAGACAGTTTTAACGTCCGTTCGCCTTCAGACGTGATAGGGACAGAGCAGTAATGTTTTCACTCGGTAAAGTGCAGTTTTTCTTGGTTTATTTTGACATATCGTTACTCGGATATGCTGTGGACGTGATGCATTTACATGGAGACACATGGAGTTTCCAGCGCACAGGTAAGATACACCTTCATAAAAAAAAAATAGTCTGTAAATATTATATATTGATATTATTATATAATTTACTGAAGACTGAAGGGTATTCAGATATTACAGGAATAATACAGTTCTATCGAAGGGAAGAGCATCATGAAGATTATGGTGGTCACTGAAGTTAGTTTATTAATATTTACTAAAACTAAAGTCCCCTCAGATTTATTACAGTAATATCATTTTTTTTTGTTCGGGAAAAAGAGATGGCATGTTGACCAAAATGAGCTAACAAGTCACATTTTGACTTAATTTCTGATGATAGCCAAATTATTTCCATTTTTATTTGAGTTCTTTCAATTTATTGATTCTTGCAAATCGACTGGAATCCTTTTGAGCTGTAGGGCTGCAGCGATATACCGGTTTTAAGGTATATCGTGATATAAAAGTTGATGATTATCACATTGTGTAAATTTGCATATCTATGATATTGAAAAACAAAATGCAACTGGTTGGAGAATCTCCCATTTATTTTAGTAATTTTCTAGGGGAGACTTTTTACCCACACTTCCATTAACAAAATGGTTTCAAGTTTCGGTTATAGTAATTAAGTTTGTTCAACCAAAATAACCCTTTCATTTTCATTCCTTTAAGGGTCCTTCTGACTGATAATAATATGAATTATAGTATTATAGTAATGCCACAGTACTGTGAAACAGTGATATTTTCTGAGACAGTTTCCATACCATGAAAATCTCATACTGATGCAAACCTAAAGAGGTCTACAACAATTGCCTTACAAGAAAAAACAACATCATGCCAGGGGTGTTAAAAATCAATTCTTATCTAGTGCTTTCAGAGTTCAAAGAAAGTGCATGTCCTTTGAAATATTAAAAGTCCTCTTAGTTTTCTTGTTGTTCTTCACATCTTCTGGTAAGGCGCCACACTGCTTTCGTTTAATAATAAATTAGTGAAAGCAGGGTTTGGAGTCAGGCCATTTCAATTTCTGGATATGGAATTTACCAAGAATGATCAGAAGCTGAATAATATAGGTAGCATTGCTGTCCATCCCATAGAACACAAAATGTTACATCACATCAAATATATTAATCTGGATATTAGTGCCCATTTTCCTATTTAGAAAGTATTGCATATCTGTCCAAAATAAACTTGAATGCTCACAGTGAAAGAACAAATGAAATATTGCTTCTCTATCCCCTGAAATCTTAATAAATAAAAAGTTGAGTATGCAGATGTGAGATGGCCCTGGATTGTGACACTGAGCTGTAGTACCAGGTTTTTCCACTGAGAGCAGCTGTTGCAGTACTAAAACTCAGTCTGCCCCTGCTGTAACTTACCGTGAAAGTTTTTGTAATGTGTGGTAAGACTAAAGATGGTAAAGCTGCAGCTCTGTGTGCAGTCATTGGGGAAGTTTTCTCCAAAATATAATTTTATAGTATACAATTTCTCTTTCCACTTCTTCTTGTCTTTGAAGATGCAGCATACTGTGACTGCATGAAGCCTCATCTCTCCTCTCACTTTGTGCATGCCCCACTGTCATAACCCTGGTCCTAAGATGACATCTAGAGCACACATTTCTGTCAGTATGTTTACATAAAGTATTTCTCTGAGAACTTGGCAGTCTTTTGAAAGTACATGTAGTTATATTGAATCAACCAACAACACACTGCGGGTGGGCAATATGGCCCTAAAATAATTTCACGATATTTCAGGGTATATTTGCGATAACGAAATTCTTGACATTATGACAAATTAGTAAAAGATAAAATGTATTATTTATTTAAGAACATAGAATTTCAATAAAATAAGTGATATAGTTTTACAGTTTACCTTCAAACATTAAGTAAAACCTAAAAAAAAAATCTAATTTCTGTAGTTTGTAAACAACAACAGTAACTCAGAGTGAGATTCAGATTCTGTATACAATATTAACAATCTACAACAAATTACACATTTTAACAGCACATGGCTAAAGAGGAGAGGAGGAGAGGGAGAGACGCTGTGCTGCTGCCAGAGGAGCCACTGAATGAGTTCCCTCTGAGCGGTAACAGAGTCTGAGAAGTCCGGGGCTGTTCATAAAACATTCAGGACGCCCAGGCCTAATGGCGTCACAGTTTATTTCGTACTGCTCAAGCTGCTCCTCTTTTTGGAATCACTGCAGAGTTGGTAATAATTTCGCTTTCAGCCATGCTTGTTGTTGCCATGGATAACAGTATGACATCAGTATACCAATACGTCAAAAGATTGAGTATCACAATATGAATTTTTCATATCATATTTAAAATTATACTGGTATTATAGTGAACGAGATGATATGGCACACCCCTACAGCACACCCATGGTACGTCCACAGAGCACAGAGGCGATTTCACTTATTTTTCCATCAGACCATTTCTCAGGACTGTGTTGACATGTATAGGCTGTGCTTAATAGGTTCTTTCCTATTATTCCTTTTGGGGAACTGTGAAACTAAATATGCAGGGCCCCGACATAGCCCTTATAAGTCATGGATTTATTTTTAATTTTTCATTATATTATATTTATATTATATTGTATGTATAAAACTTTACCACTGGCTGAGTAAATAGTTTGACTGACTTTTTGTTGCCAACAAGGTGATCTCACAAATTGGCTACTAAAAGTAAATCCAGATGCAGTTTACCCTGAAAGGAGATTTGCGACACTTAAATGAAGTAGTCTGTTTTATTGTATGTGTCAACTTGTTGATTCAGTCATTTCTCCAGGCTGGACAATGTATATAGTAAAAGGATACTTTTCCAATTTTTAACCAGCTTTGTATCATAACAATGTAGGCATGTGTAAAATGAATGAATGAATTAATTAATGAACCTATTTTAGTGTACTGTTTAGCTGTATCATGACAGTTTGTGAACAGGAAGTGGGTACCATTCTGTTTCCCATATTGTGTAAATGGAGACTGAAGATACTGAGATCAAATGCTAAAACTTTGAAGTACTGATCAAAAACAAACCCAGATTCTTTTACTGTTTTACCCATGTAGCACCTAAAATGTTTCAGAAACATATTTTAGTGCACTGTTTAACTTTAATACAAGATTGTTTGTGACCAGCTGGCTGCCACATTATTTTCTGACATGCGGAACCCAAGTCGCATTACGTCACCCACCAGCAGGAGCATTTATTGGTCCAGTGGGTTGCAGTGCATTCTGGTAGTTGTAGGTTTTCTACCTCTTGAGCAAAAGTAAATGCCACAGCCCTTTTTTTCTGGTCATTTAGCTTCAATTTCAAAAGTATTTGTTTCTTTCTGCTGCATAGACAACCTTGTTTTCTGAAAAGACCATCTTTCCAGCAGTGAAATACTTCTTAAAGTGGAAGGGAGCCCAGGCTGCACTGGTACATGCACGTACACCTAAGAGCCACGGCTCTGCTCTTAATAGGGGCCACACTGTCAGCCTCTGTGGTGGCCAGCTCTCAGGGAGCAAAACCTCAAAAAACGTGCAAACGACAAACTTTTGCCACTTCTTTGCTTTATTTGACACTTAGCCAGGTCAGCTTAAAAGTTTTTATTTATGAGAGTAGAAACAGAACTTGTCGAGGCATTTAGGAGCTGCTGACACGTCCACTTTCAGCCAGCTGTGGTCCAATTCATTGTGCTGTTGGTCCAAATGCAGTTTACTGTTTCTTTCATTGCTGTATTTCCTCTGGCTCATAATGATCTATAGCTACATTTAATTGCTGTGTTACACATTACATTTTATTTTCAAGTATGACCGATGTCAGGTGTGGTTGGGTCCAGCGTCAGTCCTTTCTGGTCACAATTCTTTCACAGTTCCGGCCTCTTAACTATCTCTTTCTGTGCTTGCGAGAGACTTTGCGCCTCTCCTAAAGGGTGAATGAGAGATGGCAGCTCAACCCAGCTCATGGTAATAGAACTGATGTTTTTATCCTGTGGTTCTTTGATTGGTAGATTGGTAACAGTATCTGTGATAGCAAAGTCATAATAAAAGTCATATTCATCAGCCCAAGGTCCCAAGCTGTAGCCACAACATATAGGAACAATAATGAACATTGGTTTTCTGAAGCTCCATGCACCTTTGTTCCTGGTTCTTAATAGTTATTGTACAGTCTGGTAGTACTTCTGGCACTGTAGCCCTCCTGTATACAGTTGAATATGAGTACAGTATCCCTCTGAAGCTTATTAAAGATTGAGCAGTGGTATCACTCCTGAGGGAATTCCTATTGCGGATGTGTGACAGACAGTGTGGCGTTATCAGCTCTGGTGTATCTGATGTAATGTTTGAGCAGCACACTGGGCAGAAAGTTGATCTGTGAGCTTTGTGTTCTCTCATGTAACATCAAAGTGCCTGCCATCCAACTCACTGACAGCCAGTCAGGGCACCTGTCCAAGTCTGCACCGAGCGTTGACGAGCTGACGACCAGTAATTAATGTCACTCACCTTTCAGAGTTGAGCCAGTAGTGGAGGGAGCAGCTCTGTATACATCTGCCAGCTGGTTGTGTGTGTTAGGAAGAATCAGTATCACTAATAAAAATGGATAAATGAAGCTATGGTGAGACGGACTAGAGGGAAAACTTTCTTACTGATTGACGTACTGCAAATGCATTTTGTGTAAGGATTTCAAAATTGCATTATTGCAATGCAAAACATAACAATTTGTGACATGGCATTTATAGAACAAGTGCGAGTGTTGTCTTTCATGGACCGTAAGAACCCAACACTGGATCAACATTAAAACATCTGCTATTATGGTTATCAATACAGCAATTTCAAAACATATTTCAAGGAAAATTGAAATTTATAAAAATCAAATGTACTGAGATTAAAATTTTATAGCCCTATTAGCACTCCATAGAGGCTGCAGTATATGCATTCTTGCATAGGTGTAGATATCACTGCCAGTACACACAGCCACTTGAATATGTAAGAGTACTGTCAAGAAAACAGAGGAAAAGGGGATTGTTACATTGTTGTCAATGGTTTCATGAACTTGGAAATTGCTCGGGGAAATTAAATATTTTGTTTTGCACTAGTATACAGTGGCATGCAAAAGTTTGGGCACCCTTTGCCAAAATTTCATTTACTATGAGTAGATAAGTAAGTAGAAGATTAACTGATCTCCAAAAGACATGCAATTAAATATGACACATTTATTCAATATTTTAAGCAGGATTACTTTTTAATTTCAATCTTTTCTAGTTTCAAAATAACAAAAAATGAAAAGGGCCTGAAGCAAAAGTTTGGGCACCCTGCATGGTCAGTACTTAGTAGTGCCCCCTTTGGCAAGTATCACAGCTTCTAAACACTTTTTGCAACCATATAAGCATCTTTCAGTTCTTGTTTGGGGGATTTTCACCCATTCTTCACGCAAAAGGCTTCTAGTTCTATGGGATTCTTAGGCCCTCTTGCATGCACTGCTCTTTTGACGTCTATCCACAGATTTTTAATGATGTTTAGGTTGGGGGACTTTGAGGGTCATTGCAAAACCTTCAGCTTGCTCCTCTTGAGGTAGTCCATTGTGGATTTTGAGGTGTGTTTAGGATCATTGTCCTGTTGTAGAAGCCATGAAGCAAGAAGCATGATCGATCGACCCCCGTGTTTAACAGTTGGACAGGTGTTCTTTTCACAAAATCCTGGACCCTTTTTTTCTACAAACATACCTTTGCTCATTCAATCCAAAAAGTTCTGTTTTAACTTCATCAGTCCACAGGACTTGTTTCCAAAAAGCATCAGGCTTGTTTAGATGTTCCTTTGCAAACCTCTGACAGAAAAGTTTTCTTCCAGTGACTCCTCCATGAAGGTCCATGAAGGTCATTAGAGTCTGATAAATCTTCGTGCAGGTCTTTTGCAGTCAAACAGGAGTTTTGATTTGCCTTTCTAACAATTGTTAAAGCAGCTCTCTAAGGAAGTTTTCTTGGTTTTCAAGACCCTAGTAATTGCCCATCTGAACCAAATATGTTCATTATTTGTAAATGATCATGGTTGTGTTTTAAAAAATAACAGTGTTGGCTGAAACAGGAATCAAACTGGTATCCCCTGCTAAAATTGATGATGCTTGAGTCCTCCCTTTGTCACTTCATAATGACATTCCCTGACTTCCTCTTTTGCAATTGTCAACATTGCTATGGCAGCTAGAGGGCTTTTTCACTTGAATATAAACAGGTGTCATCTTTGGGCACTTGCTGAAATGACCAATGCTGTCATTCCTCATGGAAGGACATTCTCTATTAAACACACCCACAAGCTTCATACTCAAAAGTCTATTCTATTATGGTATTGACTGTGCTTCGCTTTTTTTTTTTTTTTACATTATAAGACCTCTTGTGTGCAAAATTGACAGATTAGCCTGGGGATGGCACAACAAAATGCTCATTAGCGAGTCTATTGGGAACATGACTGTGTTCACTATGTATCCTCATTTTAGCAGATTTTTGATACTTGCCGTGTGTTGTGTGTTCATCATGAACAATAGAGACCTGACACATGGCATTTTGGTGATTTATTTATTTATTTATTTTTTTTAAAGGTGACAAATGGAGTTTATTTTCAACCCAGTTGCCAGACGAAAATGTTGGCATTAAAAGGTTCTGCAAACCATCTGTATCATATCAGCTTTTCTAAAGTGACAATTTGATTTTTTCATTGGGAGGTGGATGGTGTGACACCCAGACAACATGCCTGCCAAGCTGCAAACCACTGCAGACTACTGTTGGAGACACTGAACAAAAATATTAACGCAACACTGTTGTTTTTGCTCCCATTTTTCATGAGCTGAACTCAAAGATCTAAAACATTTTTTTTATATACACAAAAGACCATTTCTCTCAAATATTGTTCACAAATCCGTCTAAATCTGTGTTTGTGAGCACTTCTCCTTTGCCGAGATAATCCATCCCACCTCACAGGTGTGGCATATCAAGATGCTGATTAGACAGCATGATTATTGCACAGGTGTGCCTTAGGCTGGCCACAATAAAAGGCCACTCTTAAATGTGCAGTTTTGCTTCATTGGGGGGGTCTGGGGGGGTCAGAAAACCAGTCAGTATCTGGTGTGACCACCATTTGCCTCACGCAGTGCAACACATCTCCTTCACATAGAGTTGATCAGGTTGTTGATTGTGGCCTGCGGAATGGTGATCCACTCCTCTTCAATGGCTGTGTGAAGTTGCTGGATATTGGCAGGAACTGAGACACGCTGTCGTATGCGCCGATCCAGAGCATCCCAAACATGCTCAATGGGTGACATGTCCGGTGAGTATGCTGGCTATGCAAGAACTGGGATGTTTTCAGCTTCCAGGAATTGTGTACAGATCCTTGCAACATGGGGCCGTGCATTATCATGCTGCAACATGAGGTGATGGTCGTGGATGAATGGCACAACAATGGGCCTCAGGATCTTGTCACGGGATCTCTGTGCATTCAAAATGCCATCAATAAAATGCACCTGTGTTCGTTGTCCATAACATACGCCTGCCCATACCATAACCCCACCGCCACCATGGGCCACTCGATCCACAATGTTAACATCAGCAAACCGCTTACCCACACGACGCCACACACGCTGTCTGCCATCTGCCCTGAACAGTGAAACCCGGGCTTCATCCGTGAAGAGAACACCTCTCCAACGTGCCAGACGCCATCGAATGTGAGCATTTGCCCACTCAAGTTGGTTATGACGATGAACTGCAGTCAGGTTGAGACCCCGATGAGGACGACGAGCATGCAGATGAGCTTCCCTGAGACGGTTTCTGACAGTTTGTGCAGAAATTCTTTGGTTATGCAAATCGATTGTTGCAGCAGCTGTCCGGGTGGCTTGGAGGTGAACATGCTGGATGTGGAGGTCCTGGGTTGGTGTGGTTACACGTGGTCTGCGGTTGTGAGGCCAGTTGGATGTACTGCCAAATTGCCTGAAACGCCTTTGGAGACGGCTTATGGTAGAGAAATGAACATTCAATTCACGGGCATGCCAATTGCACGCTCCCTCAAAACTTGCGACATCTGTGGCATCGTGCTGTGTGATAAAACTGAACATTTCAAAGTGACCTTTTATTGTGGCCAGCCTAAGGCACACCTGTGCAATAATCATGCTGTCTAATCAGCATCTTGATATGCCACACCTGTGAGGTAGGATGGATTATCTCGGCAAAGGAGAAGTGCTCACTAACACAGATTTTGACAGATTTGTGAACAATATTTGTGTATATGAAAAAAAGTTTTAGATTTTTGAGTTCAGCTCATGAAAAATGGGAGCAAAAACAAAAGTGTTGTGTTTATATTTTTGTTCAGTGTAACTATATGTTAACCACAGCATCGTTGAAGCTTAAATGTAACATAGTGTATGTAACATATCTATGGTTTGCAGGAACATACAATGCCAACATCTTTCCTGGCAATTGGGTGGGTATTTTAGCACAAAAAGCTCTCCCTCAGCAACAGCATGTAGAGGAGTCAGGATACTTAAACAGAAATGCTTGTCAGATGTTCAGTAAAGAGGCTGTTTTAGGAGGCATATGTTGTTCATGTGAGGTAGCCTTTATATCCACCCTGTCGGACCTGCAGCTTCTTTCTTTTATTATCTTATAAATTGCTCCTCATGAGCTTTTGAGACAGGGTGCATGGTGAATATCGACAGTAACTGTTGTGGAATTACACTAGTTTTGGTGACAATATGACTAACCGCCACTGCTATGCTTTGGCCCACTACTAGATTGGCAAAGATATTAGGTAATATGTTAATTATTAATATTATATTTATTATATTTAAGAAAACTTACAGAACAAAATGAAAAAGAGCTTAATGACGTGGTGAAGAAATGACGTACAAGTCATAAGAACATGTTGAAAAATAAAAAATAAAATTTTTTGTGACATTTATTTGACTTGTTCGATGGAGGCTAACATGAGTTGTTGGATATCGGCATATCAGATATCGGCAAATAATCCAATATTGTGCATCCCTAATTTGGAGAATTAAAATGATGCTTTGACGGTATTAACCAGCTTTGTATCATGACAGTTTTGGCAGTATCTGTAAATGAACTGTGGTAAACCTTCCTCCATTTCATCAGCGCCCATATATCTGTGCTTATTTCTGGGCTCAAGTCATCCAGAGGATTTTCCCTTGCTTTTGGGCTGTTGCTCAAACTACTGCTGGTACTTCCACATTTTTGTATGCCCGTCACCACAGACACAATGAGTATAGAAGTGGATAGAAAGACAGACCTGCCCCTTTCTCTCTCAAACTCAGACCAAACTCTGATCAAAAGGTAAAACTAGGCAGTGCTGATTAAATGTAAACCAATACCTGTCACTTGCCTATTTCTTACCTAAAATGTCTTCAGAAACCTTTCTAGTGCACTGTCTTTAATAGAGAATTTGTGAACAGGAGCTGGCCATCATACTGTTTTCTGTATTATAAAAACAAAGGCTGAAATTACTGAGACAGTAACAGAATCTTGGTTTGTATTAGATCAGCACTGCCTAGTTTTACAGGGTTTTCCTATTTCTCACCTGAAATGTTTTCAGAAAGATATTTGAACTTACTGTTCATCAGTGATTTGAGATTGTTTGTTACCAACTCCTTGCCATATTGTTTCCTGTGGAAAACTGGCCGAGCTTGCATTACATCACCCTCCAGCAGGGTCTATTGCAGCACAGTGCATTGTAGAAGTTGTAGGGGGTTTTTCACCTCTTGAGCAAAAGTGAATGCAACAGCCCTTTTTCTTGGTTTTCTCTGGTAATGTAGGACCAATTTCAAAATTATTTTTATCTTTCTGCAGCACAGGCAGACTGATTTTATGAACAGACTATCTCTCAGCAGTAAAGTACTTCTTTAACTGATAAAAGTAGGTTTTGACTGTAGTTGTACTTTATCTTGATCTCCCAGCTTTACTTGAAGCTGACCCTGACAGCCAGTCCTGTGTGAGAAGTTCTTTGTTTCATGCCAGTCTTAATGTAAACCTTCCTGACTTGAATTCTATCACTGTGACTTTGTTTTTTGGTCTCCATCCTGACGTCAGTGAATTGGCTTTCTAAACACGGGGTGGGAAATGCTTGACTAAAAGCTGCTGTATCTTTTCAGTTAAAGCCCACAGGCCAAGGTTTGGAGACATCCAAGAACAACAGAGGGCTGAACCGAGGTGCTGAATGGGGCTTTAAGTTGACAGAGATCTCTTGTGTTTAATAATACCATATGACTGAGCCTTGGCACCAGCTGCCTCTCAGGAAACATCAACATCCTCATCAGGCTACCTCCAATGGAGCAATTTATGCAGCTCACTTGAGGTGGACAGAAGTAACAACTGTGCCAAATTGTTCTTGCTGCTTTGTTAAAACAACAAGATGTCACTGTATGCAGGTGAGCGCAGACCACCTATGGCCTCTGATATCTTAACCTATAGTGCCAGGTGAAAATTAAAATGTCACCATCTCTGGCAGGGAAGCTCACATAGCTTTAGATCTCTCTTGGGTAATCCCTTAGCTGGGGTGAAAGGCATATCACCTTACTGTACAAACACAGAGGGTCAATGAAAGTGTGACAGATTTGGCACTGGGAGGAAAAAAAGCCCTCTTCTGTGTCCTTGTGTTGAGAACAAGACTGAGGGTTTGTCACTATGTCAGTGTGGCAGTGGACGTGCAAATGCTTGTGCGCATACCACAGTTGGGGGTCATAAAATGCAGACATGTTCCACACATGCACACTGGTAAACGATGATAGTGAGAAGAAGAGCTCCTTCATTCGTTTTATTTGTGTGTCTTTATGCACAGTTGGTGTGCTAGCAGTTTATACAGTGCTTCATAGACACAGACAGATGAAGAAATTTAAGGAGTCCCTCGCCAACAAAATCACCATTGTATGTCCGTTAGTCATGCTGTATTACCTTGAATTTGTGAAGAATACTTCACTGTTCAACTTTTTCTCGCATGCCTCCACAGAAAATGGCTAACATTTTGAGTTATTGATTATTTGGAGACCACATTTAAAAATAGCAGCACTTTATCAAAACACATGAATTTTTGCTAAAAACCCTTAGTGTTGGAGTATGTAGGGATGCACAATAATATTGGCATGTCATCGGTTTCAGCCAATATCGGCTTTAAAATCAACTATCAGTATCGTATCAGTATCAACTAACAGCCAACATGCTTTTTTCTTATTTTGCACAATGAGTAAATATTACATACATTGAAAAGCACTGTATTTCATGTCTCCATCCAGTCCAATATCGTGCATGCCTAGGAGTATGCCTTTGAAGAGAGTATAGATAAGTTTCACTTTCAGTTAAGTTTTAAATACTAATATTTTGGCGAAATTAGATGCACCTTGTATTGGTTGTTTTTTAGTGGTTCGTCATCTTCTCTCATGTGCATATGTCATGGTAAGCATAGGGCAGCGTGTGTGTGCACATGAAGCCCATGGGGCCAGTTTTTTCTGACCCATTTTCAGTGTTTGCGTTCTTTTACATCGCAATATCAGTTTGCATGTCATTAATCATTCAGCCCTATTGCAAAGACAACAAAAATCACACAATTGTAGAAGTCAGCATTTTTGCACTCTTGGTTCCCTTGTCTCGAAGTCACCGGGATTTAGAATGAGTTTTTGCTTACATGCCTGAAATAATGTCTGTGGTTAACACAAGCTTAAGAGACTTTCACGTTTTATTCTATGACAAAATATGCCAGTAAATACCCCACTCATGAGTTTGAAGCTTTTGTGTGTCTTAAAAAAGGCAGTTGCCAACAAGGGGCTAAATTAGACTACAGAATGCCATCAGGCTGAACACGGCTTCACAGTCTTGTTGTGGCAGCGATGTTAAGGTGTGACTGTAGTGTAGTCCATTTATTGCCTAGCATTAGCTTTTGACTTATAGTAATTGCATTTACGTTTCAAAATCATAAAAGTAGTGTTTACTGTGAAGACTATTTTCTAAACCAAACGTGTATCATAAACGATTGTTTGCCACAGAGCTTATTTTCTGCAGCAATCTAAAAGCCAATGGAAAAATCTCATAGGCTTTTTGATGAGGGAACCAGGGAGACGCTAACTTGCATGTCAGTGTACAGAAAAACGTCATCCCTGGGGCACTCTTTTGGCTTAAAACCAGACAACCGGGGGTATCTATTGGTTATCGGCCAATAGATATCCAATCCAATATTGTGCATCCCTAGTATGCATGGTTAATACATCTAGCCCCAGTCTTCCTTTAGGTAAACATGTCAACATGTCAGCTTAGGAATGAGATGCATATATCTATTACTATGCCTGGCTACTTATGGCTCTGCCTGTGTACCAGATTGGCTGCTGGGTGCATTATGTAGTAAATGCTCAGAAGTTTGAAGATAATTCAAATCAGAACTAAGACATCAAAATGTTTCTCTACCAGGTCAGACTCTCTGTCCTGTGTTAACCTCACAACTGCCTTTGGGGAACCTGAGCAGGAGCGTAATTATGCAAACTGCTACGTCTATTTCTGAAATGTGCAGGTGATTAGAATGTTTACATGTTCTTGAAAGCATTCTTGTGCTACTACACTATGTAACATTAGTTGTTTGTTACTCCAAAGTTATGTAAAGTCATATCTGATGTTTCAGGCTAATGCTGTAGAGGTGTTGGGTTACTGTAACTTTGAGTCACCCCTTCATGCCTCAATATTATTCTTATGGGAGAGGAAATGAGGAAATATTTTAGGGTCAGTCTTACTGAAGGCAGGGAATGTGGGGAATTTGGAAGTGAATGCTCTGATTCTGGGCCATTAGGTTAAAGGTCATTGATCTGAGTGAATGGTGGTGAGTGCGAAATTGTGCATGGTGGGATACCCAGGTGTTGCTACCATTAGTGTATTCTTTTAATATCTTTGAATGATATGTAATCAGAACTCTAATAAAGCCTAATTGACCGTCATCACGAATATCATTACCTTTTACTGTTACCTGTACTTCAGCAAAGAGATTCATGTGTACAAGATGTTTTCTCTGAGCACTGATGAGTCAGTGATGCAAGATAAGATTAAACCCGTTTTTAAATTTGGATTGATGCTCTCAGTATTAACTTGAAGCCACAATTAGATGTGGTAAAAAAAAGCGGGCAGTTGTATTTCCCTTTATTAGTCAGCTGTAGCAGATTAAAGGGACAGTTCATCCTAAACTACATTTTTCCTTTTACCTGTAGTGCTGTTTATCAGTCTGCATTGTTTTGGCATGAGTTGCAGTGTTGGATATATCGACTGTAAAGATGGCTGCCTTCCCTTGTGAAGTACAGTCCAGTTCAGTCTCCTGGGTCAAAATCGTGTGTTTGTTTGAATCCACCACCCTGACTGCCTCCTTAGGTGGACTATGTAGCTCTTTACAATATGTCACCTTACTTCCCCGTTTGGTACCATCAGCCTCCCCACAAAATTACAGGGGTTATGTACGAATTGGTGCATTACTTTTGTAGTTTTGTACAAATGATGAAGCAGAAAATCTTGTAGAGTGAATGTTCATTATGCTGCCAGACAAAGTGAGTTCAGAACAAGCTGTCCTTTTATTGGTACAAACAACAGCCAGCCTAACATCATTAAATTAAGTGAACAACTGGTCTGCTCAATGGACACAAATTATGTCAAGTAGGCCACATGAGAAGGATACAGGAAGAAATAGGCTGCTGCATGTTGTAACCTCTTTCTCCCTATGTTTCCCCTCTGTATTCATGCAGTCACTATCTAAAATAAAATATCTTTAAAGACATTGGACTGCATTACATTCATACTTGGAAACTTCAAATATAGGTTGGTAATGTTTGTCTCTGATAGCTCGCAGACACGCTGTACTGAGCAGGTACACATTAAACAGAGCATTTGCAGGAATCCCTACCAAGCTGCCCCAGATGAATCAAAGTTGAACAAAAGAGAAACATTGAGGACAGAAAGGCATACTTCCATGTGGTCAATCTGAACATCTATTAACACAGGAGTTGGGTCAGGAGGAGTTTTGTATCCAAGTGCATTGCAGTGTTGCTGTCTGGCAGCTCCAGATGCACCGTAGCCATGAAATTGTCAGTGTTTGGCTGGGCTCGTGGGACAGACTTAAGTCCAAATTTACCTCTCATCTGCTCTAAACACATGGAGTCAAGATGCCAGTTTCTCTAGGTCTACCTGCAGACATCAAGTCAATCTGTCTGCTTTGAAAAATAACACATGTCCATCTGTGTTTTCTGTCTCCTCCCTCACAGTATTCATTTACTAGACATTTGTTAATTGAATTATAGTGTTTATTAGCAAAATACAAGTTGGATATTCTTCCAGTACTAGTGAGTGTATATCAAGTATGTGATTATGCCACTGCTTACTTTAAAATTCAACCCATATTGACTTTAGTAACCGGACTCTTGAGAACCACTGCCTTTCTTCATGGGATTTTGGTCCCAGTTAAACACCCAGTCCCTTTTACTAGCCAGGTGTGGCTACATATTTTGACAAATAAAGGCCTGTTTCAATAAGACGCCTGGGGGTATTCCAGAAAGCTGGTTTAGTGAAAACTCTGAGTATTTTAACCCTGAAATGAGGGAAACTCTGGGTTTTCAGTTCCAGAAAGAGAGGTAAGTCAAACTCTGAGTCAATCACCATGGCAACTGACTCTGTGAACCTAACCTGCTCGCTGGCAGGTTTTCTATAAGAAACCCTGATTTCACCCTGTCTCTTCCCTACTGCCGAGCCTGAAGCAAGCTGTCAGACAGACATGGGTTGTCCGTATGTAGGAAATCCGATCGATATCGAAGTAGAATTAATTCGCAGTGCATTACGCCGGGATCTTCAGACCCTGTTTAGATGTGCTGTCATTCCCCACTGAAAATCTGTTTGAATGGTACTGTTTTTCATCAGACTCAATCATTTACCTCAACAACATTCTCCGGCCACACATATCAAATCTGACACACCGTGGATGTGCGCTCTCATCAGAGCAAATGTTGTGCATCGCGCTACGTTTTTTTGCGAACGGTAGCTTTTTATATAACATTGGTGATGCAGAACACATAGGAAAGGCCATGGTGTGTAGAGCTGTCAAAAAGATGACACTAGCTCTCAAACACCTGCTGCCCATAATGGTGGTGTTCCCTGGGCACAAACCTCTTAGGAGCATAAAAGAGGAACTCCACAGGATTGCAGGTAGCTGATGTAGAAATCAGTTGAAGTCAATGACAATATTCTAAAATTATATATTATATACACTCCACCACTTTTTCACCTGTATGCTACGATTTTCAATAAGTGTGGTTAAATGTTAAATTAATGGAATAGTGCATTCAAACTTATGTGTTGACTAGGGCAGCAATTTTCTCCCATGCCGCCTCTCTCTCCTTGGGAGCTGCAGCGGTGTTACTTTTTTTAATGAAATATATGCTCATATTTGCTTTAGGCATTCATGAGCACCTCCAATTCCACAGGTGTAAAATAAGCTGATTGTTTTTTCCCTCCGGTTGCCATGGTGAATCAAGGTATCAGGGCTCCATTGATGATGGCTTTTTATTGTGGTTGTGCACGCGCTAACTTAAGGTGTACCTACTCGGAGTTGATTGAGCTAATTCAAATCAGCTGTTCTGGAGCTGGATACTCAGAGTTTCCCATTTCAGGGTAAGTCTACTCAGAGCTCAGGATTAGACTTGTAGACTAGTTTGTTGAACCTCCTACCTGGAATACCCGCCTGGTCTGGTTGCCAAGTAGTTGATTTTTGTAGAAGTTTTATGAATGTATAAAACCAGCTTGATGGCTACCCACTTGAGCAAATGTTAGATAGCTGTATAGATCGCACACACAAATATGAATGTTTAAACTTTTGTCAGTATAGACATACTACACACCAATAGCTTGGTTAGGTTCTCCACAATTCAATCATTTAATTCACTTTACTGAAACCATGAGCACCAAAGAAAAGTTCATTCAGATTTACCGGCATGGTAAACAAGAGGGACGAAACAAAGTGGTGACTCCCCACCTCTGAAACTGTCATAAAGTCAGAATATGCGTCTATTCTTTAATAACCTGGTAAGTTATTTATATTACTTAAGTCCGTTAGGGTCTGCTGATCAAAAGAATCAAAAAGGTGTTTCATAAAAATTAATCCAAGTTATGAATATTATTGAACAGGATTAAAAGGTGTTGTGTCGGTATGCTGAGTGCTGTAATCCGTGAGTGCTGTAAAACTCTTTCTCTGATGCGCTGTCTGTTGGAGCTCAAATGCTCAAATGAATGATACATAACTAATATGTTATTCAAAGCCTATTTTTTTTATACAAATAATATTTATACTAGTTCAAATAAACACTTTAATTGTATTTTCCCATCTTTGCTGAGCAACAGTTCTATGTAAAAGTAATTAAAGACCTGTCCCAAATAAGCCTGTTGAGTTCAGTGATATAAGCAAATAATAGCTCAGGCTATTAATTCAAGTTTTACGGTATAACATAATGAATAACTCCACACAGAAATGCATGCCTCTTTACGGGATTTTACGATATATAGAATTTCACAATATTGCAATAACAAAATGTCCAGACACTATCCTGGGACTGAAAATCTGCCACAATATTACATGGTTATTTTGCTAATATAGCTGTGCTCTATCTTCGCTTGTCAAAAATGCTCAGGGCTCAGCATTAGCACTTGCCTTGGGCAAGTAAATTGTGTGTTCCAGGATGGGGAATGCCTAATGCAGTCATTCAATCGGTCAAGTCAAATATAAATGTGATGTCTGAGTAATGTTATCTGAAAATAAACTGCATACTGTATCACTGAAGCAGAACTTTTAGCAGTTAAGCTGCATGCATGAGTCTGCCTCGCCACCAAGTGTTTAACAGGACTGATGAGAAAATTGTGACACACTGGACGTTATAGAGGTTAACTTTGGGGTTGAGGATGTCATATACAATGTAACTATTTGTTTTTTTTTTCTCATATAAAGTTTGAAAGTTTGAACAAATGAATGTTCATTGTGACAGCAGCATTCATGTAATGTAGTAACTAACTATGCAAACAGTGGATAGGAAATGTGCAACAATCTATTTTTGCCTTCACTAGATCTCAAACAAAAGCCAAAGACTGTGTCATATTAAGTATATTAAGAAACAGAAGAGAAAAGATAATGTTATTTTAGAGCCTTACTGCCTCTTCCTCTGTGTGCCACTGCATTATTTCCTTAACGGTCTGTAGCAAAGAGCATGGTGAAAGTCAAGAGTGCTAACACTGCAGCAAAGTTGGGCAACTAAAACGTCTCTAAAAGTACACTGCACAACACACTATTGTGGACTTTTTTATCGCAGAGATATTGTACTGTGAGTTTTGGTATTGTTATGTCCCTACTCTTTACACTTAACTTTCACACATTTTACTCAGCCTCATGCTATGTAGAATATAGAGGCTGCTGTGTAGAGGATTGGAGGTCATGGTTTGTGACAGACCTTTCAACGCATTATCAGAACCCAGTCATGTATGACTGGAGTCTTGGTGGTGGAGTAAGGATGAAAAGGACAAATGCACTGAGTGATGAACTTGGTTTACAGGCAGACCTGGTCATTCACCACACATACTCTGGGGGAAAAAAGACTCCTACAATAGCAGTATATATAGTTTATATAGTATAGACATCGCAGGAAAACACTTAAGTCTTACTTACTCAGGTAAAAGTTGTATGCTGTTGTGGAGATAGAAGTGCAAAATTGGTTGCAGTTTTCTGAATCTGAAAGTCTTCCAAATTTCTTAACCATTGACTGCTGTTTTCAGTGATGATGTGGTGTATCATTAAAGTTCTTCTCTCTTAGTAGGCTTGCCACGTTTGCGCTATAAAAAAACCCGGTGACACAGGATTTATACCGTAATGTGAAAAGCTTGCTAGCAAACAAAACTGTGGAGCGTTAATACAGCTAGTGAATGCGTTTCCCACAGAAAATACATGTGAATGCTGAAAGCTGAAATAAATTGTAGGCAATGCTAAAAATGCAGCAATGTCAAATGTGTTGCTTGAATACCTGGAGACTGAAATGCTACACTGGCAGAGTTAAAAGTTAAACTGCCTGATAATGCTTAGAGCTGAAATGCATTGCTTGAAAAGCTGGGAGCTAAACTGTAATACTGTCAAAGCTGAAAGCTGAAATTAATTACCTGAAACAAAGAAGAAATGCTTTGAATTAATAGCAGACAGATGAGCTGCATTGCTAAATATTCGGAACAAAAAAAGCATGGCGCTAAAGATCTGACAGCTGAAATGCATTGGCTAAAAAAGGGGCTGAGCACCAATGCATGGGAAAAGATATAACGAAAGCCAAATAAGGTTAATAGTTCAAAGACAGTATGCTAAAGAAGTAAAATTTCAGAGTGGAGTGACTTCAAAGAGAATTTATAGATTCCCTCCAAATGTAATTGTTCTTAAAGAGCTGAACAAAAAATGATATTTGACTTGTTCCTGTAACTCAAAGCATGCAGTAGAAGTTGTCAACTGAAAAACACATAGAAACTGAATAAGAAAGGGAAAAATAACATGAAGCAAAGTGTGAATGCTGAATGATGATGAGTTTTATGTTGCTGGCAACAACTTGTGGTAGTGTACTGTTCAAAGCAGAATGGTATGACTGATTTGACCGATGGGCTTGTGTCTCCATATCTTTGCTGTAATGAATGAAACAACATTTTGACATTACAGCACTTTGTGAATGCAGTTATATGCTGTTAGTGACACTGACTGACTGGCTGTGGAGTTCCTCAGCAGTGATAGTGCATGGGTTTTCTTTATTTGTAGCTCATTCAGTGAGAAATGAATGAGTGCTTACTGTGGGTGTTTGATTTCACTGCACCATGGTCAACTACTGCATAGGCTGTTGCAAAAGTTCAAGGGTCAGGAGTCAAAAGATAAGTTAATGGTGAGGCTACTGTGGCAGGTTCTTTTAGCTAATACTGTATAACAAAAAATGTGTACACCTAAACATTAATAGTGCCCACAGTATTTTTTTTCCCCAATACATATTTAAAATACTTCAACCATCACTGAATCAATCTTTATTTGTGGGACTTGGGCAGTCTTCTTAGGCTTGCCAGGAGCTGGTTCAAGATGCACCAGCTTCTCACTGCTACTCAGAAAAAGAGACCATATCTCCCCTGTACTGCCTACTGTCTTCATCCAGACCCCTCAGATCCTCTGATCAGTTAGCTCACACCATTCCAAGCCCCCGGTCAAAGATCTGCCTTTATACACTGTGTGCAATAGTTTACTTAGTGCCACACATCCGACTGGTAGGAGGCCCCAGGGCAGGCCCAGAACATGCTGGAGGGATTATAGATCTCATCTGGCCTGGGAACACCTTGGGATCCCCCAGGAGGAGCTGGAAAGTGTTGCTAGGGAGAGGGATATCTGGAGTACTTACCCCAGCCTGCTGCCCCCGTGACCCGACCCAGGATAAGTGAATGAAAATGGATGAATGGATAAATTAATGATGTCTGTCAGTTATTTTTTTGTTTCAGTTATGTTAATTGTTTATAAATGTGCTCTCCAAATACATTTATAAATATACTTTTATATATTACCTTGTTCAAGCATTAAGTCCACACTGGAATCTGATTTTAATATAATGTCTAGATTGTAATGCCAATGTGATATTGTGCTATTTGCCATATACTGTTGTCAAAATTTGCTCATAGTCGTCAAATGTTAGTTTTTCCTTTAAAGAAAAATGTAGATTATCTTTTATAGCACAAATTTTTAAGTCTGCCTTTTGAAGACAATCTTGAGATGAAATACCTCAATGTCCACCAGCCATAGGATAAGCATAAACCAAACCACTGGTAAAAGATCATCGCAGATTTAACACAGACTGGTTCTCCAGTATAACATGGTTAACTGCTTTTTATTCGGAGGGGATGGGGCCTGGTCAAGAACAGGCATCTTTCTGAGAGCATTACCAAACCTGAAAACAGCAGGACAACACTCAGTAGAGCATGTATTGCTACCTGAATTGAAAGCGCTTACATACATACTCAAATTTGTTGTTCCTGTACCCTCACAGCTCTGTGACATAATGCTCCATTCCTCCTGAAAAGTGATGAAATTAAAAGCTGTTTTGTCATGTATACTTTTGAACCTTTGGCATGTCAGAATAAAGCAAAGAGGTTATGAAAAAGATGAATTAATGGCCTGGACACATTTGTTGCTACCCCTTAGGAAGTATGGGGTGAGGGGAAGATGATAAATGATTGGATTACAGTGATATTTCAAAATAATTAGGCTCTTTAATCAGTATTACAATTTTTCAATGTAGTCATTCAGCATATGTAAATAAAGAAAATTAGTCACTGTGCTGTTTGGTATCATTGCGTGCACCACAGTCAACATGGGCTGGAGAAAGCAAAGGAGAGAGTTGTCTGAGGAGACCAGAACGAAAATAATAGGCAAGCAGTGTAAAGGAAAAGGCTGCAAGACCATCTTCAATCAGCATGATGTTCCTGTGACAACAGTTGCAAATATTATTAAGAAATTTAAGTTCCGTGGAACTGGAGCCAGCCTCCCTGGGCGCAGCCACAAGAGGAAAATCAACCCCAGATTGAACAGAAAGTGTGAATGGCAGTAAAAGAACTAAGGATAACTGCCAAAGAGTTACAAGCTGAGATCCAAGGTCAAGGTGCATCAGTTTCTGATTGCACCAGTGGGCTCCTTGGAAGACAACCCAAGAGGACTCCATTTTTAAAAGAAAAACATACAGAAACAAGACTGAAATTTGCTATAATGTGACAAGCCACAGTCCTTCTGGGAAAATGAGCTTTGGATAGATGAATCGAAGTTGGAGCCTACTGGCAACTCAGCTGTATCAGCTGTATGTTCATAGATGAGAAAATGAAGCCTTGAGAATGGAGGAGGCTTGGTTATGCTTTTGGGCTGCTGTGCTGCGCCTGGCACAGGGTGCACTGAATTTGTGCAAGGCAAAATAAAAACCTAAGACATTCTGGGGCAAAATATACTTCCCAGTTGCAGAAAGCTCTCTCTTAGTCACAGGTCATGTGCTCTTCAACAAGATAATGATCCAAAACACTGCTAAAAGCACCCAAGAATGGATAAGAACAAAACATTGGACCATTCTGAAGTGGCTGTCTGGGTCTTGATCTGGATCCAATTGAACATCTTTAGAAAGAGCTGAAACTTGCAGTCTGGAAAAAGGTTCCCATTAAACCTGAGACAGCTGGAGCAGTTTGCCCAGACTACCTGTTAGCAGGTGCAGACGTTTCATTGATAGCTACAGAAAACGTTTGATTGCAGACATTGCCTCAGAAGGTTGTGCAGCAACATACTAGGTTAAGCATCCTGTCATTTTTGTCTCTGCCATTTTTATTTGTTTTATGATTTAAAATGATACCTATGTTCTTGTATGTTCACTTTTTGATTGTTCACATTGATACATTCCTATTTAGTATGTATTTTTTCATACAGTACAAATGTTTATTGAAATAAAAACTTTAAAGCTGTATAGCCCCTTTTCTTCTTCTTATTAGGAGAAGAAGCTTAAGTGATACAAATATTTTGACATTAACAATGGCTCTGTTCAGTTTAACTGTCTCAGTAAGGGTTTGCAGTGTGACAGTGAACAATGAAAAATACCAGGACATTTATCTGACGCAGTGAAATGTAAATCACTCATCATTTATTTCTTTATTTCCACCAGTGCTTTTCCTACTGTGAGATGTCAAAATGTCTGCTGTGAAAAAGACCTATTTACAGCTTTTGCCCGCTAGCAGACACAAGCGGCCAGATGCCTAAATCTCTGTGTACGCACAAAAGCAGAAATATGCATACGCATAATATGCATACACATATCAAATTAAAAAGCTGTGCGTACGCTTAATTCTATTAGTTCTGTTGTTCTCACCCACAGCTATATCAGCTAAAACCATGTGTATGCCTGATCTGAAGAATGTGTGAGGTGCGCACATTCTTTCCCAGTAAATAGCAGTTTATGTGTAAGAAAAGGCATATGCATGGCTTTTGTGCAGACACATTGTTTATGCATCTGTCCCAAGAACTACAGACAATGATCCTGGCCATTTTCTGGTTTGATGGCCACCAACTCATGACAAAATTCTCCGTCTTTAGCTTGTTAGCAGCTCAAGCTACCAGTGACCACCTCACAGTGTTGCTTTGGTTTCTCAACAGAGAAAGTGGATTTGTTGCAGTATGTCTCCCAGATGGTGGTCAACACCACTAATGTGTCCCTATCGGTGGACAGTCAGATGTGTCCAACTCTCCAAATCGGCCTTTATGCCAGTCTAATGATGGCCACACAGCAGGCGTTCAGACCAAGGTACTATGTTTTTTTTTCTTTGCTTAATGTGTTTCAACAAATACATTCTGCTAGGTTTTGGGAATTATTTGCTTTCTTTCTGAGTGTGGTGGGACAAAAAGATGAATATAACTCTCATGTCTGTGTGTTCAGTACAGAGCAGGAATTAACATGGGGTTAGCCTAGCTTAGTATAAAGACTGGAAGTAGGGGGGGGGCACAGTCAGCCTGAGTCTGTTGGCTCTGGCTGTGTTGTTGTTTTCTTGTAACATTAATATATAACAACATTGTTGTTTCAACTTGAAACTATCTTCTTTCAGGAGACTTCAGGATTTATTGTTGATTGCAATTTTTTTTTAAATCAAGTAACTGTTAAAGTAATATGTCAAGCAAAAATGCCTGAGATGTCATAGTTTCAACTTGACAAATTTGCTGCATTTCCTTTTCTTACACTATAGTGGAGGGAATATCTTGGGACTGCTAGTCGGGTAAAAGAAGCAATGTGAAGACCTGAGAATTTTCTGATGTTTTATACACTAAGTGATTAATCGAGTAATCAAGACAGTAATTGGCAAGTTAATTAACAATTAAAATAATAGTTGCAGCCCTATATATATTGATAGGTGGTTTCTGAACAGAGCCAGGCAAGCTGATTCCCCTTGCTTCCAATTCTCATACTAAGCTTAGCTAACGGACATCCTGACTCCAGCTCCATACTTACAACACACAGCTACAGACTGATAGAAAGAGATTATTTCCAAAAATGGTGAACTTCTCTATTATGAGATATATGAAGCTATGATGTCCGTTAATTTAGGTCTCTTGAAAATTTACTTTTTTAAAAAACTGCACTGCAGTTTTTCACACAACTGTATAACTAGTTATGTGTCTGTATATGTTTGTGTTTATAGGCATGCATGTCACCACAGTGTTTCTTTATATGTGTGTGTGTGTTTATGCGTGTACATGTTTTTCTGACTGTGTGTATCTTTCCTGTAGGTTTTCTGATGAGTTCAGTGTGCTGATGGAGTTGCGCAGCTCTCAGAAGGAGGAGAGCAGTGTGGTGACTTTGTTAAATTCCCAGCATCACATCCACCTGCAGCTCCGCCTTGGCCCACAGTCCCTCACCTTCATCTCTACCCAACACAGAGAATACGAGTACATCTGACACCCAGCTAAACACTGACTCCTCTACTGTACTATTATTAACTACTGCATGTGCACACTGCATGGCTGAATATAGCTAACCAGCTAAAGCAGGATATTTAGTTTGAAGAGTCTGTGTACCCAGATTACACATTTAATTAAGTAAAAATGGACATTAAGACATTAAAAAGACTTAAACATAAAGCAAAAATCTGGTATCATACAAGTGATTTGTTTGTTGTCCTGTTGTCATGATGTCACCCTGTTGCCATGTTCCCAAATCTCAGAACTTGGGTAGTATAAAGTCATCATAACCAGAAGAAATTATGGCCAAGACTTCAAAAATAAGACTAACATTCATACTTAAGTTTAGGAAGAGCCCTCATTAATTGCTGAATGTCTCTTTTCTTTGACTTCTTCTGTCCTGTCTCAATCAAATCTAGGTTCACTGTGGGGTCTCTGTGTGATGGTCGGTGGCACCAGGTATCTCTGGGTGTCTCCCAGCTCTGGCTGGAGGTTTATGTGGACTGTTCTCTGGTGGAGAGGGTGAACTGGGCCTATCCTTGGCAGGGCATCTCCACTGATGGCGTGCTGATGATTGGAGGCAGCCTGGAGGGCTTTGAGACGCCATTTGAAGTATGGAAATATATATATCTGCTTCATGTAACAGCTGCACCACACGTTGTAGTGTTCGCTTATTTCACAGATTTCCCCTGCCACCTGGTGTCAGTAGAGAAAGCTTGATTGTGTTCTCTGTTACTTTGGTGTAAGTAAGTCATTTTAGAAAGATGGATCACCCTTTGTGTTATTTTCTGTAAGTCAACCAGATGCAGGAAGGATCAAGTCTTGCTAAGGAACACATTTGACAGGACAAACGGTTCACACGCTGGAAGAGTAATATTGAAATGAGCAACCATCAGAGGTGGGAGAGGTATTCTAAAGATCTACTTTAGTAAAAGTAGCAATACAAAAGTCCTGCCTAGTACATGGCTGGACCATGTATGAAATGCCAGAGAGCTTTTTTAGGGCTTTCAGAAAATGGCAGCACTCACTTAGTCACAGACTTCCGCTCTTAAGGCCACCGAAGACACACCAAACCGACTTCAGAGAACTAGCGGCGACAAAGGGTCCCTGCTGCGTCACTTGTCTCAGCCAAAACGTAATACATGAACACACAGCCACTCAGCACATATGTTCTGCGCCTGCATGAGAGTAAATAACTCTTTGCACCAGCAGATGGCGGTAGTCCGTGTTCTACCATCTTGACGCTAGTTAGTCAGTTAGCACATTAACAACACAGTCCAATGTTGACAGACAAAGCAAATTTATGCTGTGCTAGTGAGCAATAACACAAACCATCAGGAAACATTTCTGCTAAAGAGCTAAATGAGTCAAAAAGTACATAAGTATAAACATCTGATTTGAGTGTCATCGGATTATTATTAATCAACATAGCTGGTTGAGATGGAGCTCTTTTGAACTTCTGGTTATATACTTTAATCCTAAACAAGCACGTGCACAGATAGACCCCTGCTGGTGCTGAAGCACCTGCCCTCTGTCTAGATAAGTGGCCTTTTTGCAAGACATGTTTTTTTTTTTTCTATTTCTTTTAATGATATTATATTTTGTTTTTCAATTTGGCCGATGACATCCATTCGTAGTTAAAAGTTTGTTGTGTGCCTGACAACTGCATTTGAGTTGAGCCCCTGCCCCTCCCTCTTCAACTTCCCTTGTGGCAGCCGCACACAAATTGTGCACCCCGCAGAGCGGCATTGTGTCTCCCTCATCTGCTGTCATGGACAGCCAGGTTACAATGGTGTTTGTCCTAAGCCTCAGCATTGTTTGTTACTGTTGTGAAATTAAGCCACTAGAAAAACATACTAATACAGCCAGTCTCATATAGGCAATAACCCACCATTAACAACAAGTAAGCTAGCCTAATATAAAACCACACCATCTCCCTCCAGCTCTCTGCCAGATTCATTTTCACCAACTGCCCAGTGTGAATGGAGACAGATGCCAAATTACTTTTACACTTCCGTGCATCTTTAAAAACCAAATCTCAACCTGAAGTAATGTTTTTGGTCTCCTACGCTGCATCTCTGATAATTAATTTAAACAAAATTGACATGCAGTTTGGAGCTGAGCTGCATAAAGAGTGCAGAGGAGGAAAGGAGGAGTGCAGTGCTGCTCGTTTCTGTTCTCTGGGTTCCTGAAACAACATTTAAAGTTTATTTAGAAGATAATTATCATGATTAGCATGTGGCTCTGTCAAAAAGAAAGGAGGAGAGGAGAGGAGAGGAGAGGAGAGGAGAGGAGAGGAGAGCGCACTTAGCCTGATTGTTGCAGCTGAACACAGGCCTACTTTGTAGTTTAGAGGGAAGATTAGTTGGTTTATTATTTTATTAATTCAGAGAACAGCATTTTTTAAATTTTGTGTAAAGATTTGTTGATTGTAATGGTTATTTATTTTATATACCACTAAAGTGTGCACAATGTGGCATTATTTTCTTTGTTGTTGTGTGTTATAAATAAATGATAGATGTAGACAGTGCATGTAGAAGCCACTGGATGTATATAGTATGGATATTTAGACACCTCATAAGTAAGCTAGACAGATATTTCCTCTGCTCATTACTGCGCACAAATGTATTGTATGCTCTTAGGCCTCAAACTCAAGAAACCCTCTGGCACTGGCAGATAGAAAACTCCTGGCAGGGTGCACTTTGCGTGTGCACATTTTTTTCATGCGTGCAATGTCCACTGTATAAACTCATTGTGGATTTTCTGTATAAAACCTTAATTTGAAAGGTGACTAAGGCTGCAAGATACATGTTGTGGAGTTTCTTTCTGAAATGTTTTAGAGTTAAAGGATAAAGTACACAAGCATAAAATGGAAATACTCAGAGTATGTAAGCACCTCAAAATGAAATATAGAACTTGAATGGATGTACTTTGTTATTTCCACTTGTCATTTTTGGTGAAATTCATCATGCCTGATCTGCCATGATTAGCCTTTTTAAAGTATCTATTTTTAACACAAGGGGTATTTAATCCCTGTGCTTTAGATGAATTCCAGGGTTCAAGAGTTTAATGCAACTGTTGGTTTGCAGTTGGAAACTCACTGGTACCATACTATCATGCATGGTTGTCTTGATGTTTCATGACCACTCTGCTCCTTTGGTGTGGCAGTGAAAGAGTCTGCATTAAGTAATTTGACCTGAAATAACTGAGTGAGAGCTAATTGAATCCAGAGTAAGTAATTCTGATTGCTGTGACTACACTGACTGACAGCCTGGATGCCACCTTTACTGTGCCACACAATCACAGCTGTGAGACTTGAAGTTATTGTAGTAGGGAAGGCATGGAAAGATTCCAGACCTCATCTGGCCCTTTTGACCTCGTCTTAAGTTTCAAGTAGAGAGAAAAGTCTGTGCGTTGAGAGGGGGCTTAAAACTTCCTGTGGTTTACCTATGGATAACCCGTGACCTTTTCTTCCTATTGATGTCTTTAGGGTGCTGTGAGACAGATGACCTTTGTGATGGGGGATTCAGACGCTGCCAGAGACCACTGTACTCTCCATCAGCCTGCCTGCAACATACCAACCTCCAATGCACTCTTGGTAGGAGAGTTAGAGTAAAGTCTTTTTTTTTTTTTTTTTGCTTTTCTCATCTTTTTAATGTTTTGAGGGTTTTTTCAACCATGAAGTTGTGATTACTCATCATGGGGACTAGTACTCAGAACAGTTGTAGAATGTCCTCTGTGGTTCTGGCCAAGCTTTGTCAAGGCTTAGAAAATAACCCTGATGATGTCATGGACGACCACAAGTTTATAAAAAGCCTGTGTTAGGAACTGGGTGCATTGAGTTTGAAAGACGTGGGCATTTGTGTAACAACACATACTATTGGTTGCATTGTGGGAAATGTAGGATCCAGTGTTTCAGGAGTCTATTACTAACATTCTTTTTTGTTCGTGTTTGCCTTTAATATCAATGAAAACTGCTGCTACTCAAATACCTACAATAATAGGTCATTCAGCCACAATGGCTATCACACAGACAGACAAACAAACAAGCAAACAAACTGTAAATGCAGAATCAATTATTTCTTTTTGTTCACTTAAATTGATTCATTTTACTCACTGTATTATGAGTTTATGTAAACATGTACAGAGCTCAACAGTAGCAAAAGGAATTAAACAACACACATTAATTAATACAGTACATACAGTCATAAATGATTGAATGACATTTTTAAATTGATGTAAAGAAGCGGTTAAGGCACCTGAAAACATTGGTCATTTGGGGGTTATAGCATGTTTGAATGTTATTTTATTTTATTTTTTTATCATTATTTTTCATCTAGACCTACAGTGCAGATTTATAGGTGTTTTTCAGAGTCTGCTTGCAGATAAAGTAACATTAGCCTTCTTACTGTCTTCTGTAGCGTACAACTTGGGTCTTAATTTTGTAGTTTTGGCCATGATTCCTACAAGTAAGAGTAACAATATCCTTAGAAATAAATTGCTAAGAACACGACATGAAGTCCAAGGTTTGTTCACTTTAAGTTTGACCTTTAGTGACCAATAGTTGTCTAGACAACCTGTCAGATCACCTGACTGCTCGTTAGCTGCACCATCAGACTTCGACTTGTCAGTGTTGTGCAAAATAACAAAAATAAGCACCGAGTTGTAATTAACTGTAATTTCAGTTTTGCAAATTGTGAGTAGCAAATTGTAAAGTAGCACCAGACACTGGATTTAGCCTGGGTAGGTGCTGCTTGAATCAACTTGAATCTGTCCACCAGACATGAGCCTGGAGGGGATCAGGCGTTTTGGTCATGAGTGTGTGCATGTGGGAGTGTGTGAATTTGTCTGTTCGCAGCTAATCTTGAATACTACTGGATAGTGGTGGATACAATATTATCACAATACTTAAGTCATAATTCAATATTATTGCAATTTTCAATCAACTTCTGTTTTATCCAATAAGGTAAAGTTTTCAGTCTGTTGATCTCACTCCAGCCATTTTTTTTGCAGTAGCAAAATATGTCCAGTTGACTGAAAAAGCAATTCATTCTATTATTCTAGTAGGCCACCAAAAGTTTAATTTGTATTTGTAATATTTATAATTTAAAGAATCAATACCCCCCCCCCCCAGCTCCTGGACAATTCAACGAAATATTTTATGTGCACAGGTATGAATGTATGCTCTAGGATCTCTTGTGGTTGTGGAGATTGAAAATTGTTGAAAAAGCTGTTTTAGTGGCTGTATACTGCTGACTTCTCACTCCTCTTCACCAAACCTCAAGGTTTCCAGAAATCTTCTCACCTTAAAACAACAAGCCTTCCCATCTGTTGCAGGCCACATTTTGGCCTTCATCATGGCTGAAAAACTGACATCCACAAAAAAGCTTGGTCTCATTTTGAACCAGAAGATTTGCATATCTGCCAAACTTTACTGGTTATGATCCACTAAAGTTAGGCATGATAAGAGATTAATTAGTCCCTGTTTTTGTTATCTTCACTGCCATCTTGACTGTAAGGGAGACAGGAGGGACAATTCCACCGACTTTTGTTTTGTCCACCACATGGTGTCATACCACAGTCGGAGCATTTCAGAAGTGGAGCGTTTTGCCTGCCCGTTTTTGTACACTTGCAGATAGACTTCATTGATTTGGTCATTTTTCTTTGATTTTTGTGCCTCTATCATATGTAGTAAAATGTTTTTTTTCTAATCTGTATTAATTGTGAGTCTTGTTGTGATTTCCTACTTTGTTGTGCTGTAGCCTACACACAAAGTTAATAATGTTGAAAGTTCAGTTACGAACGACATCAAACATTTGTGGCTGTGTTTTAGTTCAGTCAGGACCATTCTAGTCAAAGAAAAATATTTGGTGGTATGGGTCTGTTTTGGGCCCCTCTCTGCCTTTACTAGGCTTACACGGAAAGCCTAAAGTGGAGAGAGCACACCTTTCTGCCCTTCCATGAGCATGTATGGAAAACCGAAGCCAGGGGGAGCAGCAGCAAAGACCCCTCGGGAACAGAACAGAGCAAGCATCAATGACAAACAGAAATGACAGTGATAAGTCAGACACAACATGAAAAGGAGGAGCTGAGGTGGAGGTAGGGAAGCAGTAACAGTGGGCAGGCCAAAGCAGTTTAAATAAGGCGCCCTAAATGAGATTTGCCAATTGGTTGCATAGAAAGTAATCATGTGATCTATCCGCTGACTCCCTTAGATCAATGAAGTGATCCATCAGTTCATTGACACTTCTGAAACCTTCTGTAGTGTGTCTGCTGAAATTACAAGAATTGTCTACAGTAGCCATGATCAGCCCAGATGGCTACCTTGCAGATATCTGCACTCTACTAAGTGCATTTTTCTAGTTTGTCTGAAGATGACTGATGCTCAGTTATGCACAGTTTAGACTACCACGTCAGTTATATTTTACTCAATAAAGCCAAGTGCCTAGTCTTTCATTTACATTCATACTTTTTATTCTTTTTGCCTATTTAGAACATGCATTCAAGCACCAGGCCCCAGCAGTCGTCTAACAGTGCAGAGGGATCTGCAGATAAGGAGTCCATACATCTGGTGAGTCCACAGTAAGGCGCTTGTGCACTGTTGACAAGTAGATGATGAAATGCACTGTTTTCATGCACATTGCATAGACAGTGATTTAGGTTTGAATCCTGGTGTCCTGTCTGAGTGATGGTTCCTATGGGGAAAATGGTGCTGTGTTTGCTGACTACATGTGCTTCTACAGTTCTTCTCTTACTACAAGCTTTTGTATAATGGCTCTAACACAGTGAGGGCATAGAAGTGAGAAGTGACTGAAGGAGAGAACAATAAATGAATGGCCTTACGTGTGTTCTGGGAAGTTAATTATAACAAAAGTAAAACATACTTTAGTGATTTGTAGTTTGTCTTATAGCTCTGACTTTATATTTCCTAATGGAGAGGGGCGGTATTTCATCAGGAGCATGGAAGCAAGGCTCATATTAGCAATCCGTACATCACAGCAGCATGTCGTGTGTGTGTGCACGTGCAAATCCTGAAGGATGTGTTGGCTCTGATAAACAGCCCCTCAGGGAGGATTATGGTTTGGCCCTGTGTTCATTCATTACCGCCTCTTCTAGCTGCATCCTCAGTGCTGCCACTATCCACCCTCAAATGATATTCGCCAACTTTCCACACTCAACAGAGGATGTACTTTTCAGGGTGGTGAGAGCCTAAAGGTTAGTGGTTCAGATGGCTGTGTGGGTTGGGAAAATCCGCCTGGAGAAAGTGGATGATTAAAGATCTGCTTGCACGGATCTATTTTTTGCCTTCACTACATCTCATACTCTCTTTAGAACATGCTTCATTCAGAGGAGTGTATTCTTGAATTTTGAAATGATGGTGATGCTGATAATGGAGGAAAATGGTGGTTCCACCATACTGATGTAAAGCTGTCTCATCAAATACAAGTCAACAAAACCTCTTCTGATAGTGCCATTTCCCCCATTTTATTGACACTGTCGACTGTGGTTGGGCAGTATGACAGTGTAAACTGTGACATAGAGTTGGGCCTATGGACGATGCGGTTGTCCATTGCTGATTACTGTAAATATCACAGGTTCTGGTGTGCAGGTCAAAAAGGGACAAAGCAGTGTTCCATGTAAGTTATTAATACTTAGGCCAACAGCAACATTACATGCAATAGGCTACCTTACACCTACTCTCATCCTCCATCTGTCTCTCTTTCTCTCTCTCAAACACATACACACCTTCGAGAGCATTGCAGCACTCAGTGCGAACTGTCTCTTTCCTGTCTCAGTCCACAATTGTGACAGTTGTGATACTCATTAGGGCTGCAAATGGCCAATTACCAATGACCAAATTAGTTGCCAACATTTTTTTTAAATATCATTTTGTGGGGCGCTGGTGGCTTAGTGGTAGAGCAGACGCCCCATATACGAAGGCTATTGCCGTAGCGGCACAGGTTCGAGTCCGGCTTGTGGCCCTTTGCTGCATGTCACTCCCTCACTCTCTCTCCCCCTTCACGCTTGACTGTCCTATCCATTAAAGGCAAAAATGCCCAAAAAAAATAATCTTTAAAAAAAAAAAAGGCTAAAAAAGGTTTTTAGCCTTTATTAGATAGGACAGTCTAAGCTTGAAAGGGGGAGAGAAAGGGGATGACATGCAGCAAAGGGGCGCAGGCTGAAATCAAACTTATAGCTGCTGTGACAAGGGCATTGCCTTTGTGTATGGGATGCCTGCTCTAAGAACTAAGCCACCGGGTGCTCCAGTTGCCAACGATTTTAATAGTCGATTAGTTTGCGATATCATCTGGTGCAGTGTGAGGAGCAGCATGATATTGACGCTGCCTACTGGAGTAAAGTAAAAAACAGTGTAATGGCAATACCTTCATGACTGAAAACCTCCAGCGCATGAGCTGTTAACTTTTCTAAATGTCATGAGCTGTAACATTTACAGAGCGGACCTTGCCTGGCAAACACATCAGTTATGCTGGAGCATTAAGAGGAGGCATGTTGGCTCTCTGGATGACGAAGACTTCTCTCAGTAAGTTAGTTACCGTGTTAGCTAGCCAGTTTAGTTAGCTTTATGTTAAAAGCCATGTTACGTAGCGTTGTGAGCCGTATCTTAAACATTTCATCATTCATGGCAACGTTTTAACATCACGGATGGAAAATGTGTTGCTGCCGCGGTGAATGCACTGCACACAAGTTTTTATAATTAAGATCTATTTTAGCTTGTTATCGTTTCATTTATGTCATGGAAAAAAGGTCATTGATGAAAAATTTTCATCATAGTTTTCGTCAATGAAATTAATACTGATTTCACAAAATGTCAACCTATTCCTTTAACTTTAGAAAGGACTCTGCTTAACCTCTTTTAAATGTGTGGCCCTTTACAGTGGTCTATTCATTATCTAAAATCTGATTGCCTGAGGAAAAGGTCAGGAAATTAACTTAATTCATCTGCTGGAAACCATGAATACTAATGAAGAGCCATACCTTTTTGTTTCATAATCCGATGGTTTGCTTTCAAACAGTACTGACTATAACCTGACAGCACTGAAAATGGATATTTGCATGAATTAAATCTGCAAAAAGCATCAAAACTCAAAAGAGTGATACATTTACATGTATCAACCGAAAGGGAAGCAATATTGTGAGAATAATTGGTTCATCAATCACTACTAGACGGATTAGAGCAGTGAGACTAAAAAACATGAAATCAGAGGGCCTTAAAACCATAAGTTACCTGAAAGAGGCTAAACTTCTGTGGAGAGCTGAAAGGAACTGCATAGTGATGACAGCTCTCAATGGGTTCATGATCATTTGCTCTGTTGTTAATATAAAAATCAAATGCTTCTTTAAACTGTTCATTTGCAAATGTGAACAAATGTGGCACAATGACCTTAAACAATGTTTGGATGAGCAACTCTTCATTTTGTTTGTATGTAGGAACACATACACCAGAGGCCTGTACTATGAGGCCAGTTCTGCTTACCCAGGATATCTTTTCATTATCTGGCTTAAATAACCCAAATATTGTCCGTCTGGATAACCTATACAACAAAGCTGGTTGTTAGTTCAGTCGGCTCTGGGTTTTCCTATCCAGCCACGAGCACGTTCATGTGAAAGTGGTGGGGGTGTTAATTACAATAGACATTATCAGAACCATGAATGTAGTATGTTACTTCATATCATATGAGATGAAATGGTACTGAAAGTCAAAGTCAGGGGCATGGGATGTAAACGATAGTCTGTATTCTTATAATGGAAAATAGAGAAACATTGAAAATATTACCCAAAAATTCACCGTTGGCTGAGACTTAAATTACGTGTGGGTATCACCATGCTATATGTGACATTAGACATTAGTGAGTATTTTTTGCTGTTTAGTTGGATGATGATGTAACTACTCTGAATAAGTCACATAAAACACTTTCAAGTAATCCCAGATTGTTTCTGCCACTGAAGTTAAGGGTGAGCAGCCTAGTTAATGACTGATGCGGTTTATCTGACCCAAATGTTGCATTTATGATAACAGTAGCCAATTAACAGTGTGTATATTATTATTCTAATAAAATACCTTTTCCTAGTTGTCATCACACAGGTGTCTCCTGTTACTTTGAGCTGCAGTGATGGAATCAGAGTGTATAATAGCAACACTGTCACTGACTACCATAAATGTTAAAATCCTGCTAAAATCATGTGTTCAGTGTGTAAACGATCTCTCTGTTTGTTAGAGGCTCTGTTTTAAAACCAGTGGAAATAGAGCCCTGGAACAATTAAATGATTTTACTGACCTATAACAACATATACTTTGTTTTTTACCTGAAACTCTGGACTTTCATCCATGGATACTTTTTTCTTCAGTGATGTGATTGGTCAGAGGTCTGGGTGTTGGGCTATGATCTGATACTCTGAGGTTAACCTGCTCCGGAGCAGATTAGCTGATCAGTATAAGTTACTGCTAAAAACCCAGAGTTAACCCTTAGGTTACATTGCTAGCTCCAAATCCTGCTCCATAGTACAAGCCTCAGGACGCACAGGCACACAAGTGACACAACAGACATAACTGCCATCTAAAGAGGACAGTAATGCAGTGTGGTGCAAGCAAGTCATGTTATTACACAGATTGACAGTTGGTGGCACTAATGTGCAATAGACGGTAAAACCGTAAACGGGCTAATCTTTAATCACCTACTCTATAATTACTTCAGGTTTATGAAAATGTATAATTATATAGAAGTACAACAAAATAAAATACATTGGCACTGTGTGCCAATTTCTTCTATTTACAGAACATGTAAGTATTTATTACATGTATTTTATTTGAGTCACTTTTATAACTGTCAGTGCTCATGATGCCCATAGTGAATTTGTTCTATGAAATTGTGGCTGCCTTATAATTCAGTATCAGTGAGACATATCTAAACCCTGTGATGCTGTGTTAGGTGGAGAGGCAGTGCAGTACACATTTTGTTATGAGGTCAGAGTGGCTCCATTCACTGCAAGCTGAGGCAAATCTGTGTCAGACATCAGCTCTCCAGATGTAACATTTTACAACACTGAGCTATTTCACATCCAACTCAACTGTAAGTGAGCGTTATTAATTGCAGGTTGCGTCTCACACTTCTTTGATCAAAACTGTCATTTATTCAGATACATTAAACCTTTCTTTTAATGTCTTCGCACTGGCGACAGCTATGACCGGAGGCATTATGTCTTTTGTGTATGTCTTCTGTCAATCCGTTTGTTTGTCCATCCCATTCTTGTGAATGCGATATCTCAAAAACACAAAGAAATTCCCTCAAATTTGACACAAATGTCCATTTAGACTCAAGGAAGAACTGATAAATATTTGGTGGTCAAAGGTCAAGGTTACTGTGACCTCACAAAACAAGGTTTTTGTCAAGAATTTGTACACTTTTGTAAAATGTTTGACTCAACTTTCATAACAGAAAAAATGACAAATGACATGTTATATCCAAAAGGTTAAAGGTCAACTTAACTATGACATCAGAGTGTTCTGTAAATTATTCTGGCAATTATTGTGTATTTTGGAAAGAGGCACAAAGGGAAGTGATTGGGTTGGTGCCACGCGCAATTACATAATTGCAGAGTTTTGCGTACTTGCATGGCTGTTTGCAGAAACCACCGCAAGAGGCATGCCGTTACAGTATAGGGATGTTGAACAGTGCCGGCTTTTTGCATAGGCAGTATAGGCGAATGCTAAGGGTGCCGTCATTTATAAGGGGCACCACATATGGGGGAAGAGAAAAAAATCAAAATGTTATTTACAATACTATTACTAATTGAGCATAGCGTTAGTTCAGGCAGGACACTGTGTCAAGCTCAGCTCACATCCCAGCTACATCAGCTGATCTCAAACAGCCAATCAACTGATGCAGCAGCTCATCCATGGAAGGCAGTCAGCTGATAGATCACATGATTCCTTTCTATGCAACCAATTGGTGAATCTCATTCAGGATACCCTATTTAAACTGCTCTGGCCTGCCTACTGTTGCTGCTTCCTCTGCAAGCCGCTTTGCAACCCGCCTCCACCCCAACTCCTCCTTTTCATGCTGTGTCTGACTTATCAATGTCATTTCTGTTTGTCATTGATGCTGCTCCGTTCTGTTCCCGGAGGGTCTTTGCTGCTGCTCTCCCTGCCTTAGGCTTTCCATGTAGGCACATGGAAGGGCAGGGAGGTTTGCCTCTCTGCCTCAGGCTTTCCTCATTTGCACGTGGAAGGGCAGACAGGTGTGCTCTCTCTGCCTTATGGCTTTCCACGTAGGCATGCAGAAGGGTGGAGAGGTGTGCTCTCTCTACCTCATGCTTTCCACGTAGGCGCGTGGAAGTCTTCTGCATAGGCTTTAGGAAAGGCAGACCAAATATAATACTGCAAATGGAAATAAAGTTTTCTTTGACAAAAGTGTTCCTGACTGAACTATTATTTTTAAATATTACATAAGGCCACAACAACATAACTACATAGTAAAGCCTACTAAATAATAGAGAGGCCTTTTTTTCTGGGTTCCTGCTACCCTCAGGCACCCTCCCCTGTTTGTTACACTTTATCTGCTCTCTGGGGGAGATGGGTGAGTTATCTGATGTCACATGGACCCCGAAACACCCTGTAACGTTATCATGTCAAACGACAAAAGCACTCTGGTGCCCACTCAACTACCACTACACTACTGAGAGGAGTGGATGTGGGGAGAAAGAACATGAAATCAGCAGGAGAGCTAGTTATTGTTACCTCTAAGCAGCCGGTGGCCACAACAAACAGCTCACAGAGGTTGCGTTGATTTACATTGTGAGGTTTTCAAGCTTTATTCAGTAAAAATGAGTATTTGGCAAAGGTAGATTAAAATGTTCTTATGATGCCTGCAGTGTAATCTCATGATGCGTTCAGTGTAATTTAGCTTCTGGTGAGAGACTCCAATAAATCTAGCTGTTTGAAGGAGAAATTTGTTGTTTTCACAGCACTATAGAATAGATAAGGCTTTATGCTTATTTTTTTTAAAGATTTTTACATGTGAAAGAAGGTTATATTAAAGATTGTTTTATAAATGTGTATTATTAAATTTGTGCTCATTCAAAGGTAGTGTTATGAAGTACTGAATGACTTTAAAACATATTTTTTTATTGTGTAGGTATCTGTGTTTTCCTGGAACAAAAGAAAAATAAATAAAAGAGAAAAAGCAAGTGCTGGGGGAGGCTCACCTAGGGCACAAAAAGTGCTGGGACCACCACTGAAGGGCAGTGGGAAGGCCAACTCCTCTGAGCACCCTTTATAGACAAGGTCCCCCCATTGGTGGGTTAACTGAAGGGTAAATCCACCCAAACTCACTTTATTCATCTTTTCAGGTTGTTCTGTAATTCTTAATGATGCAAATTAATTTCTTGCTATGGTTATGGCTCATAGTTTGTGAAAGGCAGACTTATTAGCCCAAAGTTTGACAGTATTTAAGGAAAGGATCACCATAGTTTTTTTTTTTTTTTTTTAAATTGAAACACAAATAGGTACAATATAGAAGAGGGAAACTCCTCCCTTTTTGATATGGCTGTTGACCTGAGGCTCAATCTTATATCGATCTAATATCCATAGTAGCGATATTTTAGAATTGATCTTCCTACCCCTACTGCCAACATTTATTCTGGCATTTGAGTTGTGGTCCTGCGCTGAACAATCTTAGCTAATGTTGAATTGATTGCCATGACATTCTGTATATTCATGTTCCCCTCAGGATAAATTATATAACTTTTCATTTAGCTCCACAATCAGGTCCTATTGCACCGGGATACTTCATCATGACCAAATACTTGCAGAACTACTGACATTCCCATCAGGCTTGGCTCATGCTTACATGTGAAAGGAAGATGGTGATCATGGTATTCTTGCTAAACATTTAGCTCAACTTGTAAATTTAGCATCATTCATTCACTAAAGACAGCTGTCATAGTAGTTTTGACACCGTGAGGGCAAATGAAGACCTTATATGGGCTACACTTTTACCAACAGCTAAATCGGAAAACAAACTGTTTGTATTCATGTCTTTTTAAAACTGCCATCAGTAACTGTACAGTGGTAATCAGATGAGTTATATTTTAGGCTACACAGAAATGTCCACCATTCAGAATGAATCCCGAAGGCCTCCATTGTGACTGTAGCCCAAGAAATGCTGAGCAGAAAGATAAAAACCCCACAACAAATGTAGTGCATATCAGCATATGTACAGAGGTATGAGGTACCATATCCCAGATGTCTGTGCTCTTTTCAATTGGCAGTGCCTATCCATCATCTCAGACCTCAGCCCAGTTAGATCTCAGATCATACTCCGTGGCCTGTAATTTGGTGAAACCAACCTCAGCTAAATACTGAGTGTGTGAGGAAAAAAAACACTAGTACCACATTACCAGTACATATATGTAAGCAGCCACTGAGCCTGTGTCCTTTTCACACCCGACATAAACCTTCCTTGAGAAAACTGAACATGTCCTAGCCCCATGTTGTAATGGAAACCATATGTCATACATTTTATATTTAGTATGGCTAGTGTTGACAGAGTCTCCTATAGAGCTAGTGACTGTCATGATTAGACTGTATATTTGTGATGGACTTAAAGACGCTTATTTGTTAAAGGGCTTCAACACAACATATAGCCACCATCGAATGTGGAAGAATTTGCTGAAAGCATTCAGCTTCAGTATGCCTTACATCCTGAAAATCAGGGAGGGAGTTTAAAGGGGTGAGACCAGTTACATCAAGTAGGGTATGGAGTTTTTCATCCAGTGTTATATGGAGTCCTGCAGGGTGAAACAAGTGTAATAGTAGGTTTCAGTGAAGAGTCCATACTACTCTCTACCTTGTAACTAGCTTGTTTTACACTAAATTCAGCAGTTTGTTCAGTTGCACCAACTTCTCTTGCGGTATTTTTTTGTCAACTATAAACAAAACATTGTTGCAGAGTAACGTTTCATCTTGTGCATTCAGGTAAAATTGGAGAGAAAGCCACCACTATAATTGGGAAATGAATAGAGCTGGTTTATTTCAAAAGAGAAGGTTACAGTATATATGTGATCATGCAACCCAATCCCCAGAAAAATCTTTGCATGGTATGTTTCTGCAAACCACAGATATGTTACATTTGTACATTATTTTCTCAACAACACTGTAGTGAAGGTCTGATAAAACTTAGGCACAAAAAACACTCATTAAGAGAGGATCACTTTATGGCTTAAAATACCCACTTTGGAGGCTCAAAAGTCACTAGAAAAGCAGGGACAGGTTGGTGAAAAACACCTTGTTTCCGTGGCCCAAAGGCTGCTGGGAAACACTGCGATGCATTGGCAAAAAACACCCAGGCTTGGTGCAACAAACACCGGTGGAAACACTGCAGAGGACCGTCAAAGACAACTGGTTTTGTTGTTTGTCAGTCTTGAACAGTGATCTGCAGCTTTATCCACCATCCCCTCCATCCCCTCCACCGTTTTTTTTTTTTGGTGACTGGGTGGGATCATGTGTGAATAAGCTAACATTTGAAATGTGGTATTTAAATGTTTAATTTTTATGAAGATGGCTGTTCCAAAGTACGTCACCCAGAGTAAAAACACTGACAATGTCACTTTATTCCCTCATTGGCTCTCACACACTTTTACCATAAATACACAACTCTTCCCAGTCTCCAGTGCACAAGGTCCAGTTGCTCCAAAACCTCAGTTTCAGTAAACAATATTTGCAGTCATTCAGCAAACGATCCCTGACGAGCCAGTGTGGCTGTCTGTCCTAGGTGTGTGTGTGAGGCAGTCATCTGAGGTCCAGCACACTATTACATTTGAAGGGGGAGTATGATTAGACAACAAGCACTAGCTGTGCTAATCAACTCACCTGGCATTGCTCTCATGAGTCCTCCCCACTAGTCTCTGGCTGAATCCAAATGTCCGGACCTCACCACACTTGCAGACTTGCAGACTTTGCAGGCGTGTACCCGGGAAGTCTGGGGATGCTGAGTGCTGTCCAAATCCACAATTCATCCAGTCCACAAGGGGCCTAAAGTGGACTTTCTGCAGACTTCCAGAGAGTCCACTTGGGATGCAGACATAAGCAAACTTCACTGATTTAATAACCCACAATTCATTACAATACGGACGCGACGTTTTTTTTTTTTTTAATTCAAAAAAAAAAAAAAAAAAGAATGAAATCATGATTATAAATAATTACCTCAGCTGTTGCCACGTTTGTTGTTGTGTGAAACTTTTGACTCTGTTGTCTGTTGCCATTTATTGGCCGTATCTATGCCAACATAAGACCCTTATGGAATTATAAGGGCAGGGACATTAACAACATTTGAAGTGGATGTATCTATTTTCATGTATACATGGAGTATAAATGAGCCCTTAGATGTGCAGAATACAGTCAAATCCTGTTTTATTAAAAAGACTGTAAAATTTTGCACATTGTGTGCGACACTTTTGTTTTTTCGAATATTTTCTTCATACATCACAATGATGTCAATGTTTTTAGTGTTGAGAATGCATGTGTTTTATATATTTGAGTGGTGTCATATCATACATTCTCACTAAGATTTCTTTGTCTCAATATGCTCCCATGCAGCCACTGCAATGTATTTTGCATATTTAACATTTTTCATTCTACAGTAATGAGCACATTCTTGTATTAAATGTCTGTGATAGTATTCTGTTTAGATGCACCCTCTGCCTTACATTCTCTTCACCTTTTGATCCTGCAATGGGTTATGGATGATTTGATTTTAACATACACAGAGAGATGCCAGTGGGGAAAGATGTTTTAAAATACCTCCACTTTATGGAGATAGCAGTAGGTTATGAGGCTTTGATGTGACAGCAGCAGTATCTCTCCTTTGTACAGAAGACATACATCCATCCACCTTAGAGCTAAGTGAATAGGTTTCGGGTATAATAGCATGTAGTGTGGTGCGTATGACAGCGGAGTCCTGGGTGTGTCTCTGTTGGCTCTATGAGGGACCTCTGGAGGAGGGGAAAAGCCTGTAGCTCCTGCCCTGACAGGACCAGCGGACTGCATATGGGCTCTGGACTCTGCTTGACTCGAGCACAGCTGCAGTGAGTGAGGACATGCTGTAGACATGTGGATTATGTTAACCTGCGTGCTGGGCTGCCTTTGGCTGCTGGACCCTCTCCACATGGGACTGACTGTGGATGGGCAGCAGACAGATATGGTATGTACTGTGAGGGATGGGTCAGGATGTCAGTGTTAACAGATCAGACAGTGTATGGGTGCAGGCTGAGGTAGTATGAATGAGTCAGGAAATGAGTCAGTGAACACACTGCATCTTTCTTTTGACATATGTTTCCTAGGTTTTACATTTTGATCATTGCACCAGATCATGTTTCAGATGTACCTAAAATGACATTTTTGGTCTTGACATATAGGAGTTAATTTAGCTATTTTGTAGCTGTCCTTTGATACTCTAGCCAGTAGTAAGCACCCTTTATTCACAGAGGCCTGTGTAAATCATTCCATATGAAGCATGTTGCTCTCTGCCAGCACATATGTGCAATTCTTTTTTTTTTTTTTTTGTCTCTGATCAGATGTTCTCTGATGTTCTTAAACAGCATGCACAGAACAAGAGCATGTGAGCTAAATTGAAAACTTGTTGCCGGAAATTCTCTGTCCAGGAAAAACAACAATGTGAGGGCAAGTCATAGACCTCAGATGCTGCTAGTGCCTCTTGGCCTCTCTGCTGACCTCCCCTTCGCGCTGTGCACACACATCTTCTTACGCAACCCTTCTCTTGCAGAATCTTTGACATGGTGTTTCCGTAAAACCACCCTGCTCGTTATGTATAGCTTCAGATGATGAAATTTGTTTGCCCAGCTGTGAGGTTCAGCAGAGATCATTTCCTCACCCAAAGATACAGGACTTGATTTATTGTTGCTCATACCTCATAATAGTTTTATCTCAAATGAAACCTTTCTGATATGCTGTATACTCATCACCATCAGTCAATGTATGACTGTCAGGTAAAGAATCTTTGGTTTATTAGACAGAAATTTCACATTTTTTGTGCCATTGTCGCACTTACTTTCAGGCAAATGTGTTACTTGCAAGTTACATGCCTGCATACTAAGAAAAATACGGAATTACCAGAATGTGTTAATGCTACTGGTGTATTATTAAGACAAGTTGGGATTTACATTTGCTGTCATACCTGTGGTTCAGTTCATTTGGTCCAGACAAATGCATAATAATTATTACATACATTGAAAAGCATTGTATTTCATGTCTCCATCTTCTGGTGGACCATCACAATAAGAGTATGCATGCATAATATGATGTTAATTCCACTACAGAAGAGATTTGATGATCGCTAAAATTAGGTGGGGAAAAAAGTGCATATATTGATATAACGGTTATCGGCCAAATGAGTTGTTTATATTGGCATATCGGACAATGGTTTAGCAAAAAGGACAGAAACTAAAGGGGAACCTCTGGCTTAATGAACCAGAGGTTGTGAACCTTAAGTTATATAGACTGACTGGTAACTTATTCATTGGATAGTTTTTGTGTCAGTCATCATTATGTTTCAGTCACGTTATAACGAGGAACTGCCATAATACAGGCAGTAGGACAAGCACAACACGCAGTTGGTCTTGGTCTACTTGTTTGGCCCACACCAAAAATCAACTGATGTCTTTTACAACCAAATGAACCAAACAAATGGGCGTGCACATCAGCGTTTTTTGAAGTATCCATCTTATTAACAGTACACAACATTAATGACAGGCTAACTCTTACCAATGAATTCTTGTGCAATTGTATTAGCTAGCTCACACTAAATCACTGTGCGGCACTTATCCATAACAACAAGGTGAGCTAGCAAGCAAACATTTATGTACAATTGAAACATAGCCTATAGGCCAATCAGCTGTATTACTATTCTCAGTGTACGGACATTCTTGTGAGTCATGATGGATCGTTTTGTAGCTTTTCAAGCAAGAGACACTAAAGCACCTTCCACCATCACCGAAAGTGCAATGGGTGAGGCTAATGCACCGAGCCATAGCAGCTACAGTCAAGTACAAACAAGGAAAGACCCAAAAATATTGAGAGAATTATCTCAAGTGCTACTCAGTTCCATATGTAGTAGTGGGTCCCTGCTCTGTCTCTCTTTGAGCTAAGGGGTCCTTGGTCTGAAAAACATTGAAGACCGACAATTTAGGGGATTTATTTGGCAGACATAGAATGTAATATTAATAACTATGTTTTTATTAGTGTACAATCACCTGAAACTAAGACTTGTTGTGTTTTTGTTACCTTAGAATGAGGTGTTTCCAGCTTAGTCCGCCATGTTGTTTCTACAGTAGCCCATAATGGACAAATCAAACTCTGGCTCTAGATAGGGTCATTTGTGTTTTCACGTTGGCCACTGTAGTTCTCCTACATGCTTGGCACACGGAAGAACTTTCACTTGGGTGCAATCTGAAACCTCACAGCTAGAGGTCACTAAATGCTGCACACTAGACCTTAGAAGATAAAATTTGCCACTTTTTATATGGATGTCCAATCAGTGTTGATTGATGTTGATCAATAATGCTAACTGTAGTGTAATGTCGCAATAAATTCCTCAGTGTGTGCCAAGATAGCAGCTGCAAAATTTGTTGTTCCTCCTGCATCCAGTGCGGTCATTTGACTTCATAATGTAGATTGATGCAGGAAACACTACAAGTTTGATTTTGCATCCAGGTGGCCAGGGGGCGTGCCCTGGATCCAGCTGAATACAGAACTTCCTTGTTCTCTGCACTTGCTAGCTAACTAGCTACATTTCCAGCAGTGAAAATGACATACCAAAATATGACTGCAGAGGATGTTGTGGAAGTAGATACATTTTATGGTGTTTTGGCTGCCTTGGAGATTCAGGCATATTTATTTGAGCCAGAATATACGACTGAATGGTAAATGGACTTGCATTTGTATAGTGCCTATAGCGCTTTTACACTACATGTCACATTCATCCATTCACACACACATTCATACACTAGTTGCTGAGGATACCGTACAAGGTGCCTTCTGCTACCCAGGTAAACATTTACACCTACTCTCACACTGATGGCACAGCCATTGGGAGCAATTTGAGGTTCAGTATCTTGCCCAAGGATACTGGAAGAGTCATGGATCGAATCACCAATCTTCCAATGTATGGATTATAGGCTCTACCTCCTGAGCAACAGCCGCCTAAGACTTGCGGAGAGGCCAAGGCTGTGGTTGCTATGGAAGAGGATATGGCCGGCTGCAATGAATTTCAGTGTGGGCAATTTTTATTGGATATTGTCATTGTTATTGGATGCCAACCTTCAGAGAGCCCATGTGTGTGTTACTATGTGTTTAAGTTTTACTCCTCACTTGGACAGAGGTGTGCTGGTGACCTCCTTCAGGACCCTGAAGATAAAAACTGAAAAGCTAACTAAGACCAGCAGGGTAAAGAGGGTGTTTTTGTCACCAAATGGTATTGTTGGCTATTTAGTTGAGTTGCCTCTTAGCAAAGTGCTCTGAGTAATTAAAGTGGGCCTTCTATTGTTCACACTGGTTCAGATTATGGAGCCTACATTTTTTTGTTGTGTTACCTGCAGAAGTGTAGGCACAGCCTTGGCTACACATTGTTTTAGCTATGGTCATCAGAGACTTTCGCACATTACATCCTGGTGTATATAGACACTGCTGGCACAGCTTCTTTAGCAGGAAAACTCAATTTTCTCAGTCAGTATGGCGCACAATGGGGAATCTATTTCTTAACTTGACTACTTATCATTAACACTGATTGGACATTCACATAAAAAGTGGCAAATTTTCCCTTTAAATATGTTAGGATTAGGGCTGTCAAATTATTATTTTTTAAAATTGCGATTAATTACTGAATTTCAAAAGTTAATCACAAGTCCATGTTAACAAGGTGATGCAATTCTTACCAGAGTGTCACTGGGAATCAAATAAATTAAAAAAAAAGTGCTTTATGATCTTGACTTTTAGATTTATTTCTTTTAGGGCTATCGAGTGATTAAAAAAATAATCAAATTAATTACATGCTCTGTGATTAATTAATTTTAATTATTCACATACATCAACTTTTGCTATGACAGTATTTAAAAAAATTCAATTCAAATTGAATTTGGCAGATGTGTGGTAGTAAAGCTGCTGGATTTTGGACACAATTGTTCCGCTGTCCTCTACCACCGAAAGTCAATTGCAGTCCATTTTTCGAGGGAGTTGGCTAGTTGGTCACACGTAGATTTACTCGGTTTGCGTCTGAATGCCTGGTCAAGTGCAGCTTGATGAGGGTGGCAGCTAGCACTAGCATCAGAGGCTGTGCTAGCTCCAATGGTATGAAAATTCCTTCCTGCAGAAATTGCACAGAACAGTGCTCCCGTCAGCAGTTCCACCTGGATGTTTTTTAAATGTAAATGTTTAATTCAGCCAAGCAGCTTTGTTTCCATCATGTAACAAAGCCACTGTGGCCTTCAATGACAAATCTGGGCTGATTAATCAGTGTTAATTTTTTGAACACGTTTTTTTTTTTCTGTAAATAATTAATTGGAAGGAACGTGCTATTTTGACTGCCCTACTTAGGATCTTTTCTAAATCTACTGTACACTGTGTTAATAGGTTTTTTTTTTTAATTAGTTTGTATTTGCCACACCAAAAAATAATAATTCTTTTTCTTGGCGTCCCTGACACCTGACAGTGGAGAATGCATGCATACACATACACACACTGTCTGCTGTGGTAACCCTTTCATCTCGCCAGCTGCAGGACTCATAAAAGGAGCTGATATAAATAAATTCCCCAGCTTGGTTTCAAGCCTTACGCTGCTAACACAGTGAAATTACTGCTGATCCCCGTAGGTGGCATCAAAGAAAACAAAACAAGAATCTTCAAGAATGTTACTTTAAATATGTTTTTTTCGTTGTTGTTGTTGTTTGGATAGCCTCATGTCTACTTTATCTACTGTACTCTCACTGTAACAATTAAACAAATCAAGTACAAAATATAAATATTTAAAAGTGTTTTTACATTTTCCTCCTGAAATCTTCCCTAAATCCACCCCCTCCTGCTGTGATCAGGATTTTTTGGATCAAAGACATCCCAATCCTGCATAAAAGTTTTGAACAACATATACTGAAGGTTTGACTGGATGACGTGATCTAATTTGATTTTACAATCCCTTTTTTTTTCTCTTTTGAACAACTCATTGTAAAAGTTTGATTCAGTCCAATAAAACTCATCGGGTTACTTTTGAACATGTGGCCAAGTCCTACAAGTTTTCAACAAATTTCCCCAAATCTTTGACAATACACCCGAGAAAAGCAGGTTGATGTGGGATTTTTTTTTTCAGAGATGTATCCTCAGCATTTACATTGTTGTGAATATTTTAAGTTTTATGACCCCCCTCTCCCTGCTCTCTGCTTGTGATGCTGGTTTGGCTTCCTAGCCTTGGAACTGGTGGGCAGGGTTGAAGAAGTTGTCAGAAAATTACCTGCACCTGGATAGATGCACAAGAGTTATGTGCATCCTCCTGTTTCTGCCCATCTGTTGTAAACTCTTGTGGTTTAAACACAAAAATGCTATATCCTGTGCAACTTTATCAGTTTTCAAACTCAAATTGCCCAATCCCTTGTCATAAACCTCAAATATCTAATATGTGTAAAATAATACAAAATTCAACTCAAGTTAACAGTACTTCATTTATTTCATCATGTCAGCATCTTCTAACCATGTCCCCAGGTTTCTTTCATGCTTGTGCACACACAATGGTGAGCTGATTTTCTCAGTAATAGCGTGGTAAGGTGGTTGTCTTTTAATGCAGAGATAAACAATTCAAATTCCACATCTGCCCTCCTGCTTGTGGTCTCAGTCTTTGTTTTTTCTAGGACAGGTTTTGGCACTTCTCACATGGTAGCAGTATTTGTGTATAAGTTGCAAGACATGCAATGCATTCCAGATCCGGAATGAAGAACTACTTCAGTAATAATGTAGTCATGTGAAACACGTTTTCACAGGAGGTCATAAGCTACATCAGATGTTTCAAGTAGATTCATAATCCTCAACAGAGCATCAGCATATAGTGATGACCAGAATGAATCTTTTTCATGAAAATCAAGAGTTTTTCTTGTCAATTAAATAACAAACAAGTAGTCAAATGCTCCAAAATCCACTTGCAGCCATCTAGTTTTTATAGTATTGTTTCATATTTTATGGTGATTTTCCTCTATCTTTATGTTTCTTGAGTTTTGCAATACTTGCATTTATTTTCAATTTAATTTTCTACCATGCTTGGTATGCACCAATACACCAATGCATGTGTGTTGTATATGGAAACCTCCCTGATAAAAAGCTGGATTCAGATTGTGATGTCACACTATAAAAGCTTTAAAGAAACACTATATTTTGTTGTGGATGCAGAGTACCTCTGCAACCTTGGCGTAGTCATGGTCTTTATGCTAGTATTGGTTTAGGATTTGATTTGACAGTGGTCCCAGTCTGTCAAAGCGATAGTGATGAGCAGCGTGGGGAAGATTACCTGGACAAATAGGCTCAGGTGCAGAGCGATCAAGTGTCTGCTGGCTGGGAGAGCTGCAGCAACAATGGCAGCTTGTCCAGGATAAAGGAGCATTGTGTGCTGCTGAATAAGGGGAATTTGTGCCTGTGCTGCCTCTGTATTCTGCCTCCTCTTCATGCCACTCAGCTGCACATCACTATCTTCTCATTTTTGTTCAGGTGGTCTTTGAAGTCTATCAGCTCCAGACTTGTAATAGTGACCTGCTTTGAAAGTCATGATGCTGCCAATATCCAGAGTTTTATCACCACCTGTGCATGGTGCCTGACTTTCTACAACATTTGCTTAATTTGAGGTGTTGATTTTAAATCACATAAGCATAAATCATAGATGCAGAGGTCTTAATTTTTTTCCCATGGAGTATCCAAAATGGAGTTGATCATCTGGAGGGCATGAATGCGCTTATTAAATTTCAGGCCCTTCTGTCCATCATTCTTCATATTTCTTGTGTACAAGTAAACATTTTTGGCCTAAAGTTGGTGCGATCACCCTCTGCGGACCATGAATATCCACAGATGATTTCAGGTATACAGTACTATAGACTTTCAAACAGTATTGAGCATTTTTAAACTTCACAAGAGCTATCTCAAAGTTCACAGTCCAAAAAATGAACTCATTTACATTACAGTCTTTTGTATTTTTTAAAGGTGCAGTTTGCAGTTCTTGAAGGAAGCACGTTGATTGTTGAGTCTCATTCCCAGGTCGTCAAATACCAATGCCTGGATTGGTACCCTGACCAACCCACCAACCCAAAGCATTGTTTTTGTCTTATGACCGAGGAATGGTACTCAACAGTCAACCATCTTTATCTAGAATTACATACTGTACCTTTAAAATAAAATCTTGTGATCAACATTCACTTGCAGAAATTTCCTAAGACTGGTCAGATGCTTTAACTCGATGTGTCAATTCACATTCATCAATGTGGCTGACAATCAACTCATTATTTCAAACATGGCGGGCACAATTTGCATGTAAATATGAGTTTTTTTTCTGAATCTGTAACTTACTGGTTTGTTCATAAAAGTCCTTGAAATATCCACATGAACTGGCTTCAGCAGTAGCTGCATTGTCTGCCAGTGTCGTGTCAGCATGCTGGGTGCCGTGGTTCCAAGTGTTGTGAACAGCGCTCATGTTCAAGATCATAAGTTGATGCGTCCCTTTCAACGTTCACCAAAAATAAGAGCATGTTCAATGACCTGTACTTTTTTAGTGCATTCATGCACAACACTGCTTTTGAGATACCTTGCCATGGAAAAACATGTTCTTCAACAGCAATGTTAACCTAACAATGCTGCCATATAACCAAAATCATTGGTAACATTTCTCTGTGGACTATGAATTTGCAGGTGTCATGGTGATCTGACCAGGAGTTGTTGGGATACCTTGCTGTAGATGACTGGCAGAAGCACTGGGCTTTCAGTTGGGGGTTCCTTGCTTAAATGTTTCATAAAATTTTGTCAAAGAATGGGCAGAGGAAGTGTGTGAAGTGTGTCCTCACGTTACCTCTGTTTATAGTCTCCCCTTTAATACAGAGAGACAGTTTACGGTGCAGTCGTTCAGTATTTACTGAACATTCTGGGTCCTTATACTTGATTTTCTTGGCAGCGCTGACACTGAGGCAATGAGAAGAGAGCGAGGTCTTTAATTACAGTGAATGTAAGGGATGTTATACAACCTGCCTACTGCTGTGTCTAATTATCAGCCTGCTCTTCTTGCTTTCTGTTTTCCAGAATTACACATGTAATACTGTTGAAGAAACAACCGTGTGAGTTCAGTTTCTTTTCTGTCTCTCCACTCAGGGTCACCTGTCAGAGAGAGACCCTGTAGACTCCACCCATCAAGATGCTGCTGCCCAAAGTCATGGCTTCGTACTTGTTGATGAACCTCACATCATGTTGGCTACTAACAATGAAGACAAAGGAGCTCATGGCATTGAATCCACTCCAAGCAATCCAAAAAATATCATCCACAAAAGCGCAGCAGACACAGCAATGAATGCTGTAGCAGATGTAACTTCACCTAATTCACCAACACAAATGGGGAAATCTCATGTCACTTCACTGATGGACGAGAACATGTTACCATTAGCGGTGTCAGAGGGACGCTGGGAGACAAACAGCTATCACTCCCTTTTAAGAAACAAGGAAGGGCAGCATTCCAGTCTGAAGCACATGGATTCACTGCCGTCTGTACCTGCTACTGGAACAGGGAACATCGTCTATGGCTCTGACCAGAGAATGTACCGAATCTACAAAGGCGCTCCTGGTCTACCTGGACCACAGGGAAGAAGAGTAAGCATCTCTCTGGGATGAAGTTAATTAGACACACATTAGCCTGGGGCTACAACTTAGGTCCTGAACCATTATGGCTATTTTGCTGTTGATTAAGTCTCCGTTTCTGACTTCAAAAATCCAAGATGACGATGGTCAAAATGCCAAACTTGAGGCTTCAAAACAGGAGTCAACAACCAGTTGGTGACATCACAGTGGCTACTTCTGTTATTTTATACAGTCTATGGGTTAGCCTAGATTAGCACTAGGACAGGAAGCAGAGGGAAACAGCTACCAACACCTTTTAAAGGTCACTAATTGACACATGTCATTTGTTTAAACCACAGTCATTTTGTGTTTTATTGTGAGTTATGTGCTGTAACTATGTCTTTAAAAACATCAGTTTATCCATCTGCTGTGCACTTCAGTGCTGCAGTCTCCTTGGTAGAGGTCTCCACAGGCTTGATGGTACAGAATCTGGACACCTCAATGTGACAGCGGTAGTCAAGTTTTGGTAGTCATTGTTTTTATAGATGCTTCCAGTCTTTATCAAGCTAACCAGGCTCTTCCTGCTCCACGCAGCACTGACAATGATAATAATTTTCCGATCATATCACACTTAGCACACTTCTGTCTGAACTATTTTTCTGTAATCTTTCAACCTCTTTAAGAACTCTAAAAGGGCTGTAAACCTCACTCTGGGATCCACTCTTTAAGGAAACCTCCAAGTTCACTCTAGGAAACCTTGAGCACAGATATAGCTTTTGTCTCTGGTGGTACTAAAATATCAGCAGCGGTATAAACTGTTTCTTTTTTCAATACAGCAAGTTTCCGCAGAGCGGCTTATGTAATTCCCTAAATTACCTCTCTTTGATGGCCGTATATTTTGGCTGTAAGTGGAGGTTATGGTTATTTTGTGCAAACAGTGTGGTTGCATCAGCCCACGTGAAATTGACTCATACTGGTTTTTATTCAACTTGTAAAATTGCAGGGTAGGGAGATTGCTTTCAAAACATATTGCATTAATAATGTCTTGGGGAGACCATGCGACCTTTTCTTTGTAAGATCATCACACTGTAGATGATGCCAGACAGAAGGCCTGCCAGTGGTTGCCAGAAAGATGTACACATATGGTAAAAATAGCTCAATGCCTTTTTGTTGTTACAGGGATGTGCTGGGAGAGAAGGCTATATTGGATTTAAAGGTGACAAGGTAAGAGCTGCATGGGCCATGTATGCAATTTTGTTTTGTGTTTTTTAAGTTTATCGTATAGAAAATGTAATCATGGCATGCACAGCTGTTCCAAGCAGCAGGTTTATGGAAATAAAAGGTAAACATCTGATCCTGAGGTGTGTTTCAGGTGTTACTCAGCAAAGTTGTCTTATTAACTCCATAAACCTCATTCATTACATGTAGACATCGCAGCAGGACCTCATAGGATATCTTAATCATCACAGACAGCTACAAACAGGATGATGGCCTACTGTAGTGTGTATTTTTGTGGATAGTTAGTGTGTTAGTTTTAACACATCTAAAGGAGGACACAAGCTCAATACACCTCTGCTATAAAATTACAGTTGGTAACTTAAATGAAAATAGCTTTGTGTCGTATTTGCTGAAACTCTCACTACATCCAGACAAGAAGTACATGAGACAGATAATCTGTGAAGAACATTAGGGACTGGTTGCACAAAACACCTTAAGCTTTCTCCTTAAGTATGACATTTCAGGCTTAATTTCTCTATAGCTGAGGGACCTACACAGTTGCACAGAATCCCTTGAAAGGTTTCCTTAGTGAATGTCAACTCATTTACTGCGTTGAAAGAGATTTTACAGTGATAAAAGATTTCATGGAGATTGTTTGTTTGCTTGGACTCACACTTCTGATGCCTGTTATTGTCTCACAAAGTTGTTATTGTTAGATAGTGAAAGCATTGCAGAAGAAAAGAAGACTAGAAACCATATTGTCCAGAGAAGGAAAAGATTATACTTCTGGAGACACACAATCATAGAAAGCACATCCTTCAAAGTAAATCTGATCCCCAAATACACAAAACGGAAAATGATATATATGTGTGTATATATATATATATATATACAGTACAGGCCAAAAGTTTGGACACACCTTCTCATTCAATGCGTTTTCTTTATTTTCATGACTATTTACATTGTAGATTCTCACTGAAGGCATCAAAACTATGAATGAACACATGTGGAGTTATGTACTTAACAAAAAAAGGTGAAATAACTGAAAACATGTTTTATATTCTAGTTTCTTCAAAATAGCCATCCTTTGCTCTGATTACTGCTTTGCACACTCTTGGCATTCTCTCCATGAGCTTCAAGAGGTAGTCACCTGAAATGGTTTTCCAACAGTCTTGAAGGAGTTCCCAGAGGTGTTTAACACTTGTTGGCTCCTTTGCCTTCACTCTGCGGTCCAGCTCACCCCAAACCATCTCGATTGGGTTCAGGTCCGGTGACTGTGGAGGCCAGGTCATCTGCCGCAGCACTCCATCACTCTCCTTCTTGGTCAAATAGCCCTTACACAGCCTGGAAGTGTGTTTGGGGTCATTATGATCGTCCAACTAAACGCAAACCGGATGGGATGGCATGTCGCTGCAGGATGCTGTGGTAGCCATGCTGGTTCAGTGTGCCTTCAATTTTGAATAAATCCCCAACAGTGTCAGCAGCAAAACACCCCCACACCATCACACCTCCTCCTCCATGCTTCACAGTGGGAACCAGGCATGTGGAATCCATCCGTTCACCTTTTCTGCGTCTCACAAAGACACGGCGGTTGGAACCAAAGATCTCAAATTTGGACTCATCAGACCAAAGCACAGATTTCCACTGGTCTAATGTCCATTCCTTGTGTTTCTTGGCCCAAACAAATCTCTTCTGCTTGTTGCCTCTCCTTAGCAGTGGTTTCCTAGCAGCTATTTGACCATGAAGGCCTGATTCGCGCAGTCTCCTCTTAACAGTTGTTCTAGAGATGGGTCTGCTGCTAGAACTCTGTGTGGCATTCATCTGGTCTCTGATCTGAGCTGCTGTTAACTTGCGATTTCTGAGGCTGGTGACTCGGATGAACTTATCCTGAGAAGCAGAGGTGACTCTTGGTCTTCCTTTCCTGGGTCGGTCCTCATGTGTGCCAGTTTCGTTGTAGCGCTTGATGGTTTTTGTGACTCCACTTGGGGACACATTTAAAATTTTTGCAATTTTCCAGACTGACTGACCTTCATTTCTTAAAGTAATGATGGCCACTCGTTTTTCTTTAGTTAGCTGATTGGTTCTTGCCATAATATGAATTTTAGCAGTTGTCCAATAGTGCTGTCGGCTGTGTATTAACCTGACTTCTGCACAACACAACTGATGGTCCCAACCCCATTGATAAAGCAAGAAATTCCACTAATTAACCCTGATAAGGCACACCTGTGAAGTGAAAACCATTTCAGGTGACTACCTCTTGAAGCTCATGGAGAGAATGCCAAGAGTGTGCAAAGCAGTAATCAGAGCAAAGGGTGGCTATTTTGAAGAAACTAGAATATAAAACATGTTTTCAGTTATTTCACCTTTTTTTGTTAAGTACATAACTCCACATGTGTTCATTCATAGCTTTGATGCCTTCAGTGAGAATCTACAATGTAAATAGTCATGAAAATAAAGAAAACGCATTGAATGAGAAGGTGTGTCCAAACTTTTGGCCTGTACTGTATATATGATAGATATATGAATTCAGTAAAAAGCGTATCAATTAAGTTTTTCTAGTGGCATAACACTCTTCACAGACACACCCTGTGTTTTTTCATTTACCACCATAAACTCATGTTGCAGCTGAGATAGAGTTAATGGTCCCTTAAGTTTTCATTTTTTGCTTTGCTTTGGTTGCTAAGATCTTTTGTGCAATGGTCTAGGGATTCCTTAAGCATAAGACCAAAACCAGCAGGAAACCATAAGTACTTAAGTGAATATTTTAAGGAAACCTTAACTAGGACTCAAAGAAAAATCTTAACTCAAGGTGTTTTGTTTAACCAGCCCCAGGTTCCTTCTCCCTGTCCTAGTGCTTTAATTGGATTTGCTAGAATCTACAGCAAACCACAGAAAACACCCAATCAGAGCTGAGGAGTTTCTAACGCAGCTGTTAGTCAACTGTCAAACTAACAGCACTGGTAGCGTTGGTCAAATATGAATCTGTTACTGCTTTGCCTATTTCTCACCTCAGATGTTTTCAGAAACATTTTAGTGCACTGTTTAGCTGTAAAATGAGAAGGTTTGCTCTGGCCAGTGGGAGGGGCTTAGTTTTTAACATGGCAGCTAGGTCAGAAACTCTAATTTTACAGCTAAACAGTGCACTAAAATATGTTTATGAAAATATTTGAGGAGAGAAATAGCACACAGAATCTGCTGTCAGTGTTCCTAATCCACAAAATATGATGCACTTAGTGCCCTCCTATGTTGGTTTTGGATGGACTGCATCTCAGTCGATGCTTGTTAAGCCCAGTTCAGAACAAAGATTCACGATGAGAAGAAACCATTTTAGAACGTTGCAGAGAAAAGTTGCAGCAGGTGTGAATTGCCAGTCTGAGCTCAACTCATGCCGGCTGGTGGTGTCACCTGCAACTCAGCTGGTCAAATTGCCAGCGGCTGGTTTTAGAAAATAAAGCACTTCACCTGTTTCAACAGCCAATCAGCTTGTAGTGAAGTCTGCTGGTCAAGTCAAGATGACCACAGACGACGTGTTCACATACTGTGGCAGGTGCTCCATCCCAGTGGAGCCCTCTTTTTCCATCCTCACGGTGTGCCGGTATTGGATGATGGGTCGCTGCTGCTCACTATATGTGCTCATGCACAGTCCTTGGCTCTGATTGGTTGTTTTTGTTCACGTGTGGTAATACTGTTAGAAGCACTACAAGGAGGAGGAGGAGTATGATTGTTTTTACAGTTGATCTGTCTCCTTTAGTGCTGTGTGAATATAGTGACAGAGCCAATATGACAAAAATGTATTTTTTAGAAAAGTTACCATCTACAGCTTTGAGCCGTTTTCACTTTCTAATGTACAAGGGAGAATCCCAGCTCTCATGCTGACCCGCATATATGTTACCACGGTTACCAAATTATCAGGCATAATAATGTACATTACTCCTACAGATTATTTGGGAGAACTCCTCTGATATTTCACACGATGAGCAGGTGGATTTAATTGTAGTTAAGCTTTTGAATCCAACTTAAATCCCACATCTCCTCTGAAAAAGTCCTGTGTTTAGTCTACTTTGCTTTTAGACCATGACCAAACTGTAGCAGAGGTCCTTTGAACCTGGCCCACCTTTTCAAGCAGTCTCAGTCCAGTTGTTTTGTCAGCAGGATTTTGAATAAGACTTTTAACACTAGCTAAAACAAAGTGGACCAAAGAAGGAAATGAATGAGAATTCATTTGAATCATCCCAGTAAAACAGTGCAACGTTAATAACATTAATGTTTTAAATTTCAAATGTATTTATCAGGGCAAAAGCTTTTGAGTTGTACCATTGCATTTTCGACAGAGCCCCAACATATAACACAATCACTACAAAACTACAACAGAGGAGTGACGGAATCTCAGCTGCCATTCTAATGTTTACTCATAGTTGAATCAACGTCATACACCATGGTTAAATCCCTGTTGAGTTATGTTTTGATTTTGAAAGGTGAATCAACATTGATTTTGAAATTTTGTTTCAATGTTGTTTCATAAACTTTAAATGTTTCAAAATTGTTTCAGCGTTGAAACAGATCTGCCTGAAATTTCAATGTTGATTTTATGAGAATTCTGTTAACCTTTTTACAACCATCAGAATTAAATGTTGTTTTAATGTTGAAACAACAGCTGACATAATTTCCACCACATTTCAACATTGAAGGTCGGTCGTATGCCTCCTGGGACATTTAAAATAAGAATGGGAATACAATTATAAATACAGCAACATATAGACAAACAACAGACAAAAACAAGCAAAAAAGATGTACACACTCACAATAAAAACAATGAAATATTTACAAACATTACACTTTGTAATTGATTAATAGTTTTAGGACAGACATGGAGCTCTATGGCACAGAGGTCTAAGATATTTCAGGCTTTGGGTACAAACACAAAAACTTCTTAGCAAAATCACTGTATTGTTTGTTCAGGCCTACACATGAGATTTGTTGACATTAAGTCTGATTATACTTTATATTTTTCCTGTCTTTTAAAACTTGCAAACAAATATCCTTAAGTTGTGATTATAAGCAGTAGCTTTGGAAACAACATGAATACTATTTTTCTCAGTTCCTAACTCACTTAAGCAGAATGACAGTAGATATTATAATTGGTCAGTCATAGCTATAACAGGTCTCAAGAGAACCATCAGCTTTTTGTTCCTCATAACATACTCCATGTTTCCATGCTTTTGCTTCGAGAACAAGAGTTCATTGAATCATAGCAAACAGATAACATATGAGAGCACCAGCAGTGCTTTGGTGGGGTGTTTGGTTTTCATTTGGTTGAACCAAGGACCTCTGCTCATTGTCAGTAGTTAGTATAGGTAATTTTGCTTTAACATTAAAAGGTTGATATCTTTTATCATTTTTCTGTTGCCTAAAGTGATGTGTGTTCTAGTTACTGGCAATCCTTTGGTCTTTTCTCCTCAAGGGCTCTCAAGGTATTCCAGGCCTGGATGGGAGGAGAGGGGATCCAGGGCCTCCAGGACCTCCAGGACTTCCCACTCTCTACCTATGGAGGAACACTGAGGAGGACTGGACTGCTTTTAGGGTAAATCTAAATGCAAACACCCTCACAATAATCCATCTGGAACTGTACTGAACCCATGAGGATTTGGACCACACTCTAGCACCACCAGCACAGAGTGCTCAATGTCCTTTTTAGTTCATTTGTTCTCTTGAGGTTTTCTCAGACCAGCGTCCTCACTGTCCTCACCACACTTTGTCTATTCCTGACAGTTAATGTCACCCTGTTTTAATACCACAGTATTCCTAGGCAGCTTCCTGTGACTGGGAAAACATGTTTAGTTAATATAGTAACTATAAGCGTCAGGATGCCAATGCCACAGTGGCAGCAGTCTATAGACAGGACATAGGTTTGACACTCCCACTTAGAACAGCTAATGTCTCCATAAAAAGCTTTATGTCCTAAAGTCAGCCTCAATAATAACACATTTTACATACAAACTAAAATTACGACCTTGTGGCTGTATGTCTCAAGTTGCAGTTTACATCCATGTCGCCCAGATTCATATGTAGCCATAGCAGAGGACAATCCTTCATATATGGATGTTGCTGCAAAGAAACTACAAATTCTAAAACATAGATGCCTTACACACATGCAGCACGGAAGATTAATACAATCAGCACAGTTTCAAGATTAGTGTCACCAAACTAGTATCTGAATAAATGTCTCCCTTTCTAGGGTTATGGCATTAAATAATGACCAGAAAACTGTTTTTGCAGAACATTATCAAGTCAGTGGAGTGTACCTTTGACCTTTTGGATATAAAATATCATCATTTTATCCTATTTGATATTTGTCTAAAATTTTGTCATAATTAGTGTATGAATTTTTGCGTTATGGCCAAAAACATAATTTGTGAGGTCACCAAAATCTAATCAGTCTGTTTTTGAGTCCAGGTAGACATGTGTGCCATATTTGTTGAAACTGTCTCAAAGTTTTCCCAAGTTACTGTGCTTATGAGAGCAAGACAAATGTGAGGTCACATTGACCAATGACCTTTGACCACGAAAATCTAATGAGTTTATCCTTGAATCTAGTGGATGTTTGTTCCAAAATTGAGGACATTTCTGAAAATAATAATAAAACCATAATAAAAACTACATCAGCTCTTGAAAGTGATGACACACAAGGGAAGAGACACATGTTTGTGTACTTGTGTATCACTAACTGAATAATACTGGTGAAACCCTTGTCATGTTTGTCTTGTTTAATTTTCAGCAAGTGAGAAGAAAATACCAGCTTCATTGCTACATCTCCAACACTAATTTTCATCCACGAGCCCCAAGTTTAACTGATGTTTAATGACATTTCTGAGTTATAAACTGACCACCTTGCATCAACCACCATGTTTTTTCATATATCTTCTCCTATATTTGAATTCAGATCATTGGTCTACTACCACTGGTTATGATAATGTGGTAAACATTATCATAACCAGTGGTAGTGATAATGTGGTATACAGCAAAGTGATTTTTGAGATCTGAGAACATGGTGACCTCTCTCTGACAATGCTAAATGGAGTAATAAAAGCACAAGCAATCACACGATCAGAGAAAACAGAATATGCACCCTGTAACTAGATTTTCTAAAGCCCTTTATTTGGAGCTAAAACCAAAAGTGAAGCACCCAGAATATCAGTCATAATCTGTCACTGCACAGGAGAACTGTGCCTGCACAACAATGGTAAATGTCACAGGTCAAAGTTGAACCAGCAATTTATGACACTAAAATTCATGGCCCAAACTACAAAAATAAGACCCAAGATGTAATTAACTAGATTTATCCTTAGTTGTTTTTGTGAAACTGTGAGAATCAAATGAGTCATACAGTGTTTGTGCAGTGATTTTATATATATTTCATGTAGGGCTGAGTAATCCTCTCCTGGTGTGTCGACAGTGTATTTAGATGGCCACAGCTCTCTGTGCTCTCACAGACTGTAATGAGAGCTGAAGTATCTGCCAAGCGTTATAGCTGGAGCCCATCCAGATCTCATGCCTGGGTCAGGCCCTGAGCTTTGCTTTTGACCAGCTATACGCGCAGGGTTGAGCTGTGTGTGAAAGGCCTCAGTGTTGACGCTCCCTCAGAGTACACTGAGGGCTCTGACTGCTCCGTCCACAGAGACACAGTAAGACTTAAGGGAGGTCCAGACCGCTCTGCCAGTCTGAGCTTCACCTTGACAGGGTTGGCCAGCCTCCACTCATACCCCCGCTGCAGCACCATGGCCAAGACAAATATGACCTGGAGCAGCAGAGCTGGGTGGTGTAATTAGCCAGAAGGACTCCTGTGTGCTGGAGTTTACGGCATGTCTCTTGACTCTTAGAGTTCAGCTTTGTGCCGTATCGCTTAACAACCATCAGAGCACTACAAGACACACCGCACGGAGCTCTCAACACTTTGTCACATGCTCATGTCTTTTGGCTGTTACAAGTGTTACATGACAGGAAAGGTGAGAGCCAAGTCTACCAACAGTGCTCAAGCAGCTGTGTGCTCACTCTCAGCTGTGCTACTTGAATGGCTGTCTTCTGGGTGCATGTATATACTGCACAGCGTTCTGTACCTGTTTGCCTTATGTGGGAACTTAAAGTTGCAACAGGAAATGATTTTATCCATCTTGTCAGCTCAAATCATATAAGACAGAAGAATAGACATCTCATCCTGCAGCAGACAATGACAACAGTTGCACTATTTTTGCTTTAAAGAATATTCTGATCTCAGAAGTGTCTCTGATGGGAAATACTCTCCACAAGTCAGAATTTAAAGGGTAAAATTCAAGTGATCTGTCTCCTAAACAGTTCTGGACGTGTGTTCACTCATACAGTAACGTAGACCAGTGCAACTGATGTCAGAAATTTAAAAAACAGATTTTAAATCTCTTGGCTACGCTAGTGATGTAGCTGAAGGGCTGCCAAGGTTCATCAGTTGGTCCACCCATAGAATGTATAATCAAGGGTTAGGGTTAGCCCCCCAAAAGTAGACCCAAAACATCTGGATTGCCCCCTGGTGGCTGGCTGCAGTATTGGTCATAAATCCCGCCCCCACGATGTTAGCAGATAGGACATGAGTCAAACTAAAAGTACATCTTAAATACATTTTTCCTAAAGATGGTTTCATTTTTCTGAAAAGTTTGTTTTTGATTAGTTATTTGATATTATAAAAGCGGGGTTTAACATCATGATTGACAGCTATGCATGCTCACTGGTGTGCTCGCAATCAATGGTGCTGCCTGTGGGACAGATGTATGGGTGGAAACTCAATACTGTAAAGACTGCTACTTTGCAGACTCTGGCTCCAAATGACATATCCAGCGCAGGATGACAGCAGCCTTATCTCAGATATTTTGGCCTCATTTTTGTACAGTGATAGGAAGTGAAGACACGTTGTCTATCTTATTATACAGTCTATGGGTCCACCACTTTGTGTTTTTTCCTCTTGCACCACCATGAGGTTGACCAATTCAGTTTTCAGTAAAATGTGCTGAAAATGAATTTGCGTTTCCTAGGACAGGAAAGGCATAGCCCGCCCTACTCTGCCTCAGGGGTTGTACACATGCTGCATATTTTGTGCCCTCAATTTATTTGTTTTCAATGTAGACATGGGGCAGGTGTGCACAAATGCCATAGCAACGCTGTCGTGGGGCGGACGTGTTCTTCAGGGCACAACGGCTGCGCTTTGAAATAGACAAACTTCAACTTTTGGAATGCAGCAGCGCACACCGCATGCCATGTGACAAGGAACAACCACCCACAGCCGGCAGATAGCTTTCCCTTCTTCCGTCTATATAGCTCTGTGGTAAATATTAAGAAGAAGTTTTAGTGCAGTGCTGCCAGAGCTTTACATCTGTCCCAAGGACAATATTCTTGGCCTAATACACACTTACAAAACATTGTCTGGAAGAAGATCAGGATTTCTGGTAAGTAGGCCATGATATGGTGCTGACTATGGTTGTTTAGCAACCTTAGATGCTGCCTCCGCGCCCTTGAGAGTTGGCACGGAGTAGGCACAAGAGTAGCGCCCAGTGCCCAACAGTGTTTTCCAGGCGGTTAAAGACGCAGCATGTATACTGCCCCTTACTCTGCCTCTGATTGGCTTACCCTGACATTCTTACCCTAACCCTAACCTGTCCCACTCCTCTAGCCTAGATCTCACCAACCCAATCAATGAAGTCAACGAGTACTAGCTAGTCAGAGGAACAGTTGGGTGGGTCATGCCTTCGCTGTCTTTGGAAATGCAAAAATGCAAAAGGTCCAATGTGTAGGATTTAGGATCTATTGGCAGGAATGGTATAATATTGATAACTATGTTTTCATTACAGTCCACAGAGTCAGGGTCCACCATGTTCCTCTACAGTAGCCCAGACTGAACAAACCAAACGCTGGCTCTAGACAGGGTCATTTCAAGTCAGCCACCATACTTCTCCTGTATGCTTGGCATGTGAATTTGCGTTTCGTAGCAAAGGCATGACCTGTAATACTCTCCCTTTCATTTTCTAGTATTTGTTGCTTTCATTGGTTGGGTTGGTTAGGTTTAGGCAAGAGGCGTGAGATTGTTTAGAGTTATGGTAAAAATGTAAGGGTAAGTCAATCAAAGGCAGAATAAGGCAGTGCAGGGAGGGACATTTCTTTGATGTCCTAGAAAATGCACATTGGGCTTGGCACAAAGTAGAAGTTTCAGTTGGTTGCAATCTGCAAGCTCACCACTAGATGCCACTAAATCCTATACACTGGGACTTTGAACTGTCCCAGTGACAACATTTTTTGCTTCCTTGATTACTGTAATTTTACTTATAACCTTGACCTACTACCTGTATAATTTTCAATTCTAATTGTGATTGCTTCTTTTTTCAGACATCGGTCTTCCATCAAATGCTCAGAGCTGGCTGGCCAGTGAGTAGCTCACCTTTTAGATTTGATCTAAGATACTCAATCAGAGTAAGTCACTGATTTATATTTCCCTTACTCTTAAGGTGAAGCCTGGCCCACCTGGACCCATGGGTGAAATGGGCAAACCTGGGCCTCCAGTGAGTTTAACATCCATCATGCTTACATGAGTAATATAGCCTGATACAGTTGACCTTGATTTTATTCTTTCACCTTTTTTGCCTGTCCTCCTTTTTCTCTCCATTTTTGACCCTGATTTATCTCTGTCATAGTAGTATAAATGTATGCATGTAAGTATTTTTAAGATTGTTATTAAAATGCATTCATTATTAAGGGTATTCCTGGAGATCCAGGAGCAAGAGGAATACCAGGACACACAGGAGACATGGTAAATGTTGAAACTGAAAATCCTGTCTCTAATATCAGTTGCTGCATCATACCTGATGACCTAATATCACGTGATTGTATGTGTGTAATAGGGTTACCCTGGGCCAAAGGGTGCCCCAGGCAAGACAGGGAGGTGGGGCAGGAATGGCAGTCAAGGAGTGGATGGACTTCGTGGGTCTCCAGGACTACCTGGGCTGCGGGTAAGAACTGCCAGTGCTCACACTTAAAGAATGCATTACTCATGATAAGTATGCATCATTTCTGTACATTTGAATTTGTTTTTTCCCATCAGGGGCCCAGAGGATTTAAAGGAGATGGGGCTTCACCAGGGGAGAAAGGTGATCAGGTGAGTGTTTGAGCACTGAGACAAAATGCTGGTCCCCAGTAAACTGTTGGCTGTGGTCCCCAAAGCTATTCTAAGAAGTCTATATCAATCAATCAATCAATCAGTCAATCAATCAATTTTATTTATAAAGCCCAATATCACAAATCACAATTTGCCTCAAAGGGCTTTACAGCATACAGCATCCCTCTGTCCTTTCGACCCTCGCAGCGGATAAAGAAAAACTCCCCCAGAAAAAACCCTTTAACGGGAAAAAAAAAGACAAAGCTAAGTAATGGGAATCTGTACAAAGACTCCTCAAGTCAAACTTTAGTTGTAGACTGCATTTAAAAACAACTGCAGTTGACCAAAGTACTTAACAGGTTCAAAATACCAAAAAAGATGACACACAGAGACAGATAACCATTCACGCTCACATTCACACCTATGGTCAATTTAGAGTCCCCAATTAAACTAACCTGCATGTCTTTGGACTGTGGGAGGAAGCCAGAGTACCCGGAGAAAGCCCCGCTGACACAGGGAGAGCATGCAAACTCCGCATGGAAGGGCTCCCCCACCCTGGAGTTCCAACCTGGAACCCTCTTGCTGTGAAGGCGACAGTGATAACCACTGTACCACCATGCCGCCAATGTAAAACAGTATTAGTAAAAAATAGTAAAAGACAAACCATTTGTGGCGCGCCCCATGGATGACGGCACCCATAGCATTCGCCTATACTGCCTAATGCTACAGCACCCGTAGCATTTGCCTATACTGCCTATGCCATGGGCCAGCAGTGTATGGCTGGGCCATATGAAAACGCTAGAGGGCTTTTAATTTGAAAACAGGACTTTTAATTTGAAACAGGACGTGGCAGCATTCACTCAATCATGGACTTTTGCTCTGACAGTGCTGAACTAGCTGTGGCTATCAAGCCAAAACAGTCATGTAAATGTACAGTATATTGTGAATAACAATACACTAAGATGCAGTCACACAGCAGAAGGGACCTACTTTCTCTGGAGCTGTACCCACTCATCATTTAATACAACCCTCCCCTCAAATGACATGCACCTTAGTCCTCCATGCTTGTAGTTTGTGTGCAAAGGGCAAATGTACTGTTTCCAAATACCATACACATTCAGCAGCAGCACATTCAGCATACTTTTACTTTACTTTCTGACAACATCGTAGCAACTCTGAACTTATTATTACTAACAGTAACTTGGCCACCTTGTTACCAACTGTCTGATTACTTTGCACTGTGTATGCTAGGGTACTGTTTAATTTGGTCTTTATTTTCTAACTGATTAATAAAAACATTGATCAGTAAGACTTGTGCTATATCCAAACCCAGTCACTACTTCACTCTTCACCAGAGGTGAGACCAAGTCATTGTTTTGCAAGTCACAAGTAAGTCTCAAGTATTTGCACTCAAGACCCAAGTCAAGAGAAGCAGGTCAAAGTCAAATTCTTTCAGTTCTTCATCCTGCAACTTGATTGATTGCGCTCAGATTGATTCAAACAAAGTGGATCTGAAAAAATAAGCCTCAACTCACTGGGAATGAATAGCTTAGTTGTTAGTTGATTTAGGAAATAAAGGGAAACTTTTAAATAACACACTTTTTAATTAGGTTTGGGGGAAGGTATCATGTTTTTTTAAGTCAAAAGGCTGAAGTTAAATTGAAGTTACAAGTCATTGGTATTTAAGTTCAAGTCAAGATGCAGGTCAGGTCTTTTTGATTTTGTCACGTTGCGTCCAAAGTCATCAAGTTTGTGACTCAAGTCTGACTCAAGTCCAAGTCATGTGACTCGAGTCCACACCTCTGCTGTTTGCCACACACATTATAAGGACTTCTATGTTAAGGGCTTTATAGTAAGCTTGATAGCAAAATCAAAACAGTTTTTTGACATAATTATGGCTGTTTCATTCATCCAGGAGCCACCTAAATGTTCCTGTACCCCATATCCTTGTAATGCATTATGTGTCACATACTTTTTGCAATACAAGTGCGGGATGATTTGAGTCCTCTACGTTGGGTATTACATTTTTACAAGACATTTAGCAACACTACACAATGGTTAACACAATACAGTATATATTTGGATGTAAAGTATAGAATTATTTCCGACACAGCCTGGTAAACTACTTTGATTGAAATTATACTGAGTCAGAGCTCAAAGTCAACAATTTACTGCATTGGAGCTCATTATGTTTGCCCATGATATTAGTATTACAGAACTTACATAACGTGCATCAAGGGTTGAAGTCTTGTGTGGTCTGTATCCTGGACTGCAGGGTTTCCCCGGTGAGCCTGGACCAAGTGGAGACAGAGGGAGAGCTGGGGAAAAGGTCAGTATAAAAAATTTGATTTATATAAATATCAGCCTCTTCTGCTGTGATCCTCTGTTCTTGTAGATGAGCTGCAGATGTCACAAAGGTTTGACTACATCACCATCTAGTGGCTGGACATAGCCTTGAACTTAAACCAAAGCTGCAGTATTTCAAACTACCACTGCTGGTGCTTATGCTATTACCGCATCTACTTCTACTACTACTCCACCACTGTGTGTAAATAAAATTTTCTCCCAAGGTAACATTAATTTAATGTTTTGTATCTGGCATGAAATGCTTACTATTCAATATAAATGCAAAATTGTGTATATGTTGATCATTAAATACCCCTGGCTAAAATCATCCTGGTGGATTTTTCTATCTAACTGTAACCTCACTTCATAGGAAAAGTCATTTGAAACGACTCAAAATATGGTTTCATCATTTCAACATATTTTGATGACCTATAACATGAAATATCATGGACCAATGGATTTCCTCTGTCTGTCTGCCCTTCAGGGATATAAAGGGGAACCAGGAGAAGATGGACCTGTTGGCCCTCCTGTAAGACTGACAGCTAGTTGAAACTATTTAAAGGCCCTGACACAAAAAAAACGACTTCAAAAAACTAGTGGCAGTGAAAGCCAACTGTTGTGTCACCTTCACATCGCCTGTGTCTCGCCCAAAGAGTTGCACATGAACACACCATACCGAAATAACTCATCACACCAGCAGGCAGTGGTGTAATCCCCATTCAAAAAGGGAAACCGGAAGACAGTTTGACGCTAGTTAGCCAGTTAGCACATTAACAACACAAGCCAATGCTGAAAGAACAAAGACTGTTTTCCGTGTGCCAGTGACCAATAACAAAAACCATCAGGGAATGTTTCTGCTAAAGAGCTCAATAGCTAAAGAAAAGTAATCTTACCTTATGTAACTAGTTTGTTTCAATCTTACTCCCTCTTGATTTTAGCTCTTAGTTTACTTTGCTCACTTAAGTTTCTCTTCCCTTGATTTTAGCTGAACAGGTCAATCAGAGTGATTTCATTCACCAACGGGCTGTACTGTTGCCGTCACCAATGCCAATTCAACATGCTGAATTGGCCAAAAAAAAGTCAGACAGGGGCTGGTGAGATGCAATGTGGGACACCGACTAGGGTGACAGATGCTTACCAACAGCCAAACACTGACTGATGGCTGATCACTGGCTTGGTGTGTCAGGTCCTTAAATGGGCTCTCTACTGATTTTTACACAGTTTATTTGTCATAGGAAGTTATGCTGAGAAAAAACCTGATGATGTCATGCTTGACAAATTTGGTAGAGCCCAGACAGTTCACTAGACTTTAAGATAAAGTAATTTCTGTCTGACCAAGGTTTAGTTTAACTGCACAGCTTGAGTTTGCAATGACAAGCCCATTAACAGGCCTCTGTTAAATTGACTACCAACTGGTCTTCCAGCTCACTACCAACATCTCTTAGCAGTAAATCATACTGTCAATTTATGAGGGTTGACTCTGGTTGGACTGCAAATCACAATCTTTGAATCACTCCCACTGTGCTTAACTAGTCTGTTGTGTTACCCAGCCACCTATTTTTATAGAAAGTATGTTGGTTTTTGTTGGTCAGGTAGACGTAACTTGATCTTACAATGACTTTAAGCTGAATGGGATGCGTTCAAAAGTCTTTTTTGTTTGACGCATCATCCAAATCCCTAACATATTCATCTAAAACACAAAAAAGTAGATGAGATCCCGACTTTTAAAAAGCTGTGTCAATCAGTGGTATAAATCAGTTCATGATGAATGTATTGGGTAAATCAATGACAAAAATCAACAAGACTGGATGTAAAATCTGACTGCACTTTGTTCTCATCAGGGTTTATTAGGTAAAAGAGGCATTCAGGGGCTCCCTGGACCACCAGGGCTAAAGGTAAGACATCTGTTATACTGTATTGCTCTAATTGTGTTTTTGTCCCCCTCACTGAAATGTCTCATTGTGTTCATCTATCTTTTTTGATCAGGGAGACTCTGGACATGAAGGAGAAAAGGGTCCTCCAGGACCAGGGGTGAGGAACGCAATAGTGTTTCTCTTTACCTTACATTGGTCATACAAGTGCTACCTGCTGCTGGTAAAGAGATGACAACAAACACTTATTTTCAGTTGAAATTTTCTAGGGTGCACCAGGGGCCACAGGCGGTTTAGGACCACCTGGGCTGAATGGGTCAGATGTGAGTTTATCTGGGGAGGCATGGCCATGTTCCTTTAAATCATTTTAGTTCAAATCAACAGGGTAATATACAGGTATAAGTGTTTAGTGTGTTTTTCTTTCTCCTGTACAGGGGGATCAAGGTCCAACTGGTCCACGAGGTCGTACAGGCCCTCCAGTATGTTTCCAATTCACCTATTAGACTTTACAAACAGTACTGTAAGAGACCTATGGATGGAGAATCAATGCAGCAGTGTAATTATTTTATCTTATTGCATCTTTAACAGGGGCTATCAGGATTAGCAGGAGAGACAGGCTCACCTGGACCTCGAGGGACACAGGTATGTTTAATCAGAGAATGGCATTCTCAGATTCAGGAGGAGCAGTGCAGATCCCATCTCAGTTGTGGAACAGTGAACCAGCTCTTTACCCTTGCCGGGCTGCTGGAGGGGGTCATGGGAGTTTGCCCATCCAGTCTACATGTGCTTTGTGGACTTGGAGAGGGCTTACAACTGCTTCCCTCAGGGAGTCTTGTGGGAGGTGCTGCAGGATTACAGGGTACCAGGGTCATAAAGACGAGCCATCTGGTCCCCGTATGACTAAAGTGAGAGCTGCGTCCACAAAGGTGGCGTAGAGTCAAACGCATTCTTGGTGGGTGCTGGCTTCTGTCGGGGTTGTTGGGGGCGAAATGGGACCTCAGAATTGTGTCTCTGCTTTTTGTAGATGATTAAGTCCTCTTAGCTTCATCACACCGTAACCTCCAGGTGGCGCTGGGGCGGTTTGTAGCTGAGTGTGAAGTGGCTGGGATGAGAGACAGCACCTCTAAATCTAAGGTCGTGGTTCTCTGCTGAAAACAAGTGGATTGCCCCCTCTGAGGTACTGCCTCAAGCAATGGAGTTCCAGTATCTCGGGGTCTTGTTCAAGAGTGAGGGTAGAATGGAGCGTGAGATGGATCGGTGGTTTGGTGCGGCATCTGCAGTGATGTGGGCATTTCACCAGACTCTGGTGGTGAAGAGGGAGCTGAGCCGGAAGGTGGAGCTTTTGATTTACTGGTCCATCTATGTCCCAACCCTCACCAATGGTCATGAGCTCTGGGTAGTTGGGTCAGTTGAGGTGGTTTGGGCATCTCATCAGGATGCCCCCTGGACACCTCCCTTTAGAGGTGCTCTGGGCATCTCCCCCTGGTAGGAGGCCCCGGGCTAGAGCCAGAACATGCTGGCCTGGAAATGCCTTGGGGTCCCCCAGGAGGAGCTGGAAAGTGTTGCTGGGGACAATTAAACTGGGCTGTTTAGCGACCCAGCCCCGGATAAGCAGATGAAAATGGATGAATGGATGACATAGTGCCAGTGGGAATACCAGAGTATTACAGGCTTTTAAGACAACTCAATCAGGACCTTGTGAAAATCCCAACTGCCAGTGAATATCCACTTGCCTTGTTTATATGTAGAAATGGAAAACCAGTGCCTTGTGGTTGTGTCCTGTACCCTAATGACATTGATTGTTTTGAGTTTTATAGATCAAAAACACACGTATGCATCCATTAGCTTGTAGGTCTTAAAGTGAGTGGTCATTGTTGCCGTATTGCTATTTTAAGGCAGCAGAAAGCCATTGTGACATTGACCAATGAAAAGCTGGCCTAAAATCAGTGGTGCAGTACTTTTCTCCTATTTAAAGGGCACATTATTCAGATAGTATAATGTGCCTACATAAGCCGGTTCACAATGTGTATACAATCTGTTTGTTGCACACACAGGGACACGCAGATGGGTTGCAGGTGGGTGAAATAATACATCATTAATGAGGAAAATATTAATGACATTATTTAAAATGTGAACATAGCACAGAGCAGAACACAGCTGCAGAGCTGCTGTCCGACTTCTCATTAAAAGAGACATTGTGTGTATTTATGCACAGTGTAAGCAGCATAACTTCATTGATCTTGCAGAAGCTAAAGTTTAGTTCTGTTCCCCTGTTAAGTTTATAACTACAACCTTGCAGGTACACCTGGCCAACCACAAGCAAAAGTGGATGGACACATCCTGAATGCACTTGTGCTATTTACTTAAGACAATGCACTATAGATTGTTTAAATAGTGCCCACAGTCAGGAGTCTGATGGACCCACATACACGTACCCACTTTAAGCAAGGGTTAATTCAATTCAAACCCTTAGGCAGAGACCATCTTAGGATGGGATACTTCAGTTGCGATACAACAATTCACAACTAAAATGAATGTCAGCCAGGGGCGTAAAGTGGGGGAGCCAATGGCCGCTGTCCTGCTTCCTAAACGCCTACTTCCAGCATCCTTGCTCGGACCACACCCATCTTTGAACTCAGGCTTCATTACACACCTATAAAGTTTTGTGACAGCATATTTCACAGTTGCAACACTGTGGCGTTGACTAAATTTGTCAACAGACAGACAAACAGACATATAAGCACCCGGAAAACTGCCCAAATCAGCTTCTGTGGTAGTTCCTGCTGCAATAGGTGCCGCCAGGACCGCATTTTGCCATGCTCACATACACACACACACACACACACACAGAAGGTGAAAACAATGCTAGCCATTGTTACGTTGTCATGACTGGTGAATATACTACACCTTTATACCTGAGTTTTTCTTACTTTTTGAAAATATTCAACTTTATTCAAAATTTAGTTATGATGGACGTGAATGAGAGGAACCTTCAGACCTGGTCATCTTCAACCTCCTCAACTCATTCCCTAGTTATTATTCATTGATTTATTTTGTTTTTTTCAGGGTCAGCGAGGCAATGAAGGCCCTCCTGGTCCAAAAGGGGAAATTGTAAGTTTTAATGTAATAATCTGCAAAGTTGTGTTTTGCCAATGGCCTAATTTTTTCTTGTACTGATACAAGGGCCCTTGCTCTCTTTGACAGGGTGAAATAGGGCCCATGGGACCAAAAGGATTACCTGGCATTGAAGGGCCCATGGTAAATAATATGAAATTATTATCTCTAATGTTGAATTGCTACTTTCAGTAACTAAACTGTAGTAGTATACTAGTATACTGCTCACACACATCTTCTGTAATTAACTTGCATGTTTTCTACAAGTAAGAACTTGTTCAAGAAAAGTAGCTGCGTGAGTTGTTGCTGGACCTTGTGGACATATGTCACAAAAATGGGGACTTGAGACTTGACTTGGCCATGACTGCTGTAATTTGCTTGAAACTTGACACCATAAAAACCAGACTTGACTCAAGACTTGAAAACAAAAACATTCATGTGTCAAGTTTTGAATTGGATAAATACTAAAACAATAAAAAAAAAACACACACACACACAATGGTTTGAATCGTTGTGTTTTCATTACCTTAGAATAGCTGTTTATGTCTACATATGGAGTGGGTCCTCTCCCATGGAGTCCACCATGTTGTCTCTACGGTAGCCCACAATGGACAAACCAAACACTGGCTCTAGATAGGGCCATTCAGGTTTTGTGTTTTTGCTTTTTGTGTCAGCCACCATAGTTCTCCTACACACATAAGAAGATTCAGTTGGTTACAATCTGAAACCTCACCGCTAGATACCCCTTAATCCTACACACTGGAGTTTAATCTTAGGTTTGTCTCAATTGACTTAAGACCAAACTTGAGTCCTCTTCTGACCTGACTTGAGATGACTAAAGATTTACTTTGAAAATACTGTAACCTCTTGGACCATCCCAAATTAAAACAACTAGAGTTGCAACTCCAACATGCACATACTAAAAGTACTGAATGATAAGGAAACGTTCAGTGTACATATTAATCTACAATTGGATATATTTCAGTCTTTTTACTTTAATGTATTTTGATCATTTGAATGAAACACTCCATGGAGAGTTATGCTGTGTGAGCTTCTGAAGTGTTAGACTCTCTCATGGGGCTCACATCTGAATCAGCCATCCCAGGAATATTCCTGTGTTTTAAACAAGGGGTGGCTGATTCACCTCTCCTGTCTTCTGCTCAGTTGTCATCTGTTGCATCCTCTGAATGTTCCACAATGACTCTGCTCAAAGCCCCATGACGGCTAACATTTAGGAAACAATGTTAGCTAGTTTTGTGTTCTCCATATTTTAACTAAATGATTCTTGAGCCACGGCAGCAAAGGAAAGCAGCCCCAATTTGAATTACAATGGCTATAAATGGTGAGCAAGCTATGGTGATGCTAAAGATAGCAGATATTTTCCATCTTTGCATTGTTCTGATGCAAGCATGTCCATATTTCAACCTTTCCATTTGTTCTCTTTGATCTTTTAGGGGATGTCTGGAGGCCCTGGTCCAAAAGGATTTCCAGGTGGCGCAGTAAGCAGCATAGTCTTCTGTTTTCAATTAAATGTCAACATTAACATTTAGGATTTAGGTCTGTAATTATTTCTTTTTGACCATAAACAGCTTCCTGTAGCTGGAAACAGCATTGATAAGAGCTCAGGAAGTGAACAATAAGCTAAAAGAGGCAAATAAGCTCAAGAATTTATTTGTGGTTTGTCTATATTAGGAACCTCTTTCACATTACACACAATGTCAGTATATACCATCTTGATATAGAGTATTGATTAAAATGGCTTAAAGTGAAAGCATGTCCTTTTAGTTTTTGATCTTTTCAAGGGATTTAGAGACAAGTTGAAGTGAAAGAGATTTGAGTCAGACTCAGTTGGCTTTAATTAATTGGCCTAAAAGTCAGTGACAAAAACAGGGAATCACACATGAAATAAACTGTAAACCAAATTATGTTTATTATAAACTCAAAGTAAAATAACAATAATTACGTTTATCAGGTCAGTGATAAATGCAGTGTATGGATGAGTGTAGGGGTGTGAAGGTTGCAAACAAAAACACAAATCTTAATCAGACCAGCTGGTGGAGGCCTGGGAGGAAGACAGAAAGAAGCTTAAGTCTGCTACACCTGGCTTTAACATGCATCCTGGGTGATCCTTCATGGATAGCTCTAAGTCTGTCTGTTCACACCTGGCATCAGAATGTTTCTCCACATGTGTCTTGAGCGATCACTTGTGATTGGATCTCACTTCCCCACTCTATATGCAAAAATCCTGTACATCATTTGGGATGAGGGATGTCACACAGTGTAACAGAGAAAAATAATATTAAAAGAAATTTTGTAATGTCATGTGTGTCTAGGGCTTCACAGGACTGGATGGTGACAAAGGAGACACTGGATCCAAAGGAGACAGAGTAAGAGGAAGACACATTGGTGATGAAATGTACTGTAAAATGAAACCAAATGCATATGTTTGGGGTTAAACTGAACAGTATTATTGCAGTGTGGTGTGTACTTTAAAGCATTTAATAGATTAAGCAGCTCCTCTGACAAAAGGAGATAAATGAAACCTCGATAACCCCCCAAGTTTCCTCGATTCTCAGGAATTAAGATTGACATGCTGGGGCAAACTTGGATCACTATTAATGGAAGAGGATGGATATCATTAGAGATGCAAAAATATATTTCAGTAGGACAACTTAACTGTAATTCAACATTTAAATAGTGCACATAGCCATGTGAAACCTTTTTTTGTGAGATAGCCAGTGGCCTCTGTCTTATGTCAGTGATATTAGGACTATATGCCCCCCAACCCCAATACAACACCCTTTTAAAGACTGAATATCCTAACCCAGTGCTCCTCCATAGGGCCCACCAGGTACTGCAGGGATCCAGGGTCCTCAGGGAGAGAGTGGTGAACGTGGCACCTTAGGTCTTCCAGGGGTGAGAGGTCAACCTGGGCCCAGAGGAAAACAGGTGCAGCTCAGGATATCATCAGAAATGTCTTGTGTTTTAGTTTGAAACATCCAAACACTGCACTGGCACTGTTGACACGGGTGTTGCTTTGGCAGAGAAATATCTACTTAATAGTGTCTGTTAGTTTGTCAGTAGACTATGAACTTCCCAAACTAAATGTCAAAAAATGTCTTTGGCACATGAAACCCATTCTTCCAAGTAGCTGTGCTATATTTCGTAATTATTTAATGATGACATTTTGATGAGCTATGCCTTTAATCAATTTTTCTGTTAATTCATGGATTTGATTTTAAGATTTGTTATTGACCTTTTAATGTTACACATCCTTTCTTTCTTGAAGACAAGGCAGCACCACATCTGTGACTGCTTAACTATATCATGAAATGTACTTGAATAGATTCCCATTCATAAGATGAAGTGAAAGCCTCAGAAGAAATTTAGATTTTTGATTTAAGACTTTGCTCCCTTTCCTTTTTTTTTTTTTTTTTTTTTTTTTTTGCCACACTACTATTTCTGAGGTCCAGAGTGAACCTTCAAGCTTAATTGCAGGTCTAGTTTTATATGAAATGATACACACTAAATTTTTTCTTGTAGATATACTAAGGACCTTTTATACTTCTACAGTGTGGTGGAAGAGCATGTTCCAGAATTCTAATAAGTTCCTCTGTCATGTCTCCTCAGGGTGAAGATGGGGAGGCTGGTAGTGCTGGTGTGGTTGGGAAACAGGGGCCAAAGGTCAGAGGCTTTTATTGCTGCCTGCTAGTAAAGCTAATCAACCAAAACCCAATTTTTTTTACAAGTAATTGTTTACAAACACTTTTGTTGCATTGCCTTGCACTCAACATTGCAAAGCAAATTTGGCCAAACATTGAAGTTGATCTTCTATGTAGGAGATGGTATCGTCTATATAGGAGATAAACTTTTAGGCTTAATTAGGCTGTTTTGAGAGTGAGAAAGTGATGCAGAATGACGCGCTTAGTGCAAGATACAACGGCCATTGAAAGTTCAGCCAAATGCAGCATAAACAAAAGGTTTTACACACTCTGTTTACTAAGGCCAATTTCAGACCAATGATTCGCAACAAGACGAAACAGTTTTATATTGCTACAGAGAGAAGCTGCAGCAGTGTGAGCTGGCTGGTCTGAGTTCAACTGAAGCCGGCTGATGGTGTCACCTACACTTATGTCTGTTATTTAAAAAAAAAAAGAATGCTCCACAGAGCCAACTTTGAGTGAAATAGTTGTTTGCTGAAAGTGAAGAAAAAGATACATTTTTAAAGTGACTTAACTCCATCTTAAGGCAGAGAGTAGAAGTAACCTTTAAGAGTAGCTTTTAAATGATCACAAAATTTATCACTTGTTTGCTTAAATAGGAATAGCCACTTTGATATTTTTATTCTTTAAAAAAAAATCCTTACACTCAAAATGTTACTCTTTAAAGCCATATGCGATCGTAAGTTTTTAAAAGATACATTTATTTGTGTAAAATTCAGAAATAATTGTCATGAGAATGACTGGTTGTCCTATTCCTGGTGTGTCTAAGGCAAGTTCAGTCCCTAACATAAACTGTGCATTCGACAGAGAAGGCTGGCTGGCACTTGTTGGCAAGTGCTACCATACCAGCTGCTGTTGCTGACTGAAGCAGTTGGTTTTGACTGAGAGCTCCCCATTAATAGACAATTCTTGTTTCCAGTTTTTTGTTGCTGGTGGTGGTTGGTCCAAAACAAAGCTGGGATTAGTAGCCATTCAGTAATCCAGGCAAAGGCCACAAGTTGCTCCAGTGTTGGGTCTCCTTACTATAATGGTTTTTCAGTGCCAAAATCACATCTTGATGCTGCTACTCAAAAGCCACCCTAGCCACCAGGTTATTGAGCCTTGCCCACTACCAACCAGAGCATACTGAGATGTGAAAGTGACAACAATCTAAGAGCGCTGAAACTGAACCAGATCAGTAATGAAACTGCTGGCCATGAAACAAAAAAGATCTGAAAGAAGGTAAAAACACTGCAGAGCTGAGAGGGACTGCTGAGTTGGTTGATAATTCTCTGTGGGTTCATTACATGTGACATCATACACCTATACCTAGTCTTGATTAGTGCAGAAGTAATTATAAATGTACAAATAAGCTTGAAATAGTAGTAAACAAGGTCACATAGATAACCTAATCATATTCACAACAAATCTAACTAGGTTTTTTTTAAGTAAATTTAAGATTATCCCACTTGTCTAGATACATAGTTGTTGCAGTGCTCTTACAAAAACTGGATTTGCTTTAAAAAGTAGTGAATAATCTTTTATGTAATCTGAAGATGAATGTCTGTTTTCATTCATATTCAAGGGCAGCAGAGGCATCCCAGGAAAGAATGGAAAGATAGGACCCAGAGGACCAAAGGTAATTATTACCTAGACAGTAGAAACTCAAATGAATCAATATCAGATTCTTGCAGTGCAAATATTTTGTTGTTATAACACAGTGTTTTATTTTCTTTATGTCTGTTTCTGTCTGTTTTTTTTTATAGGGTCGCTCAGGACTCCAGGGCCCCTTTGGTCTGCCTGGAATGCCGGTAAGAACAAACAAAATAAGCTTAAGACTTTCAGCTGGTTTTTAGTCTCATGGTCACCTGTGAACACTAAACCATGTTTGTGCATATGTTTGTATGTATTGTTGCAGGGTTTTAGAGGCAGAGTTGGGATTGAGGGACCAGAAGGAAAGCCTGGTACACAGGTTCCCATTTTATAACTTTTCATCTCATATGATTCTGTTTTTGCTGCATTCCTTTCTTTTTGCCAGCTCCATCAAGCTATGTTAGCATTTTGCTTTTAACATTGAGATACATCTGCAATGTCATATGTCTTACATGCAGGGCGCCCCTGGTTCTGTTGGCTCTCCCGGCCCTAAAGGAGACCGAGTAAGTTGTTTCTTTTTTTAACTCACTGGGAGCGGACAGGATGGGGTTATGAGCATGGACTGTTTAAAATAATGGACGTAGCTACTATGACGTCACTCACTGATTTCTGAACTCCTGAAGCCTGTTTTGAAGTCGTTGCCATCTTGGATTTTTGGAGCCAGAATCGACTAGATTGGAATGAGAGGATGGAGATAACCCTAACACTGCCTGTTGGCGTGGTTTTCACAGTTCATTTACAGCTATGATTAACTGTGATAATACTAATCAAATTTTTTCCAGTGAAAAACAGACTTAAAGCTTCTAGTTGTGAATGTGGGCAGCAAAATTGCATAAAACCTAGTTAACGTTATGACATTAACAGTACCATGCAAAGACATTGAGCAGGGCAGCTGCTCAAGTGTTAAAAAAGGGCATCCCTTTCACTTTTTTTATTTTTTAATCCCAAGTGAGGTGCTGGTTTAAAAATGAATACTTAAATAAATTGTGTCCATGCAAAGCCAGACTAACGTGTTGTTAAGCTTAGTGGTGGGTTATTGCCTACATTAGTCTGGCTGTATTGAGATGTTTTTATAGTGGTTTGATTTCACAACAGTGACAACTGATGCTGAGACTTAGGCCAAATACTATCGTTACCTGGCTGTCCATAACGGCAGGGCAGGAAGACATGATGCTGCTCTGCAGGGCGTTCGATTTGCGTGCGGCTGCCACAAGAGACGTTGAAGTGGGAGGGGCAGGGGCTTGACTCAGACGCAGTTGTCGGGCATATAATACTATACTTTGAGAACTGATGACAGATTTAGAAACCAAAATATAACATTATTAAAAGAAAAAAACGTGTCTTGTAAAAAGGACATTTATCTAGACAAGGGGCAGGTGCTTGAGCACCATCTGTGCACATGCCTGAACATTATTGCCAGGCGCTAGAGATGAATTTAACAAAGTTTCTCATTGTTTACTAGAAGACAAGAACAACATGCTTTATATCTAAAATGCAAGATCACAGTAGGCCCTGTTACCCTCTTATATACTCAACACTCTGAGAAATAACAACAATGGCACATCACTTCCTGTGTGATGGCTGTGAAACATGCCAGAGAACATACAGTATCAGACAGCATTTTTAGGTGTGAGCGTAAATACCCTGTATACTAACATCTCAACATAATTCAAGATTACTTATTATTATCTTCTCTCCTGATCTAGTGGTGAAAGACATATCACCACTATGCTTGTGGTCTGATTCTAACTGGGGACCTTTGTTGTATATCAGCATCTTGTTCATTGAAACCACTTTTGCATGTTGAAACAAATCTAACTAATCTCTGCGTTATTGTTAAAAGTAGCTCTATGATCTCTGTTCACATGAAGGGGGCTCCAGGTGTGGCTGGTGATACAGGGCAGACAGGTTCTCCAGGAGCTCTGGTAGGCCGATACTTCTCCTTCTAAGCACCATATTCCCAAACCAGGGAACTAATGTGAAGTTGTTAACATACTAAAAGTAATAATTTTTGACTTTATCAGGGTCCCCTAGGAAAGCCAGGCCAAGATGGGAGCCCTGGACCAGCTGGTCAGAGAGTGAGCACATCTCACTTTTTGTGGACGTTTTTGTGCATGTTTCTGGATTGATATGAGGAATACTGCTTTCTTGTGTTGACTCCCATTTTGTGCTTTGACATTTTACATGAAAGACCACAATAGCAAAAAATGAAGACAGTAAAGGCTGAATTGAAGTTATTCACAATGTGCAGGTTTCATGATAAACTTATGAATAATTTATTTTAATATCTCTCTTGAGGGCTTCATGGGGAAACCAGGGTTGATGGGCCCCCAGGGACCAGTGGGCATGTATGTAAGTGACCGTTACAAACTGTTAATGTAGCCACTAAGCTGGTTTGATCAAGATGATAATAGATGGCTTTGTTTTCCTCTTTGGTTTGTAAATGTTTTTTTTTTTCTTTTTAAAACTGTACTGTGAGAAGGTTTACTTTTCTCGTGATTTACTGAAGTACTTCTGTACTCAGTATTCTAAGGTGAACCAACTTTTTGTTTATGTAAAAAATGTTTGCGTATCATTTTTAAAAATGTTTTATTTGTAATTAGCAAACTGTAATAAAGAAACTGAGGCCTAAAACCCTGGCTGTCAGCGCTACCACGTCAACTGTGATGTGTTTAACGTCCAAACATCACACTTACTTTTTAAAAATCGTATTAATCGCATGCTGCTATTTTGTCTCTTCGATGCACTGTAGTCAAACTGTTGGTGAGTGAAGGAGAGTATGCCAGCTTGGTCTAAAATATGTCTGTTAACATCAAGTCTCAACTTCTCCCCAGGGTTACCCTGGATCAGTGGGTCTGACTGGGAGACCAGGCCACATGGGGCAAAGAGTAAGGCATGATCCCTGATATACATTTTTCAAGTGTAATGACTTAATATGAAGGTTTGAGTCTTTATGCAGCAATTTTATCATTTCTTACACACTACAATAATCATCATCGTAACCCACTTAGTGTAAGTCATGTGTTATATAGGCCTAACAACAAACCTCACTTTTACTGAGTGGACTACTTTGCACATCAGTCTTAGACCATTAGAAACCCCAAACTAAATTGAATTTAGTATTTTTTCAGATTTGCTGCTTCAATGGAAAGCTCAGATAGTAGAATTCTAAACTGGCCAAGCTCTCAGCCAGGCCAGTGATAAGTTCATGTCCAAAGTAATCTGTTGGTTTTTGTCATTCTGAAATGTGATTGCAGTGTTTTCTGTTGACTGCAGGGAGATGCTGGTGTCAGAGGGCCTCCTGGCATCCTTGGAAAGACAGGACCTCCAGTGAGTGTGTTTGGTGAAATGATGCATTAGGGTTTTTTATCTAGGTGATGTCCACACAAATAAACACGTATGCCCCATTTCTGCAAACCACAGATAAGTTTAAGTTGTACGCTATTATGTAGCGAGTATGTTACTGTAAAACTTTACGCTTTAACAAGGCCATGATTAACGTGTGGTTAGGTTTAGGCACAAAAAGCACTCTGTTATGGTTAGGTAAAGATCATATTTTGGCTTAAAAAAAACCTGCTTTTGATAGCAGTATCCTGGCAGGAAATCAATGATCTCTTGTGAAAAAACAACCACTTTTTGTGGTGGAAGCAGTAATGGGTCTCTAAAAAACACCCAGTTTAGTGGCTAAAAAGCCACAGGATGGTGCAGCAATGCAGCCTGGCAGGAGTCTCGCCTATGAAACATACAAATGTAACGTATCTGTGGTTTGCAAAAACATACAATGGCAACATTTTCTTCTGGTGACTGGCCTGATATTAAAATATTGTCTTCTCAGGGTCTGCAGGGCCCTCCTGGTGGTAGAGGGCCTCAGGGACCACAGGTAAGAACATGTAAACCCTAGAAATGTATTGATGAGACATCGTCAGTCAACTTAATGTGGGAGGATAACCTGACATAATTGTTTTTTTCATCTCTTCCCTTCAGGGCCGTCAAGGAGAGCTGGGGCCCAAAGGTGTTCATGGACTGCCAGTGAGTAGGTCTTACAGAAACATAGGGTTGTTACAGGCTCAATACATCAGTTAGGCAGCATGGTGAGATCTTTTCTTTTCTCTCTGCTTAAACATTTTGGTGACATTCTGTCTTCTCAGTGTAGCTGCATACTTCCAGAAGCCGTCAACATAGCTGCAAGAAAAAAAAAAAAAAAAAATTGAATAACTAATTAATTGGAAAAAGTAGAAATCTAATCGCAGTGGGCCCAAGGGCAGCGATACATAATGCCACACACCCCCTGCTCTCCTTTTGCAGAGATGTTCCATTGTCAAGCATAGAAGAAAATTTAAGTTGCTTCTCTCATTTTAGTGTCAGTTTGTTGTAGCTTAAGTGTGTGGCTTTATTATGCTGGGAAAATTACCAAAACATATTAAAACTCAATATTAGATTAGACTCTATGTCAGCAGAGGCGAAATAAGCATCATGAGCACAAGAGAAACAGTCGGGACATGTTCTAACTTGACCAAGCCCTCTGACTTTCATACCATACAGACATTTTAATTTTAATTTTTTATTAAATTTTATATACTTTGAATTTCCCCTTGCTGGATTAATAATCTTTTCACTCTGTTGTCATTTACATATACACACAGGCCTGATATACACACATGCTCAAACAGGACCTATACATGCATGTCAGAGTGAGGGGGCTGCCCATGGACAGGCACCCCAAGCAGTTGTGGCGTTCTGTGCCTTGCTCAGGGGCACCTCGGCAGTGCCCAGGAGGTGAGCTGGCACCTCTCCGGCTACCAGTCCACGCTCCATATTTTGGTCTGGACTTCAACAGGCAACCCTCCAGTTGCCAAGCCAAGTCCCTATGGACTGAGCTACTGCCGCCCCATGATATGATAGGATACAATACAATATGATGTACTTTATGTCCCTGTAGAGAAATTTGTTTTGGACTCAAGAGCTTCACAAATGTTGCTGCCTTACAATAATAGTCCAGAGGAAATGAAGCATACACCATAAAAACACATAACAGTATTGCACATCAGCCATTCATTTATTGCACATCACACCAGCACACAACAGAGCACCATAAACAAAGCAGAACACAACCCCTATAGCATGAAGCAACGTTATTAAAAAATGAAACAAGCTAAGCAAATTCAAACAGAAACTCTGGCTTCAGGCGCTCTGAGCTATTGGGCCCCTGGGCATGTGCCAAGCTGACTTTCTCTGCAGTTATGCTAAAACCCACCCTTTGTCAACTATAATCTGTTTACTCAAATATACAAATACAAACACAATATGCATCTGCTAGCTGTATTCTGTAATAATTAACTCTATAAACCAACCTTATTTTCATCTAGACCTCATTTTTAATAATGAGCCCCAATGGGCTATTAAAGCACTTTCTGTATATATGCAACCTCCAATTGTCATTCATTATGGTCTAATTGTAATATTGACTTGTATTGCCCCAGTATCCAGCCTCTTCTATTTCCTCTGGTCATTTCCACCCACACCATTAACAGTTAAAGTGTAATGTTGGTATTTTTCAACCTGGACCCTTTTCCCCATGTTTTTGTGTTTTTATGCAACTAATGGAAACAACAATTTTTGAATTTGGTCCAGTATTGAAAGAGAGAGAGAGAGAGTCCTGCAGCGGTGAAACAGGCTGCAACATAATGCCTACGAGCAACTGTGCACTGTCAATTTACGTCCATTAGAGGTGCTTTTTTGCCACTGACAGACTCAGATTGTTTTTGTATGTGTCTGACAATACGACAGAAAAGAACCTACAAAGAAAATAAACTTTTTTGTTCACTGATCCGGACTGTTTGTTAGTGTGTGTAACCAAATCTCGCTAAACGAGCCTCGTCCCTAAAATCTTGCAGACTATATACATTGTCAAAATCAGCTAAATATTCAACCGTGACATTGAAAATCTAACAGATAACAGTAAGCTATGATTTCTGTACCCCAGCACAACAAAGACTCATCTCTGCAAGTGTCACCAAGATTTCCACAGTTGTCTTTCCTGTGACAAGTCACCTTTGGTGAGACTTCAGAGCAAGACTTCTTCTCAAGAGAGACTTGGTCATAATAACAAACAGACCCGATTATCGAAAGTTAAAGAAAAACATTTGTATTTGTCTGTTGGTCCTTTTCCATAATGTTGACACTTAGAATAACACTCTGAGCCTGTCAGTGGCAAAAACAAGTACTTTTAGTGGACATATTGACAGTCCACTACTGCTCATTACTGATACATTGCAGCCTGTTTTGTCTCTCTCAGTACTGGACCAGTTTCAGTGTCTTCATTGGTCATTTAGACACATAAGGTCTAGGTTGAATAAGTTTCCCTTTAACCATTAATACGCAAAAAATGAGGAAATCTCAAAGCTTTCCAACAATGTCTGTTGTAGGTTCTGCCCTCTGATGAATACAGATATTTTAGTGAAATAAAGAGACATAGAGATACAGACAGTAGATTTGTGTTACACCCCTAGTTCATACATTTTCTTTAAGGCAAAGTGGGAGCATCAAAAAATTCAATTCCAGCACTTAAGTTACACCTGAAATTAATTCAACATCATATCTTGTTAATATACAGTATATCAGTGCACTCTGAGCTTTTCCCTATTGATTTTTGGTAAATCTCACTTCTTGTGATCAGCTCCAGTTGAGTTCTTACATATTTGTTCTAAATGGTTTCAGGGCCCTCCAGGCCAGCCAGGACCAAAAGGCAGCATAGGGAGCTGGGGTCCTCCAGGGAGTCAGGGGCCTCCAGGGTCACTGGGGTCGGCTGGACCTAGAGGGTTTCCAGTGAGTGGGTACTTTTGCCATTCTCTTCATTTCATATTGAGATAAAATTCAGTGATGCAGCCCCAGATAAAGCAAGTATACTAATCATATTGTGATGCAGTGTATTTTCTTTTTTTTTTTTATCAGGGGCCACCGGGTATGATTGGACTGATGGGTCAGGCTGGAGAGAAAGGAGATCAGGTAACTGACTTTAGAATAGTATTCAAGATTGAAGACCTTGGATATTGGCCAACAGTAGTAGTTAACTCAAGTTTCAAACACTGAAATGAGTCCAAGCCTAAAGAGAATCACTTGAGCAATCAAAGTCAGTTTGACGCATATTATTTATTGTTTTTATTTACATTGTTTTTTTTCTGGGGTTTTTTAGGGAGCAGTGGGACCTGCTGGTGATATTGGTGCTCCAGGTTTGGTGGGCAGCAGGTCAGTTAGCTCACTGATCACACTGCACCAATCAGAGTACTATATAATGCATACAGACAGATATTAAGTGTTATATACTTTTTCCAAAATATTGCAATATATTTATGATTATGCATGTCGTGTTAGGGTCCTCATGGGCCAGCTGGTGAAGAAGGGACTCCTGGAACAAAAGGTGACCAGGTCTGTGACATTATTACTGAACAGATTTTTTATTTATTTATTTTATATTAAACACATACAAATTATATTGTTACACATTCATGATATTAATGTTGTATTAAAGACTAACTTAATAAAAAGCTGAAAAGCAGTGTTTTACTGCCATCTATGTGCTGCACCTGTCACCACACTAGGGTGGGACAATGGTCTGTATTTTCACATGAACTGTACAGTTGTAATTGTGTTGGGGGTCTCATCTGTGGTCTCATAGTATGGAAGGAAAGGAGGAAATCAGGTCGACATTCAGTGATACATTCAGCAATGAATTAAATAACTCAGACAATCACAACAGGCAATGTCCAACAACTGTCAAACACTGTACTATCCTGAATCAGGGAGCTCTGGGCCCCCAGGGACAACCAGGACCCAAGGGACTGAATGGAAATCCAGGACCTCAGGGCTCCCAGGGGCTGCAGGGTGAGCCTGGGCAGAGGGGCAAAGAGGTTAGATGTGTTGTCATTTCTACAACAATTTTCATCTAGGGCTATAACTAACAATTACACAGATATTGATAAATCTGCTGATTATTTTCTGGTCACAATGCATTGGAAAAGAGTGAAAATGGTCATCACAACATCCTACAGCCCATTGTGGCTTCATCAAATATCTTGTTTTAAACAAAACCCAGAAATATTCAATTTACGATAACAATTAACAGTGTGCAATTAAATTTTTTGTTGATCGACCAAACAATTGTTGCAGCCGTAATCTTTTTGTTTCTTGTGGACAGCTCCTGATCTTTTCTTTCATTATGTTTCTTTTGGCAGGGAGATGTTGGAGAGCCTGGAGTTCCTGGGGATCCAGGTGCTAAAGGAGCAAAGGTCATTTCCACCTCAACGCTGTGTTATTAGCTACTGTGACATTTTAGACAAAGACAGGTTATGACTAACTGGGTGTGCACATTGATTGTATAAACTTCAACATCATAATGTTTTTTTCTTTTTTGTCCCCAATTTATTGCTGCCGATACTGATTCTTTAAAATAATGCATGGATCAGCCCCAATACAGATCCTTAGTATCAGCTCAGAATATCTCTAGTTTATACATTAGTACCCTTCCCCTTTTATACAAGCTTCATAATTAGTGAAATGGAGATCACTGTAGTCAAGGGGTTTCATTTGATTGTACGTAGGTCCAAATTCCAAGGGGGTGAATACCTTTTGTAGTCATGGCACTGCTCAAGTCAGTAAATTATGATGTATTTTTCACAGGGAGATAAGGGAAATCGTGGCCTATTGGGATCAGAGGGCCCTCCAGGAGTCCTAGGCACACAAGGACGAAGAGGGTCAAAAGGAGAAAAGGGTTATGCGGGCTTAATGGTAATTAAGTCTTAATAACTTTTTATCTATCAGACCACCTGCCTATATCATCATCTGTGTATCTACTGTACAGTGCCTCTCCTCATCACATGAACTTTTATTTTAAGGGTCAAGGTGGCCTGGTGGGGAAGATTGGACCATTGGGTTTATTAGGACTACAGGTAAGTTAGCCTCTGCCCTCAAGGAAGTAGATATGCTTTCTGCTAACAACACACTGTCTGATCATGGCTTGTAAGCTACAGTGTAAATTTGTTATCTGCCAGGCATAAGCCTCGAGGGGGTTATGCATTTGGTTGTGTGCGTGAGTGAGTGTGCAAACTAGTGGACCAATCATCCTAATATTTTGTGTGCACATTTCTGAATGTATATTCAAGGATCTCTCGTGGTTGTGGGGATTCACAGTTGTTGAGAAAGCTGTTTTATTGACTGATTATTACTGCCATTGACTGCTGACTCCTCATTTCTCTTAATCAGCCAGTAGGGGACACAAGTCATCAACAAAATCATGTAGCAGAAGCATAGAGCAAAGGGCATTCCTGGAAATCATTTGTACTAAAAACAAGAAGCCTTTGCTAGTCTGTAGCAGACCAGATTTTGGTCTTTGTCGTGGCTCAAAAACTGACAGAAAATTTTGGTCTCGGAAAACCAGGCACAGCTCTCTGTAGTCCGCCCGCAACATTACATTTTAAAAACACATTGATGGTATTTTTGACTGTTAAGAGGACGACTAAATGGGATTTCAGTTGTATTTCAAATATCAGTGGCTGTTAACTGATAACTGCTGTGAATTTGCATCTTTTTCAGGGTTTTCCAGGTATTTTTGGGATTCCTGGATCTGATGGGCCACCAGGACAGAAGGTAGACAATCTCACAGCCTGTGAAGCTCTATCACAAAAAAAAAACACTCTGTCAAAAAAAAAAAAAAAAAACCCAATGTGGTGTTGTAAAGGACAGGTTTGGATTTTTAAAGTCTGACCTAATACAATACTCATATGACATAAGTACGTAGAGAAAATGTAGGCTGCCATATTCCTCCTCTTCATATTGACCATGGAGCTACCCATCCTTACTCTACTTCACTGGAAGAGATGCAGGGCAATACATTGTTAGATACAGTCCTTATATTGGCCAAAAATATATTCCATTGCTAATAATAGGCTTCAGTCTGAGTTAGTCAAATCAAGTGGGTATATTTGTCCTGGCAGTCTTGTGTAAGTGTTTCCTTAGCAGCTAACCTATATGCGACTGCCAGGAAGTGTCCCTCCCTCACGACTCAGCAAGGAAACATTGTCTGTGGAAATACATAGAGGGATTTTTTTCTAAAATGACTCATTGTGGAACCAATCCTTTAACTTCACAAATCTGACTTAAAGCCAAGGTTGATGTGCAGGATCACAGCAGGTTAGCAAATGTTATAAAGTTCACTCTTCAAAGAAATCGAACCACTGTCAGTAATTAAAGACATGTACGAAAGGTGTGTGATGATATGCAGTCACTTTTTGAAAAGCTGAACTTTTGTGTCTACAGGGGGACAAAGGTCCTGCTGGTTTGACTGGGGAGCCGGGGACTCCAGGTCCAAAGGTACAGAGCACTGCTTCTAAACAGTCACAGTCTGTAATGTGAAGCTACAGCCGATCTACCAGTGGTACTTTGATTACCTTCACACTGTGCTTTGTCTAACTGCAGGGGGTGGCAGGAAGCCCAGGTATGAAAGGTGTCATGGGAAAGCCTGGACCAGTGGTGAGTACAGTCCACAGTACAGTATGTCAGACCAGTATAGTTTTGCTAAAGACAGATGCCCCAGAAACATTTTACTTTGACTTCACCAACTGTCATTTCACAATATGTTTCTACATATATATTCCTGTGGATGTTTTTGTGTGGGCAGGACTAAATGGAAACTAAGGGAGAGGATTAACAAACATAAATATGATATAGCTGGCAATGAGGAATATTTCACATTGCTCTGTTGTGTGCTGTTGTTATGTGTAATACATAAATGGCTGATGTGCAATACTGTTATGTGTAGTATGTGTTTTTATGTTTTTGAGGTGCATGCTTAATTTCTTCTGGACTAATATTGTGAGGCAGCTATACTTGTGCAGCTCCTGAGTCAAAGATGAATTTCCCTACAGGGACAATAAAGTATATCATATCATGTCATACGGCATCATATCGTAGTGTCTTGTCAGTGAATGGCAACAATCTGTTACTCAAAGCAGCCATGCCCTTAATTATGTATAACTTAATAACATTTAAACAGGTGAGTTATATAAAAATTCACCCCCTGTACAGTTGTCATAAAGGGGCAAATTAGCTATAGAGACTCAAACTGTTTTTTAATCAGGTTGTAAACATGTTTATTTCTGCTGTAAAGTTGGCCATTTTAACATGATGGTCTATGAGGACTGACTCGCTCTTAGAGCCAGTCTCAAGTGGCCATTAGAGGAACTGCAGTTTTTGACACAAAAGACCAGTTTAGTTGACTTCTTCCTTGCACTTATGACTCAACACAACTTTTTGTGCTTCAGGGGTCTGCAGGAGTCACAGGAAAACCAGGTGATCCTGGTTCAAAGGGCTTTTCTGGAATTGAGGGTTTGAGAGGAGGGCCTGGACAGAAAGGGGAGCCAGGAGAAGTGGTGAGAATCACAGCAATTGTGATTGCTTCATCAGAAATGGAAGGAAAAACAACTATACATGCAAATTTCTTAAATTTACGATTGACTGATTGATAGTGATGGTCTACGTGATTGCAGGGTCTTGATGACCTGCCAGGAAGTAAAGGACTTCAGGATTACCAGGGCCAGAGGTAAGACCAGGACTCAAATATGTGATAAGAGACTAGTTATCATCTTAGATTTTGGATATGGAAATATGGTAATTATTGGTCTTTTCCTGGTTTTAAAGGCTGCATTACAGTAAGATGATGTAATTTTCTGAATTTACCAGACCGTTGTAGCTGTTCTATTATTTGCCTTTAACCCTTTGTCATTATATCCACATTACTATGATTATTTATCAAAAATCTCATTGTGTGAATATTTAGTGAAAGCACTAATAGTTGCACCAACAGTCAACCCTACAATATTGTTGCAAAATCAATATTAAGGTATTTGGTTGAAAATAATATATTTGACTTTCTGCACATTGCCCAGCCCAGTGTCACTGGCACCAACACACTGACATTAACAAAGAATTAATATCAGTGTTGAACTGCCTTAAGAAACAGCCTTTTTTGTTTCCACTCTCCAGGGAGTGGAGGGGGAGATGGGACATCAGGGTCCTGTTGGCCCTCCAGGACCTCAGGTCAGCACAGCCGCTGAAACCACACAGTCACATAATATGTCACACATGCATGCTCAGTATTGTGAACACATCTTAACAATACAATTCACTACCTTCATCTGTGTTGTCTTCAGGGACCAAAAGGTAGACCTGGGCTAGAGGGAAGGAATGGACAAACTGGTCAAAAGGTCAGCTCAAGACTGTCTGCATATACGCAAACTGGTAGACTAGTGCACGTTTTCAACATATCACAATTTGCTTGTCTCACAAAAACATTGCATTTGAAATTACGAAAAAACACCATCAGAAATTAAAGGGTAAGATTAAATGAATCTGGTAATATTCTGTTATTCTACTTGTCACTAATGCCATGTGCGGACCTGTATCACAAATGAATGTATCAAAGCCTGATATATCTTATTCTTCTGTGCCTTAATTAATCTCATTAAATTAAATTTCAGGGAGATGATGGGAAAAGGGGACGTCCAGGGAAGGATGGACATATTGGAAAGAGGGTAGGGTGACACGCGTGACATCTAACATGAATGTGAGCTTGAATTCATTTTAAAATCTAATGGTATTCTCTTTTAAAGGGGAAAAGAGGGAAAGCTGGAAGTAGAGGCACAAGAGGAAGGCAAGGAGAGAAGGTCAGTTGTGGATGTTGATCCTGACAATCTGTATCAGCTTTTACCTTGCACAGATCTTTACTCTGACTTCAACATTTTTGTTTTCCACTCTAAAAATGACTTGAGGCTAGTCAGGGTGTTACAATGAATCAAGTCTCGAGCTTTCTCTGGCTTTGCAGGGAAATATGGGAGACTTTGGTGCATTTGGTCCTCCAGGAAGACCCGGCACATTTGTAAGTTTTATTTAACCTTCTTGGCTTTTTTTGTTGTGAATCATTCTTTTATTAAACTTAATCATCTTGTATTGTACATATGGGATACCTTGTATATACATATCGTACTTCATTTTGATCAAAGTTAATGGATTAGTAAAAACAAAGTTATGAATATTCATCTCTTCTCTTACAATCTGTCCCAAAAGGGTGAATCTGGTTCACGTGGAGAAAAAGGTGAAATGGGTGGATCCGGTTTAAAGGTAGGCCTTTAGAATTTACTTATTTATTAAATAGTTTGTTGGCATGGACAAAGCTCATTATAAACAGACAACAAAAGCACTGTACTACACTGTCATTTGTATGGCCAAAGTTTAAAAAGGTCCCATAAATATACACTAATAGAACAAATCTCTAAAGTTAACAGCATAACATAAGGTTAGTATATACAAGAATACAACGGTAAAATTTCAGTCTTTTGAGTCTGTAATAGACATTGCTGACTGAATTAAGGTGCTTCTCAAGTCCCATTTACACCTTGTATTAAAATGTGATCTGTATCTAGAATATAACATCAAATCAATGAGCCTTTGATTTACACCTGGGCCTTGTTCTTTAAATATGGCTCGACTAATCCCAACTTTCATGCTGAAAAATCCTGTTTCATCCTAATTTGATTCTTTAATTCTTGATGAAGTTACAGCATCTTGAATGACAGCATGCTCTTATTTTGAAACAAAGGCTAAATGAATAGAGAGTAGAAATCATGATCAGTATTCATTCATAAAAGACAGGGTGGTTGATCCAGACTCCCAGATAATTGAATTTAGACTCGACTTGCAACTTTTTCCCTGATTTTATTTTTACCCTTTTAGGGGTTGTAGCATACATTGCCTTTTTGAGGGGAACACTCTTACAGTCTGGTTAGACTTAACTGAAGGCATAATTTGTTTAATTAAGATGTCATATGACTGCATTAGGGCCCTTGCACATGCTGCATTTTTTGTGCCCTCAAATCCATTTTCCTCAGTGTAGCCACCTGGTAGGCAGGCTCAGAGGCAAGAGCTACGCCATTATGGTATGCAAGAGATCCTGAGTTAAACAACAACCAACAAATAAATTGCCCTGGGATGAATAAAGTTTACCTTAAACCAAGTTTATCTTGGGGTCTTAAAGGTCAACCAGTCAGTCAGTAGATATCTTCCCTTTCTTCTGGAAATATCAGTCTATGATCATTTTGGAGAAGAAGTTGATTGATTTTAGTGCAGGGCTACCCAGAGCTTTTACATCTGCCCCATGGACAATACTTTAATACACACTTTAAAAAAATGCCTAAAGGAAGATTAGCTCTGAACTTGGGATTTGTTGGATGCAGGCCATGATAGCTGTGCTGGTTATGGTCGCTCAGCAACTTCAGACACAACCTGCCTCCATGCCCTGAAAAATTGGCACAGAGTAGGAACAAGGGTAGCACCCGGCACCCAACCTCATGTTTTTCAGGTGTTAAAAGATGCAATATGTGTCATGGCCTATAAAAAGTTTAAAGGCAGCCAGCTGTTTTGTGCCGCCATGTACATAAGTCAGTGTATCATCAGCATACAGCTGGATGTCTACATCAGAACAAACCAATAATACAGAAACTAAATAAATATAGACTGATTCTAGTTTCCCACTTTAACAGACTGTTATATTGAATCAACTATCATTCTGATTTTTACAGAGTACACTCTGTTTTTCTCACTATGTAGGGAGAACCTGGGGCTATGGGACCACCTGGCCTTCCTGGCAGAGATGGGTTAAAGGTAATGCTTATGTATAGGTATAATACTCCATGTAAGCTTCCTTAAATAAAAGACATAACTACTTGACGCACTCTTTAATGTGTGCTGAGTTATGTACAGTATATCATATTGTTGCTTCAGGGAATGCAGGGCACTACTGGGGAGCCCGGAAGAGCTGGTCAAAAGGGAGAGCAGGTGAGGTAACACTGTGCTGATGCCACATCAAACATAAGGCCAATAGACATTCATCTCAACTTTCCTCAGGTCACAATACATTTCTGGCCTCACAACACATTTGCCCAAGTAGCTATGCAGAAAGCTTAACATTCTCCCACAAAGGACCCAAGACAGGAGCTAGCTTTAGGCATTTTAATGGAAGCGCTTTTAAACTGTCAAACAATACAAAAGACATGTGTTATAAGTCCCATATAACAATATTACAGGGTATACAGTCATGGAAAAAATTATTAGACCACCCTTGTTTTCAATTTCTTGTTCATTTCAATGCCTGGTACAACTAAAGGTACATTTGTTTGGACAAATATAATGATAACGACAAAAGTAGCTCATAAGAGTTTAATTTAAGAGCTGATATCTAGCCATTTTCCATGGTTTTCGTGATAATAACCAAAATCACTTAAGTTCTTACATCAATAGCTATGGCATTGTACTTCCAAAAACAGTGCTTTTAGGCATTTCATGTTTTATTTTCTGTCTGTTAGTCACATGATACACACAGGAGTTAGTACTTGATTGCATAACCATTGTTTTTGATGACTGCAGCCATGCGTCTTGGCATGCTCTCCACCAGCATCTGACATTGTTCTGCGGTCACAGCAGCCCATTCCTGTTGTAAAAATTCAAACAAATTTGCTTTGCTTTTGGGCTTGTGGTTCTCGATTTTGAGTTTGATGATGTTCCACAGGTTTTCAGTTGGATTTAGATCTGGTGATTGAGCAGGCCAAGGCATGGTTCAAATGTTCTGGTTCTCCATCCAGGCTTTAACTGACCTTGCCGTGTGGCAAGGGGCATTGTCTTGTTGGAAAATCCAGTCATTCGAGGCAGGAAAGAGTTTATCAGCTGATGGAAAAAGACTGTTTTCAAGAGCCCTGTACACAATTGCATTTGCCCTGTTCCATCCATACTGAAACAACCCCAGATCATCACCAATCCAACCCCATGTTTTACTGTAGGGGCAAGACAATCTGGTTTGTAGGCTTCTCCAGGCTTCTTTCTAACCAGTAAGTTGGCTGGAGTGGGCATCAACTCAAAATTGGATTCATCACTAAAGAGAATCTTAGCCCAATCATCAACAGTTCAGTCCTTGTGATCCCTAGCAAAGCGTAAGCGGGCCTTCCTCTGCCTTTCGTTGATGAAGGGCTTCTTCCGTGCCCTGTGTGACTTCAGACCAGCTTCAAGAAGTCGGTTTCGAACTGTCCTTGCTGAACAAGTCACATTTCTCGACAGTGCTCACTCATTTTTAAGGTCCCTGGAGGTCTGACGACAATTCTTGACACAGGAACGGATGAGTGCACGGTCCTCTCATGGGGTAGAAAGACCTTTCCTGCCTTGACCAGCTAGCAATTTGGTAGTACCATGTTCGGCTTGCTTTTTCTTGGTGTAATGAACGGCTGTCTTGGAGATCTTCAGTTTTTTGGCTACCTGTCTCTCACTCATGCCAATTTCCAGCAGTGCCAAGATGGCTGCCTTTGTGACTTCACATAATTCTTTTGTTTTAGGCATTATGTGAGAGCTGACAACTTCTGAGTTGTGCTACAACTTGAATGTAAGCAGGAAACCACTCTAGGCCTTTGCAGATTGAAGGCATGAAATGGCCTCTTATATACCCTGGGAATACAATTAAGCCTAAGCATGTCAAATAGAACATAAAGTATTAAGGAATCAGCTGCATTTTTTGTCATGTTCATTGTATTCTTCAAGTAATATGTCTTTAGTGGTACCAGGCATTAAAATGAACAAGAAATTGAAGAAAACAAGGGTGGTCTAATAATTTTTTCCATGACTGTCTATATATATATATATCTGTGTGTGTGTGTGTGTGTGTGTGTGTGTGTGTGTGTGTGTGTATATGTGTATATGTATAAAGGTACAAAAGATATGTATAAATTAGGGATGCATGATATTGGATTTTTTGCTGATATCCGATATGCCGATATAATACAATTTAGTTGGCCAAAAACCGATACCAGTATTGATATATATTCACTTTTTTTCCCAAGCTAATTTTAGTGATCATACTAAGAGCATAAGAGCATACTCTTATCATGATTGCCCACCAGCAGATGGAGACATGACATAGAATGCTTCTCAGTGTATGTAATAGCCCTTCATTGTGCACAATAAGAAAATCTGTTGGCCGATTCTGCTAATTTTTAAGCCAGAATTGGCAGATACCGATAACATGCCGATATTATCTTACCTCCCTAATGCCACTAGTAAAAGAAAAAAACACTTGTTGTGCTTTCATTGTTGCCAGGCTACCACCCCATCACCTCCTTACCCTAACTTCTTGTGTAATCAATCTACCGTTTATTGTTTTGACATTCATCAACCTACAATACTAAGCTCTCTCTGGAAACAAAGAATGATGTTAACATGGTAAAAATGCACCTGCCTCTACACAACCCAACATTTAATTCCAAGTTGTTTTTCAAATTTTTCCATTTCTGTTTGGATTCACCATAAAAGCTTTCAATAAACCATCAGCTCTGAGTCATTCTACTCTCTAAAGTGTGCTCGAATAATCATACAGTAGTACTGACTGTTTCCTAGGGGGATATTGGTCGACCAGGTAGAGGAGGTGCTCCAGGCCTGCCTGGGCTGCCTGTAAGTCATCTCAAGTACCTGATATTTTAGTCAGCAATAATAACTGCTCTGGTGTTGGAAAATATGACAATCACTCTTCACAACCACTCTTGTGCTTTTCTGTTTTTAGGGGTTGTTTGGGAAGAAGGTGGGTAAATCCAAAACCACATTTATTAAGGTTGTTTCCTTAGAAATCTGTTGAAAAATATGTATTTCTAATTAGACGCTATTGGATTCATTAGGGCTTTAACGGATTTGCTGGACCACCAGGCCCCATTGGAGAGAAAGGCTTACCTGTAGGTATAGGTCCTCAGTTGTTTCTGATACAGTCTGACACAAGTTTTTATGCGCTGAGTAAAGGAAATGTGGGAAACCACACATCAGGAGCATCTGTATTCACGAGCTACATTCTGCTTGTCAGGGTCCACCCGGCCCACCTGGACCCCAAGGAACCTCCCTTAACCTCACACTAACTCAGCTGAAGGTGAGTGTACTTGGCACCATTGTGCACGTGTGTGCACATGATGGCTGCCTCACGTATCCTGCTTTTGTATCGAATGTTGGTTCTGCACAGGCTTAAAAAGCTGTGCATCTTCACGTCCACAAGATGCACCGTGTAGATATGAAGAAAATGTTGTGCATCTTGTGGTGCACAATGTTTTCTTCACGATTTCAAGGTAACACATGATGAGTAATTGATATACAAAGATAATTTTTTGGGTGAAGTATTCTTTTAAGCCCATGAACATTGGGGGAAGTATATTGGATTTTTTACATGCTTCTACATGTTTGTATTGGGGAATTTGAACAACCCAGAAGGACCTCGTTCCAACGTGTTTAGATGTGGTCTCAGCTGTTGATTATGTCTCAAATACCTTTTTATGGTGTCATTTATTTGCTTGTATCATGCATTTGTATTTGTTGTGTACTGTGAATGTATTGTGTACGTTGTTCGTTGTCTGTACAAGATGCTTCTGGTGGCAAATAAGTTTCCCAGTTCGGGATTAATATAGTTTACTAATTTAATCGATACCAGGATGTGACTCAAAGTCAGCAGCAGACTCTGAATTAACCACAACAATGGCACAAAAAATTAAGAAGAGAGAGTATCACAGCTAGTCAGCTGCATTTTGTGATTTTTCCATGCCTCTCAATCTGGTAACCTCCTCAAGTGTCACTGTTATGTATGGATATTCTTGTTGGAAGATTTTCCTGTGTTTGCCAGGGATTTGGCCCTGAGCTGCCCTACAGTACATTTATCACTTAATCCTCACAGTATATCTACATGTACATACAGTGGCATGTAAATGTTTGGGCACCCCAGGCAAAATTAAAGATTAAACATTTGTATCAACATTAGAGAATTACTTTTGTTTTGTACAGACAATTTTTGCCCTGAAAAACATTTAAGACCCTGCATTCAGAAATTTGCAGTTTGTTATGTATAGCTTTTTATCAGACTTAGGTGTGACAGACCTGTAGTCAGTGAATCCTGTTTAATAAAGCCTTATATTAGTTTATCTTACAAACACTCTTAATGGTTAAAGAGACCGTCTTGTACCTGAGAGGTCAAAGGTCACAAATGAGTATCTGTCCAAAAAAGATCATTTAACATGCAAAGTCTTAATATTTATTTTGTTTAAACAGGTGACTTGAATTTTGCTTTTTTCAACAATGTTGATATACAACAAAGTAACTTGATTCTTGTTTAATATCTTCAAGAAATAATACAATTTTTAAAGTTTTGCTCTTCCAAAAGTTAATCAAATTAGATTGTAGTCTCTTTAAGTTATTACATAATTTCATCCATGCACTTTTTTTTATCACTCTTTATTTTACTGTTAATATCTCAGGAGCTCATGTATATGTCAGACAAGCCCAACTACGTCCTGGTCCAGACTTTGTTGGACTCCCTGCAGAGAGATCTTCACTGGTTCATTAACCCACCAGATGGCACCAAACAACACCTAGCTACTACATGTCTTGAGCTGTGGCTCGCTCACCCCAACTCCACTAACGGTAACACACTGTCACTGAATCATTCACTGATGCTCTTTTAAGGGAAAAATATAAACTGTTGTTCTTCTGGAATTTACCATATATGTCTTATTATTGAATGACGCAAGTCATTTTTCAAGTCTGTTTATTTCAGAATGGCCTTAGTGTTTATCAGCAGATCATGCAAATGTATTGTGAAGATGCAGAGGAGTTTGTTGACATCATGTTTGTTGTTTGTACTGTGTTGTGAAGTTTGGAAATTATTTTTTTTTAAAACAAGATCTTGTTTCAGGGATGTATTACATTGATCCTAACCAGGGGAGCCCAGCTGATGCTTTTCAAGTGTACTGTGACTTCACAGCAGAGCCAAAGACCTGTCTGTCTCCACTCCAGCCTCAGGTATCAGCAATGCACACCACACCTGAACTGTAATACCCACTTAAGAATACCTAACAAATAAACAAGTGATATTGAGGTTGGGATCATCTAAGGCCCTGATCAGACAGAGCGAGTTGAGAAGCATTGTGCCAGCTGCATTTGTGTTTCTGAGCGCCTTGTGTTTTCTGCTTTACACACCTCACATTTTTGCAGGAGCACCTAGAACGCTTCGAGTTGGAAAAAACTTGAACTCAGAGCAGATAAGCCCCCGACGTCATTGACGATTTCAGAGGCAGGTGTTCTGTAGTGGCAATGACAACAAATGGTAGCCAAGGCCCAAGGAACAGCAGTGGGCTTTGAGGCCAATTTTACTAAGTGGCACCGAGGAATTACAACTTCAAGAAGCCTTTTTCCCATAGACTTAGATTGGGATAGAGACGTCTGTAAAGCAGTGAATAAAGGTTTTTGAGCATCGCAACCCCCGTGAAATGACTCGTTTCACTCTTCTGATTTGATCCATTTGGACTGAAAACATTTCAAAGGTCTAGAAAAGCTGCATGATTAAATTGTTTTATTCTTATTCAAATAAGCCAAGGACGGCGCTCAGCCAGCAGAGGTCTCTAGTGCACCTGCTCTATGGGCCAAATGATGTGGAAGATCCTGTTACTTTTATGCTCAGGAAGTCGAACTAATTTGGCTTCATGTGCCACTGAGCAACTTTCCTAAGAATGAATGGGGCTGGGAACTGTATCCAGTTCTCTCTATACATCCATGGTGGTAGTGGACAGTTTTGCATTAAGCTAACTTTAGCTCACTTTTAATGTTACCATGGGTAAGCTGCGAGACATATCTGAACCAACTGTAGCTTCAGCTACCTTATAACGTTAAGATTTAACATCAAACAACTGACCAGCTTTTAGCCAACATTCTTTTTACCCTGTGTTGTTGGAAATATCTCTCAGCATGCAAAAGCAGCGAGTGAAAAGCTTCACTCTTATTGAAAACAGTAACACAAATCTACCCCAGGCTGCTATTTAAAAGCACCCTGTCTGATCAGGGCCAGCTTCAACAAAAAGGTTGCAAAACAAGCTCTGTCTCAACAGGCCCTAGGTCTAAAAATAGTTGATTGCTTTCAGGATAAATTTTGTTACCTCTGCTTTTGCCAGTCTCTCTCTCTCACACAAATATTGTAGGAAATACTCCTGTTTGCTGTCTTACTGGGAGTTTGACAGAAAGATTGACAATGACGATTGGTTATAGGAGTACTCCGCATAGCTCCTGCACCTCTGAAATACTTACCAGGCATTCAGAATATAAAGTGGGAGTTATAATTCTGTCAGAAAGGGATTTTAAGGCAGTTGAATGCACCTAAATGAAAGCACGTAAATGGCACATTTATGTCAAAAACGTAATGAAAATGCCATTATACCCTGTATTAGGGCTGCAACGATTAGTCGACTAATCGATGACTAATCGACTTAAAATAATCGGTGACTATTTTAGTAGTCGAATAATCAGCTTGAGTCATTTTTCATAGAAAAGTCCTATAAAAGTACCGCAAAATATTCTTATTGCAGCTTCTAACATTCAGATATTGGCAGCTTTACACACTCTCCCATGACGGTGAACTAAAACCTTTTGGCGTGAGTACGAAACAAGATATTAGATGACATAATTTTGGGGTTTGGGGTTTGGGAGAGACGGGCTGACATTTTTCAACATTTTAACACATTTTTCGATAAAATGATTAGTCGACTAATCGAAGAAATAATCGACAGATTAGTCGACAATGAAAATAATCATTAGTTGCAGCCCTACCCTGTATGCTGCACTTAACAGACTGAAAATAAGAATGCTAGCCATTGTACAATTTGAATTTGATTGTTAAAGCACATAGGTCCCCCTTAAATAATCTCTCCTGGGCTGTCCTGTACAAAACCTTAACATCCAACTGAACGCATGAACAAGCAGGGCTTGCACAGGTCTGAGTGGCTGATTGTCCGTCTGTTACCAACCAGTCGAGAGAATAAATGTTGGCACTGTACGTTTTTGCAAACCATGGATATGTTACATTTGTACGTTATCATGTATAGGATAGGTAGAAACTTTACATTGCTTTACATTTCAACAACGCTGTGGTTAACGCTGCAGGTTAAGGCACTAAAACGCTTGGTTATGATTTGGAAAAGATCATGTTTTGGCTTAAAATACCTGCTTTTCAGGGCACAATCCTGACAAAAAAACACAGCAACAGCTGCTTTTCATGGCACTATCTCTGTTGGAAAAACACAGACAGGTTGCCAAAAAATACCCACATTTGGCAGCTAAAAAGCTGCTGGACAGTGTTTTTAACAGACTCGGAAGCTCATTAAAGGAGCGACTCAGGTTGCCTCAGTGTTCCTCTGAACAACTCAGAAGGTCCTCGTTCCAACAGCATCACTTTTTGGGCTCCAATAATGGTCTGCCGTGGCTGCAGGCATCTAGCTTTACCTAGTTGTCACGCTAATTATCGTCCCCTCCTTGCCCCAATGACAAACTCAGCTCATGTACATGGAATAGGAACAGCTTCACTGTAGAAACATACAACATGAAATATACAAATGTATTATATCCCTGGATTGCTAAATGTATAATGCTAACATTTTTTCTGGCGACTGGGCTTCTGTTAGGTGCAGTTTGCTAAACATATCATAGTATTCTCACAATTTTTTCTGAAACAGATTATTATTGATAGCTCTTATGTTGTGGCTATAAAGATTAAATAACAAATGATAGTACTATTTAACCCATTCACCCTTTTTCTTGGTCTGTGGTCCATGTTGAAAGTCTTTTTGTTACCATTAACATATCTTTATAGGCATCATATTTCCAACATAATTTTTCATCTGAGAGTTTATAAATTGGTTAACAAGGCCTGATGAACTTTAAGCATTATTAATCTGTGTATGTGATTAAACAATCTGAGTACACTGATTAATAAATCACATACAAGCATAGGACCCTTGGCAGGCTCCATACCAACACATTCCATCACCTGGGTATGACAGTGTGCGGAACCATCAAGCTTTTGTTAAAGTGAAAACAGATATATGTTTTTAATCTACCTTGGGGCTGTGCTCTTGAGAGTTTGAGCAGGCACCCTTAGACTGACTCAGAGGTACACAATGTAAACATGACACACATATGGCACACATCATATTAATGTTATAACATTTATGACCAACCACAGGTTCCAGTCAAAGCTTGGCTGAAGGATTCTGGCACCAATATGTCATTTCACTGGTTGAGCACAGTTGAAGACGGCTTCCAGGTGAGCGTCTGATCTAGGTATTGCTTTCCACTTTTGTCTGAGATGGATTTCCCTGATTTACTTGTTTCTCTGACTCGTATCTTGTGTGTAAACCACTTACCTTCAGTTTGAGTATCCAGGAGGAACAGATGTGGTGCAGATGAGGTTTCTGCGACTCAACAGCAGATTCTCCAGTCAGACCATCACTTACTCCTGTCAGCAAGGAACGAGACAGAGCAACACAGAGAGGGAAGTTAAGTTCCTGGCTGACACTCGGAGGCAGAGTTACCTAGGGGCACTGCGTGACTGTGTGGTAAGTGACAGTGATGATGATGGAGGTTCATGAACCCAAGATACCAGGGGCTCACACAATAGTGAGGTGCCTCCGCTTTAACCTTGGAGCAGACTGACGTTACAACAACTTTGTGTTTTGCGGTGAAACCCGCAAAATTGCCGGCATGGCAAAGTCATTCCACAGAAATTCAAAATTTTAACAACTTTTCATTGTTAAGTTCTCAAGATTGCACTGTCAAAATTTGAATTAGATCTGACTGATTCTTTGGAAAGAGTTTGTAGAAAACATTTAATTTCCTGTTGCCATTAGGTGGTGCTATGACTATGGCTCAATGATTGATTGATTGATTGATTTTTTATTTTGGGTTACGCACACAAACATGTGCCCAACCCTCAATGGTTTACAAGACACCATTACAATGACATTGCAGTGAAGATTCCAAAGTACTACATTGTGTCACAGCTCAGTCCTCAAACACAATACACTGCCTTCTATCCCAGGCCTGGCAAAGAAATTCAGCCACAAAAAAGATTCCCCTTCTGAAACACAACTCATATTCAAGATTATCCAATCAAAAGAAATCAACCTTAGTAGAGGTCATTTTACTGAAAAGTACATCCCTTATGTCTTCATATACAGGACAGTAAAACAAGAAATGAACCTCATTCTCAGCTTCACCTAAATTACACATCAAACAAATTCTGTCCTCCTCTGGGGTGGTGTTAAACCTTCCAGTCTCTAAGTAACGTTCCTGAGCGCAAATGTACACATACAGATCTTTTGTTTAGATTATACTACACATAGGGTTCCACACTGTAGCTGTTTTTTATGAGACAATAAATTCATAGTTTCTCTAAACATGAGAAACATTTCACTCCTGATCTCCTGGATATCACAGATTAACCTGTTCTGACAAATACATGACAATTTGTTCAAAGACAAAATAGATTTCAACTCATTAGCCCATGGATGACAGTGGCAGATGTCCCAATTAAATATCTTTGATCGGACATCTTCACAAGTCTATTCCAAAGCCGGAGCATTATAGCTTAATGTTGGCACGTGAATGTCTTCAGGCCAGGACTCTTTTCAACCGTTAGAAGTTTAGGGCAGGTAGAACAATGTACACTCAAATTACAACATCTTCCTGCATCATGGCACAACGCACAAGTGGCCTGCCACGCCACAGTAAGGCATAATCTGTACCTGTTCCTGGCAGGCTTTTCATTTGCAGCATCTGCAGGAAGTGGTAAATTGATGTGGTTCACTTTGCATTACCATGCTAAAGAAATGAACGAAAACTGTGTTTCTGCTAGAGAAAAGAAACTGAGTGCAGCAGAGTGGTAAGTAAGATGTGATTCTGTTGCCGTACTGATGGAATGAATGCTGTGGAAATGTACATTTTACTGAATTAACCACTTGAGATATAGTATTCCCACCCCTCCTCAATGTTTTTCTTTGCCTTTCTTTGTGCATGCTAGCTGCACTTACATATATTTGAATACAGGCTTTATTTGAACATTTACAGTATTTATCATTTGAATCAGAATTGCCCTGACATTTCACTCTACACCACCTCATAGTGGTACTACAGAACAGGTCAAGGGATCACCAAAGTCATTAGGATTCTTTGTTAGTCAAAACTATGAATATTTGTTCAAAATCTTGTGCTGATCCAGCCAGATAATATTGAGATATTACAGAATAAGTTAATACCTCTACCTGCTGGTGGTGCTGGGTCAGGGGATCACTGAAGTCAGTAGGATTTATCCTCTGAGGACCATGAATGACTGTACAAAACAATATCTTAATCCATTCAATAGATTGACATTGCATTCTGTAGAGCCATGCCTTTAGTGTGTCTAAAACAAACACATACAGTGGCATGCAGAGGTTTGGGCACCCCTGGTCAAAATTTGGTTTACTGTGAATAACTAAGCAAGTAAAAGATGACCTGATCTCCAAAAGGCAAAAAATTAAAGATGACTGATTTCTTCAATGTTTTAAGCAAGATTACTTTTTTTATTCAATCAATTACAGTTATATAGTTAAAATAAAAAAAAATTTTAAAGAGTAAGGCCTGTTTGGGCACTCTACATGGTCAGTACTTAGTAGCGCCCCCTTTGGCAAGTATCACAGCTTGTAAACACTTTTTATAACCAGCTTAGAGTCTTTCAATTCTTGTTCGAGGGACTTTCACCACCCATTCTTCCTGCAAAAGGCTTCTAGTTCTGTGAGATTCTTGGGGCATCTTGAATGAACTGCTCTTTTGAGGTCTATACACAGATTTTTAATGATATTTATTTCAGGGGACTGTGAGGGTCATGGCAGAACCTTCAGCTTGCTCCTGTTGAGGTAGTTCATTGTGAATTTTGAGGTGTGTATAGGATCATTGTCCTGTTGTAGAAGCCATCCTCTCTTCACCTTCAGCTTTTTTACAGATGGTGTGATGTTTGCTTCCAGAATTTGCTGGAATTTAACTGAATCCATTCTTCCCTCTACCTGTGAAATCTTCCTGAGCCACTGGCTGCAACACAAGCCCAGAGCATGAGCAACCCCCCGTGTGTAACAGTTCAACAGGTGTTCTTTTCATGAAATTCTGCACCCTTTTTTCTCCAAACATACCTTTGCTCATTGTGTCCAAAAAGTTCTATTTTAACTTCATCAGTCCACAGGACTTGTTTCCAGAAAGCATCAGACTTGTTTAGATGTTTCTGTGCAAACTTCTGATGCTGAATTTTGTGGTGAGGACGCATGAAAGGTTTTCTTCTAATGACTCTTCCATGAAGGTCATATTTGTACAGGTGTCACTGCACAGTAGAACAGTGCACCATCACTCCAGAATCTGATAAATCTTCCTGCAGGTCTTTTGAGGTCAAACAGGTGTTTTGATTTGCCTTTCTAACAATCCTACAAGTAGCTCTTCGAGTGTTTTCTTGGTCTTCCAGACTTCAACTTGACCTCCACAGTTCCTGTTAACCGCCATTTCTTAATTTCATTATGCACTGAGGAAAGAGCTACCCGAAAACACTTTGCCTATCTTCTTATAGTCTTCTCCTGCTTTGTGGGCATCAGTTATTTTACTTCCAGAGTGCTAGGCAGCTGTTTAGAGGAGCCCATGGCTGCTGATTGTTGGGACAAGGTTTCAGGAGTCAGAATATTTATAAAGCTTTGAAATTTGCATCACCTGGCCTTTCCTAACGATGATTGTGAACAAGCCATAGCCCTAACAAGATAATTATGGTCTGAGATCCCTGATAAAAGTTGTCTGAGAGTTCAAATGTCTTGGGGTGCCCAGACTTTTACATGGCGCTCCTTTACGTTTTTTTGTTCACTCTAAAATTGTACAAAACAAAAATAATACACTAATCTTGGTTAAAATGTTGAAAAGCATGTTTCATCTTTAACTTCATGCCTTTTGGAGATCAGTGCCCAGACTTTTGCATGCCACTGTAAAGACTAATAAACAAAAAGGGGATTACTTTTCCTCTGAGTATTTTCAAACACTGTTTCCCTTTCCACAGCAGTCGGAGCAGCTTGAGTCGGGAGCCCAGGAATCAGTTTTTCAATTTGAAAGCGAAGATCTCCAACTGCTGCCTCTCAGGGACCTGGCGGTGTTCGGAAACAAAGACGTAACTCAGGAGTTTGGCTTCACCGTAGGACCAGCATGCTTCAGCTAGGGACACCCCCTGTCTCTTAGCATGGTTGCTGTGTGGTGGTCTGCAGCTACAAAGATCTAAACAGGCAAACCATGTATTTCTGGCACTTTTGTACTGTCTTTTATAGCTATTTCTGATTTGGCATTGCTTTCTAGTTCAGAGTTGTCCAACATTTTCACAAGAGGGCTGACTAGCTGTTTCATTCTGAAAGTCTTGAGCAATGTTGTTGTTTGTATTGGGTAGTCTGGGTCAAAAATTGACCAAGCACAATCTTTTTCACTAATAATGAGGACAAAAGGCACAAAGTGAGCTGAAGATCCTTCAGGAGAAAGTTTCTGAAGCTTTCCTCTGCACAGACTGACTGTTGACTCACCCACCTGTAAGACCAGGGATATTTTGAAGTTTTTGACATTAAGTATATTTTGTACATTTTGTTTGTGTGTTTTTGAAATGTGCTTATTTATATAAATGCTCAACATTCATTTAGTCATTTCAATTTTGATTCAGGTATGTTTTTACTTGATCATTGTGCTCAAATGACGACGTAGATGGTGGAAACTTGGTGACGTAGTGACAACTTCTGGGTCATGCAACAACATTCATATGATATCTTTCTTTTTTTGTTTTCTCTGTTCCTGTAAAGGTTAGCAATGTCAAGATGGCCAGAGTTCAACGATGTACAAAAGCACCCCATTTATTGACTTTCCAATGAAAATGACTGATTTTATTGATAAGAAGGACATGATTCACACCTGCACAACTCTAATACCTCTACAGCGCAGTTAGAATACTATTCTTGGACTCTAGAAAAGAATTGGATTAACATTAGTTAGCCAATCATATGAGTGCTGATCATGGTTTGGGTTAACTTAAAGTCAGAGCAAGAGCAGAGTTATTAAAGATTACTTCATCCAAGAATATCATATCAATCCTATTATTTGAAATAAAGCCCATCAAATAAATCAGTATCGTTATCAGTAAATCTGTTGGTTGAAAAATAACACTACAGTTGTCTCCATTACAGTTTGTCCACTCTGCAACCCAATAGCTAGACTTGATGTAGGCACTGGACATTTCTGCAAACCAGTTAGGTTTCATACATATTCAACATTTTCATTTTTCTTACATTTGATATGTAGCAGATATGTTTAAACTTAAAATTTCTTTATGTTTCAGTTTTCTATTTAATGTTGTGACAAGGCTGTGATTATTATGTGCTTAGGTTTAAGCACAAAAAAAACACTTAATTAGAATGATGAAAACATTATGTTTTGGCTTAAAATACCACAACACAACAAACACAGCTGAAAATATCCCCATGTATTGTTAAATAATAACAGGTTTTATTGCAACAAACACAGCTGGAAATGACATGACATGTTGTTAAAAAATACTAGCTTTGTTGCAACAAGCATGGCTGGAAATATCCCGACTTGTAAAAAAAAAAATACTAGTTTTGGCACAACAAACACAGCTGGAAATGTCTCATGCCATCCTCTGTGCCCTCCTCCACTTTATGAGAAACTCAGGTCATATTGATGAAATCTGAACTATACCAACTGTATTGGACTCAAAAATCCTGTATTGTTCAGGTAATAGTTTGATGCACCAGGTTAGCTGGGTAAAAATTAACAGAATAATTTTAGCTGGATTGGTTAAGCCATGTTTGAAGAACAGGGGCCCCTGATGTCAGATCATTTGCCACTTTCAGTCCCTTTTAAAAGTGTTTACAAATCCTTACATGATGTCATATTTTCAGATGCTTACCTCATGTTAATGAATCTCATGAAAAGACAAACGATGTGATAGTCTCTCAGTACTTTCTGACTGCCCTACCCTTACTACACTCTTGTGTAGTCCATAGTGCATTTCATGGTATTTATCTGATGAATTGTATATAATGTCAGTCCTTTGTATTCACTTTATTAATGAGGTTTGGTTGTTAAACCATGAGGAACGTTGTTATTAAGGTTTTACCATCTGCTAAATCTCGTCAGGGAAGAGTCCACCAATCGGAAGATGCCAGATGTGTTCTTTGTGATCCTATGCACCTGTCAGTGACACTATTTGAACCTTTATTTTAAATGTAACTGTTGTAAATACATCATGTGGCTGTTGTAGATATTCGAATTAGCTTTTTTTTGTTACTGCCTGTAATCGATGTATTGTAGTTCTTCAGCCTACTTTGTGCATATCCATCATGAGCTGTTTCCTGTTGAGTTTCTAAGTATTTTTAAGGTTCTTAATTTATGTTGTATCGATTCCAGGCCTCTTGTTTCTCAGTGTTTCTCAACATTTAACTGATGCTGCACAAAATGACAGGTACATTAAGTTGGTATGAGGAAGTAAACAGTTACCTATTGCAACATTAGCATTCATTTGGAGTCGTGTTTGTGTCCACCTGATGAATGTTAGTCTGATAGCCACACTTATTTTAGCTCCGGTTTGACTTCCACAAGCTCCTGAGAAAAACATCTGACTCCTCAGCTGCCAAATGCTCTACTATGTTCACACTCTCATCTCTTTCTTTGTCTGTCTGCTGTCAGGTGCTGGAAGGGAAGTGTACCATAGTGGCCTTATCAGGGTTTTTGTTTTTTGCTGGAACAACTGCCTGCTGCCTAAATTGGGCTCCACAGGTGCAGAGTCATGGGCTGGAAACCCAAACCATTGCACTAGAAGAGGCTAAAAAGCTCTGTAGAGCTGAGGGGAACTGTAGTCCGGTGGTAATACTCTGAGGGTTTGCCAGTATGTGTACCATTTAACGTGTGGTCTTTCGATCCATTGTTTATATAGAAACATGTTGGTGCAGCTTTAGTCCTGCAGACTTGGACACTGTATTACCTCTGAGCTACCCATGCTACAACTGTATCTTACTGTGAGTTACATTTGATACGGTATTGTGCTTCATCATAAATTAAATTCATTTAAATGGATTTTGTTGCATACTGTTTTACTTGTGGAACTGAGCTTAACATTACATTACATTCATTTAGTTGGCAGTCTATCCAAAGCCACTTACAGGAACTGCATTCAACCATGTGGATACAACCCTAAAACTGTAAGAAAAAACAAACATGTAAATACATCAGCTTCATCAAATATGCTGAACTGCTTTAAATTACAGTTAGAAACAATAACGATAGAGAAAAGGTTTTATAATTATTATTATTTTGATCTATGGGCCAAGGTACAGTGTGAACAGGTGGTTTTTTTTCAATCTGTGACTGAGAATGTTTAGAGTTTATGTATAATTTTACATAATCTAAAAAACATCATGGAAAAATTACGGACAGTTTCAGAGTGGCTAAAGAAAGAAATGAGTGTTTTGAATGAATTTCTGTTGAAACGTGGATCAAACAGGATCAAAGTACCATTGTAGTAGTAAAACCTTGGTCTTTACGATATTTCGAGGAAGTTCATGAAGGCAGCATGAGTGCACCTGATCCCGTTTGTTGTTGACAGTGGGCAACATCGTTTCCTGAGATACAAGTGGAAAATATATAGCAATTTTTATCGTGTGTGCAACAATTATCAAACGAGGACTTTCGGAAAAGCATCGGTGAAGTGTTTTCTACATGGAGAGACCACCGAGGCTGTTAAATATACGTTGAGCTAACCGCAGTTTTGACTGCTTGTAGCGTTACCCTCCTGCTGGTGGATTAGACTGGTTGCACACCTAACTTAACGCTGGATACTTTACAAGGTAATATGATGTCAGTTACATATTGTTATTTTTTCTGTCGTGCCATTAAATCCTCTCAAAGCGATTTATTTTGTTTGAGGAATGTGTCTGCTGTACTTAAAAAGTATTCGAGTTTACCCATGGTATCGTTAATTGTAGGCCTCACGCCATGCCTCGGTCCACAGTTGGGCTGTGAAGCCGCCAAAACGTCACTTGTTTCGGTGACGCGTGGGTCAAGTAGCTGCCAAAGCAGGGCTAACGTCACACCGGTGTTTCCCTCCTGTGTGAAAGATAAAATAAGATCAGTTTGTAGTTACAGTAAATGTCTTCAAAAGTTACATCGACTGGATAAAGCTATGTATCTCGACGGTTAACATTTATGTAGGTAACGTTATCAATAAATAAGCCTGTTGAACACTTGGAGGTAGGATGACAGCTAAATAGCTAGCTGTGCTGTACGAACCACCAACATTTATGTTTATATGTCCCCTGAAATGAAGCGGTGTGAACATTACGATAGTTTATGTTGCACGGAAGTAGGTGTGCTGTGAATTTAGGTTACTGCAACTTAAGGGAAACCCTCTTGGTAATGTTTGTCTTTACAGAGCTGAATGTGTGGGAAGTGACTCAAAGTGGGCAAAACTCTCTTTTTTAGACAATAATGTCTCATTCTGTTTAAATCATATCACAGCCACAACTGTATTTACCAGCCAGGCTCACGTGCTAGCTGCATCTTGACCCCCTCCCATCTTGCTTGAATCTGGGTTAACATCACCACACCTGCCATCCATCTCTATCCGGCTCTGCACTCACTCACACTTCTGTTCACTGTATCTTTTCCTCCAGGGCTGGGTTACAGACATGCACTCACAACCTCGACAGGATTATATATCTATAAACTTTGCTGGACAAGGAAGTGGAAATTACAATAACAGCAAGCAATGGAGGAGGCAGTCCTGCTGGAGGGTGAGTTAGATGCAGCTATGAGCTGCTCATAAAAGCGTGTCTCCTTCTCTCTTCTGTTTCTCATCTCAAGTGCTCTTGTTTCCCACCCTGCTAAGACCCTAATGAGGACACCGATCTTGCTGGCTCTATTTTCTGATATTTGTCAACAACAGATATTTGTGGACCTGAAGAGTGCATGGGAATATTCTTTTCTGTGCTGAGTTGTAGAATTGGGTGTAGTGCACATGATGAGACATTCAGAGTTAATGATCTATTCCAAGGGCCAGGTTATACTAAAGAGAAGTGACAATGGATTTCCAGGTATTGTTGATGAGGCTTTAATTCCAAGATCAGGTTTATGTTTGACATGAAATACAATGCTTTTCAGTGTATGTAATTTTCAGTCCTTGTGCAAAATAAGAAAAAGCATGTTGTCTGATTCAGATGGTTCATTTTTAAGCCAATATAAGCTGATACCGATGACAGGCAGATGTTATTGTGCATTCCTGTTTTAGAGGTATTCCTGTGATCCTTTGCACAAAAGCTTTAGAGGAGTGGGAGTCACAAATGACCGTAAATTACTTCTTGTCCATTTTGGTAAACTTTTACTGGCCAACTGTTGCTATTTTATAGACTTGCAGTGACACAGCAATGTTGGACTTGTTGGTGATCCTGCTTAGGGCAAATGTAAAGTTAAAATAAAAGGCACCTAGGTATAACTTAAGTTCTATGGCTACGTGTAAGCTGTTGCAACCTACATACTTTATACATGTTACATACAACCTCCATACCTTTATTACACAGTGACATTATATGATTTCTTTATTATTTTTTTTTAAAAAGTACATTCTGAAATTGTAGAAATGTTTACTATTTGTGAAACCAGGTCAAAGGGTTCTCCCCATAATTACTGGGTCTCATGGTACCTATTTGAAATAGTGCATTTATCAACTTATTTTACGTGTTGTATGATGCTGCACTTTATGCTAAGAATTTAGCAGTTGAGTTAAGATTGGTATGACGCTGTGTGCTTTAACAGAGTATGATAGTGCCACGCCATTGCTCCAGGGTAAGGTGTGTATGGTTAGCCGAAGCTACAATGTCAGCATGGAAATTTGACTCTTCAGAATGTGGGAACATTTCCTCTAAATATGCATATTGCCATATTATGTGCACACTGTTGGGAGGCTTAGCAGGACTTAAATAGTATTCTTCGTGGTGTGTGTGTGATCACATCCTGCTCGAATAGCATCAGGCATAACTTTTATAAATCAAAGAAGCTGCAGCCTTCACTGGAAGTGTTCTGATAATGTCTAGCAGTAACATTACCGTTATTGTGTATCAGACAGAAAGGTGGCATGAGTAACATTGTGTTATGTGATAATCCAGTCCCACTATCCAGCACTGCATCAGCGGAACAATTAGTATTTAGTTCAGTTTAGTTTATTTGCACAACAAGGAAGATACAAAATATATACGAAGGCAGCTATTACAGTGCAGGAGATGAAGGAAGCCTCAAAGGCTTATTCAGAGTCCCTCTCCATTTAAACAAGCAAACAAAGAAAAAAGATATTATGAATCATCAAAGACTTTATTTAGCTGTCACTGGCTTCCAAGGTCTATTATTGGAAAGCACAAAGAAAACTCTCCATGTCAGGGACATCATGAGAACTGATATCAGTTTTTTTTTTTCCCAATTACAGGGCAACCTATATGCTTCCAAGTGTTCTAGTCTGCTGTTAAGCCTCTAGTGCATAGGATTTAGTGCCAAACATGTAGGAGAACTACGGTGGCCAACGCCATAACACAGATGTCCCTATATGGAGCCAGTGTTTGCCCTGTCCTTTCTGGGCTATTGTAGAAAAACATAGCAGACTCCATGAAAGAGGACCTGCTCTGTATGAAGATATAAATGGTTCATTCTAAGGTAACAAAATCACAAGATTTTCAGTTTCAGGTGATAAAAAACTAATGACAACAGAGTTCTGAATTTTATAATCCATTTCTATCAGTAGCCATTAAATCCTACACACTGCACCCTAAATTACCAAAGGATGAAGAAGAACGCCTTCCAGATGTAGCTGTAGCGACAGGTTCTCCTTGACCCATCGAGAACAAAAGGTTTTTTTTTTCCTGAGACTTTTTCATTCTTTGCGATGGGAGAGTAGTGTATTTACACTCTGCTACAAACACCAGCTGTGTGACAAGGTGCTAAGTGTCCATTCTGCACTGAGTGCTGCATGTTTGGCGTTTTTTCTTCCGGTGACCAAGAGTTGAAAATATTCAACTTTGATTAAAATACTGTGCTTGTTACTGTCACTTTTTACCCAACTGTCCAAACACAGTGGAGGAGGAAGGAGGAGCCTACTACAAAGACCAACCTTCACATCTTACATGCACAAAAGCTGAACAACAACAATTTAGGAGAGATATGTTAATATACTGTAGGTTATATGTTGTTCTTCGCCCACAAAACATCATGAAGACACATAGATTGCTACTTTGTGTGGAGGAGGATGATTAGGGGTTAATAATACAATTTATATCATTATGTTGAAAGGTTCTTAATAAAGGAGGTTTTGTGTTTGTTTGTTTGTTTTTTACGGTGGTATCGAATTGAGTATCAAGAACTGTGTAATTTCACTGGTGTCGGTATCAGCTACTAAATTTGTGGTATCATGACATGCCTGTTCCATCTTCCTCTCTCCTGTGTGCTTGCAGAAATGGAAGCAGCTGTCCAGACTGCAGCGAAGCCTTATCCTCGTCCTCCTTTTTATTTGTGGAATCGCTTCCTATCCTGCTGTTACTGAACACCTCAGAGGTGAGGCTCTTATACATCAAACATCTTTCATGATATCCCATGAATCTGAGCCCCTGAAATGCTGTCAGAGGCTCCTAGGGGCTTGGATTGTTAAATGTTAACTGAATGCAGTAATGTTTCAGCTTTTGTTTAAAGTGCGTTTAAGACCAGTAAGCATATTAATCATTCATTAGTTTGACCTGGGCTTCTGGGGGGCTCTAACCTGTGACTCTCAGTAATCATCCTGCCTGCCTGTCACCCTTTAACTGTGTTAATGCACTACTGTAATATTTTAATAGTCAATATCTTTTTCTGTTTTCAGGCCTTACCGATAGGGACCAAGACACAGACACTAACAACTACTTAAGGCCCGTCATCCCGCATGTGCTGCCTGAGCCTGTCAAACAGGGCCAACTACCACTGCCAGAACCAACCTCCCAGGTTTCTGCTCATCTGCTTGTGTTCTTTGAAGGGTAGCACAGGGTTTCTTCAGAGATTTACGCACTTAAACTTGCTTAACGCACTTGCTGCTGGTCTGCTGCTATCTAGTGTTGCACCCATACTTGTGAAGTTTATGAAATAATAACACAGAGGCCCTGTAGTCTGAACCAAGATGGCTAACTCTCTATTGCCTTCCATATTGTCACTCCACTTAGCTCCACTTTCTCTTTCATAATAAAAGCCCTAGAGATATACACTGCATCGCTGCTTACCAGGGTTTTAAATGAACTTTTTTTGTTTACCTGCCACTGTGGCTGGTGGATAGCAAAATCTACCAGCTACTTAAGGGATCACCGTTGTTTTTTGTTTGGTGACTGAGTAAATGAAATCTAGCAGCCTCCTGCATATTTAACCAGTATTTGACTGATGGCTGATACTAATTTCCAACCCTGCTGCTTACCAGAGGGAACTTGTTCACATACTGAGGCTGTAGTGATGAATTGTTCAATATTGAAATAATTTTGCTTCAGATTTTTATCTGTCTCTTCTTTAAGTTTGTATTCAACATATTACAATATTATCTCAATGAAATGTACTAAAACAAATGTATGTGGAGCAAAAAAAAACCAATTCATTATTTTGGCTGGTAAAACAAATGTTTTTGGCCAGTGTATTTTTATATCTACCAGCCACCTTCGCCATTAAATCATAAAGTTAAGTTCGGACCCTGCATATATGCAAAGTCAGTTCATGATTCTGTTACCCTGGACAATCCACAGAACATACTTTAGGTGGCATTTTTTTTCCATGGAAAAATTGTATTTTTACAGATACTTTTTAACAAGGCAATTTAACTTTTTTTGTGTAAAATCCCAGAGGTGGGACCCATTCATTATTTTGCAAAACATAAGCAAGTCTCTAGTCTTTGCACTCAAGTCCCAAGTCCTAAACTTTGAGTTTTGAGTCCCAAACAAGTCATAATGTGCTCTTCAACAACTATACAGTTTTAACAACAGGGTAATATACTGTATTAAATTCACAACAATAATGTATGCTTTTTAAAATATGTATTAATTCCTTAAATCAAGTTTGTTGGAGGTTGTTGTCGTCTTTGATATAATTTTTTTTTTTTCCAATTGGTGCTCAGTAATATAATGTTAGTTGTCCATCGTTCTTTCCTGCAACCTGATTGGACGCTATCGGATTGGTTCAAACAATGTGGATCTGTGGAATTCAGCGTTGATTTGCTGGGACTGAATGGCATTAATGTTAGTTGATTCATGAAATGAAGTTAAATGTATTGTTTTGTGACACACTTTTTAAATAACATACTTTTTATTCTTTGGGTTTGGGGGAAGGTATCAAGTATTTTAAGGTCAAAACGCTCACGTACAAGTGATGTCACGAGTCATTGGTGTTTAAGTCCAAATTGAAAGTCTTTTTATAATTTTGTCAAGCCAGGTCTGACGTCATCAAATTTGTGACTTGAGTCTTACCTGTGTCCAAGTCATGTGACTCAAGTCCACACCACTGGAAAATCCATATTTGACACAGTTTAATTTTCAAAGCAGAGTAGTTTTATTTGCCTGAAACAAGTCTGTGGGTGGGGGGGTCTTCAAGAGAAATGTGAGTTATGATATCTAAATACAATTAAAGGGATAAACAGTAAGTATGATAATGCTGATGGAGGAAAACACACTATTATATAGATCACAATTTTATTTTGAATATTACCTTAAAATGCATTATAGTGCTTTTATGAGGCACACTTAAAACGCTAAAAAGGGAGGCTTTGTGTAAATCATTATACATATTTTTTTAGAGCTTACTCAGTGTAGTTAGGATAGTAGTGACATGACTGGTCACAAAGAAAAAGTCCATGTACTGTTGCCATGGTGCACTGATTTAGCAATGAAGACAGAAACTGTCACATTCATTATCAAACCAAAGTTGGCAGGACACTTCACTAATGACATATCTTTTTGAAAAAGACAAAGCTCTACAGTTATTTAACATTACCTGTATTAGGGATCAGTCCGCTTTTCTTTTTTAACAACTTGCTTACATGAAGTGAAGAATTAAATCATTTGAAAAGTCTGTTTATGTCACATTTGTCATAGAGGAAATTTTCCAATAAGAGAGGACCGCCTGTCCTTCACAACCGTCTTCAGAAGAAGGGAAACGCTTCAGATCCAGTGGTTGAGGACAAGGCAGCTGACAGCAAGAAAGAAGGGGAGGAGGAGGGAGTCATCAGGTGAGACTTACTGTATGACCACAACTCAAGTTAGTTTTGTTTACATATTTATATAATTTATTTCTTAATCTTCTGGTGCCTTTCAGCTGGCGTGGGGCAGTGATCGACACTGACCAGGGCACAGAAGGCACAAAGGATGGGGAAAATAAGGAGGATTCACCCGCCAACCAAAAAGACAAACCAACAAACGAGTCAGGTATCTGCTGTTTGATTTAACACTTTCTATTTGGATTATGAATAAGACATTTGCATTAAGCATGTTTGACAAAGTAAAAAAAAAAAAACTGCATCCCAATTCCTCTGGAGGCATGTCTGTGTTTGAGTGTGACCGTGGAATCTAATATCCATGATTGTAGCTTAAAAATGTGGAATATTTCAGTCCCTTGTTTCTGAATCACTCTGTGGGATAATAACTGGGAATCTTGTGTATATTGTGTGTTCCAGAAGGAAGCTGGCTGGAGGCAGTGCAGAAAGCTTTCAGACATGCATGGAAGGGTTATAAAGACTTTTCTTGGGGCCATGATGAGCTCAGGCCCCTCTCCAAGTCCCACAGCGAGTGGTTTGGCCTGGGTTTGACGCTTATTGATGCCCTGGATACCATGTGGATCCTGGGCCTTAAAGAAGGTACATGTCCAACTTTAAAGTTCTGCCTCTTCTTGACTAGGTTGTTAGTGTGATAAAAGTGTTTTCAGATAAACCACCCGATGGTCTTTGAGGATCTCCTGTATACTTGAAAGGTTGAAAAGTTAGGAGCTTGCAAAGGATGAAGCTGTAGTCAGTGTAGCCAGTGTCACAGCAAAAAATGGTGTCAAAATGTATTTGGATATGGATTTTGTGTTCTTTTTGCTTCAGTTTGATTGAAATTTGTTGAGTATTCTGGGTTACATATTTACCTTAGCTTCAGTAAAAAAAATGTTTCCCTTTTTTTTTTGCACCTGCTTGTCGACCTCGTTCTTTAGTATTTCCTTTAAAGTCTTCCGATGCCAAATCCCCTTGTCTGCTTTATATGGGGGTGGTGGTGACTGAATAATTTCAGACTGTGTTGGTTCATTTATATATTATTCTGTATTTATTCTTAACATTTGTATTGTTATGTTACAGAATTTGAAGAAGCAAGGGCGTGGGTGGCCACAGAGCTCACATTCAACAAGAATGTCGATGTTAACCTATTTGAAAGCACCATCCGCATCCTGGGAGGCCTACTGAGCACCTACCATCTGACCGGAGACACTCTGTTCTTAGACAAAGCTGTGAGCCAACACACGTGCACTCATTTCAAAACTGAAAGCGTATTTTAATCACATGGCCCAACGCAGATAGCAGTGCCTTCTCCATTTACTTCATGTTACCTGCATTCTTCCCCTGTAGAAAGACATCGGCTCCAGGCTGATGCCGGCCTTCAATACCCCGTCCAAGATCCCCTATTCTGATGTGAATATCGGGAAAGGGACAGCCCACCCCCCTCGCTGGACCTCAGATAGCACTGTAGCCGAGGTCACAAGCATCCAGCTGGAGTTCAGAGAGCTCAGCCGCCTCACCAAGGAACCACAGTACCAGGTAACTGACTAAGAGATACAACCATGCTGACCCAGGGTCTGCCCAGTAATCTTTAAAAGTGCACTTCAGCTCAGCCTTCCATTTGTTATTCGCCAATATTGTTGACAGAACTTGGTATCATTCTGTTTTTTCATACATATTTATTTTTGGCACCTCTAAACAGCAGTGACAGTTACCATTTCTCATCTGCAGGTGCTATTTTAAGACTGTTACAAAAGATTATTACTCAGATTAAGAAAGATATTAAGAAACAGTTTTTAGAGGGTTGGTGACTGAAGCTAGGTCGTCTCACCGTTGTTGTATCCATCCAGTAGTTTTCTTCTCTCATTTAATCTGCATTGCACCCTCACAGAGCTGCTAGTGTGGCTTCACAGTTGGAGAATTTCTTGTGTAGTTTGATCTAGTATTCTATGATATTGTCTGGGCTTGAAATTAGCTGCTGCTCTCGTTGCTTTGCAGCAGCCATGGTCATCTCTCCCATCGGACTGTGGCTAGCTGTCAACTACAGGCTAATAATTTCGTGGGTCACGAGATGGGCCACATTTGAACTCAAGAAGTCTTGTTAACATGGTACGTGTCTTAGCCTACAGAGCCAGAGGGAGTCCCCTTTAAAGAAGTGTTGAGAAGAATGGTAAAAACAAACCACACTGGTTCCATTAGCATAAGACTCTCTGGGCATTTAGCTTTTCAGACACATCGCCTGTAGCTTTGATCACTGGAACAGCCAAAATCCAGTTACGTCATCTTAAATCCAGTTGCAGCAGCAATCAAAACCTGGTCATGTTTAGTCATATATAGTTCCCTGATAATCATGATATGATTACACAATCACAATATGTAATAGTTAGTAAAAGGAATTGATCTCCAGTAGTTCTATTGTATAAAGTTTCATTGTTTGCTCAATATAAGTGGATGGCAAGCATTTCTGTAGCTGCAGACCTTTTCGGATTACTTCATGTTGACAGGGCAGTGATTCATAAATTAGCTTTTTTTCCCAGACAGCTCTTCACAGTTTCCTGCAGTACATATCCATTCCATAGGTCCTAGGGCTGCATGATATCAGGAAAACTGAAATTGCAATTTTTTTTTATTTTTTATTTTTGGCTATATACATTGTGATCTGAAAAAAATCCAAGAATTTTTGACAAGATGATTTGAATAGCTCAGTTTCGAAAGAATTAATCATTCTAAAATGATTGGTGTGATTTCCAGCTTCGCAGCTCTGAACCATAGCTGAGTGACCTGTGGTTTCTTTAGGCTGCCGGTGACCTTCCATCACTCCACAGTAGAGAGCAGTTTACCATACTGCCTCACAGTTTGGTATGCTGGCTGCTCAGCAGCGGGCAAAAAAGCTTTACAGAGGGTCATTAACACAGCCCAAAAATGTATTGGCTGCCCTCTTCTCTCACTTCAAGACCTTGCAAACACATGCTGCCTCTCCAGAGCCCAAAACATTGTTAAAGACTACTCTCACCCTATCAATCGCCTGTTCGACCCCCTGCCCTCAGGCAGGCGTTACAGGTCATTAAAAACACGGACCACTAGACTCATGAAAAAGTTTCTTTCCTAAGGCCATTCACACTTTTAATCAACATACAAAATGAGAGTTGTAGTGCACTCTGACTATTTTTTATGTCTACATGGCAATGACTACCGGGATTTGTGCAACAACTACTGTGGACTGGGCAATTTGCTGACTTTGGCTCTTTATATTTATTGACTCTGGCACTTTTATAGCTACCTCATATATATTATGTGCAATGTGGTTTTTGCAGTGTGCTTAATGTTTATAATATTGTATGCACTGTGTCGTTTTTTAACTCTTGTGCATCAACCAGGAGTGACACTCTTGATTTCACTGTATCCTGCACATAACAATGATAATAAAGGCTTTCTAATTCTAATGCAATTTTAATAACTCAGTTAGTTTTTGATTGGCTCGTAGCTGGTAACTAGCTTTTACAGTCTGGCGACTCTGTGGTAAAGAATGGTCGGGAGATGCTATATTTCTTCTGTGCAACAAACACAAAACACGGCCCTTTTTACAGGCGTCAAGTGGAACCTGAGCTTATCTAGACACTTTCTGCTGACCATTATAGCTTCACACGCTTCACTGTGTCTGTGGCACTTGTCAGCCGTGTTACAGTACTTTTTCTACACACACTCACACAGGAGGGTCTCACTTCCCGTAGCAAATGCCACCAGACTGTGTCACATGCACATATCCTGCCCTAAAGGGGAAGGCTTGGCCAGTAACATTCGTCATGGAAAATGAGAACCATGCAGATTTTCCTTTTGTATCAACCAGCAAAAAAGTTGTAGCGTAATGTGTTTTGGTTAATTTGCCTTACTTAACATCTCACATTCTGTGATGTGACTATTGTGCATACATACATCACAGTGTCTATAAAACATTATATCATGCAGTAGTTCCTTCTTTTCACCTTCTAGTTAGGAGCTTCATCACGAGGGCGTGATATGCACAGGGTTTTGCTCATACCCCCCCAGATCACATCCTCCATCCCTTCAGGCACTTTGACTAACTGGTAGGAGATGTTGTGAAACATAAAGACTTGATCCCTCACTGGCTCCCCACCCACAAATACTAACAATTGTGTGTACAGCCCACCTGGAGATGCTACTGCCTGAGTTTGTTTTTGCCTGTTTGCAGCTGTTCTTTTGACTCAGTTTGACCCTTCTCCAGAAATATTGCAAACATCGGACAAAATAGTAAAGACATAAATAATGCTGGGATTGGTTGAATCTGTGTTCATTCACAGCTGCAAGATTTAACACAAATTAGCAGGGACTGGAAATCAGGGTGTATCAAATACACTTAGTAGGGTGTATAGAATATGGTATATAGAATATAAGAGGAGTATAAAGAGGATGGTGTGATGATGAATTACGAACAGGTTATAACTCTGTTACTGTGCCAAGTTCAGTGGCACAGCTGTATGGTGGCCAAGAATTACTCCCTGTATGGAGAAGAGAGTCCAGACTGGCTTTCTTGAGCAGGAAAATTATATTGTTCTAGAGGATACACAGCACCTGATTTTGAGCCATTTAGAAAAAGAAAACATATACCCAAAGACGACAGCTTATTTCACCCTTTCATCACATACTTTTTGCAAGTTTTTTGGGTGGGTGGTGGGTCATACTATACAGCAGGGCTGCTCCCAGGAGTGTATTGTGTATATTGTGTGCTTATTGTATTATATATACTTATATACGAAATTTCATTGCATTTATTGCAGTGACAATAAAGCTTCTTAAATCTTAAATCTTATTGGTGTAGAACAAAATGTGCACTGAAACACAATTGACTAAACGTTACGTACTGCACAATATTCACAATTGAAATTCAGAGTCTGAGAATGTCTTTATATTTGGTACTCCAGTGTCCACTGTAGTTTTTAAATCTGAGACACTGTGTGGGAGCTCTTCTCTTTGTCTTTAAGAATGTACCTCTTTGACGCACCTGTCATACATTCAGGTGTGCAGAGGTTTTTCATCTATATTGCAGTGAGATAATTTGTTAACTCTATGGGCAGGGTAGTGAAGGTTCAACATTAAAAATTCTTTGTGATTTAGGATTTTTTTTTTTTTACCATCAGGTTTCTTTGAGTCACTTAATCAAATGTCACAACAATCCCCACAGCTCAATTCATCTGACCTCTGACTCTGGTTTTCCAGGCTGCAGTGGCTGAGGTTATGAAGCAGGTCCACAAACTGGATGGCAAGCTAGACGGTCTCGTGCCCATGTTCATCAACACAAACAACGGACAGTTCACCCATCAAGGCATCTACACACTGGGAGCCAGAGCTGACAGCTATTATGAATACCTGCTGAAGCAGTGGATCCAGGGAGGCAAGAAGGAGATTCAGTGAGTCGCACTAAAGATGCCCCAATATTCATTTTGACATAATGAATGTGATCATATGAAAATAAGTCTTATATGACCATACCTTTGCTTTAGTACAGTTGGCCTAGTGAATCCTTTGTGCCTACAACTTACACTGACAGCCATTTCACAATTCATATAAGTGGAGCTGTCATTTTAAAATAAGTGTTTTTAATTATTTCCTACCTTACAGGCACCAATTGGAACCCATTTATTTTAATTTAGGAGCTATCATAATCAATTAACAGAGACTTGAAACTTGTTCAGCAGCTAATGCATGATCATAATGAAACACTTTGTTGTTAGACTTGATTACTTATGGAGTTTTAATTAGAGATGCACCAATATGCAATTTAAGGGCAGATAATGATAACCTATAATTATCTGATCGGTGTGGCTGATTAGTGGTACAATAACCAATAATATAATTTTACAAGAAAATATGCAGTTATGTGAAGAGAAAAATAAATCGATGTTTTTATATAAGCAAGTAATAGCAAAAAAAAAAACAAAAAACAATATACAGATAGTGTACATAGCTTGCACTGCACATTCATTTAATTAATTATCTTGAAATACTTCCAAACACCACTCATGTGTGGTCGCCATGCTGTCTGTAACAAGTGATGTCAGACTGAAAACATTGACTGTTATCTGCGGCTGTGCAGATCCATCATTTTAGCTGTATGGATCTGTGCAGATATTTATAGATAGCAGTAACATCACTACATCCCGTCCAGAAAATGTACACTTTCTGTATAGAGCAGGGTTAATGTATGGTTATATTTATTATGTATGCATGTGTTTGTTTTTTACAAATAAAATTTATTGGCTGGACTGCAGTGGAGCGAGGCCAGCCCCACGAAGACATGTAAAACATGCCAAACTATGCAATACAGTAATGCAGTGAATGAATGATGAATGTGTGAAAAGCCATCCTGATTAGTTCTGATGTATGTGTCCACTGAGGAAATTAGTCCTGGGATAAAACATTGTTTTATGGGTGAAATCATAATTACCATGAGTTAAAAATGTGCATGTGCATTTGTATCACCAGTACACTTAATTTTAAAATGTTAACACTTCAGCAAAATATTTCAAAGCTAAAATATGGCTGCATGCTTTGGAAAATGACTGATGCCACTTAATAAGCAGATAGTAGTTATTTGGCTTAAGCTTCTTAAAATCAGAGCGCTGTCCCACTTCTTTTCTCTGTCTTGTCATGTAGTGGTGGTTCTGACTGACTGATTCTCCAGGATTAAATCATATGTCGTCTGGGATCTTAGTGAAACCCCACAGTGAAGTAAACAGCTCTATCAGGATGCTGTCCCACACTGTCGCAGCAGACAGTCCTATATCTCCATCCTCTCAGGGTGTCTCCTGTCTCTGTGAGATGGGTAGCTTATAACTTTGACTCAGGTCCGTCTGAGAGTGCCTGAGCTCTACTTTTTCAGATACTAGTTTCCCACATCTCATTACACCAGTCTGATGCTGTACATGAGTATTGATGCTGATACTGACTTAAAATGAAACGCACCGTTATGGGTTATTGTTTAATATGTGGTACTCATGTTTGTGGTCTTGCTGTCAGCCTGTAAAAATGTCACCACTATCTATAAATTGCTCCCGTGTTGTTTCTTACCTAAATGTTCTTTAGTTCCTGGTTCAGATGGTGATTTCAGGCCTGTCTGGCTCTGACTGCTCACAGAGAAAAACAGGTCCAAACAGGGAACACTGCTCCGTCTGGGTGTCTCCTTTCATGTATGATTGTGTTGTGTTCCATTAGTCCACTCAGTGATGACAGGAGCTTGTATTGTCAAAATACGTACATTTGGAAGATCCTCATCAGTTTGACAACACACGCAGCATAATGATGAACTTATTACTTTTTGGTGGTCAAAGGTCAAGGTCACTGTGATCTTGTCTGTCTCATTCTCATGAATGTGACATCTCAAGAACACCTTGAGGTAATTTTGTTAAATTTGGCACAAACATGCACACTCAACAATGAACTTTTGCGGTCAAAGGTCAAGGTCAGTCTGACCTCACAAAATATGTTTTTGGCTGTAACTCAAAAATTCATACGCTGATTATGACAAAAATTTCACACACTGTCAAATAAATTGAGAAATAAAATGATGACATTTCATATCCAAAAGGTCAAAGGTCAGCTTCACTGTGACATCATAATGTTCTGCATAAAACACTTTTCTAGCCGTTATTCAACGTCATGTCTCAGGAACAGAAGGGGAAATACTGGGTCAGACACTGAATTGGTGACACTAATCTTGAAACTGTGCTGATTGTATAGATATTCTGTGCAGACAGGGGACAAAGCAAATGATTGCAAATGAACATGCAAATGATTGATTAATAAAATGGGTAATTAAAATAGGTCTATGTCAGTCGACTAATCAGCTAAATGCTATAGCTCAAGGCGTATCTTTACTCGATATATCAGACCAAACATTAACTTTATATGTAACCACTACATATCAGCCAGCCATCATCAGAGATTGAAGTGATTATGCTATTCTGGGAGCATTTGGAAACTTTGGATGTCAGTAGGACTGATAAAAGATTAATAAACTGGAACAACACCACCCTCCAGAAACTCGGCACTGCCTGAGGACACAGGCTTAGATTAAGCAGCTTTGAGTGTCTGAATTATCTGTTGGAAGTGTGTTTTTGTGTCACTTCTGGGTTCTGGCCTACATTAGTTGGCATGTATATTGGATCAAAGGGCAGTCAGTAGAGATAACAATGTACTCATTCTTTAGGAAGTATATTCAATGGTCAAATTTCAGGCTCAATTGGAGAAATAACCTGCTGCATATCTGTTCTGGAAAAAAATCTTTACTGTGTAGTATCGTGTAGTAAACTGTCATATGCATTGATAGCATCCAAGTCTCTAAAGAGATGCTTTTCTTCACTCTACAAGTTGTACTCATGTTGTTCCTGAAGTGTGATCCAGTATCTGTGTGTTTTTAGGCTCTTGGAGGACTATCTGCAGGCAATAGAAGGTGTGAAGAAGAACCTGTTGCAGAAGTCTTCACCTAATGGCCTCACCTTTGTTGGAGAGCTGTCTCATGGACAGTTCAGCCCTAAAATGGTCAGTATTATTCAAAACCATCCTCAAGGTTAATTTTAATGTAAGTCGGTCCGAGTCTGTTCCAGTCCAGTTCCAGTTCCAGTCTAGTGGGTTCATTCATTGAGTGTTTGGTGTTGAAAGTTGTTAAGTTCGTCTTAACGAAACTGTCCAAAAAGCTAAGTAAAAGGCAAACTAGTGTCATGTTCTGTCCAGTTTCTATTATTTAAAAAACAACTGTTTTTGCAGGACCATCTCGTGTGTTTCCTGCCGGGCACTCTGGCTCTCGGTGCCCACCACGGCCTGCCCACTGATCACATGGATTTGGCCATACAGCTGATGGAGACCTGCTACCAGATGTACGTCCAGATGGAGACAGGCCTCAGTCCAGAGATCGTCCACTTCAACATGCATCAGGGCAGCACCCGAGACATCGATGTAAAGGTATGTAGAGACAGTTGTGCAAGAGTGGATACAGGGAGTATCCAGTCCTAATTATGCAGTCTTGTTCTTTACAATTTCAGAATCTTTTAAACACAAACTGTGTAATACTGGATGAGGGCATTGCCTAAATGCCTGGGGAAGAAAGTCATAGTGACCTAAAGAGGCTGTCGGTCACTTCCATTGATTGTCTGAGGATGTTAGGGAAAATGTTCTGCAGTAGAAATGCAGAACCATCAGCAAAATGTGACAATAAATAATTCTGCAAAGGTTTAGGAAGAGTGAAAATTAAGCTTTGTGTTCACTGTGATGACAGCTTGCAGACAGGCACAACCTCCTGCGACCAGAGACGGTGGAGAGTCTCTTCTACCTGTACAGGTTTACCAAGGACCACAAGTACCAGGAGTGGGGCTGGGAGATCCTCAAAAACTTTAACAAGTACACCAAGGTTGGTAAAATGAAGGCTGTATACCCTGATATGTCTGAATCAGATTAACTCATTAAAGCTGGAGTGTGGGGCTTTTGCAATGTTAGCTACAGCTGCTAACAGCCACCACTGCAACCAACAAACAGTTCCACCGTGCTCAGCCAGACACACATGGTGATTTATTCACTGATGAAGGACAGCTCACAACTCATGTTAACAGCTGATGCTGCTCAATGTGAGTGTTTTGCTGGCTAGTGCAACATGACGCAGACCATGTACTGGAGTTTACAGCCCATCAGCATTCTGATCTCATACCACTTATAATGGCAATGGAAAAAATTTGCAAGCACCGCTGTTTTCGGCTTCCTAGTTTAAAACGTTTCCAGTACATTTCATTAAATAATTTATCATCAAGTTCTCCTCTTGTCTCCTTTTGAATGTCCCATAGCCCGCCACTAACATTTTCGTCCCATCTCGTCTTGTCAATGTAAATTTAAAAAAAACATACATTTCATAATCTTTTTACTGTCTAGATCTTCTTGTCTTCATCATGGAAAAAAAGGTCATTGACTGACATTTTCATCAGTTTTAATAATGAAAACCACCTCTCTAGTGCCAGACTTTGTATAGATACAAGTCATTTATATATTAAAAGTCAGTAAACTACAGTTTTGCACCACTAATGGTAATTACAGTTAGGTTTAGTAAATAACTCTTTTCATGCTTCCGTGCTGGTGATAGCCATGGTTAGAGGCATTATGTTTTGGGGTTGTCCGTACATCTGTCCATCCATCCATTAGAACATCTGTCCATTCCATTCTCTTGAATGTGATATCTCAAGAACACCTTGAGGATATTTCCTTGAAATTACAAAAATGTCCACAATCAGGATAAACTGATAAGTTTTTGATGGTCAAAGGTCAAGGTCACTGTGACCTATTTCAAGAGCACCCTGAGAGAATTTTTCAAAAGTTGTCACAAACGTTCACTTTGACTTAGCGGTGAACTGATTAGATTTTGGTGGTCAAAGGTCAAGGTCACTGTGACCTTGCATCTGTCTTTTTTTGTGAATGCGATTTCTTAAGAGCAGCTTGAGGGAATGTCTTTCAATTTGGCACAAGCACACACTTTGAGTTGAGTCAAGGATGAACTAATTAGAATTTGACAGTAAAGGTCAAGGTCACTGTGACCTCAAAAAACATGTTTCTGGCCATAACTCAGAAATTCATACACTAATTATGACAAAGTTTAATTCTAGTTATGTTCTAAAATACAGTGACTGGATTGTATGAATGTGGACAAATTCCTGTGTGTTTCCCCTCAGGTTCCCTCTGGCGGCTACACCTCCATCAATAATGTGCGGGACCCAGACTACCCAAGTCCCCGGGACAAGATGGAGAGCTTCTTCCTGGGAGAGACCCTGAAATATCTCTACCTACTCTTTTCAGACGACCCCAACCTCATCAGCCTAGACCAGTATGTCTTCAACACTGAAGCTCACCCTCTGCCTATATGGCCTTCCACTGCGTGACACACACACACAGGACCTCAAACGGCAGATTAAACTGCACGTATAAACACAACAAACATCTCAGGGTTGGTCTAACACCAAGATAATTCCGTCGTCCTCTGTCTCTGTGACTGATTGTTGCGCGAACAACAACCCTGAACACAGGCCGCAGATGGAGAAAGCCTCCTTTTTACTGACTGAATCAATTGTTTGCTATGTGCTGTTAGCCATGGAGAAATGACAAGAGCCTGGTTCAGTTTGTGGCCTTGTTTATTTATTTAAATGGCAGTTTTTGTTGCATGAACTTCTGGGGGTGGTAGTTTATGCTGGAGAAGCAGAGGAAGGCTTCTGTCCTCCTGACCACCCGTCAGAATTCAACCTGATATTGACTTGAATCAAAGATGTCTTAATTGCATGTTAAGGGGATGAGGAGGAGTGTCGGGTTGGACTGATACAAGTGTTTCAAAGCTGATACTGATGTTTTGAGCGCAAAGCTACTCATAGCTCATATTTAGCTTACAGCTGTGCACATTCTAACAAAGATGACCATTTTTATGTCAGAAAAACAGTCCCCAAACTTTCAATTTTTTTTATCCCTGCATTGCATCTTTATATCAGTGGAACGGTTTGTTAAACGGCTTTTGAGCCATCATTAAACAAAGCAGGTATCTGCTGTGGTGGCCTGACCCCAGAGTTGGGAGTGACAGCAGGCTGGTTGTCTCTGTAGCAAAATGTTCTCTTGCAGCAGCCACCAGCTGTCTGAACTGAAACCAATCCTGCCTGCTGCAACAACAACCTGACCGCTCAGCTGACATGTTTTTATATGGGTGTGACTCTTGCAGGGATGTGAGAGAAAAGCTTACCTGTCATCACACTATCTGTAATATAGTCATTAAGTGCTTTGTCTACAGTGTTCTCAGATGCCCTCCCTCCTCTGCTTGAAAACAGGAAATAAAGCCAAAGCCTCCTGACAGGCCTTGAGCGTACCCCTCAGTCCATGGATTCACTGTCCCATGCTGCATTCATGTCATACAGGAAATGTGACTAAACTTCACGAAAATCCCACATGTAATCAGGCCAAGTACTAAACATTGGAATTGTCAAGGCCTAAACACATCGCCACCAATCTGTACGTGTCAAAACACCCAGCCCTTTTATTCTCTTTGTACAACCCCAAGCTTGTGGTTGCGCCTCCCCACAATACTTCACACCACTGTCTTATTTACTGAAGAACAAGTTATTTTTCCCCCACTCACTCTCTGCTTGTACATCTTAGTTCCCATGACAGCTCGACCTTAAATCTCCCCATCTCTTGCTGTCGCTATCTTTCGTTCGTGTCAAAAAATTGAGGAGGAGAGACAAACTGTTGAGGTTGACAAATATCCCGAGCTATATGACTCCTAAATCCTGTCATTACAAAGACAGTGGCAGATACTTCCTGGCAAGCCATATCTCTGGAAATCAGTTCTTCAGGGGAGAAATCAAGTTTAATTAATGAAGGCTACAGATGTATTAGTAAAAGTAATAAGAACTGTGTGTGTTTAGGGCTGGGCAGTATGGTCTAGGGGTGGGAATCACCAGAGGATCCAGGATACTATATCAACACGATACTTAGGTCATGATAGTTTTATTGCGATATGCCGAGTATTGCGATATATTTTATTACCTTTTTTCAACTGTAAATTATGTCCCCAAAGCAAAACTTTGTCAGCATCTGTTTAATAAGATAACGTTTTCAGTCTGTTTATCTCACGTCAGCCAAATGTATCTAGTGGACTGAAAAAGGAATTGGTTATATTATGCTAGTAGGTTACCTAAAGTTTAACGTGTATTTGTAATATTAATAATTTTTATTATAAAAAACTGTATACTTGGCACTGTGTGACGATACAATATTGTCACACAAAAATATTGCGCTACTCTACTGTATTGTTTTTCCCCCCCACCCCTAATATGGTCTATAAGTATCGCAATATTTTTAGGCTATATCATAACACACGGTATCTTGATATTTTGAAATCTCTCTAAACTACTGTAGACTACTTAAATTACTTAAACTACTACATGAACTACTGTTACAGTAAAGTTAAATAAAGCACTGTTGTAAGAAACCATAAATTGTGAGGAACAAAAAGCTCCCAGAAATATCATTAGAAGTCTTGTGCGCTAGCTGCTAGGATAATTTATGCAGTTGGAAATGTTAATAGGCTTATGCTAATAATGTTAGCATGTTGAATACACAAGGGAAAATACTGTGGGGCAGTTTTTGTAACAACGCATCGTATTTAAAAAGCTGATCATACAAGGGAGAATACCTTGACATCGTTCGACTTTAATGTCCTTGACTTCAATTTTGTACCACTGCCAGTTATACTCTCATTATCTCTGCTTGTATTAGACCATTGGTGGTAATGTCGCAGCCTTACTCTGAAACAAAATTAGATTTTTCTCAATGTAACGAAGTATCTTGACTTCACCAAACAGGAAGTCCTCTTTTGTTTTGGTTATTTTTTCCATTAAAACCAATTGAAATATATATATATCTTTCTTGTTGCATTGCTTTAATGAAGAACTTAACATTGATAAATAAATCTAAATCTAATCATTGTGAGGCTTTAATTTCGGCAGTGAAACGACAGTGAACCCTGACTGACTGGCTCAGTATCTCCATTTCACACTTGCTGAGCAGAGTTATTGTTCATGAACACACAACATGGTGGCCATCTGCTTCAAAGGAAATAACAAAATTGAATCTGTGATGTAATCAACAAGGAGAAGACAAAGCTATGTGAAATGACACGTTACTGATAAACTGTTACAATCCTACAGAAAATGCAAGCGTGGCACGTATGGGGTTTCAACCTACCAACTTCTCCTTTGTTGGTTTCTATACAACATGAATGCAGCATGACTCTGCTCAGGACTGACTTTGGTCCGATTCCACTTGTTGCCAAGCAGCAGATGTACTTATGAACTGTGAAGCTTTTGTTTTGTGAGGACCACGATGGGTTCTTGGCTTCTGTTATTATAATTATTATTATTGTTATAATTCTGATTTGTATTGTGCTGAGCAGCTGCTCTTTTTACTGAATGTTCCTTTTGTCATTTCCCTGTTTTTCAAGTGCGAGAAATGAATTGTGAGATTAAAAATATAAATTTAGTGTAATATATTGATTTGTAGTGTATATTGAAAGGCAACTGCAGCTTTCTTAATACAGTGAGCTCTCCTTGTGCTTTTTGTTTAGTTTTTGTAGTTGTAGCAGCTTCAGAGAAGCCTGCAGTCATTCCTGTAAATATGACCAGTTTACATCACAGCTTGACTTCTGTCTGTTGATTTCAAGGACTACATGAATTTGTATTGAGACCAAACTCACCTTGTATATTGTATGTATTTTTTTCCTGCTGTTTATGTCACGTGTGCCTTTAATGTTGCTCCAGACAACATTCAGAAGACAACTGTTAATATCCATTCCTTTCCATTTAAGCTATTTCTTACATGTGTGTGCGTTGCTGGTTTGCCACAGTGTACTGTCGTTGTGATCACTGCAGATTTGACTATTTTTACAACAGAACAATAAAATAAGGATTTCTATTTTTCCAGCACTTCCCTCAAAGCAATCACGAGGTTTACATAATTCTAATCTGTACCAGAGTGTGTACTTAAATCCTGCCTGCAGAGGCTGTGTGTGACCCCTCCTTGGATGTATTTCAGCATAAATCCTGAGCCAAAGATGCTGAAAATATAACCAACCCCGCTGTTTGATATTGTTTGGGGTTGTAACGATGAAAAGCCATTTCTCCAAAGCCACCTCGTTCAGGAAAAACTAACAAAGGAGATATTTTCAGTGCTTTTGATAACAATTTCACCAGTGTGGGTTTTGAAGACTGATGCTAATCATTTTTTGAAGTCACCGAGTCACTTCTATTTTAGTTTCAGCCACAAAGCAGACTGCTTTGAACAGGAAGCTGCACACAGCTGTCACAATACAGAAATGTCATTATCTGGGGACTTTGTTTTGTTTTTTATTTGAAACACACAAAATGTGTTGTCACCTGGTGTATAATAAATGCTGGATCGGCTTTAATTTTGTAAAAATGTAGAAATTAAAGATTTTATTGAACAGAAACAGAAAACTTGTGTCAATCATTGAGTCATTAAAACAAAGCAGGTCTTAACTGATGAAGTCACGGTGGTATCTCTGGTTTACATGTTTTTTGCTGTCCAAGGAAACACATGTAGAAACACAGAACACAGTGAGGTCAGAGGAGGCCGCTGAATCCCTAACAAGGAGCGCAGTGCGGAGAGCAATTAATATAAATAATCAGCCACATTTGACGTGACATATTGATATTCTTGAAACAGTACTCCAGTTCCATGCAGCCCCTGCACTGATCCATACCTTTTTAGCCAGATGATCTAAACTAGTGGAAACAACAAACTGTTTGGACTGACTCCATGGATCTTTTAACCAAAGGCCAGGAGCTGCAGGTTTCTGGGGCCCTGCTGTGTTCTGTGTGTTTTTACACAACTTAGATGATGACGACTTGCCATGGTGTCCATTTAAACTTGGGCATTTGACCCAAATTAACAGCATACCAATACTTGAAGGTACACACTGTAGAGGTGGAATAAGTCAACTTATCCATTAGTCAATGAAGCAGCAACCATTCTGACAATCCTATAATCTGTTAGGTCATTTCCCTAAGTCACAATGTCAAGATTTATTGGTTCCAGCTTTCAGCTGTTACATATATACTGGCTATCATGCACATATTTCTGATCTGCCATAGTGCAACTCTGTAATGCTGTTGTCATTGGAGCATTTGGAAACATGACGAAAAGCAAGCAAAATGTCTTTTTTTTGTTCTAAGATTTTCCTAGAGCTGTGTGACCACTGTCCACGAGTAGGACAGTTTTAATCAATACTGTCCAGTGACAATGCACTCAAATTGAGTACATTTATTCTGTAGACTGACATTAAAGGGATAGTTCAGATCTTTTGAAGTGGGCTTGTATGAGGTACTTATCCAAAGTCAGGTTATTACCTACAGTAGATGGCAGCTGGCACACACTGTTTGGAGAAGCAGAGAGTTAGCAGCAAAATGTATTTTAGCCACCTAAAGAAAAAAAACGATCAACCACTCAATTTTCCCTGCACATCTCTTTCTGTGGGCCTCTTCAGTCTCCCTCTGCAAAAGTTCTTCTCTATACACTTGTTCATAAAGGTATCCCTTTGTCTGAACTGCATTTTGTCCTGCTACCATAATCACTCATTCATCTACATACTTCTGCTCTCTTCAATGAACCACTAAAAGTCTGATGAATAGCTGACCTGCCATGTAAAGCCCAGTTCAGACCGAAGATTCACAACAAGATGAAACTGTTTACGAACATTGTGGAGAAAAGTTGCAGTGGTGTGAACTGGCCGGTCTGAGCTTGACTCAAGCCAGCTGATGGTGTCACCTGCAACTCAGCTGGCCAAATTGCTGACGGCTGGTTTTAGAACATAGCTGTTCAAGTCAAGATGACCACAGATGGCATGTTCCCTTGCTGTGGCAGGTGCTCTGTCCCTGCCCAGCCCTCTGTTTCCGTCCTCACGGTGTGCTGCTCGCTGTATGCCCCCTCACACACACACATTCTCGTTGACTGATGAATTAGTGTTGGTTATTTGTATTATTGTGGCATATTTATTATAAATACAGTCCATTTGATGCTCGTTTTGTTTCTGCTTTTCACCATACATAAATTCTATTTGAAAAAATTTAGTGCCAAAGGAAAGAGCTCTCTGATGGCAAGTTAAGCTGTGAAAATATTGTCAATTTAGCATCCACTTAGGCTAATATAGATTTTTTAAGTGGCTAAAATACATTCTGGTGCTAACCCCTGTCCACAGCAGTACACTGCTGAGCTTCTGTGTAAGGAGTCCTGCCTGCTTCTCCAAACGTGCGGCACCCTGACCACTATTTGCTTTAGTTAATGCACTGAGTATGAATAAGTACCTTATACAACCTCACTTTATAAAATCCAAACTAACCCTTTAAGTTCATTTAGTTTCAGCTTCTCTCCAGAGAGTGAACATGACAGATTTCATACCCACTGACTACAGTTAGTATGCAGACAGGAGTTGGGTCATATATGTGGACTCACTGACTCCGGTATTTTCTGTACAGATTTGAAATGATCTGAATTATGCTGCAGTGGTCTTAGATATCCCTCGTGATTTACCGGAAAATAACTTCAGTCTTACATCATTCCAGTCCTGACACACACTCTGAACTGGTGCTTTAAGGTGTCTGTCGTGATCTGGTCCGCTCCATCTTCACCCATTGAGCGATGAGGTCAGCCTCCGTCTTCCTGGCACTGATTACTGACATTGGATCAGCATCATTAGATCCTCTGCATAAAACAACAGATACATATCAGACTTGATTTTGCTCTGAGTTAAAAGAAAAAGTCAATAATGTGTCTCCAGAGAACAACTGCTCGCTGTACCTCAGATCCAGATGATGGGCTCCTCCAGAGATGTTGAGAGCTATCAACGATGAGCTCAAGGATGTGCGCACCTAAAGAGCAGAGAGCTGATTGAGTCAGACTGAAAGCAGTGACTTCACAGTTCACTGAAGCGTGCTCACTTGGCTTTATCTCTTACCCCTCCGTTTGCCCATGGGTCCAGATCTCCATTGGAGAAAATGATGTTGCTGGCTGTAGAGAGGGCTGAACACAAGGGGACAGCTCATTAGAGACAAAAACAATGGTGGAGATACAGTGTGTGGGAATACTCAGGGAACCAAGTTTCATTCCAAGTCAAAGTCAATCTGTCTGTCCACCAAGATTAAACTTCAGGATTCCATTTTCCATGGCTGTCCACAACTAACCGAGTGCCTCCATGACCTAACACTCTTATTTACTGGTTTATTTTCTACTGGGCTGAATGCTCCAGTTCCCACAGCACTTCACAGGAAACGTCTGTATTTTCCAACCTGGACCTAACATTTTTAAAATCGCTCCAGTATTGAGTGAGACTGCTGCAGCCAGCAGCTGCAAAACAGGTTGTAATGTATTTGATAGCAACTGTTTACTGAGTGGTTGATCACACTTATTTGTTCTTAATATGAACATAAAAATTAACAAAGGCATCTGAGCTCTGCTGAGTAAAGCCACAGAATGGCCTCATTACCTTAGCCCGTCCCACTGAGCTCTTAATAAACAGAGCACTGTGGCAGTTATCAGAAAAATACTACACGTGTAGCTACTGGGACAGATCCAATGTATCACTTTAACTTTTCATTTCTAGATTCCAACTTTACATGACATTTCAGTGTGGTGTGTGTGTGTTAGTATGAAGTGCTCACCGTCGCCCCAGAACTGGATTTTGAGCCAGTCTGGTCGTGGAATCACAGCCCAGCGTTTGGAGCAGTAAAGCTCGCGGTCTCTCTCAGTGAAGGCCATGGGAGGAAACATGTCCGTCACGTTGTTGCTCTCAAAGCACAGATTGATCTCTGTGCACGCCTGCAACCACAACAGAAGCAGGGCAACTGTTACTATGATAAACAATTGGAAGATGAATGGGATATTTCTGTTTTCTTAATGAAATTCTGTCCATCAAAAATGGAGACTAAAATAATCTAAATTGTAGCATTTTTAAGATATACTGACACTTCAAACACATATATTGGCCTTTTTACACCACTACATATCTGCTGGTGTTTGTGCCAAGACTAAAGTGGGACTGGTATCAAAAAATGCAGGTGGGACAGTATTTTATATCAGTGGTTCCCAACTGGAGGGTCGCAGGTCCAGTCTGAACGGACCGCAAGTGACTCGTGAACATGTCAAGTTTGTGAACTAGAATTACTGCAGCATGGTTGTATGCCTCCACGCACCAGTCAAGTTTCTCTTAAGGTCAAGACGGACACCCAAGATTAGTGTCACCAATTAAGTATCTGATCAAATGTCTCCCTCTTCTGTTCCTGATGCTGAATAATGGCTAGAAATGGCTAGAGTTTAATGCAGAACATTATGATGTCACAGTGAAGCTGACCTTTGACCTTTTGGATATAGAATATCATCACTTCATAATTTTACTGTAGTAGATATTTGTGGGAAGTTTTGTCGTTATTAGTGTATGACTTATTAAATTATGGCCAAATACATATTTTGTGAGGTCACAGTGACCTTACTACTGACCACAAAATGTAATCAGTTTTATTCTTTAGTTCGAGTAGACACTTGAATGAGACAAATGCAAGGTCACACTGATCTTGACCTTTGACCACCAAAATACAATCAGTTCATTGTTGAGTGTGAATTTTTTTTGTGCCAAATTTGAAGAAATGCCCTCAAGGCATTCTTGAGATATCACGTTGATGATAATGAGACAGACAAGGTCACAGTGGCCTTGAGCTTTTACCTTTGACCCCCAAATCCAATCAGTTCATCATTGTCCAAGTGGACATTTGTGCCAAATTTGAAGAAATTCCCTTGAGGCATTCTTGAGATATCATGTTCACAAGGATTGGATGGAAGGACGGACGGACAACCCTAAAACATAATGCCTCCAGCCACAGCTATCGCTGGCGTTGAGGCATAAAAATACACTTTTTTTTAAGTACAGTGAATTTCTGGTGCAATTTCCCATTTTGTGTGGTCAGCGTGGTCATTTTGGTCTTAACCACTCTATTTCATCATAAACAACCCAGGAATGGGGCTCAAAGTGCAAAATACTGGACTTCTTCTTTAAACTGTGTGGACCTTGAACTACTGACTATGGAGAAATGTGCACCCTGTGGCTGCACCAGTACATACAGTAAGCTTTTAGTGCATCCATCCCTACACCAAATATAACCAGAGTCACTTCCAACTCTAAATAAAAAGCTGACTGATACCAACCTGACATGATTCCATGCTGATATTTTGATCAGATTACATACAAATAGTGGTGATTGTTTGCATACCTGATAGTCCCAGGCCATGCTGTTGAAGCCCAGTCCACAGCCAGTGGGATCAGCACACTCCAAATACAGACTGTACAGGTCAAAACAGGTCAGAATCCCTGTTGCGTTGTACAGAATCCCTGCAGGACAGGATTCAGTGCCATTAAACACTGACAGGAGTTACAGACTGAAATGTCTTGATATGGAAGTTTCTTATGTGTCTGTTAGAGCCAGGTAGATACTGTATATATCAAGTTTAGAACAAGACTTTTTTCTGATGACTTCCATTGTGTGCTTTTTTAATGGTCAAAGAGATTCTGGATTCTGTCCCAGAAGGTACTCTGTGATCTTGAGGGAGACGGCAGACAGACACACACTAACTCAAAATTTAACACTTCCCAGTCGCTCCACCAGGAGGAAACCAGACAAATCATTCAGAGCACACCTGCTTCACACAGAAAAAACCAAGAACAAATATTTTGGGAACCAAAGGTAGTGACTGTATACTCAAAGAACAAAAGCATTTGCAGCTGAGTTTAACGTTGAATAATAAGTAATATGAAGCCGACCACTGCCCTCTAGTGTCTGCTGACATGAAATACACCTGATGGTGGACTACTTTGTATCTAGAATATCTACAATCCAGTGTAAAACAAAGTGGCATGGTTTTAAATTTAAGTTACCTATAAAAGAGATGAACAGTGATGTAGTAATGACCATTTTGTACAAGCGTTTCTTTAGGCAATGCACACCCAATTCTAAGCTGCTTTTAGATCCAGTGCACAGTTTGTTTACCTGCTGTGTCCCTGAGGTTGGCCAGCAGGTCTGATCCACTCAACATCGTTTCACAGGCCACCTGAAAAAAGAAAAGAATAAATAAATAAATTATATATTTGCCTCAGTCTATCGAGAAAAGATCTAACACCTTACTCATTTCACGCTTGTCATTTCTGCTCATGTTTACTAATATTTATATTCATGCTACATATGTTTATATTTCATGTCTAATATCTAAGTATGTAAAATTTTGTGTGTAAACCCTGTAGGCTTGTCATTCATGTTTCCGTTCCCTGTTGTTCCTTTAAAACAGATTTCAAAGTTAGGACCCCTTGTCTGCCCTAGATAATAACATCAAGTTTGATGAGTACAGCCTTTATTTTTCATTATTCGTTAATTGTTTGTTAAATTTTCAAAATATAAATCAGAGAAAAGTAGAAAAGTATTCACACAGATTCCCATACACAAACATCAACTCCAACTTTCCCATATATACAGCTACATGCAAAAGTGTGGGCACCCCATGTCAAAGATTGGTTCACTCACTGTGAATAGGTCAGCAAGAAAAGATGAACTGTTTAACAGTTGGACAGGTGTTCTTTATGAAATTCTGCAACCTTTTTTTTCCTCCAAACATACCTTTGCTCATTGTGTCCAAAAAGTTCTATTTTAACTTCATAAGTCCACAGGACTTGTTTCCAAAAAGCATCAGGCTTGTTTAGATGTTCCTTTGGAAACTTCTGACTCTGAATTTTGTGGTGAGGACACAGGAAAGGTTTTCTTCTATTGACTCTTCCATGAAGGTCATATTTGTACAGGTGTCACTGCACAGTAGAACAGTGCACCACAACTCTGGAGTCTGATAAATCTTGCTGCTGATTGTTGGGACAAGGTTTCAGGAGTCAGAATATTCATAAAGCTTTGAAATTTGCATCACCTGGCCTTTCCTAACAATGATTGTGAACAAGCCATAGTCCTAGCAAGATAATTATGGTCTGAGATCCTGATAAAATTTGCCTGTGAGCTCAAATTCCACAGGGTGCCCAAACTTGTCAGTGCTCTCTAGACAAGACAAGCTTCATAATGGGGATATTTTAATCAAAAATATTATTTTATTTATATATAATATTAACTTGGGTCTAAAAACAATATATCTGCAGATGTGCAGCCCTACTGGAGGTCCACAGCTTTTTTTAAACAGATTTGTTGGCATACTGTACGACTGAATATATACAGTTTCTGTTCTGGTGTCAGATGATAATTTCAGTATAAATCATGTTGCTGACTCATGAGGAGCACTTTCAATTACTGATGTGCAGTTACCTTGACAGGGTTAGCAGGCATGTTGCCCATGAAGTGAGTGCTGTATGGATAATCCAGCATGGCCATCATAGTGAAGGCATTCCTCAGCAGGCCATTGAGTTGGTGGATGTCCTGAGCCGATGATGGAGTCTTACACAGGGAGAACTCTGACTGGATACGACTGTAATCTGGTTAATATCAACAGTAGTGAGTTTACATTCATTATTCAGTTATTACATCTCCATGATAACGCTCCATTGTTTTACACACAGACCCACCTAGAGCAACACCCCCAAAGATCTCAACATCATGTAACAAAAATCACTTCTTTTTCAGTTGAATTAAAACAAATGGAGGTGTCATTGCTGCCTTAGTGAGACAGTGCAGTCCAGTTTTTATTTTTATTGTACATAATGATATGTGCATAAAACTGAAGTCATCTTCTCTTCAGAGAAAGCATTATCACACATTTACCTTGCTGATCGGCAATTTCTTTCAGCTGATGGAATGCTCCTCTCACAGCTTCTCTGCATTCAGTGGCAACACTCTCAAAATCCTTTTTAAGAGTAACAAAGGTCAATATCCAGCCTGCACACCTGTATGTTACTTTGCACATTATTTACAACCGTGTTTCCAAAACAGCTCTACAATTTTTTTGGAACCTCTTAGGTTAGGTTTAGGTAGACTGAGGTTGCTTGTCTGTGGGTGACAACAAAAAGAGGAGCATCCACGCACTTACAGCTGTAACATCTCTGAAAAACTGCCTCGAGTCTCCCTGCCCAGCAGTGGACAGTATGGGCGCGCTAGCAGCCAGAGCTCCTGCCACAATGTTTGGATACTTGAGTCTCATGTAGACCGACAGCATTCCACCATAACTGCGGGAAGAGAGGACACAGTCCAACAGGAAACAATACTGAAATTGGGTATCTTTGATTTTAGAACATACTGTTTCTTGTGTCATGAACTGAGCAGTAACTATGATGTGATATCTGAAAGAAAAGGGAAACTTGTTACTGAGCCATATCAAACTTCACAGAGGCACAAGTACAAAAAGGCTCAGATCACACTCTGATACCTGACACAGCAGCTCTCTCAGGTACGGTTTTCCACATAAAAATTCAACTAGACATTTTTGCTGGATTAAAGTATATCAAAAGTTTCAGAACAGCTGCAGTTTCAAGTTTAGCTTGAAAGATTTCTGTGAAAAATTTGTATGGGATCACATGTGAGCTGTTACACAGAGTTACACTGTGATGTGTGTAAATTCTACAGGTGATTAAAGCCAGTGTGTAGAAATTACAGCTGAAATGATTAGTCAGTTAGACAATTAATTGATTAACATATTATCCATGATTGTGAAAATGCCAAAAACGGTTTGGTTCCACCTCCTTAAATGTGAATATTTGCTATTTTTAAATTCTTACATGATGAACTAGGGATGCACAAGATTGGATTTTTTTGCCTATATTCGATATGCCCATATGTAACAACTCATTTGACAGATAACTGATATCGCTGTATCCCCACCTTATTTCAGTGATCGTTAAGTCTCTCCTGTAGAGTTAACATCATAAATGCATGCATACTGTTATCGTGATGGCCCACCAGAAGACGAAGACATGAAATATAATGCTTTTCAACAATAACAATAACAATTATGTTATATTCTTTCATTTTGCAAAATAAGAAAAAGCGTGTTGGCCGATATATCTGGACTGCTTATTAAAAAACAGCCACTTGGGCTCTGGCTCTTTTCACTATTTTCTGACATTTTATCAACCAAATGACTCATTGAGGGAATGCTAAGCTGCTTCATCAGTATGGAAAATGATCAGGAGTGGCAGCTCTAGTAGAAACCTTTTTCAGATAACTACCTGCACAAAGAAAGCAAAGGCCATGTCTATTAAACATGGTCAAATAAGGTCTATCTCATTGGGTCCCTTCCAAATGTGCACCAGCTGCCAGTTTATTAAGTACAGTTACTGTGGGTAAAATGTTTTCCCCTTTTGGGAGGGCAATAAAGTCAAACATTTATGACTTACTATAGCAACTAAGTAGCTTTTAGTTGAACAGCAAACTGTAAAAGTCTGTGATACTGATAAAGCCTTCATCAGGGTCATTTCGGAAGGACACAAGCCAAAAAGTGTTTTGTGTACTGGAAGTGTTGCTGGATGTTTTTTGTTTTGTTTTGTTTTTTTTTCTACCTCTTCAGGCTTTCCGACTTCTCCTTGCACCCTGAAAGTAGGTAAAGTTGTGCCAGAGACCCCTGCTTTGCTTCTACATTGTCTGTCAGTGCAACTCAGCATGACAGCAGCTGACAGGGCACTGCATGCTTCTACTGACTATCTGCTGAAGTATTTTTGGGTCTGCAAGTGTCAGTGATTATTGTTGGAAAACATGGCAAAAAGTTGCCAACAACTTAAACCTGGCTAATTGGTGATATTTAGTCTGGTGTCACTAAAGTGGGTAGTCAACATATTAGAAAAGCTTCTCTGTAGTTTAAATACAGGAAAGGATATATGGTAACACATAGTGCTGGGTGTTCAATTACAGATGCAGTGGGCAGATTTACCGGGGCGGGGGGGATTGATACAGCATTGTATCGCAATGTTTTAAGTGGTGATATTGTATCGATACACAGACGCCAAGTAGCAATTTGTTATTATATACATTATTAATTTTTTCAAATACACATTTTAATAAAACTTTTGGTACTAGAATAATAAAACCAATTGCTTTTGAGTCCACTAGATGGTGCTGATGGTTTTTTTCCTGGTGAGGTCAGCAGAGGTCTCAGTCAGCGGCATTTGGCAGGAAGTAAATCAAAACAAAGATGAAGGCACCACAGAAAGAATCAAAAATGCGCTGTTGGCTTTTAAATCAAACATCTGGACTTATTTTGAATTTTTACTCCGAAGGAAAGGAGGACTTGGACATGACTCATGCGATTTGCAAGCAGTGTCATATGAGAATAAAACACCTAGGAATACTACGAACATGAGGGCTCACCTCACACGCCACCAACAGAGATAGTGTTAGCTGCTGGCAGCTAAGCTTACGCTAAACAGCACAAGAATGGGGGATTGTGGTTGTAACAGACAACGCTTCTAACATAGGTGTTGCCATTCAGTTAGCAGGGACACCTGCATGTGAAGTGTTTGGCTCACATACTTAATCTGGCCTTGACAGGGCGTTAAATCTGCCAGCAGTTCAGTTTGCAGCATTTCTGACAGGTTTTATGATGGTGTTGGTCAGTCTGTCTGCTTTGCATCACATTTAGCTGCCATAAAAATGATTAAAGTCAGATTAAGAGACTGAAAAAAAGATGACAATATATCAGAATCTATTTTATTGCAATACTCAGCATATTGCAATAATATCATATTGTAGCCTAGGTATCGTGATGATATTGTAGCGATTCCCACCCCTAAAATTTACACACATCTATTATTATTATTATTTCAGTTAGACTTCTGAATAAAAGTTACAGTTGGAATTGAAATTCAGCTGGTCCTCTGAAAGAGTGCTCCTTCGTCCCTTACTTTTGGAAACAAATAATCAAACACATTAAAGAGTGGCTGAATGAGTGAATTGTTTACCAGGTATATCCCAACAAGACTTTGGACTTGCTCTGGCAGGCTTTACTGCCACCAGCTATTTTGAACCTCTGATCTGTAAAGAAAACATTTCAGCAAATTTTTCTGTGAAACTGTGCTGGCCCATTTTGCCCCATTTAAACTGTATTTTGCTTTGCCTGTCCTCTTTCATGTTTATTGTTGTTTCATTTTCTATGAACATGATACTTTCATGTACCTATGTTTTTTTTTTTTTATTGGCATTATTATTGTGCATTATGGTCTTTGTCTTTATTTGAAAGTTAATTTTAAAAAGTATAATGAAACACAGAATAATCTTACAGTTGACTCAACACCTCAGTGGATTGGACTGCACTGGTTTTAGCTACAGCAGGTGGACCTAATAAACTAGATACTGAGTGTATCAAGCATCAAGAGATTACAGCATCATTTCCTCTTTTGCATCTTCTCCTTAAAATTCAGTTGCGTGCAATGTCCAATATTTTGCACTTAACTATTAGCAAGTTTTATATTTAGTTTTATATTAACTATATATTGTAATTTATGTTTGCTAAACATTTGCTTATCTGCTATATTATTTTAGTTCTTATACAGTATATTGAACACTTTGTAGCTGCACTCTTCTAACCTTGTATTGCAACTGCTGCACAGCACTGTCCCTCAGGATAAACTTCTGTCTTACCTTATCTTGTGATTTATGCATAAAGTTCGATGCCAAATTAGTGGTGGAGATATGAAACCTGCCCACCAAAATTAACTCTAGTAATTTTATCACTTCATCACTTATTAAAGAGAATATATTTTCAAGGGCACACAAAACAGTTACATATTCAAGCTTCAAGCAAACAACCAGTGTCAGACCGATCACTTATATAAGGAATAAAAACCTCGGAGGAGCTAGACGAGTCACACAGGTGGACGACACTGGGAGCAGTGTCTTTCAGGTGGATCTTACCTGCCACCAAACACGATGACAGGACAGTCTGTTGCTGCCAGCTGCTGTTTCAGCTCAGTGATCATGACAGCATAGTCAGCGAGGGCTTGCTCCACTGTCAGTAGGCTGATCTGAGGGATGCCGAAGGAGCCTTTGCCGAACGGCAGAGATTTGCCATAGTACCTCTGTAAACAGGGAGAGGAGGACAATGGTAGTCACACAGGATAAGACACTCAAATAAAATAATAACATTTCTATAACCATTCACAGTGAGTAACACAAATAATCCTCCATTTAAAAAAAAAATGCAGTACACAGGTATGGAAATTTTGGGAATCATGTTAATGTTAAATCACACTGTCCCAACATTATTTGTCTCTTATCAGATTCAAGCTCTATTTACACATAATTCCAGCTGGCTGGCATACATGGAGGGAGAGACAGAATGCATGGAAAAAAATATCGAAATGTATGTGATGGTAAACAAAACGTTGTCACACATTGGTGCATATTAGAGCTATGCTACATCAACATCCACACAAAAAAATGCTGTTATTTTACATTTAGTGGAGAGTTATTCAAGGAAGATTAGTGTGACAGTTAATTTCATTACACACAAAATTCCTTGACTTTTTCACAACTTTCAAGGATTTTACCAATTCCATGACTTTTCTAGACCTGGGAAATCCATGACTTTTCTAAGTTTTCTATGACGGTGGTGCTGCACATTTAATTATTACACAAGTTTTTTGTTTTCCAAAATCAAAAGCCATATTTTATTTCTTACTGAACATGCCTGACTGACTGACTATTGTATGTTTGTCCTTATCTCAGAGAGGACAAGCAGCATAAAGACCCACCAAACAAATAAGACTGCATTTAAGGACAGACACCTCAGTTAAAAACATTAAAAACACATTGGTCAATCTGAAGATTTTGGGCTCTTTTGCTTCAATGCCATGAATTATTTTAGACTAGTTGAAAGAAAACATTAAATATTCAGAATATTGGTTGAAATGTTTACCCTAGTGTCTTCCTATTTATCTAAAAATGTATGAAATACATACTTTAAATGCCATTTTCTCAAAATATTTTTTTTCTTATACCCTGAGCCAAACATCTCAACTTCAGTAGCACTCACATTCACCAAACGTGCCAGTTTTACTCCTGCCTATATTCTGAAGGTTTCTGACATAGGGCTTTGATCATATAGTTTTATAGCCTGATCCCTAAAAACATGGTGAAAATAGAGTTTTCATGGCTGTTGACAGTTTTATCTGTTTTATGGAGTGAGTAAAAGAGAAATTCAGAATTCCCTCTTCAAAAACCTTAACCTCTAATATGACAACAAAGCAAAACAATAACTTTTAATTTGCCTTTATCTGATGTTCAGATTTATGTTCTGAAAATGTATGCAAATTAGTGCTGTAATATTAGATACTGCCGTATTTGTATATTAAAACATAACTTTTCAGAAAAGTGTAATATATAAAATAGCTGTCTTACTAAAGGTAAGTTTCATGGTGATTTTACCCTATTCACTTAGGGTGGGGATCACCAGAGAACCCACAATATAATATTCTCACGATACTATATAATCGCAATATGCCAAGTATTGCAATACAATATGTTGTGATTTATGACATTTTTTTTATCATTTTTCAGTCTGCCCCTCTGACTTTAATCACTTTTATTGCAGCAAAATGTGACAAAAAGCAGACAGACTGACTAACAACATCATAAAACCTGTGAGAAATGACAAACTGAGCTGTTGGCAGATTTAACGCCTTCTGAGAGGCCAGATTAAATACGTAGGCCAAACACTTCACATGCAGGTATTCCACTAACTGCATTGCAAGTGTTTTATTCTCATGACACTGCTTGCAAATCACATGTGTCATACCCAAGTGAGTTAAGTGCCGTCAGGGCATTTCTGATGTCTTTCTGTGGTGCCTCCATCTTTGTTTTGATTTACTTCCTGCCAAATGCTGCTGACTGAGACCTCTGCTGACCTCACCAGGGAAAAAAAACAGCAGCACCATCTGGTGGACTGAAAAGCAATTCAAGTGCCAAAAGTTGTATTAAGATGTGTATTTGTAAAATTAATAATGTATGTAATAAAAGATCAGTACTCTGGCATCTGTGTATCAATGCAATATCGCCACCCAAAATACTGCGATACTGTGTTGTATCAATTTTTCCCCCTACCCTTACTATTCACCTTTAAGGATAAGTCAGGTGATATTCTATATTTTTCTTATTTCAAGCAAATCTCATCTGCAGTGCCAAACCAACAATGAATGTTTGTGCTAACAAATATAATGTGTGTATCAAAGCCTGATACACCTTCTGTGTCATAGAGGAATTTGTTGTGTAAAAGCACCTGAACTTTGTCTAAATAAAAACAAACTAGGCAAAACTGATTTAAATCAGCAATTATCTTATTACAGAATAAGTAAACAAGATAACAAATCCGGCCAGATATTTGATGTCAGCTTTCAGTTCATTCAGGCTTCAGTGCTGCACATATATTTTAGTTGGCAGGCTACTGGAAAAAATTAATGAGGTTTGATACCCATCCATATATATAAATATCTGCAGAGCCCAGCTCACTGAAGACCCTCTTTTCCACTCTAATACTGTGTTTACATCACTCATGTAATAAATGATGAAACTGCTTGCAGTGTGTCCTTTTTTTTAAAAATTCATAATCCTGTGTAACATTCGCACTCAGCCTCCAATCAAACCTCTTTTTCTTGAGGTTTTATTTTTCTTATTTTTTGACTGTTTTCTTGTTGTTTTTCTCTCTGGTTTTGCTTTCTAACCTGTAATATATATTTTAAATACATATTAAGGTCATTACTGTAAACAGAGATTCCCTAAAAGCTGCACAATTATCTGTTTAGTTTAACACTTAGACCAGCTGACCAGATTTTTTAAGCTTCTGCAAGTGGAAACCAAACTGCCTGGTAAAAAAAGACTTATGGTTGGAAGTTTGTGGGAGTGGAGTTAAAATCAGCTGATCTTATGAGTCAGACTTTAACCATTCATTTCCCATTTTCCTTTTCCACATGATCTGAAATTGTTTTCAGCCAGTACTGTTTGATAAACAATTGTTCCAACCAAAACTAATGCTGTCAACATTTGGCTGCACTCTGTCATGGTTCGAATTAGTGTTTTCTTACATGTTCAGCAAATATGACCAGGGCGCTCTGCTGAGCAGCCAGCTCTGTGATGAATCCAGAGTTGAGCGCAAACTCCCAGATATCCCCCTCATTGCCAGTATAGAAGAAAACAGGACCATAGCCTTTCTTCCAGTACTTATCTAAAAGGAGAAAAACACAGTTACTCAGTCATTTGAGCATATAGCCGCATGATTACATTTTAAATAGGACACTGGTTTCACCTGTGATCAGGTAACGCTGACTGAATGTTCCATTCCCCATGCTGTTAAAGTTGAAGTGATCCAGAATCTGGCTGAAGTACATCTCTGTGAACTGCGGCTCTGTCTCGGATCCATGTTGTTTTCTTGACTATAAAAGGTGTTATAATGAATTATTGCATATTATATTGGATTATTCTGTTATTTACAAATACATAAATGACTTGATAGACTGAAACACACCAGAACTTGACAGGGGAAATGCAACAGGAATTTCATGTGACATTGCTGCTTTAGGTCATGTTCCTTTAGGAGGACGTTTCCTAAGTAATGTCAAATAAAACTCAACAAACTGTACAGTATTATTGCCCTGTTATTAGGATACCATAAAGTGACAGAAAGTAGCCTTCTTTAAGACCTGTGTTTAAAGCTCTTCGACTCGGTTTACACTACAACTAACAGACCGTAAAACAAAATGTACATATGGTTTACCTTTGTGCCTTCTCAAATACACGACACATTCTAACAGGTTTTACTTAAATTTACTAAAACTAGCGCTTTGTTTTTCACCTTTCTGCCGAATTATCGACCAGAGGCACAGGCACGAGACTTTGAACTTCCCCTAAAGCGGAATTAAGGTCTCATAAAAACAACCAACACTGAAAAGTAAAATGTTACCTGAGAATAACTGTGCGGCAGGCCAAACCCCTCGACATAAAACAGGGTTACTGTGACAGCGAAAAAAGCCAATATCTTACTCATATTTCAGAGACAACGCTGCAAACTACTGCTAAATGAAAGCAACTATGCAGCACGCGCCTGCGCATCCCGCGTGTGTCACGTGACACTCTTCTGTTATGATCTATGCTGCGTTTAAGTGCGTCTCGACAGATCCGTAATTCTGTCTTCAGTATGCTAAGCCACTGAGCAGCTGAAATTATACAATTTAAAAGAGAACATGAAGAAAGCAAAACGAATACTGAGATTAATAACTACAATAATAACAATATAATAATAATACCAATATAATAATGATAATAATAATAATAATAACGATAATAATAACTATCATCATGATTATTATTATTATTATTATCATTATTATTTTAAAAACTAAAGGTAAAATTCTAAAAATAATATAATACCATTTACTAAGAATGCCACACTAACACACTACAAATATCTTTAAAGGTCTCATATTATGCTCATTTTTAGGTTCATACTTGTATTGGGGGTTTCTACTAGAATATGTTAACATGCTTTAATGTTCAGTAAAAACTTTATTTATCTCATACTGTCTGCCTTAAAGTATCTGTATCCACCCTCTGTCTGGAACACTACTTTTCAGCTCGTATCTCTTTAAGCTCCCTCCCAAAAAAGTCCAGTCTGCTCTGATTGGTCAGTGTTTCCAGGTCTTCTGCATCTGCACTCTCTGCTAGCCTTTTCCAAACCACCCCTACATCTTCTTCCTACCCACTTTCACTCCATGTCTGCATTCATGAGGGGTAGAAATGAGTTACAAAACCCTCCAACAGCAAGCCTGCACCGATGCTGACTCACTGACCATGTGGGACACCATATTGTGTTCATCATGAAAGACGCTCCATACAAATAAAATTCCGCGACTACCCCAACAAATGTAAACCGCTCAAACTAAGACAGACATTTATAGCCCTACTGTCATACAGACATTAATATCTAAGGGTTACACCTGAGAAACTCTCATGGGAATGAATGGGGCCCCGTGTTCAATGCTGTATCCAGTTTTTTAAATACATTTATTCTCTGGACCTTCATTGCACCCAAGAAATCAACCTTTATACAGTATACAGTAGTTGTGACATCACAACTTCATGGAAGTCCCGGTGGCTTGTCAAAAGGCTCAGTTTCTGAATACAGACTGTGTGCATTTCTGTGTGGATTGAACATTTTAATGCTTTCACAGTATGTATATAGAATAAGAAGAAGAGGAAGATATACTTTAATTAATTTACCGAGGAATAATTCAATTTTTTTCACTCAGTTGTCATACACACACACATGCACAAACAGGACCTATACATGCATTAAATGGACAGATGTCAGAGTGAGGGGGCTGCCCATGGACAGGCGCCCCGAGCAGTTGGGTTTTCCTGTGTCTTGCTCAAGAGCACCTCTGCAGTGCACAGGAGGTAAACTGGCACCTCTCCAGCTACCAATCCACACTTCATATTTAGTCTGGATGGGGACACCGGCGACCCTCCAATTCCCGACTCAAGTCCCTGTGGACTGAACTACTGCTGTACCTATACTTGCTTTATAAAAATAATAATAATAATAATAATAATAATAATAATAAATAAATAAATAAAACAAATAAAAAGACATGGAAATCTGACTTTTTACAATATGGGACCTTTGACAAACTAAATTTATAACAAATCTGTGCTATAAAGTTACAGCCAATATTTATGAAATACAATAAATAAGATTAAACTACCATACGATCAATAAAATTGCCTAAAATAGCAGAAATAAGCTCCATTCTGTCAAGATACATATTAAAATCTAATATCATCTACAGTCATCTAATATAGTAAAATATAACAGTGAACGGTTCCACATAATATAATTATTAGTACTTATAATTTGACCATTGAATTGATGGTGATACTGTACTTTACATTTTGAGTGCAGGACTTTTACTTGTAAAGGAATATATCTATATTGTTGTACTGCTGTGTTTACTTGAGTAAAGAATTTAAATATTATTTCCACCACTGTCAGTGAAGCTGTACTGCATTTGAGTTTTTGTAATGGGTGGGGCCACAGTGTGGCTGTAGTACTCCATATTAACAACATAACACAACCTGTGCAGCAGGTTGACCCACTGTGCTATGAACTGGAAATAGCAAATCATTTCCTTGTTTACATTATAACCACATGTATACCCAACCAACTTTATCACTCTATGTCCGAAGAGCTGTGATTTCAGGTAAGCAGAGTCATTTTTTCTCTTGACTTCCATCTCTTAAATTGTAAAGTGGGGTCAAAGGTCACTCTGAATAGACTTATCAAGAAATCTATGGTGTAAACCCAAGAGAGTAACTCCAGCTTCCTGCAGTGTGTTAACATGATATAATGACTCAGTATAATTAGACCTGTTACAGAAACCTTAACCTCATTACGACACATATAACACAGGATTTCACAGTCATAGAGTTTCTGGCATACAGTTTCTGGGTCAAATAATGTGTAGGATGAAATAAGCTTCACAATGAGCTTTATCTTAGTCCTGAAGTAGAGAGGCTTTACCACGCAAGACAACAGAGGGCTAGAAAATTGGGGTATTTACAAGATACCATAGACAGTCGGTTAGCTACATTTTTCTGTGATTTAGAGGTCACCTGACGTGATGCTGTAAGAAATTCATGTTCTAAACTAGTTTGAACACAAGATCCCTACGGGGTTGGGAAATGGATCCCCAGAGGGTTAATAGTTCAAACAGGGTTAATCAAATCCTGTTTAACTCGTCTGTTGTAACTGCACGCGTACGTGCCTCACCCACAGGTGAATTCCTGAGCCTGCGTGCCTCTGTGGGTCCTATCAGGGAATATGGATGGAGAACTTCCTTGTAGCAGCAGGGAGGAGACTTCTGAGGAGGCCTGTTTCACTCACTCTCATTTCCCTGTTTGCAGAGTGTGGACTAGAAGAGCAGCAGGCACCGAGCTGAACACTGACTGAACTCTCACCAGCCTCTTGTTCAGGAGCAAAAGGTAAGCAGTATGATTGTGGAGGATGAGGCAGGTTACTCTGATAAACTATGCAGCTTGTATAAACTGAGCTGAACAGGTGCAGATAGGCACTGGGAAGATACGAGGAAGTATTCCAGGAAAATTGTGCAGAACGTTACTGATTAACATCAGCTTAGTCTCTCTGTAGGCTTCTCCTGTCTTTTTCTTTTTTATTTTTATTTATTTTTTTATTTTTGTTGTTGTCCTTGTTATTTATTTTTGATAGGTAGCTGGTTAGTTTTGGTGTGTGTACATATATGTGTATAATCCAGGCTACATCCTCTACTCCATCTTACTTCCCTGTGCCCATCCACCTCTCCTCTCATCTTTCTCCTATCTTTTTCCCTTTAGAGATTTTTTTCTCCCTCCATCATTCAAATTAATTTGTAACCTTATTTCCCTCTTTCCTTACTTTACTTTGGTTTTGAGCTGTGTGCATAGTATCTACTGCAGCAAAATACTGTGTTCAATTTTTTCTCAGGTGTTTTTTGCAGAGGTGGAAAACTGTTGTAGTGATGAATTACATTTACTTAAATGATGCATTTAAGTACTGTTTGTAAAAGTCTGTGTGTGTGTGTGTGTGTGTGTGTGTGTGTGTGTGTGTGCGCGCGTGTGAGTGTGAGTGGGGCAATTATGAAACAGGAGTTCAGTGCCAGAGAAGTGAGCATCAAACACTTAATTTTCTGCATTTGGGGATTTTTTTACCCGTTATGGTGTAAATACCCTTAAAGGAGAAGTACACCCATTTTCATTTCCTTGTCATTGTTTTCACCCATTTGTGATGTCACAGGATATGAAGTCTGGAACTGCTCCATAAACAATGAATGGTGAAAGATGTTCTAGATAACAATCTTCGGAGTATATGGGTACACTGGAAACATAACACTGGAATTCTTAATTAAATGGTGTTCCCCTTTAATTTAGTCAAAATAAAAGTCATCCTCCACTTTCATGTTTTATTGTGGGACCTTAATGTTCTTAATATTGTAATTAAACAATTTATTATGTAATAAATGATAAATTTTTCATCTGAAAAAATCACCTTGTAAAATACGATAAAGTTAAAGATAATTAAACTACAGTAGTTCTGCACATAAACTTTAAAGTAATTCCTCTTAAGCCAGCTGTAATGTTACAATGTATCTATAATCTAACGTGTAGTTTTCTCTACACACGTGTCTGTCAGCCTGATTTGGTGTCTATTACATTTAGCAACATTTCCAGCAAACTCAGTAATCTGCCCATATAACCACTGGGCCTATATTTATCAATCTTCAAACAATTATGCTTAAGAAAGCTCTTCAGAGCCAACATTTACATAGAAAAATATGACAAATGTAACAAAATGTATTAACGTTTGCAAAATACGCAATTTACATTTTTAAAGGTAATTTAATTTGTGTAAAATGCTTCTGTTTCCTTATCTAATTGCCAGCTTATCTATTATTACCATAACGTCAATTAGTAGCCCAGTTTATTATTTGCTTAAAGCACTGAACTTAATGGGCCTATAATTGAAACAGCCTTCAATTTCTTTTAATCAAAATGGTAGCAAAGATTGGAAAATACAATCAAATTGTTAATTTGAACCGGTAAGAATATTACTTGTTTACAAATTAGGCTTCAGATAACATATCAATTATGAGTCATTCATTTGATCTAACTCCGACAGACAGTGCATCACAGAGAGAGAGAGTGAGTTAAAGCATTGAAGGATTACAGCACCCGGCATACCAACACAACATCACTTTATCTTGTTAAAACAATACCCACAACTTGGATTAGTTTTTATGAAAACCCCTTTTGATTCTTTTGATCTGAGGACCCTTACAGACTAAAGTAATATGAATAATTTACAGGGAAATCAAGGAATGGGCGCATCATTTGAAGTAGCCAAAAACCTGGTTTTATACATCTGAAGAACATCTATAAAAAACTTAACTGCTTGGCAACCAGACCAGGCCTCTTATTGAGACAGGCCTTTATTTGTCAAAATGTGTCACCACACCAGGCTAGTAGAAGGTACTGGGTGTTTATCTGGGACTGGGCTTTTCATTGAAGTTTTACAGCAATTACACGAAAATTGATGAAATAATGAGAAATGCTTTTCTGTATTCTGCACTTTTATTTTCTTCCATATCCAGAATGCTTTACACTGAGTTACTGCGGTTATGGGACGAGGCAGTGCAGGCAGCGGACGCCAAAGACTGGGAAGGAGCTCTGTCCAAGCTGGAGCAGATCAGTGAACCCAATTCTCGCACTTTGTTCAATACAGCCTCAGCTCACCTGGTCCTGGGACAGCTGGACCTGGCCCTGAAGGTCTGTGTGTTCTGTATATTGTGGATTATTGTTGGAGGGAGACACTGAAATTTCTGTCAATACTTTGAAGTAATTTAAACAGGAATCTCTATTTTGTTATTTAATTGTAACTTCCATGACAACACTTTGCCTTTTCCTCTTCGTGACGTCCAGGCCTTAGACCTCACCATTGCCAAGGATGAACGTCTTGCTGTCGGTTTCTTCCAGAGAGCAGCAGTGATGATGGAGATCAACAGGTGGGAGACAGCACCCCGTCCCAAATACTTACTTACAGTCTACACTACATTTAAGACAGATTATGTAACTTTTGAAACCACTGTGATACTTTGTTTTAGAGTGTCACACATAACGCTGATGGCTTTAAAACAGCTTACTCAAGAGAAGCTTTGAATATAAAGGCAAATCAGTCGGCTATCATCCTGCCACAATGGCTGCTGTTCACTAAAAGGTGCATTGTTTTGGTCACATGAGATGATATTGTTGCCTCCTTATTGTGATGTAATTCCACCTTGGTCTCACACTGAAGTCATTGAAAACCGGGCCTTGGTCAGTGACTTACGGTATTAGACACCAATGAAAAAACTGTCCTTTCATGTCAGGGTGATACATGGCTGGTTGCAGTGGGTCAACAACAAAAGTTAAGGTGGTGAAAGTCAGAGTAAGGTATGTGGGAGTAACCACCGACTTTCACCTGGGAGGCTGGTGTTCGTCTCCCATGTGATTGTAAAGCCAAACCCTGTTCTTTTGTCCTAAAGCCAACCAGGTGTGTGTGTTAGATGTTGAAGGAAAAAAAAAAGTAAATTCTCGGTGTTGTACCAACACAGTGCAGTACAAACAGACAATGCATGTAACAAGCTGATGTTGACACAGCATCCCAGAATGTCAACAACCAACGCACCTAGGGTACCTTGCATGTCATATCTCAACGTGGAAAGCCCATGACCAAATGTTGATATGTGACAAGGTTGAAGTGACAATGTGTAGGTAATTCCTGTTAAAACAGTGAAGTGATGGGTCAGGCTGTCAGTTACAGTTTGATTTGATAAGATGGCAGAAAGGAAGGATTACTGGAAATGAATTGATGACTTGATTGGTTGGACTTTGTAGTTAGAACATCTATGTATTAACAAATGGTTTGACATTTTAAGAAAAAAAAAGGCTTAAATGACTTCTTGGTGAGAATAAGATGAGTGATCTCATATCTGTACTGTAAATGTGATATCCGGCAGTTGGTTAGCTTAACTTAGCATAAAAACTGGACACAAAGGTTGTGTCCAAAGGCGACAGTATCTGCTGAGCAGCACCTCTAAAGCTCACTAATTAACATGTGCCAAAAACTGCAGTTCTTCTAATGACCACTTGAGGCTGGCTCCAAGAGCAAGTCAGTGTCCACAGACTTCAATGTTAAAATGCCCAACTTAACAGCAGAAATAAAATGTTTACAGCCTGGTACAGAAAAATGGCTCTGGTCTCTATGGGTAATTTCCCCGATCATGACAACTGTACAAAGGGTGACTCTTTTCTATAAAACTCATCTGTTTCCATTTTATTTATTGTTAAAGTTATGCATTATTATGGGCATGGGTGACAGTTGGGTGCTGTCTATTGACAAGATCTTACCATGGTAACAATGTTGGTCAGGTAACATAACCATGGCTTAACCTCAGCTTCACAGAGTATAGGCCATAGATTGTATGTTAGAGGCATAGCCATAGCTGCTGCTATTTCAGTGTGTTCTCAGTTCATGAAATTTAATTGTAACATTTTGGTCATCTGAAAAACTCGGTTGTACTGAATGACCCTCACAAGAGTCAAACATTCAGTTTTTCCAGTAATTGAGTTTTGCTTTACTTTTGAGCCTGTTTTTTTGCAAAAGTGCATTAGCATTATCACTGTTAACCATAGCTGTAAATGCACTGAGCTAACCAAGCTAGCAGCTAGCGTTAGGGTTGGCTCCACCCCCTCACCAAAATATAGTCACTTCTGGCTTCAAAAATTGGAGATGGCACCAGCCAAAATGATTTCCACTGTAAACGAGACATCTGTAAATTAGTGGATACATTTATTTTGAGTGTCACAACCCCCACAAAATTTGCTTTAATACCAGGAATGATCCATTCAAAAGTCTAGGAGAGATTAAATCATTTTTTCCCCCATTCAAGTAAGCATGGGGCTGAACTGGAAACTTTCTCAAACTTTTACAGGAATGAATGGGGTCCTGCCCTCAACGTTCTATCCATTTTTTTATACATCCATGTCCACAACAGGAGTCCACAAACCAATAAGTGACATCATGGTGGCGACATGTATTACTTTTTACAGTCTACAATAATATCTTGTTTGTTTAATCCATAAAAAAAACAAAGTGTAAAAATTTCACATCGTGGTTTTATGGGTGATTATGTGCCGGAATGTTCTTTTGGCTGGGCACTCTCACTTCCTGGATTCTTTTCATCACTGTGAGGTTGCCAGGCAACCAGCGTAGACTACATGACGAACAAAAAGTCTGACCCCTAACACTTTTTTTGTAGAAAGCTTTTGTTGTTCATTTTTGAAAATGTACTTTTTTTTGTATCCCCTCCTGTCCATCTCTGAGTTTGTCTGTTTGTGTGTCACTTGTCTCTCCAGGCTGGAAGAGGCTCTGTCAGACTGTATCTGGGCACAGAAGCATATGAGAGGGAACATGGTCATTGACTACAGACAGCTGGGACTGCGATTCAAACTCTACAGCTGGCAGGTCTGACATTCAGCCTCACACACATACACTGCACTATACACCTGCATTCACACAGGGAAACATCAGCCTCCAGCATGTTTCTTCTGACACAATACAAAGAAAATCCAATCCCATGAGTTCTGTCTGTACTGAGGAATGAAAACGGAACGAACTGTGCTTTGTCATCACCTCCATTGTGCAGTTCAAACGTCGCATACACCTGGAAGCTAACAAAGCCTCATTGATGGAGGCTGAGGAAGAGGTTACACAACATCACATATTTCTCACAGCACAGATAAGACATGCTGAAGCTTCCCACAGATAATGCACCTGTGCTCAGCAGCAGTTAAACTATGGCTTATTCCAGCTAACGTGCTTGCAACCAGGCTAATGTGACTATCAGTGTGAGAAATCATATCACGTTATCAGACACACTCAGCATCATCTATCTGCAATATGATGGAAATGATAGCCTACAGTTTATGTAAACTACATTACAGCTGCACTGGTTTTCAAGGAAATCCGATGAGCTGAACTGAATCTAGAGCAACATCCTGATGGGAATCCCCACTATCATGCACAATGATAGTACTGATGATTATGATTATATATTATAAACAATGGTTTCTAAATTGAATAAAGGTTCATGTGATTGGTGGTAGATGGCAGCCCAGTTGTCAGAAGAAAATGTTACATGCAGGGAAATGTTACATATGCATGTTTCATTGTATCTAAAGTTACATTGTGGAGAGGATGGTGGATGGCGTGTTTGGGTACCAACCATTGGTGTTTTGTAGTGACCAGTTATTGCCTTTCCAGCAGATACAGTGCCATGAAAGTAGTTGTTTTCTGCACATTTTCTATAGCAAATAACAATGTTGAAAGTTTACAGCCTCAAACTAGAGACATTGGGCATTCAGACGATCAGTGGCTCTCAGAGGTATATTGACAATAAAGGGGTTTCTCAGCAGTGTCCAGAACAGAAGTGCTCGCCATCCGAACACCAAAAAAAGGCAGTTTTTACAGAAATCTCCAAATGTCAAAAGCTTTGACACCAGCATGGATTTTTCTATGGTGTTCCTCAAGGTCTTGGTGTCTTTATGCGGTATTTTGGAGGGATTTTTGACAAATTTTCTCAATTTTCCAGTGGTACAAAATTGTAAAATTTAGCACAAAATCTGTGTAACATCATGTACTTCCAACAATAAACTCTCTAGGATAGTGAGAATGGCAAGTAGAATAGTTGGCAAGCCACAAAAGCCCTTGACCCCTGCCAAAGTGCCTTGGCAGATAGCTCCCACCTTCTCTTTGGCCAGTTTGAGCTCTTGAGCTCCGGGAGGCGCTATAGAGTCTCTCTGGCAACTAAAAATGTATTTAAGAAGTCCTTGATACCAAGTGACATCGGTATCATTAACTCAACAAAGTGACTGAAGAGTTTTAAACCACAGATGCGCTAATTTAATGTGTTTAAGTGTTTGTAATGATTTTATATGTTTGTTTTACTGACTATTTGTCTGCTTTTTACAATGTTGTCTTTGTGTTTGATGAGCCCAAGACATTTCCACCTATGGCGGACAATAAAGATCTATTCTATTCTATTCTATTCTATTCTATTCTAATAAATGGTATCAACCCAAAAATTGCTGCAACAACTTAGGAGACATAATTGAGCATGAGAATGGCCATCATATACTTCCATCATAATGTTCTAAGCCCCTACACAAATTTTCAAGGTTTAAATAGACATCAAACCGAAACACAGCAAAAACTTGACACACGGTGCTGAGCTGCATCTCAAATTAATTGTCAGGTTCCCAGCTTTCAGATGATGTATACCACCTCTGTTGGGCATTTACTCTTTACCTTCCATCTCCCCCTAAAGATCCCTTGTTCCCTTTAAAAAGACAAGAATGTGTCTATTGTGGGTCTCAAATACCCTAAATTAACAAAAAACCATATATATTTTGGAAAACATTAGATATGAGCTTTCAGTCATTATCATTTGAATGATCAGTTAAGAGGCAGACATTTGATTTGAAGACAGGAGGAATCAGCTCTTTAGCTGATACACATTCTTCTACAGTAGAGTGACAGACTCTCCGTTGCTGGCATGTCTCCATCAGTGACAGAGCAGCTATTGTTTCACTGCCATCACAGGAGAGCAATTCCTCAGAACAGGAATGACAGTTAACGATTGAACAAACTGAACTGGAGCACTTTAATATATACATAAAGAATCCAATGATCACCAAAGTTTGACAATTTCTGTGACACAATAAAAAAGGATAAATAATGCACAATGCTACATTTCTCTAACAATGTTATTCTTCAAGGTGAAAAAACTTGTGAAATTGGCACCTGGTCTCTGGCTATTTAAATCACAGCTCCAACAGAAGCATCTCATGCAAAGACATGTCACCTTGGTGAATACTTGAATAATGATCCTGCTTTTTAGCCTTTGTAGCTCCGTCCTCCAGTGTCTTAAAACTTCGGTGTGTGGGGAGGTTTTGTACCAAAACAAGAGAGTTTGAAAAGACAGAAACATTAGTTATCAGTGAATCATTGGTACTGGCCCCTGTACAGGTTCTTGTGTAAAATGATGTAAAATCTCAGTAAAGATAACATGAATATTTATGCTATGGTTCTGAAATGTATAATTGTGATGTGTCCCCTAGGTATTATATAATGCAGCAGCTGTGTACTGTCGGATGGGCCAGTGGGAGCGGGCCAGGGAGGTCCTGCTGTCAGCCTCCCAGGAGAGAGGAGGAGGGCGAGGGGGACAAATAGAGGCGGCTATGGACAGTGTCCAGGTGAGTGTCCCAGCTCTCACAACAGACTGCAAAGATCATGGCACAGACTTTAATGATAAATTTCCAAAGTCAACAGCCCCTGCACTGTTTATATTGTGTATGTTTGTTGTTTGCATTTCAATTTTCTTCTTACCTGTGATGCTATTTATCAATTTAAATTGTGTTGGTGTAAGTGTTGGAGATATTGGCCGTAGAGATGTCTGCCTTCTCTCCAGTATATACACCCGTCAAGGGTATCACCTCACCATGCAGAAGGAAGCGTGCATCTATTCAGAGACAGGAAGCTTGTGCTTGTGACAGGGCGGGATGTAAACACTAATGTTGTGTTCACAACAGACATGAACAAAACAATTTGCGTGGGTTAGTTACATGTAAAGTCAATGTAAAGACGCAATGAGACATGCATTCCCACCAGGTGGCACGATGGACGCAACACAAATGATGCAAAATATGCAAATTGAGCGGTAGCGTGATTTTCGTGTCATATCCTGATTCGTTGAAAAATCTGAACTAAAGTGACCAATCCAAGCCATGATAGCCAGTCAGCATTGAGAGTTTGAAATGAGAGTGGGCTGGAGTACCACCTGTTCAGTGTAGAACATTGTTGGTAGAAACACACAAGTGAACAAACATAAACATGACTGTGATTTTTGCAGTACTCCATAGTACTGCTAGAGATACCCATACATCCATTTGAGAAACATTGTTTTAAGGAAGTCCTATCCTTCTGCCACCTCTGTCAGATCAGTCAGCTTTCCTCTTGTGATATGGCTTGTTTTTCTGACCTTTATTTATTTAGGAAGGTTTCACTGAGAGCTCAGCTCTCCTGTAGGAATGTCCTGAACTCTACAGTCTGACCTGCTCCATTGGAGCAGTGGGGGTTGGTGATAATGAATGAGGGCACTGCTTTTTCACCTTCCCCCAGCCAGATTTAAAGGGGATCAAACTGGTCTCGCTCTAGCCTTTAGGTCACTAGTGCCAGCTATAGAATGACACCTCACTGCCCTAACACCCACCCCAATAACCCTTTTCAACATCATTGCATCATAGGAAGCAGAGGAGCCATTTCATTGTGTCTTTAAGTGATAGCTAAAGGTCAGTATTTTGTAGATCTTCATGGCAAAGGCTAAGGCTATAGTTACATGTATAATACTGTTTAACCACTGTCTCACAAAGCAATACTGATAGTTTAGGTCAGAGCTGACTCCAAAAGTCCCGAGCTGAAAATGAAATGTATTGCTTCTCTTGTGGCTTTTTTCTAAATATTTTTAAAATTCGGGCAGCACTGCGACAGGTTAGCATTGTCGTCTCACAGCAAGAGGGTTCTGGTTTGAAACTCGAATTGTGGGTTCAAACCTAATGTGGGGGACCCCTTCTGTGTAGAGTCTGCATGCTCTTCCCGTGTCAGCGTGGGTTTTCTCCAGGTACTTCGGCTTCCTCCCACAGTCCAAAGACATGCAAGTTAGGTTAATTGGTGACTCTAAACTAGTTGTAGGTGTGAATGTGAGTGTGAATGGTTGTCTGGCTCTATGTGATAGGTCTGTGACAGTCTAGCGACTTGTCCAGGGTGTACCCCGCCTCTCGGCCAAAGTCAGCTGGGATAGGCTCCAGTCGCCCCATGACCCCCAACAGGATAAATAGTTATGGAAAAGTAATGAATGAATGAACCCTAAAATTCTCTATTAAAAATATTTAATTATTTTTTAAGTCTAAAAGTTAAAGGCACGTGTGAAAGAGTTCAAACAATTTATATGTGCACACAATCATGGTCTTGAATCTCTTGAACAACAGCGGCAAGAGGTCCTGGCCCCTCTCCTGGTGCCAGAGGATGTGATGTTTCGCCCCAGGAAACAGGATGTGGAGCAGCTGAAGCAAAGAGACTTCCTGGGCAAAGCAAAGGTAGAGTGTCCTCATGGCGAATACTGTGTCATGAGTGTATGGTGAGATGCTCAAATATTAAAATGTTGTAGAACAATAAAGTGAGATGCTCTACTTGCAGGTGATTTCCTCCATGATTCCCAATGATGATTTTGGAGGCTTTGAACCTCTGAGGATGCAGGTAAGAACAACCATAGTGTCAGTATGATTAAATATGTTGTCACCAACACCATTTGCTTACTTTGCTAATTATCACTCTCTTCACCACAGAAACCCGGTTTCTATGAGCCCAAGACGGATGGAGCTCAGTGAGTATCATTACCAGTCACACAGAAATATTAATAACCAGAGGTGGTGATAAGCTACATGACAGCACAGCACATTTAAGTACAAATGTTTGCAGATGTATGACTGATTTTGTCTTTTCACCATCTATAAGGGAGTCTCGATACATGCGCATGCGGACCCCATACATGGGTCGAGGCGAGGGACAGCTGACTGTGCCAGGTGGGGCAATGGTGTTCTTATTTGGCGAGGAGGACAGGGATGGGATGGCAACTGTCATATATGATGGACAGGTGAGGAGACAGAGAATCTTTATTGAGCCAAGATACAAATCTTATCGACAATGTTTTAGAGTTGTCTTCAATCTTCCAAATCGTGGGCTCACAGAGCAAGCGCACAGTAGACTTTCACCCATCAAGCTAACGTGCAGTTTAGCCCTCTGCTATCTTAAATGGGGATAAAATGATTTAATCATACAGCTCTTCAAGACGTTCGAAATGTTATTGGACATAATGGATCAAATCCTGATTGTGAAACGAGTCATTCTGTGGGGATTGTGGCGCTTAAAAAAATGTATCCACTGATTTACAGACCTCTCTTTCACAATGCAGTCTATGAGAAAAAGTCTTTTTGGGCCAAGTGGTATGACCTAACAGACCCCAAAGTCTTAAATCCACTGTTAAGTCCTATGTCAAATTGACATCAAAGCCTGGAACTGTTCATTGGGCTTGGCTGAAAACACATTTACAGCTTATGACCTCATAAAGTGAAGATGGTGGCAAACAGTTGCCTAAACATGCTACCGTACAGATCCAGCAGACATGGAGCAACATTAGCCTTCATTTGGAGTCAAGTTTGTGTCCACCTCATGAATGCGAGTCCACTATTAACTCTTCTTTTATCTCTTCTTTGGTCTCCACCAACTCTTGGGGGAAATAACTGTATCTTTAGCTGCTAAATGCTCCACTAGGTTCACTAGCTAGTTGCTAACAGTGCCTATCTGCTGCTTGGTGGTGGGGGCTGCAGAGTTGGTGGTACTTTGTAATAATGTGGTGAAGCTATAAATTCAGGTTAAAATCATGTTTTCTTTCTAATGTCTCAATCTACCTACATGGGTCCACAGTTGTTGTCTAAATCAGTTGCTGGATTCTATTTTATGTGGAATGTTGTGTTTGAAGTAGCCGCCCCAAAAAGAATGAATGAATGGATCAGTAAAGCTTGTTGACCATCTGTGTGTTCTGAATTTATTGTTGTATTCATGTTATTTGTGCATGCTGTTTCATCAGACATGGCTAGCAGAGGTCTGAATTTTGGAAATACTGAGGTCAGAAATCCAAATCACCTCCAACAGAAAATTTTGACTGAATATCAAAGGAACATTTTTTCATTTGTAATTGTATTGTAATATAAGGATCCAGAGGCGATTTCTCTAAGACTGCAAGGGAAGCTCAGCTTCCCTTAAAATGTCAAAAATTAAATGGTCAAACATGTACGGCTGTGTTAACATTTCATTGACTACAGATGCGTTAAAACACATTCATCTCGAAGACGAGTTCGTTCAGAATCAGCTTCTTATCGATGTTGTTAACTTCTCATACATTCCCGTAGCGCAGTTTTCTCATACGGTCTATGGCATTTGCCTGTAGAAGCTGAGCGTCCATGCACTTCAATGGGACTGCATGGAACAGTTTTTTTCATTGCCTCGAAACTCGACGGTCATTGGATAAATGCCACGATTTTGTCCCGCCCCTGGACGCTCAGCGTCTCTGGGGGTGAATGGAGCTGTGGGCGGGCCTCGGCCGGAGTGGACGCTGAGCTTCTGCATGATGATTGGAGGATCAGTCGAAAGGCTGAATCCCGTTTTGATTGACAGCTATTTGGAGATATACACCGTCACTTGACAGCTCAGCTCAGTCCATAACAAACCCGGAACAACAAAAAAGAGATGGATGGATGTCACGACGGAGAAGGCATTCCTGCCAAAAAAACAAATAAGTCCTGTAAATATCTCGAAAATGGGAGCGAATTTACTTTCCTAAAGAGGAGCAGGATGGGGCACATTATGAACTGAAAACATGTTTAAGCAATAAGCCCCTTGAAGCCGTGGGTTACAGTGATTTTACAACGGCTGAGGGGCGTTCAGGGCCCCTCCGCCGTTGTAAAATCACTGTAACTCACGGCTTCAAGGGGCTTATTGCTTTTACGGTTACCCTACATACAGCCCATAAAATAAACACACACGAAAAAGAATCAACAATTTATTGGTAATAATGCAACAATAAAACTGAGAACTATTCATTCTTCCACCAAGCAAGATGGAGTGGACAGAATGGTTGCCAAGCAACACAGACGCTGCGGTCTACCAGTGGGTTACACTGATTTTACAACGTCATGGAACGCGGCTCAGCCAATCACATTTAAGGATGGGAAGCACCCGTTTTATAAACCATAAATAAATGTGCTTCATACACCCTTTGTGTTTTCATTTAGGCTGTATTATAACGTAGGAATGTTCACAGCATTTCAGTGTCAACAAAGGTTGGCCTATCAGATTCTGATCACCTAATTGTAGTTAGTAAGTGGTTGACAAGTTGTTTTTAGATATCTTGTACACCTGTCTTAAAATGTAAGGGATACTGGAGCTTGGTTGGGGTGGTGGGACAGCTCGCAGCGAGCGCCGGAAAATTTCCCTTATTTTCAAATTCAAAACTTGACAGGTATGGTTCTATGGCATGAGTGTGGTTGAAAAACTTAAAAAGTAAAAAGTTACAGCCTCGCTAAAATATGACAGATTTTATGATGTAAATTTAAAGTGAGCTTCCCCTGTTTGAAAGACCAGCAGCTGCCACTGTAAGGATGTACACGCATGTGAACACATTATTTGGATATGCATTGCTAATGTGCCACAAAAATAACACAATCAGCTGGACTCTTTGTAGTAGTGTTAGAATCTCTGCTATCTATAAAGGTTAGACATCCATACATCTGATAATAGCTTTGTGTTACACCCCTACCTGCTCAGCACCAAATAGTGAAGCATTTAGCAGCTGCAGAGCCAGTCACTGTGGTAGGTTCAAGTGCAACTTTTTGGCCAAGACACCGGCGACATGAGGCGACACAACAGTTGGCCTCCGTTGCTACTTTTTGTTTGATGCCAGTTTGTTGTGTCTGAACCTTTACATTTCCCAGGTGGTCCAGGTGACTCCAAATGAGTGAATGCTTGCAAACAAGTTTGACATATCAACCTTTAAGGCGATGATATATGAATGTTGTGTTTACAACTCGTTTCTGCTTGCCCCCAAAAAACACATCAAAGACACAATACTGAGGCCCTGGCGGCTGGTGACAAAGCTGTTTTTTTTTCTTGAAGTCTGTGTTTGTTTCAGTGTCTGATTTTCAATCCTTTACTTTGCAGAGAGGACTTCTGCCAATGTCCCTGCTTGAGCCTGCAGATGTCAAGACGTCCAAAGGCAAAAAGGAGAATGTAATGTATTGTAATGTAATGTTATAATGTTGGCCAATACATTTCAGGGTCATCTTGAGAGGAAACACACACTGGGCTTCAGCTTAGAGCTTTAATGGTGGCACTTCAGAGACAAAATTAGACTCATACTGAGCAGAGCTTTATCTCTGCTGCACCCCCTGAGACCAGCCAGAAAAACTGCTGTGTCAGGAAAAACACATGAAAAGGTTTTTAAAATGCCTGCTACAGTTAAGCCATTCAGCTGGAACAGTTACCATATTACTGTACTCCTTTCAACAAAAGATAAGTTTCCCTGCTGGGAGATAATACTATGTGTTTTTTTCCACCATTAGAAAAACAAAATGCTGTTTCACTGACCTTCCTGTCTCATCTTCTTCCACAGAGAGTTCCCAGTGGGATACCTCTCCCACCGGGACTCAAGCCACCCACTCGCCCACAGGCCCAGCCCAGCCCTGTGCCTCCTCCCCGAGGTAAAAAAATGAAAAAATTAATCACATTCCTCCTGGTCCTCCTACTTTACTTTCCCTAAGATCCTCCTGCCTCAAAAGAGGAAGAACTCTTGACCCTATTTCCTCTGATCTGCTCCAGTAAGCACTTCTCTATTATAATACATCATTCCAGGGTCAGGACAATATTTTTTATGCATGTGTACTCCCTGGCACTGTGGCGTCATCTTCACTAGATGGTTGGCTATAATTTTTTGAAGCACAGTGCTGATACTTTTCATTTCTTTTTGCCAATATTTGGCCCCCTCTAACAGTAGGGTACAGAGACCCAACATTTTGTCTCAAAGCAAGACATTTAGACAACTACTGGACAGATTGTCATTACATTTTCTAGCTTTATTTTATTGGTCGCAAATTTCTTTGGACACATCCTGGAAAAAGCTTATCATTTAGTAGTAATTACAGCAAAAACAAAAACAAAGATCAGAGATACAGATCTGAGACAATCACAGAGTTTAGTAAGAACTAACATATTGTGTACTTGTGTACAAACTTTATTCGCCATTTGTGCTGATTTGTATGCTTAACTGTAGACAAATGTGGCCAGAGGCATTGTGTTTTCAGGTTGTCCTTCTGTCTGTCCATCCATCCACTTCTTGTGAACACAATATCTCAAGAATGTCTTAAGGGTTTCTTGTTTGTTTGTTTGTTTGTTTTTTAATTTGGTACATCCACTTGGACTCAACAGTGAACTGATAATATTTTGGTGGTCAAAGGTCAAGGTCACTGTGAACTCATCTAGAAATATCAAGAACACCTTATGGAAATTTTGCCAAATTTGGCACAAATGTTCATTTGAACCCAGCAATGAACTGATTACAATTTGGTGGTCAAAGGCCAAGGTCACTGTGACCTCATCTGTCTCATTCTTGTAAATCGCCACACAAAAAGCAAGGTGACATAAAGTAGGTTACATATTTATCCATTGTATGTTTTCACATCCAAAGGCACACACAGTCCACAGATACTCAGGTTAGGTTAACTGGCGTCTCTGAAATTGCCCACAGGTCCGATTGGGAGCGTAATAGTTGTCTGTCTCTATGACTGCCTGACCTGTGATTGCCTGGCATTCTGTCCAGGGTGCACCCTGCATTTCGCACAGTATCAGCTGTGATTGGCTTCACCCCCCATTACGACCCTCTAAGGATGGTTTCAGGTAATTTTGTCCCCCATCACTGGGATTGAAGTTGAATTAGGAGAGGGTCTTTTAATGTTCAGTACAACTTACAGCAAGCAAAAACAGTTTCAGTATATATGCAAGTGAGTATTGTTTGAGGACAAACTTGAAAAAATATGAACCTATCCTTGAAGCACGACTCCTGTAAAAGCTGCTGGGTTTTGATCAAAACATCGACTGCGTAACGTGGACGCAGCCACTGTGATGTCTGTTATTGGTTTATGGACTCCTATTTTGAAGCCTCAAGCTCAGCCATCTTTGATTTTGGTGCCAGAAGTGACCATGTTTGGATGAGAGGGTGAAGCTAATCCTAACGCTAGCTGTTAGCTTGATTAGCATAGTGCATTTACAGTTTTTGTTAAGTGTAATAATGCTAATGCTATTTCTTCATAGGCAAAAACAGGTTTAAAACCACCAAAACAATTACCGGGAAAAGGTGAACTGAAGTAGTGACAGCTACAGCTACGCCTATACTCAGTGAATCTGGGGATGACACCATGGTTATGTTAACTAACCGCTGTCCATGTGGTAGCAACTTGTCAACAGATGGCACCCACCTTTGCCTCAAAGCAGGCCACGCCCATCAATACACATAACTTTAAGCCTCAATAACATTTAAACAGGTGAGGTTTATAAAAAATCCACCCCCCACACAGTTAAACGGGGAGATTAGATTTAGATACCAAACCTGTTTTTTGTACCAGGCTGTAGACGTGTTTATTTCTGCTGCAAAGTTGGGCATTATAGCATGGGGGTCTATGAGGATTAACTCACTCTTGGAGCCAGCCTCAAGTGGCCATTCAAGGAACTGCAGGTTTTGGCGCCTCTGCGTTGGCTTTAGTTTCCAGTCCCGGAGGTTGCCACTTGAATGAATGAAAACTGCAGCTTCTTTACTAATCCCTCTGTTTGTCATAAACAAACGGGCCGAAACACACACACATGCACAAACAGGACCTATACATGCATTAAATGGAGAGATATCAGAGTGAGGGGGCTGCCCATGGAGATGCGCCCTGAGCAGTTTGGGGTTCGGTGTCTTGCAGTGCAGTGCCCTTGAGGCGAACTGGCACCTCTCCAGGTACCAGTCCACACTCAATATTTGGTCCGGACGGGGACTTGAATCAGTGACCCTCCGGTTCCCAACCCAAGTCCCTATGGGCTGAGCCTCTGTCGCCCAGTAGTAAGCCAGTACGCAGGTAATGGCCCACATGTCAAATCTGGCCACCCATAGGGTGCTGGGTGCCTCGCCAGCCTTTTTGTAACTCACAATGAAAATAAATTGATTCACACTGGGACTTCTTCTTTGTACTTTGAATGTAAACAAGGGGGCAGAGTGCATAAAGAGCATCAAAATAAAGCTTGTTTATCAAAAAAAAGTACCAAGGAAGGACCTCTCCAACTCCTCTCTGACTTAGGGTCTGGGCTAAGCCTTGAATATCCTCAAATCCCAGAAACGCCCCTGCATACACCTGAGATTTGCAGGGCTACTGCAACTCAATTTGCTTTACTGACAAAGATGAGTGACGACAGCAAGCACTGAAAGGTTGAAAACAGGCAATTCATTTATTATAAATACTGATTAATATTATGAATGTTTGTTTATTAACTTGCCCCTTGCCTCCTGTTATTTTGCAAAACTGGCCCCCGGGCAAATCAAGTGTAGGCTTTAAAATCCCAGCTGTGTTTGCTTATAAACATTATCATTAAATGAGTGTCAAAACGAACAATAAAATACAACTATTAAGTGTTTATATTTCCATAGTGGGACAGACTCAGAGAACATCTACCCGTCTAACCTTCCATTAGACTTGTACTGTGTGCGCTCATACTGTACCTGTACTGTGTTTTCCCTGCAGTGCGTTTTACCTCAGACACTCCACCTCCATCCTACACTACTGCCACCCACGCTCCACTGCCTGCCTCAGAGCCTCCCAAGTACACAGCCAACGCAGCCAGTGACCAGGTAATATCCCCCCTCTGAAAAGCCACATTCATCTGTGCAGGCTCAAAGGTGAAATTACATCAAAGTTATTTTCTTCGCACATCCAGCATATGACACACACACAGCACATACACTCTCCTTCGCTTTCTACCTGATCTAAATATAGGAAGATTGTGCCGACTTGAGAGGAAACTGCTTTGTAAGGTTGAACTTAGCAGGGGGAATGCTGATGTGTCCCGATTAAGTCACTATGACGCTTAAGGGAGGAAGAGGTAGTCAGCGTTTGGATATAAATATTCTTTTGTGTTTTCTGCATGTCACATCGACCTGAAAAAAATGAATCCTTAACTAATGGACTTCCTGTTCCACATTTGCCAATAAATAACAGTTTTTCTCTGCCAGGCTCAGTGAGGACGATTTCACCTTAAATTGATGAGGATGATGCTTTTTCATATCTTTCAGCTCATGAGTGAACTATAGCAACCTGCGGCATTTTGAACAAAAGCAGCTTCAGACGCCTCATTTAATCCATTAATTTAATCATCATGTACACAGCACATGTACAGGGAGTTAGTCCATGTGACAATAATGCAGATGCTTGATAAAGTTTCACAGTGCGGAAAGACTGACTACAGGAGCTTTCACACACACATTTTTACTGCTGCTGCTTTATCATAGATAGTCACGCTCACTGGTTCTTGAAATATCAACATGAGGACAACATTGAGTCATCAGTTTGGCTTTGTCTAATTTGTTGTGATCCTAAAGCAAAAATGATCCTGTAGGATTTACATCTTATTTACTTATGAAGGCTGATTGATGGCTGTTTGATGACATCAAAGTCTCTAGATCTGCATTTAAGAGAAATATAAAATACAAAGTTTATATATTTATAAAGATATTTGTTATTAGTTAATTTACACATGCTTTCCCATCTTGATGCATCATGATTTAATTTGATTTGATTTAATTTTCAGATAACTCATAAGAATTCCAAAGCACAAGCAAATAATGTGGTGTGTTTACTGCCCTTTGGCTGACTCAGCCAGTCGCCACAATAAACATTGGCATTGTACATTTCTACAAACCACGAATATGTTACATTGTACTCTATTATGTAGTGGATACATTGAAACTTTACCTTTTCTTCATTGCTGAAACTAATGTGGGGCTAGGTTTTGGCACACAAACCACTTGGTTGTGGTTAGAAAAAGCTCATGTTTGCCTTGAAATACTTTTACCATAACCAATATCATATTCCAGTCAGGACCACTTTAGTCAAAGAAAACTTTACATCCATTTGCAGTATTATATTTGGTGGTATGGCTCTGTTCTGAGGCCTCTCTGCCTTTCCTAGGCCTATGCAGGAAGCCTCTTTCACACGCCTACGTGGAAAGCCTTAAGGCAGAGTTAGCAAACCTTCCTGCCCTTCCATGTGCCTACATGGAAAGCCTAAGGCAGGGAGAGCAGCAGCAAATACCCCCTGGGAACAGGAACAGAGCAAACATCAATGACAAACAAAAATTACACTGATAGGTCAGACTAAATCAGTCAGACTAGTCATGCTAAAAACCACCCATGTTTGATGACTTAAAAGCTGCTGGAAACACGACGATGACTCACTAAAACACAACTGGTTTTGTTGTTTATTGGTCTCAAACTGAAGTCTGCAGTGGTCTGCAGTATGGCAAGCATCTCACCCAGGTGTCACGCCACCCACCATCCCCTCCACCTCCCAATGATGTGTTTTTTACATCACTTTGGAAACGCTGATATGATTTGTATGAAGCATACAAATGTAAAGTATTGTGTATTGGTTTACAAAAAGGTTCAATGCCAACATTTTCCTCTGGCGACTGGGCTTGGCCACTATGGGTCCCCAAGGAGGAAAGGTGCAAATGTACAGAGCCTGACAGCTGTCATGGATGTGGATGTGGAAATTTGCATGCATAGATTAGCAGTTTGTGCACACAATCTGTAAAATGAAAAAGATGTGCTCAGTGTTCTCAGTAAAAACGCATCAATGGGAGAAATAAGACTTACAGTACGGACCTCTGACCTTCAGAATAAAAGCGATGGGTAGGTTTGATACGGTAAAACTTCACTTAAAAGCCTAGTCCCAATTGAACGCCCAGTCCCTTTTACTAGCCCAGTGTAGCTACACATTTTGACAAATAAATGCCTGTCTCAGCCTTCATGACTTTTGTTTGTATGTACATTTTAGTATGGATCCAATGCATTGTTTTATAAATGAGACCTCAGGTCTGGTTGCCAAGCAGTTCATTTTTTAAATAGTAGTTCTTCAGATGTATAAAACTAGGCTATTCACATTCCTTTAGTCTGTATGGGTCATCAGATCAAAAGAATCAAAAGGGTTTTTCATAAAAATGAATCCAAGTTGTGAACATTGTTTTAACAGGATAAAGTGGCCTTGTCTCAGTATGCTGGTAGCTGTAATCCTCGAGTGCTGCAACCCACTCTTTCTCTGTTGCGCTGTCTGTTGGAGATGGATCAAATGAATGATTTAGAAATGATATATTATCTGAAGCCTATTTTTTAAACAAGTAATATTGATACTGGTTTAAATCCACAATGTGATTGTATTCCCCATCTTTGCTGACCCAGAATTTTGTGCAAAATTAATTAAAAGCCTGTCCCAAATATAGGCCTGTTGATGTCACTGATTTAAGCAAATAATAGCCTGGGCTATTAATTAAAGTTTTGCTGTAGTTCACCATAGTTCACTTATTTTCAGGCAATTAAGTATACCATGTGAGATATTATGCTAATTTAGTTATTTTTCAGAGTTTTAATTTGTGCTTCAGTTTAGCTGGTATGCTAATTTAATATATTATTACATTTACTTACACTTCCTTTTTACATTATATATGAAACTGAAACAGGTGTTTGAAGAAACTTAAATCCAGTGTTGTTCTAACACAGATACTGCATCAATACAGCACAAATACAGCAGTGACCCCTCTATGAGGAGAAGAAAACAGAAAAACATTCAGAACACTGTCCTTGTAAAATCATCAAAGTGTGCTTACTTAGAAGCTACTTCATTTTATAGAGGAAACAAGATGTTTACGACCAACAAAAAACACAGAAATTTAAAAAGTAAAAAAAAAAAGAAATCAGAAATCAGTTTCCTGCCTAAAGTGCACAGGTAATGAGCTCCAGCAGTACACTTGGAAGGTTTTCAATCCACAAACATGAGCAATCCTAAACTCAACAATTAAACAAAACATGTATTTGGACAAGTACATCAGACACTAGTCAACCAACAAATTGCTTTATCATGCTAAATAATTCCTAAGCAACACAAGAATATTCATACACTTTAGACACTATTGCTGACGGGCAACAGCAAAACGCTGCGTTTTGTTGATCTCTCTGCAAGCACACCGCTTTGAGAGACGGCGAAACTACGCCCACTGCTGCCCAAGGTCAGTATCTACAGCACATCTGCTGCAGCAGAATGTATTTATATGCATACTTTTACCACCTGGTTACATGCATATTCCAGACGTTTTGCTCCCACATTCCTCCTGAACTGTGTGCTATGTTAATCCATCTGTGTACACAGTTTATTGATGCTGAGCACAGAATTCCACATCAGTATGAAACGTATAAAGATAACTTGTACGTGGTTTGCCGATATGTTGAGTGTCAACATTTCCTTCTGAGGCCTCATTTATAAAACTCTGCGGAGAATCCACACAAAATGTTCTAAAATCATGCATACACCTGTCAGTACCCAATTTTCTTTCATATCACATCTAAGAAGGTCAACTCAAAAAGTAAATGCCAAAAAAAGAAAAGAAGAAGAATTGCACCCTGACGTCTTTGCTAATTTACACACTCCATATGTGCAGGTGGTGAAGATGTACCAGGTGAGAGGTGGAGTTCCGCAGCGTCTCCAGTGCGCTCTGTGCGCCTGAAAGCACACTCGTGTTCCCTGCAGCCATTTTACACAAAAACTATCTGAAAACTAAAATGGTACCTGGTGATATTTGCACAGTATTAGAAGAGATCATTGAAAACTGATGACACAGTGAACTGCATTTATTTAATGCTGTTTGATGTCATATGGATTTCTACATCTAACAAGGTTAATTTCATCAGTTAGCCTGGTTAATGCGGTTGAGGTGAAAATGACGTAGTATATTCAGGCTTATCAGGTAAAGGAAAGCCAGACTTTCCTGAATCCTGTCACCTGCCACAGCCTGACATCATCCAGCTGCACACGGTTTAAATGTGTGAGAGATCCTTCTATGTATGATTCCTCTCACGTCTAATTTCCACAATCTGGCTTCAATTCACCCCCTCACCATCTGTGTCGCCAGTTTCCCCTGTCTCCAAAATGTGCCTAAGCATGGGTTAGAGTTTTCTTTTCTTTGTAAGTTTTTCTTTATAAATCCCAATTTATGCTTAGAAAGTGCCCTACCCACATTTCATGCCCGTTTTCGTGCATACGCAGTGGTTATAAATGACTAGTAACTTCCAGCACTAACAGTAAATGCAACTACTACTGGCACTACAATTTTATTAGCAGTAATACTAGAACTAATAGGAATTGTGAAGGCAGGAGTAGTGATAATAACCATGTAAAAAGTATTCACACTGATTAGACCAGATCTGTTAAGTTTTAAGTTTTTGGTGTTTGGATCCCAAAAATGCAGAGGCACAGGCAAGGACAGTTCTTGGGGTGTTTATTAAAAGAATAATGTCACAAAGAAAAAAGGCAAGAGGCTGGAGGTGGTGGCTGAGGGCTGGCTGGCGTTGCAGGTGAGGTGGCAAATTGACCAGGAGATCCACAGAGGCTGAGCACCAGAAAAACAGTAGCACTGGAGACTGTAGGCAAGACACACTGGAAAACTATACACAGGGAAAAGACTCATGTCAGTCCATACTCTAAATAACAAAACGGAGAACAAGGGAATCATCAGGGACTCATAGTTACTGACTGAAACGGGATAATCTGGCACAGGAGTGGTGTCTTGACCAGGCTTTTATGGCAGGAGTTATTACTGATGAGCACCAGGTGTGCCTCGAGGTGAAGGCTTGCTCAGCCAGCCACACCCTCAGCTGCCGACACACTGCCAGGGAGAAAAACAGAAAGAGGGAGGGGGAAAAAGAAAACACAGAACAACCCCAAACACAAAACCAAACACCAAAAACAAACATCACCATGACAAGATCAATATTCTTAAATAAAAGCTGTATTTAAATGACTGTATTTTACTATATTTTAACGTGTCTCTGCTCCTTGTTCCCAGCAAGAAGAAGCTCAGGGAGCAGAGGCGTCCTCTGTGGTGGTGAAGGTCCACTACACATACACTGTGGCTCTGTCTGTCCCTCTGGACACACCGTACAATGAACTGAAGGAACGCATTGCACAGAAATTGGGCCAGCCAGCATCTCAGCTGCGCCTCAGGTAACCACAGGCCTGCCAACCCACTTCTGTCTCCTCGAATTTCAACAAGTGATGCTTCATTTCTAAAAATATGCTTTTCTTTGTCCACTACACCCTGTGGGTCCAATATCTGTTCCGGCTAAGAAAGCTTAACATAAAACATAGGACACTGAGGTTGCAGCTCCACAGACATGAGAGGAGTCCATTAGAAGCAGCAAGAAACAGAAGAGGATTAACACAATGTCATCATGTGATAAAAACACATCACAAAAACATTACACAATATCTAAGGACTGATAACTATGATACGGAAGTGTAATCTTGTTTTTCTGAATTTGGGAGATTATTAATTCCGAATTATGAAAAAAAAATTCCATGGATAGTGAATGCATTACACTCCTGACCATGGGACCAGTCAGGAGCTGCTGACAACAAATAACATGCATCAGAGCCCTGCTTTAATGCTTGCAATCGTCTGTGTCATTCTAGAATAAGGTTGTTTTTTTCTGTTCTCTGTCCCACGGTTTGCCCCTGTGATGTAATCAATTTCCTTTCTAATCCTCTGCTTCCAATCCCCCTCACCACTCCCACTCTGTCTCTCATCAGACATAGGCAGCATGGCTCCCGGGTGCTGATTCCTCTGGGCGGGGAGGGGGAGCCAGGCCACACCATGCAAGAGGTGGCTGAGGCTGGCAGAGCCACCCTGTGGTGCCAGGTGAGGATTTAAACTCATAACGACACACACATCAGGGCTTCAAAGCACAGTTCAGTTGTGGGGTCTGTCTGGGGGTTGCAGTTGCCCCTCTGCCAGATTTTCCCCCTGCCATTATTAAAGCTGCATTAATCAAAGATTTTATAGTAACACATGATCAAAGATGGGGTGTCCTGTTGGACAGATGGTTAAGTTGCTGACAGTAAATGCAGCATCTCCCTGTTTTCAGTTAAACCCCCCCCCCCCAACAAAAAAAAGGGAAAACACTGTGCACTACCCTCCCAGCACCAAACAGCCAGGGTGACCAGATGTCCCACTTTGTGCGGGACAGTCCCACATTTCCATTACTTTTCACACGTCCTACAAATTGAGATGGTGTCCCGCATTGTTGTTGACAGTCAGGCTTCAGTTTTGAAATGCGTGTTTTATAATTTGACAAATGGCTGTGTGGAAAAAGCTGTGAGTGCTGTCATCAGGGGGCGGGGCGGGCTATGTGATCATGTCAATCAAACTGGGACGCGGAATACCTCAGTTTAAGGGCGCGCCCTCCAACAAACTAATGCAAAACAGCGAAAAGGAAATGCAGCTTCAACAAAGACTGGGAAACTATTTATCCATGGGTGAAACCAGTGCAAGGCGAGTCTGACAAAGTTTTTTTGTGAAGTGTGTCATTTTTCTGTTTCACTCAGAGGTGAATTCGAATTCGTGATGTCATGTGGTTGTTGTCCCACATTGTCCCACACTGTCCCACACAAACGTATTCTTTGTCCCACATCTGGTGAGTTGGGATCTGGTCACCCTACAAACAGCAGACAGACAAAATCAGAGAACCAGATAAGTAAGGTCATGTATCCCAATGAGAAAAGGTCTGGCTTGAAGTTGAGAACATTCAACACTGCACTGATCATTTGCCACTCTTCACTGGGTCCTCATTTTGCCCACCCACTCCAAATCTAGAAACGACCCTGTTTGGCAGGTAATGAATGGGATGAAAAAGATGTCACCCTACTACACAGCTGTAATACACTTGGTCATGTGCACTAGAGTAATGAGAGTGTATCAAACAACACATTCTCACTTCCAGCTCGTCAGATACCAGCACTTTGTCAGTGGCCCCAAACATCAAACTATGACGCTCTAGGTACTCCTCTAGCCATCAGCTTTGGACGTTTAGGGACAGCTTGTCAATTAATTTTCCTAACATGCATTGTGTCTTACAAAAAAAATCTTCTGTTTTCATGAAAATGTAAAGTTACCGCTTGTTAAATGCATCCAGTCTCTTTTCAGGATAAACTCACAACAGAGGTAAAAACCTTAGTTTTTACATTTACCTTCTAAGGTTAAGGCAACAAAAGCCATGGTTCGGTTGAGAGACAACCATCTTAGTTTGTCTTAAAATAAGTATGTTTAACACGGCGTCTGCAGTGATGTGGGCGCTGCATGTCATGGTCATTATGGTGAAGCTGGAAGCTGAGCTGGAGGGCGAAGCTTTGGATTTACTGGTCCATCTACATCCCTCACCTATGGTCATAAGCTTTGGGTTATGACCGAAAGAATGAGGTCACGGATACAAGCAGCTAAAATGAGGGTGGCAGGTCTCAGCCTTAGAGATAGGGTAAGGAGCTCAGACATCCGGAGGGAGCTCGGCATAGAGCCGCTGCTCCTTCACGTCAAAAGGGGTCGGTTGAGGTGGTTCTGGCATCTGAGCAGGATGCTGCTTGGGTGCCTCCCATTAGAGCTGCGTCAGGCATGTCCCACTGGTCGCAGCCCCAGAACACACTGCAGGATTACACATTTCGTCTGGCCTGGGAACACCTCAGGGTTCCCCAGGAGGAGCTGAAACGTGTTGCTGGGGAAAGGGGTGTCTGGAATACTTCGATGACCTGGCTTCAGATAAGCGGTTGAAAATGGATGGATGGATGTTACTAACATAAGCTAACATCATGTGACATATGTTGCATCACATACAAAATACAAAAAATGCTGCCAACCAGTGTGTCTCATTCCAGCGCTAAGAGGTGACTTTGTGTGTCGCTATCTGACACCGAGGGCCACTGACCAAGCATCAGTATTTGAGGAGCTAGGAGTGAGACCAGGTTGTATTGAGATGTAAACTATTATTCCCACTTAAGTAAAGGCCTATAATGTAACTTTCTCCTTGATCTGCCTCAGTGTCATGAGGAGTGTTGTCTTTTCCATGACCAGTTTTTTCAACTTCAAGAGCCCATATAACTTTACTCCCATTAGTGCCTTTATACTTTATATACAGTTAATGCTACCAGGGCACTCTGCATTGAAGTGTCCAACAAAATGACATGTTGCAGGATTATGACCTCATGTATTTTACTTTAATCTCACCAAGTTGTTTTTATTTATTTTTTTAATCTTTTTTTTTATTGATCTCGTGGTATTATAAATGGCTGGTTAAGTTCACAACTAGTGACCACTTTGGCTACGTGATCCAAAATGTTCATTTGAAGCCCTGGACACCTGAGGGGGTTATATTATTATTAAAGTACTTATATAATATAGTATAAAATGCGCACCATACTCAGAGGAAATTATCCCTGTCTCTGTTTCCCCATTACAACCAACTGGTGGTTATTATAGCCAATATGGCAGTTTTGAGAATACAGTGGCTCTTAATGGATATTACTTACTAAACATTATCCCACCAACAGTCATTACCAACTTTATAGAAAAAACTAAATGTGTCCTTTAAAGTTCACTTTCACGTTCAGCATCACACGTTGCCAACATGAAACATGTTGATCAACAAACTCAGCCATGTAAAAAAGAGCAAAAAAGAGCAGATGCAGAGTAATGCACTGCCACACATCTGATCTAATACATAACATGCAATAGCATTATCTAATCTATATTTGTTTTTATGATTCGGAATCTGGAGGCAGAATGAAAATATTATGGCTCTCCAGTTTAATTGGTGTGTGTCCAGTTCACAATTTGCATTTATTGAGCAGCTCTTTGTTCAAAATAGAGAGTGGTTGAAATATTGACTACTTTGTTGTTTGCCTTAAATTTTATTAGGTACCTGTGCATTGCAGCTGATTAAGGTCTAAATTGTAATATAATAGCCCTGTGTCATGGACACAAACTTTTACAACGCATTACCTGGTGGTGGGTACAAAAATGTGATAAAATTATGTGCTGGCAACATGAAAACAACGCCAATGCAAAGTCAAGAAGGATCTTTTGTTGTGGACACATGAATTAAGTGTAAAGAGCGAGAAAGTCTGGGTAGGACAGCTGGGAGGGGTACGGATGGGTCAAACAAACATGGACTTCCAATCAGGAGACTGCTTTTTGTGTTCAGTGTGAAACCAAAAGTGAATGTAGTTACATGATGAGACTTTATGGACTTTACATAACTATGCAATATACATTCAGCTGAAGCAGGATTTATACTTCTGCATTGAATCAATGCCGTACCTACGCCGCACCTATACCGTGGGCTCTGCATCCACTGTAACCTATGCCGTAGCCTGACATGCACCTCCCCAGAAGTGTAACTACACGTCGCAGCAACACAGACCTCCTGTCTATTTTTGTAAACTGAAAACCAGTGGAAACAAAGCTTTTATTTATGTTTATTTCCCACATAGGAAAACAATAAATTGTGAAGACAATAAAGCCTCCAGAAAATAACATGTTAAGTCTTGTGTGCTATCCTGGCTTCATACGAGTAAAGGAAATCTCCGCTTGTCACTAGGCTAATTTATACAATGTAAAATGCCATAGGCTTGTGCTAATAATGTTAGCATGTTATCTTTGTTTGGAAAACGTGTGTAGTATAAGACAGTTGTTTTATCAGTGAACCTTGTGAGTTGTAATGGAGCCGAATTTTGTAACGTAACCTTTGTTTAATATTGCTGTTGTCCCTGGCCTCATGAGCAGTAGGAAATCTCCACCAGCCGCTAGGCTAATTTATACAATGTAAATAGGCTTGTGCTAAAAACACTAGCATGTTGTATTTGTGGGGAAAATCTGTCCAGCAAAAGACAAGTGCTTTGTCTGTGAATGCAGTAAGTTACAGTGAAGCCGATATGTGTACTTGTATTGAAATTGTCTTTATTAAGCCATGTTTAACGCGTGCTTTGGGTGTGTATTGAATCAAGTAAACTTTCACAGCACTTTAAAGAAACCTCACTGCCGACTAGTGTTTTGGAGGTGTAACTGTAGAGTAACACAGACACACCACCTGCACAAGTATAAATGCTCACAACAGCGTGGGCCACATGCGTAGGCTATGGTGAAGGCTCTGCATAGAGCTGATGCACCAGTATAAATCCACCTCTACATCACTTAAAGGGTCAGGGTGTAGGATTTAGGGGAATATATGGGCAAAAATTAACTATAATATTCAGAACTATGCTTATAACTTTGTTTACATTCCTCTGAAAATAAGGTTGAATGGCTGTGTTTTCATAATCTTATAACGAGCCATTTATATCAAATAGAGAGTGGGTCCTCTTCCACAAGATTGCCTTGTTGTAGTAATAGTTCTCCTACATGCTTTGCACAGTTTCTCACTGCTTGATGCCACTGAATTCAAATCCAAGTTTTTTTTTATTCTTTAAACCTAACTGAATGTTTTTCTTTTCTAAACCTGACCAAGCTGTCATTATTTGTAATACATTTTACAGTGCCCTTGTTTTCGTGTTTCCGGCACATCATTTTAACACATTTAGTGCCCACCGTACGTAATGCATTGTTAGGAGATCATCCTATGTCCAGAGGAGGCGAGTAGAGGATTTCCTTTTCCAAGTTGCTTTCACTATGCCCAAAGTCACAATATTTAATTCCTCCAGCTAACTATGTAATCTACCACTATGCTGATTAAAATCCCCCCTCACTGTGCTGTTATACTACTACAGACAGAAGACCCCCTGGCCAACCGTCCCATCCTCTATCAGATGGTGGCGCTCTATGACTATGCTGCTCAGGGCCCAGAGGACCTGGAGTTCAGCGAGGGAGACACCATCGACATCCTGGGTGAAGGTGAGACCCTGAGGGTCAACCTCATACTGAACTGTTCGTCAGTGGAATCATAAAAAGTCTTGTTGATTTGTTTGGCACTTTGATTTGAAATGTTCTCACAGTGCTCACCTCAGTTCAAATGTGAGTCTCACTGCATCTTTATGTTTCTCTCTCACCCTCTCTTGTAGTCAATGATGAGTGGCTGGAGGGACACAGTGCAGGAAATATTGGCATCTTCCCCAGCTGCTTTGCCTACAGGGAAAACATCAACATCACCCAAAGCTCTGAGTTATAAAGGCAGACGTATTACTGTGCTGTCATCTCTCATAAACCTTTTAACCTGAGAATGGTAGCAGTTCATAGCCTCAGAATAAACAAATAACACCATTACAGTGAAATCCCTACTGACTTTTTCATGCTTTAAAAATATTTCTTTCTCATGGTATTACTATAATGTTGCCAAGAGTACGTTTATGATACAGAGATATTTATATTGAACCTGCTGTACTTTTCCTGTTTTCAGTGTCCTATAGTATCACTGTAATATTCCTACTGTATCCCATAATATTTAAATGAGGGTTTACACTGACATTATTGAGCTTTATAATGATCCTGGTCTTACTGTAAAAGTGTTCTGCAAAATTTACTTAATTAAGATACAGAAATGTTTTTTTTTTTTTTTTTTAGATATAAACTCCTTTAATTAAGCTCTAAATGTTGTCATGGATAAATCGAGAAAAATACTGAATTTCTTTCTTTATGTGTTGGCCTAAAAGTAATCAGTTGTTGATCCCAGTTGACCCCAAATTCCAAAATGCATATTTTTCCTCTTACCTGTAGTGCTATTTATGGATCTACAGAGGTATGCAAAAGTTTGGGCACCCCTGGTCAAAATTTCTTTTATTGTGAATAGTTAATAAGTAGAAGATGAACTGATCTCCAAAAGGCATGAAGTTAAGGAAGAAACATGCTTTTCAACATTTTAGGCAAGATCAGTGTGTTATTTTTACTTTGTACATTTTTAGAGTAAAAAAAAAGAAAGGAGCACCATGCAAAAGTTAGGTCACCCCAAGACAATTGAGCTCTCAGACAAATTTAACCAGAGTCTCAGACGTTAATTATCTTGTTAGGGCTATGGCTTGTTCACAATCATCATTAAGAAAGGTCAGGTGATGCAAATTTCAAAGCTTTATAGATATTCTGACTCCTGAAACCTTGTCCCAACAATCAACAGCCATGGGCTCCTCTAAACAGCTGCCTAGCTCTCTGAAAGCTAAAATAACTGATGCCCACAAAGCAGGAGAAGGCTATAAGAAGATAGCAAAGTGTTTTCAGGTAGCTGTTTCCTCAGTTCGTAATGTAATTAAGAAATGGCAGTTAACAGGAAATGTGGAGGTCGAGATGAGGTCTAGAAGATCAATAAAACTTTTTGAGAGAGCTGCTCGTAGAAAGCCCCCATTTGACTGCAAAAGACCTTCAGAAAGATTTATCAGACTCTGGAGTGGTGGTGCACTGTTCTACTGTGCAGTGACACCTGTACAAATATGACCTTCATGAAAGAGTCATCAGAGGAAGACCTCTCATGTGCTCTCACCACAAAATTCAGCCTCAGAAATGTGCAAAGGAACATCTAAACAAGCCTGATGCTTTTTGGAAACAAGTCCTGTGGACTGATTAAGTTAAAGTAGAACTTTTTGAGCACAATGTGCAAAGATATGTTCAGAGAAAAAGGGTGCAGAATATCATAAAAAGAACACCTGTCCAACTCTTAAACACGGGGGTGGATCAATCATGCTTTGGGCTTGTGTTGCAGCCAGTGGAACCTAAACATTGTTAAAAATCTGTGGATGGACCTCAAAAGAGCAGTGCATGCAAGATGGCCTAAGAATCTCACAAAGCTAGAAGCCTTTTGTATGAAGAATGGGTGAAAATCCCCCAAACAAGAACTGAAAGACTGGTTACAAAAAGAGTTTCGAAGCTGTGATACTTGCCAAAGGGGGCGCTGCTAAGTATTGACCATACAGGGTGCCCAAACTTTTGTTTCAGGCCCTTTTCTTTTTTTTTTTTTTGTGAATTTGGAACTTTAATAGATTGAAATCAAAAAGTAATCCTGCTTAAAATTTGGAAGAAATGTTTCATCTTTAACTTCATGCCTTTTTAAAATCAGTTCATCTTCCACTTACTTTACTACTCACAGTAAATGAAATTTTGATGAGGGGTGCCCGAACGCTTCCATGCTGCTGTAGATTGTTTTGATGTGAGTTGAGATATCTGCCGCAGAGATGTCTGCCTTCTCACCGATATAACAGGACTAGATGGTGCTTGGCTTGTGTTTCTCAAAGGGCCAAAAAAGTACATTTGAAAGATTCAGCAACAATGTCTTTTTCCAAAAATCACGACCTGGTTACTCAAGATAATCAGACTGTTGTGAGCAGTTTCGTGTAGGAACTATATCTTTATCACTTGGCAACTCACACCAAAACAATCTAGACTGATGAACAGCACGACAGGTAAGAGGAAAAAAAATATTTTTTTGATTTTGGGGTGAACTTTTCCTCATGTGGAGTCTAAAAATACTGGAATTGGCCTGTGAAATACCCAGCATGTGTATGGTTTTTGTAGTACAATGCAAACTCTCCAAAGGTGACTATTACCCCCCAGAATCCCAGAAAAATGACAGAGGTGTGACCTCAGTGTCCATGTGACTATGGCTAAAAAGAGTTAAGAACAAAGATTACAATGTTTTTAAGTCTTACATATAGTAAAGTATAATTTAAGGGGCTTTAATTATTTAGATAATAATTAGCTGTGTACCTGTCGCCTGGGTTCCTGGTTTAATCCCGGGTGCGGGAGCCCATCTGTGCGGAGTTTGCATGTTCTCCCCGTGTCAGAGTGGGTTCTCTCCGGGTACTCTGGCTTCCTCCCACAGTCCAAAGACATGCAGACTGGGGATAGGTTAATTGGTGACTCTAAATTGTCTGTAGGTGTGAATGTGAGTGTGAATGGTTGTCTGTCTTTATGTGTCAGCCCTGTGATAGTCTGGCGACCTGTCCAGGGTGTACCCTGCCTCTCGCCCAATGTCAGATGGGATAGGCTCCAGCCCCCCTGCGACCCTCGAGAGGATAAGCAGTTACAAAAATGGATGGATGGAATTAGCTGTGTACAGTTAAGGTGTGAAGAATAAATGAAAAAGCATGTCAAATACATTTGAAAAAAGATGAGGATACTGGGAAGCACTAGATAGAAGGTTATTTCCAGAGCTAGAGCTACAGAGATTACTGAACAACCACATCTTTCCAAAACAGGCTTACTTAAAAAGGTATCTCAATGAGGAGAGCAGCAGTGAGGGAGGCCACCAACAACACACCCACAGCAGCTTTGAAGTCACAGTCTTACGAGACTGAGCTGGGACAAACTGTGCACACTGGAACAGCAGGCCAGGAACTTCACTACTTCAGTTTCATGAGAGGGATTCAAAAAATAAAATTATTCAAGGAAACTCATCGGTGTCTTTGCTACAGTTTGCTGCAAGGCAAGAAGGTGATACACATTTGGATGAAGGCTTTATGGTCTCAAGAGACTACATCTGAGCTTTCTGGACTTTTAGGGGACTGTGTCATTGCCATCACTGAAAGTCTGAGGGTGGTCATGTGGCAGGTGGACTGGCACAGATAGATTAGTTATAGGATGTTATCATTTCCTATGTACTCTCTTGTGAAGTATTAGTAGTACTGTAGTACACCACATTTATGCTAGAAGCATGCATTTACGCTGTTGCTGGAAAGGATGAAAAATTAGGGAAAGAGGGATGATATTAAGGCCATGGAAGAGAATTACACTGTGTTTGGGGAACACAATGTCCACAAACAGAATGTCTGTTTGGAATCCGCTGGGTGACCACTGCTGCTATAGGTCCATGTTTTTTCTAACTTATATGGCATTAGCCTTTCATCACCATGGACACAGCTTCTGTATGATGAAGCATATTGCTTGCAGGTCATGCCACAGGGCCTAAGAGGCTTCAGAAGATCAAGTGTACCTAAAAAAAAGAAATAAAATAGAAAATTGGGACATTTAGGAGAAAAAAACTTGCTCTGTGCGTCCTCCATATGAATGTGCATGACACATTATTCAGGTTGAAGCAAGCAGCTGTTTTTAATAATAATAATCGTCTTCATAAATATTTGTGCAAATTCCTGTGAGATGGTCCATTGTAGACTCATGAAACTTTCACCAGTGATTGGAAGTTGTGACCAAGTGCTGCTCAACAAATATGACCCCAACTGGCCTTATGGGGGGTGCTATGATTATGGCCCAATAATGCAATTTTAGAAAGGCAACACCCCTCACACTGTAAAATTGACTTGGACATACGAGTCCAGCTCAATGTGCTCTACAAAAAAAAGCCCCAAGAAAACACCTGACCAGATTTTCTGCCATTTTTAATTCTTTTAAAATCACTGGATAATTTATTAACCAAGCTTATCAAAAGATGCATAAAGTTTGTTGATTATTACATTATTATTTAGTTTTCAGAATAATGGCCATAAAGCTTTAAAAAGGGCATGGCTCAGCACATAAATAGACCTAATGTCACAAGCATTGGGCAATTAATCACAAAATTTGCAGGATATGTCTACATTAATAACTGAAACCATGGATATATTCAGAGAACTGGATTCAGCATTAGATACAGGGCCCCATTCATTCCTGTGAGAGCTGCTCAGTGATACATGAAGCCAAAATGGTTTAACTACCACATATAAAATTACCTGGATGATCCAGGTATGAACGGCATTACTTCAGCACAACACATAGAGCAGGCATACTAGAGAGGAGGCGCGCTAGGGACTTACAGCAGCTTAGCAAGACTGAGTATGGCCAAGCGTCTTACTTCTGCTGGCCGAACAGCTAACTTCTGGTTTAGGGCTCCGTTAACATGCAGCTTTTCTAGACTTCCGAAATGTTACTGGACTGGATGGATCAAATGCTGATAGTGAAAGGAATCATTTTGTGGGGGTTGTGACGCTCAAAATGTAAATCAAAGGGAAGAAGTCTTTTTGGGCCAGGACCCCTGAAATTGCAGTACCACTGTTTGGGAATCACGAAAATTGGTCTCAAAGCCTGGTGCATGTCCTGGGGACTTAGCTAGGGGTCACTACATATTAAAAAAAATAGGCGTGGTATGTTTTGTCTTGTCATTATAAAACTTGTCAAATGTATTTCATAACAATGTTGAAACAGGCGTATAAAATTATGTTGAAATCAACAGGTGGCGCCAGCAGTTCCAAACAAGTGCATTGGTGACAAATTTTTAGGTTTGCCCACACATCATCAAAGTCAGTGAATTACCATGTTGAAGCCTATCCCAAAAATGTTTTTGAAATTGACCAATGGGGAGAAATGGTGTTGTCAAAGAAAAGTGAAGGCAAGTACAGATTTGGTCATAAATGAATGAGCGTCTGTCCAGTGAAAACTTGTTAGTTATCCTCAATGCAGGAGCTTGATCCTTGGCAGCTTTCAACTTTTGATACCCTGGAATTGCTGCTTGCAACTAAAGATCATATTTTTACTGTATTTTTTTCTATTCCATATTTATGTTTTGCACCAAAACATCAAAGCAAATGTCTTATATGTGCAAAAAGTACTTGACAATAAAATGGTTTCTTATGCTTCTTATTCATTTTGCGTTTTTATGCATTCAGTCTTTGAAGACAAGGTGGTGCAATAACTGATGAGTTCATTTATTCAGTATTATCTGACAAAGTCAGCAGAGAGGCCCTGAAATGACTATATTGTCCGTGTTTCCATGTGTGCTTTAGCAGTGTCAATAGATCATTTCACATATTGATATTAGCATTACAATTGCCCAATCTTTGCGCCCTTTTATGATACTAAAAGCTGCAAAATCAATTTGGCACTTCCTTAGACTAAAGTATATTGAGTCGTATATCTTGGCAATACAGCTTGTATTCTGTTACCTTTTACATCCTCCTCACTGTGTGTCTGGGTGGTGGACTAAAGATAGCAGTCCAAGTCTTTGTATTTTAAACATAGTTGGACAGGAGGTCTTGACTCCCTCAGAACCGTGGGCATTAATTGCCAGCAAGGGAAATGTCAGGTGCTTTTAGCTTTCGTCACAAATGGTAGATGTAAAAAAAAAAAAAGGCAAGGTGGGGGCATGTTAGCTGCTGAGAGCTCCGTTCAAATGGCCTATGAAACAGAGGCCTCTAATTACTGCACTACTCTCCCAATGCACAGACTCAACACCCACCTTCCCCTGCCACGCTGCTGCAAGCAAGGACGAATACAGTGGGAGTTATATCATGCAGAATGAAAGCAGTCAGTCAACAAATGACTGTTCTCTGTACAAAGAGGCAACACCCCCAAATACATTCTCTTTGGTTTGCTAGGAAGATACAACAATGTGAGGATGTAATGCCAACATATCCTACATCCTCAATGAAATGTCAGTTGAAAAGAAGACATAATGGAGAAATCTTAATTTGGTAAGAACAGAATTTTCATAGACTAACTGAAACAACAATATTTGAAATACTGAAATAGACTAGGAGTCTACAGCCAGGGAAATGGTTCTGCGAGGTTTGTACTTTGGCACAGTGGTGCTAACACTTCTTGGTTTATCATGTTAGCATGCTAACATATGCTAATTAAAATTATACACAAAGTGCAGCTGAGGCTGATGAGAATGTCATTAGTTTTGAAGATATTTAAACATAAACTTGAAGGAGAAGTCCAGTATTTTGCACTTTGAGCCCCATCCCTGGGTTGTTTATGATGAAATAGAGTGGTTAAGACCAAAATCTTGACGATTGCTCCTTCTCTGACAATTTGAGAGAATCTGGCTTTCCCCTGCCTGGCTTAACAATGCTGTCTATGGCCATGTGTAAATCTGTCCTAAAACCACTTTAAACGTTCGTTTTCAAAGCCATGAAACTCACCGAGTGGGCAGTGGTGTTTGTTGATGTTCCGACATAAAAATCGTAGCAAACTGTGGTTTCCATCCGTGTTTTTGCTATTCATCTCGATTGTGGAACTATTTTTTCAGCTGCCTCACACCTGTGTGTAAACTTCTGCTTGATCGTTCATTTGACACTCGTTCGTTATACACTCCAGCCCACTTAATGCTCCTTTACGTGAGTGTCGCCAACCGGCAGGAAACCATTGCAGTGTAATGAAACACAGAAAGAAGCAGAAGAAGAAGGCTGGCGTTGTGTTCAAAGGCATCGTACTGCGAAGGTTGTTTACAAGCAAGTAATAATGGGCAAGTTTTGTATGGTCAGCAACTGCAGGAGAATTCCTCCGAAGAGGAGGAGCGCACACAGCACTGTCGAGCCGGCACTTTCGCTGAGCTAAAAGACTACAATGACTACAACCTTGTCGTAAACAACCCCCTTTCCATTTCCAGTGGCGGATTACTACCAACGGACAATGAGGCTTCCTATAGGAAATCAATGCATGGACAAAATGTCAAATAAATCATCACGGAAACCACAGTTTGCTACGATTTTTATGTGGGAACATCAACAAACACCACTGACCACTCGGTGAGTTTCATGGCTTTGAAAATGAACGTTTAAGGTGGTTTTAGGACAGATTTACACATGGCCATAGACAGCATTGTTGAGCCAGGCAGGGGAAAGCCAAACTCTCTCAAATTCTCAGAGAAGGAGCAATCGTCAAGATTTTAGTCTTAACCACTCTATTTCATCAGAAACAACCCAGGAATGGAGCTCAAAGTGCAAATACTGGACTTCTCCGTGAAGCACTGGACATTTTTTACAAAAATGCCCTCTGGTGGAGCAAAAAAAAAAGTCAGAGATTCACCTAAAGCAATAGGATTCATCCTCTAGCTACCATGAATGTCACAGGAATTCTTCCAATTGTTGTCAAGTTACCTTAATTAAAATAACCATAATAGATATTTTTAAAAAAGCACACAAAATATACAAAATTGCTATAACTTCTGCATAGTTATTTTCTAAATGTTTTTTACTTTTGTACTTTACTTTTTTCTATGTTGTATTTATATGATGTGTTCATGTGCTTCGCTCTGTAATTCACAGGGAGAGGATTTTGATTATCTCACAGGCTGTATAATAGGGTACCACAACGCTGTGTTGAAGAGACTTCACTCGTTTTCCAAACAACAAACCCTGGGTTACCAGAGACATCAAGGTCCTCTTGAATGAGAAGCAGGGGGCCTTCAGAGACAGAGGCATTGAGGAGGTGAGACGAGTTCAGAGAGAACTTAGGGTGAGGATTTAGCTACTGGAGGAAAGTGGAACAAAAACTCCAGCAGAACAATCACTGGGTACAAGCAGACTTGTAGTAAGAAAACAGGGGCCACCTGGACAAGGCCAATGATTTAACCCTTTGTTTCAAAATATCTGACTATGAATTCGATCATCTGCCCCCCACAATCTCCCTGTTCTCCTGTTACCACCTATTCTCGGCCCACGGAGCAGGCTATATTACAACATCTTCATAGGGAGGCACTGAAACAGTCTGACATTCACTTGCTCACTCGGTAGCATCATGTCCAGGTGTGAGGAGGAGTAGGAGGAGAGTCATAACTTTGCCATCGTAGAGAAAAAAAAAAACCTGCACTCTCTAGATAGGCCAGGTAGCACTGTGAGAGTCATGTTCTTTGAGTTCTCAATTGCATTCAGCACCATCTGCCCTGCTCTACTGGGGAGCTGACAGCAATGCAGGCTCCCCTGGTGTCCTGGATTGTGGATTCTGACTGATCAGCTACAGCATGTTAGACTCCAAATCCTGCTAGCTGCATCAATGAGGGGATGGAGGGTGAGTGCAGCAGTGTACTGAACTCCTTTGTTGATGTGTGTGGGCTGAACCACCAGCAGCTAAACACTAGTGAGATGAAGGAGTTGGTGGCGGATTTTAGTAGGCAGAAAACACCCTCTACACCTATTTCCATCCAGAGGGTAGATGTAGAAACTGTGCAAGATTACAAGTACCTGGGAGTTCATCAGGACAAAAAGCTGGACTGGAGGTTCCAGTCATTTAACATCTGTAGTACCATGCTCAGGATGTTCTACCAGTCTTTGGTACCCAGTTTTGTCCTCTTTGCTGTGCGCTGGGGCAGCAAGGTGAGAACAGTCAACAACAGTGGAATAAATTAAAGCTGCAAGCGGCGATGATCAGGCCCATAGGGGACACTGGCAGGACGCCAGCTAATGTGATTCATTAGACTCATTCCACTCCTCTTATATGGCAAAACATGAAAGTTTGATGCCTCACCACGGTGACACAATTCAACAAAAACTCAAGCTCTGAGTAACTTTTGTTTTTAAGGGTCCTGAGTTGGTACAGAAAAAAATTTGAAGTCAATCTGATCATCAAGACTTCCTGTTGGATTAATGGTATGGCTTGCTCCAAGGGACTGCTTTGTACATCTTGGCATGTTGCGTGTGCCTGCCAAGTTTTATACAAGTAAGTGAAATCAGCCTCGGGGCTACTTCATAGAAATTTTGTAGAGGACACTACTGAGCTATTGTTTTGCACCTTCGTATGGGACCCAGAAAATATCAAATTTTTCACTAGATGTGGTGTATGTGCAAAGTTTCATTAGTGTTCAAGCACCTTTAGCCCCTCATAAATGAGATTCAATTAAAAGAAGAAGAAGGAAAGGAAAGAAAAAGGAGAAGAAATCCTTGGTTTACAGTAGGGTCCTCTGACTGCTTGGTGCTCAGGCTTTAACAAGCTCAACTGGCTCTGTCCTGAAGGTGGTCACCACCAATTCCTGAGAAAAATAAATGGCTCTTTAGTGTTTGGTCTGTGGTGTTTTTGTAGCTGAAAACAAAAGCTTCCTGCTGTTGCTGGAAATGATAGAAATGACAGTGGTGTTTGCTGGTATAAAACCAAAACAATGACCTAAAAGAGGCTAAACAGAATTGGTGATAATTCTCTAAGGGTCCATCATTATGAGCAACATCTTTCACATTACACACATTTCATTCATTGTTTATACCAAAACATAATGACTAGTGCTGCTCAAAAAAAGCAATACCAAAAAGGGATTTGTCTGTTTTTCTCTTTTGCTTCAGTTTGGTCTAAATGTTTTTTTTTTTTTTTTTATCAAGGTCTACAATGCAAGTGAGCTCCCAATGAGTTTACAGCTTGTGAGGTTATTGTGAGACACTACACACAGTATCAGTACAACAATGCCTTGTTGTAATGTGGAGTTCAGAAAACAACACAATATTGATTTGTTCATTTGTGCTGTGCTGTAATTGTACTCCTTTTATTATAAAACAATGTTCACAACACTTTCCATCTCTCTCCCTGGAGACAAACCCAAGTTTCCTGAAGATTGTTTTCTTAACGTTATATTTTTTCATCGAGTAATGTGTATGTTGGACAAGAAGACTGACAGGCGGCTCTGTTGGTGAGAGGTTTAACTCAGAGAGGGAGTGGATTAATGGTGTCTCAAGATAAAACCTCACTCACCCACTTAACTTTATTAAAGTTCAAACTAAACCCTGTACTCTAACATGGCTCAGTTTGATCCAGATATGTCTTTAAGAGTAAGAGCCTTCACTGTCTCTGGGAGGTCTCCTAATAAGGGTGGACATATTACTTGGGGTTGTAAAAAGTTCAAGGTGGTGGATGATTTCAGATCTACAGAGCTCAGAGGGAGCTGAAGGAGGGCAAATGTGTGTTTCAAGGCCCAGATTTACTGTAGTGAGTCCTGGATGCACATAAAACAGACTGCTCTTGTTCTGTCTTAGTACAACGCATATGATAAACACTAGTCCCTCTCCTTAGTGGAACTGAACATCCTCAAATGTTATTAAAGCAATCATGAAAGCATTACCTTCAAAGTCATAAAAGAAAAATGGCATTTGATTGGTCACACTCACATTCACACCTACGGGCAACGTAGATTTACCAGATAACCTAATCTGCATGTTTTTGGATTGTGGGAGGAAGCCAGAGTACCCAGAGAAATCTAATGCTTCAGCGGGGAGAACATGCAAACTCTACACAAAAGGGCTCCAGCCTGCTGGCAGGATCGAGCCCCGTCCCTTCTTGCTGTGAGGCGACAGTGCTAATTCTCTTTACAGCCTTCTGAGGGTAGCAGGTGTCTGTTCCATCTGCAGTCTCTAATGCTGTGCTCATGCTACAAGCCACAACACAACAGGCAACAAGTCATTTTCAGTAAGTCGGTGTGTAGCAATGGAAGACTTGCACACAGAACAAAAAAAGATTCAGACTTAAGTCTAGACTTAAAAAATATCTATTGTATGTGCTACAGAGCTGCACAGACAGTGAAAAAATGCACATTGAGCGCAAAAAGTGCAAACGTGTCCTCAGTTTTGGAATGGTTTACATTCACTGAAAAATGTTAGTCTGGAGCCTTGTTATCAATCTGACTGTAGTTTGCTTGCTGGCTAACTTTTCTCACACTCTGAAGGTTTCCCTAAGAGAAAGAGTTGAGGAGGCAGTGGGATGTAGTTTTGAGAAGGAAAAGTTTTTCCCCCAGTGAGCTCTCTGTGCTCTGCAGTGAGCACTTCAAGTTGGAGGATTTTGACAGGAAAGGTCTGCAGCCTGTTGCACCAGCTAAACACAAGTTCTCTCTTAAGTTAGGGTGCAAAGTCTACACTAAATGATACGTTGAAACTAGTTAGTTTGATACCAAAGCTTTATCGATGTTTGGTTGCACCACTGGAAACGTGAGATTTATTTTAAGGCTCAGTTATACTCCTTTTACAGACGAAAATGCATGGAACCGTTTCAAACGATATAAATGTCGCTGTCCTCATATTTCCATGTGTCCTTCATAATGGCATAGATACAATTAATAGACAGCACTAGAGGCCGAGTCAAAAGTTTCACACAACATATGAGGTGATGGCGGAGGCAGTGCTGCAGATGGCGATGGTCTGTGCAGCCATTATATACAATTCTTATCACTATATAACAGATTTGTTACGCTCTGCCATCATTTAAATTTCTTTGTCATCTCCTATGGTTTTATCCCACTCGAACTATGCTGCACTGCCTCCAGGCTCTCCGGCGGTACTGCTTTGTTTTGTCTGTATTTGTACGTGCCAAATATGAACATGGGACTCTCATGTTGCGTGCCATGGCTATAAAAACATGTCCTGTACAATCCTCATACCTAGAAAATGTCTCAATTTGTGGATATGGGGATGGACTAAATGTGACAGATGTTGCCACAAAGTCTTCTAGAAGCCCTTAGAAAACTCCAGTTGCCCACTACCTGACCAAGTCTCTTTCACCAGATGCACAGAAGACTGTAATCTTGTATGTGCTGGAAGAACTCCATGAGCGTGGCACAAGAGTAGCGTGTGTTACAATGTTAGCATGGGCAACCAACATGGGTGCTAGCTAAAGGCAAACCCTCCTGAGCCTTTAAAAACCCTCTTTTGCACATTCAGTGACTGGTGGGAGAGTGTTGTTGCCACATGTTGAAGCTTTACAGAATATGTTGCAGTCTTACTGTCCAATAATCAGCATGACTGGCCAGACCAACAGGACATACACCACATTGTTCATCTGAATGATGTACAAGCAAAAGATGGGCTGTCAACAAAGTAACAAACAAGCTACTTTATTTTGATTCTCAGAATCAGAATCAGAATTAGAATCAGAAATACTTTATTGATCCCCAAGGGGAAATTGTTTTCGTTACAGGTGCTCCTTACAAGTGTAGAAAAAGATATAGTGCAAAAAGAAGTAAAAACATAAGAAATATAAGAAGATAATTTACAAAATATATATGTAGAGACCACACAACATAATTTACAATGTATACAGGAACCTTATATACAGACTGAACAATGTAGTCAGTTATTGCACGGATTATTTAGGAATAAATTTATTATGAGTTGGTGACAGTGGTGAAACAGTCCAAGGGCAACTCAGAGGGAGGAGTTGTACAGTTTGATGGCCACAGGCAGGAATGATTTCCTGTGGCGCTCAGTGGTGCATTTTGGTGGTGTGAGTCTCCCACTGAAAGTACTCTTGTGCCCAACCAGCACATGGTGGAGTGGGTGTGAGACATTGTCCAAGATAGTTCGCAGCTTAGACAGCATCCTCCTCTCTGACACCACCACCAGAGAGTCACACGCCATTCCCACAACGTCACTGGCCTTGCGGATCAGTTTGTTAAGTCTGCTGGCGTCCGCCACCCTCAGCCTGCTGCCCCAGCACACAACAGCATAGAGGATAGCACTGGCCACCACAGACTCATAGAAAATCCTGAGCATAGTCCAGCAGATGTTGAAGGACCTCAGTCGCCTCAGAAAATAGAGACAGCTCTGGCCCTTCCTGTAGAGAGCATCAGTGTTCTTAGACCAGTCCAGTTTATTGTCAGTGTGGACCCCCAGGTACTTATAGTCCTCCACAATGTCCACACTGACCCCATGGATGGAAATTGGGGTCACCGGTGTCTTGGTCCTCTTCAGATCCACCACCAGTTCCTTTGTCTTTGCCACGTTGAGCTGCAGATGGTTCTGCTCACACCATGTGACAAAGTTATCCACAGCAGCCCTGTACTCATCCTCATCACCCTTGCTGATACATCCAACTATGGCAGAGTCATCAGAAAACTTCTGAAGATGGCAGGTCTCAGTGCAATAGTTGAAGTCTGTGGTGTAGAGGGTGTAGAGGAAGGGAGAGAGGACAGTCCCCTGCGGGGCCCCGGTATTGCTGACGACTCTGTCTGACACACAGTGTTGCAAGTGCACGTACTGTGGTCTGCCTGTGGTGAAGGTGAGGGTATCCCTGAAAAGTAGGAAGTAGGGTCATTCTCTCATAGACTTGTATCGGACTTCTTTTTGCAACCAGTACAGTTGCCCCATGCTAGCCGTTAGAAAGATTGCAGGTTAAAGGCACTACCACATTGTCTTCACTTTTCAGACCCAGAGATAACCCCTAGGTAATACTCCATGCAAACGTTGTTCATTATCACGTTCACTGGCAATGCTATAAATATTGGATTCTTTACATTTTAGAAATTTGGCCAATGATTCATGAAAGGAATTGTTTATGGTGATGATTAAAATGCTTTCAGTTAATGCAAACATTTGCTTTTAGATGACTGACAGAACCTTTGACATAATAAACAGCTGCAATCCCTGTGCCGAAAGGTTCCCTTGGGTTTTTTTTAAATTGAACTGAGAGATCAAAGTTCTTCTTGAGAGGCAGGGAATACTTGATCAGTTTGGTGATGAAAGATGGCACAGCCTTTCGCCAGTCACAGAAGTCATTTAAAATGATTAAGTTTCTATTTGTATGATGAGTTCATAAGTTCACATGATGCTCTCTTCTCTTGTTCTGACTATTTGCTATCTATTGTTTTGATTGTTGGAATTCTTCTATGTTCGGTGTTTTTCAGTTTAAGCAGGTGTCAAAACAGCATGTATGGCGCTGGGTTTATATTATCAGCTTTCCAACTCCTGTTCTATTATTGTTCCTGGTTATTTTAATGTCCTACAGGTAAATAAATAATTTCAAAGACCCTAACTGCCTTTTTTTCAACCTTACACTTTACAACTAGCTAAATGAAGATTAGAAATTGAACTAAGTGGCAAAGTTTGGGCCTGTTTATTTCTAATGCTTGGAAAATCAGGCAGACTGTACCGAATAATCACTTTATTTAAAGCATGTGAAGTATGAAAGCATAAAGGCTTTGTTATTTAAGATATGATATGATATGATATGATATGCAAATTTGGTCTCATACTATATGCACATGGAAACTGACAGTCTAATGTAAGACACACATTGATATCAGAATACCGACCCGAGTTGGCCCTACAACTGCAATGTTGTGGACTGGACGAACTGCGTGCGCACGCTCAACGGGCACTTCAGTTTCATATGTGGGGCCTGATGGCCAGGGCCCCTGAGGCGTTCCCATTGGTTGATTTTACTGACGAAATTGTGGGTACTGCACTTTGTGCTAGCTGTACCTAAGCTAACGAGGGACTGCTATTACTTTACATTACAGTACTGACGATGAATCGTGCGATTCTACTGTGCGATTTAGCGCTTTACCACTGAGCAGAAACTAGAAATAAAATGTTTTGGACCAGATCGACCAGATGACTTTATCATATCTCAAGAAGGTATAAAGACAAAACAAGATGATTCAACCAGTAGTGTTTTTAAAGGAAAACTTGGCTAACAGCTAGTACATCAAAAAAAGTCCTGTTCTGCTTTCCATGTTTTCTCTTTGGAGGGGAAACTATGTGGACAACGACTGGATTTAAAGACTTCAAACACCTTTCAGAAAGGCTGGTAAAACACGAAAGTTGTGCATCTCATGTGTATAATGCCATCGAGTTAGGTTTATTAGGGCCAACAAATGTTGCATCTCAGCTTCACAGTGTATGCACATGTGCTATCGAACAACATAACCAACAAACTGAAGAAAACAGGTATGTTCTTGGCACAATTACAACTTGTATAAAACTTTGTGGAAAGTGTGAAATTGCCATGCGTAGACATGACGAGTCTGCCGGCTCCTTAAGCCCTGGCATTTTTAGGTGCATATTTGAGACGATGTCTAAAGGAGACTCCAGGCCCAGGAAACACAATGATGCTCACTTCAGCAACTATTCAAAATAATCATTTGGATTGCATGTACAGTGTTTACAAGGATGAGGTTACTCAACAGCTGGCAAATGCACCTTTTGTTGCTGTGCAGGTCGATGAGACAACTGATGTGTCCTGCAAGTCACAAAAAGTCACGGTGCTGCGCTATATGGTCAACAGTACAGTGACAGAAAGGTTTTGGGAAGTTATTGAGGTGAAGGACAAAACGGCTTGTTATGACCCAGATCATTATTTTTTGGTTTGGTTGTCCTTGTGTTGATCTGCAGTGATCTGTAAGATGTTCTCTGTCCTCATTTCAGAGTGGGTGCATGTGTTGCAGTGTGATTGGGTGTTGCATGGCAGGTGGTGAGCGCTGATTGGGCTGGCACAAGAAGATTGCTACACCGGATTGGCTCACTGCGAGACAGAGGGTTTTTAAACCTTCAGCTGCCAAAAGCTCTCCCCTCCTTTCACCCTTTCCACCACCCACAAAGCCAGTACCTAGACTTTGTTTGAGCACGGAGTTCAGACTGTTGTGAAGGAGTGCTATCCAAATGCACGTTTTGTGCACATCAGTTAAACCTAACAAATCTGCTCAGCAAGAGTTTCTGAGTTAAAAGTGTTTTTGCTGACCTGTCAGGATTCGCCACCTTGTCCTCAAGCTCACCAAGGGGACTGCTGCTTTAGGCGAGACATCAGATAGGTGTATCCCTGGACCTCCAGCCACGCAGTGGAATTTCAAAAGCAGAATTGGTAATGCTGTGTGGGAATGCCGCGAGGAGATTTATCAGTGTATTCGCACACAAGAAGGATGGGACAGGGGGACCATCAGTGAGGCCTACCTGCAAGAACCAGAACCAGTGTTCCTACACTTCTTGCAGTTTTTTTCTGAGCTCATGCCAAAAGTGGACATTTTGTACAGTGTACTGCAAAAATGGGACACTGATGTGGCTGCCATCAACCAGGCGATGGACACCTTCAACAAAAATGTAGGAGGTCACAGGGAACGAGCTGATGTGATTGTGCAAGAAAGTGGAGCAGAGGGAAATAAGAGGAGGAAAACCAACAACACAGCTACAGTCATGAAAGAGGCCTGCAACACCATGTTAAAATAGGGGGAGGAGAGGTTCACTAAGAGTGACCATTTGATTGCAGCAAAACTCTTCCATTGCACACTTTTCCCAAAGTTTGTGCAGTTGTTTGTAGAGGCTGAACTGGAATAGGCAGTGAAACTAGATATGGGCGATATGGCGTCAGATCTTCATTGTTTGTGTGATTTTAGCATTTTGACATCACCAGTGCCACCGGTAACATCATGGAAACTGTCAGCTGTGTGCTCATGTAAACAAACCATGCAGGATATTACCTGTGCACTCAAGATCATACTTAAGATGTAACCACTTAAAAGATGAGTGAGGACTTGCTTTCTCCCCACGTCTGTACTTTTTCATTCTGTTCAGAAAACACTGATTTTTCCAGGTCCTGGATATTACCTTTAATATAACCAACAACAGGTAAGTTGTCTGTGACAGTCATTACAGGCAACTTTCAGCTCCAGTTATGGCAGTTGATGAAACAGCAAGCTTTCAACATTTCACTGTGCTTGAATCTGGATAAGATATAAACTCAACTGCATCTACTAATAGAGAATAGGATTGTGACGTGAGTGGTACTGAGCAATTCAAAGCATTGTGGGACTTAAGGACACAGCAGCTACAGCAGAGACCAAGTACTGTTAGAAGATGCAGTTGAGTTTATATCTTATCCAGCTTCCCAATATTGTGGAATGTTGAATACAATTATAGTGTTCATGCAAATGTTGGATGAATTTCCTTACTTTATGAAAGTGTTGTCTGTGTGCTTAGAAGTGTTCATGTTCATTGTCAAATGTTTATGTGAATCGTAATTCAATTTCTTTTTTTATTTAATGAAATGTGTTGTTGTTCACTGGTGTGAGGTCCACCCTGTTACATCCTGTCCACCCTGTTACTCTTCTGTCCACCCTGTTACATGTGTAGTTTTAATGATAATTAAATAAAATCAACAGTTATTAAGAAATGCTTAGTTTTTACTTGCATGACGATGAATTGGCGAAATGAAATCACTTAAAAATTCCATTGAAACTCCCTGTAATTGAAAGGGAATGAGTTGAAATTAGATTGTGCCTTAAGATAGAGCAAGACTTTTTCCAAAAAAAAGGTTGTTTGTGATTACAAATATTTCAAAGATAAAGTAAGGGATATTTTAACTTATGAATACTATAATAATTGTGCATTAAAACACATATTAATAGAGATGAGAATGTCCTCTGACAGGGTGGACATAAAGATCTCTGTCACATGCAAAGAATTTGATCAAAATTATTAGATTATAATAGCTGCACCAATTTTTTTTTTTTTCTCATAGTTTAACAATCTCTCATTTAGATGAAATAATACAGTGTAAAATGTAAAATTTTACAAGTAAACCAGACTGACATGGCACCAAATAATAGGACTGACCTGACTAACTATAAACAGATAGGACGACTTCTGCTACTTCCACTATCTCACCAGAGGTTGCACCCATAACCTAATCTACAATAGCACCCTCAGGAATAAGGTGGATCTGATAATGAGGAAATGTTGCTAATGATGCTGTTCACGGGCAATGTAATTAATTTTTTTTCTGCCACATAGGCAGTCTTGCAAGTCCTGCAATTTATATGTTCACCATCCACCCCGACCACCTCCTTGCTAATCCAGCTTGGCACCCAAATATAGTGTTTCATTAACTCAAAGAAACGTGTCTTTGAACATAATCCAGACACACCACACACCACACCACAATGTAATCATGAATGCAACATTATCTCTAGGAATAAGGGTTGCAGTAATGCAGGACACAGGGCTTGCTCGTGAGGATACATTTCCACCCCCTGGTACTGTTCTGTGCGCTCGTATTACATCCACACGCTTTGTTTTTATGTTGCCATCATAAAGAATGAGGATTTATTTTGAAAGCTCAAGGGATGCGTTTTTACCTGATGGCATTACTTTGAAAAACAACTACAAACTGCTACTTTGGGAGCCATTTGGGAAAGATGGATAAAATTTTACATCAGAGCATATGTCATTTTATATTGCAACACAATATATTGCGCTGTTGGTAATTGAGAAACATCTTATACATAACATAACCGGATAACAATGGGCTAATTCAGTAAATACCCAACAAATCAAGAAACTTCATATCATCTTGTAAATCTAATATAACTATGTGACAGCTCATTAATCTGCAGCATTGCCCACAATGTTCTAATATGGCCAGAGACGTTAAAGGAAGAGCTACCTTAGCATATAAACAGTATGGGAAAGCGCCTGATGATAGACACAGTATATGTCATCATATTTCTCAACGCCACGGGGAGCTAATAGCCATGCAAACTTTAGGGATGGTATATCAGTGAACTCACCATCGAGTGGAGCTTACCAACTCCGAGTCAGCAAGTCTCAGAATATGACTTTGTACATTCCATTTTTATCTCCTCTACTTTCCGTGCAAGACACACAGAAAGCACAGATCACATGACATCCATCCATCCATCCATCCATCCATCCATCCATTTCCATCTGCTTATCTGGGACCATGTCATGAGGGCAGCAGGCTAATCGAGGTATTCATCCCTCTCCCAAGCAATATTTTCCAACTCCTCCTAGGGGGATCCCGAGGCATTCCCTGGCCATGTGAGATATGTAATCTGTCCAGCATGTTCTGGGTTTACCCCAAGGTCTCCTAAAATTTGGATGTGCCCAGAAAACACCCAAAGTAAGGCACCCAGGAGGCATCCTGATCAGATACCCAAACAACCTCAAGTGATCTGTTCTGATGTAAAGGAGCAGTGGGCTCTGCTCCGAGCTCCCTCCAGATGTCTGAGCTTATCTTTAAGGCTGAGCACAGCCACCTTAAGGAGGAACATATTTCAGCCATTTAAAGTCACAGTCTCATTTTTTCGGTCACTACCCAAAGCTAATGACTCTAGGTGAGAGCTGGAACATAGATTGACTGGTCAATCAAATGCTTTGTCTTCCAGCTCACCTCCCGCTTCACCACAATGCTTTGGTACAGCACCACTGCTGACGCCACACCTATCTGCCTATCCAACGCGTGCTCTATTTTACCCTCACTTGTGAACAAGACCCCCAGATACTTGAACTTCTTTGCCTAAGGCAGCAACTTACTCCCAGCACAGAGGGAGCAATCCAACATTTTGTGGTGGACAACTATGTCTTCAGACTTGGGGGTACTGACTCTCACCCAGATCCCTTCACAGTCGGCTGCAAACTGCCTCAATTGTGATCTGCTGATGTGTTCAGGAAATTCTGAATCAATTCAGCCACAAATTACACACATAGTAATTGTACATTACTTTTGTTTTGTGCAATAGCAGCCAAAATAAATTCTGGCAAAAGTTGTATAATCACAAAATTAAAATCTCTTCCAACACAAAGAATGTATGCCTTAAATTTCAAAACAAATTGTGCATACAACTTTGACAAAGAGTAGATCCATCCATCCATTTCCTAACCGCTTATCCTCTTGAGGGTCACGGGGGGGCTGGAGCCTATCCCAGCTGACATTGGGCAAGAGGCAGGGTACACCCTGGACAGGTCGCCAGACTATCACAGGGCTGACACATAGAGACATACTATCCCCAACCTGCATGTCTTTGGACTGTGGGAGGAAGCCAGAGTACCCGGAGAGAACCCATGCTGACACGGGGAGAACATGAAAACTCCGCACAGATCACGCACCCGGGATCGAACCAGGAACCCTCTTGCTGTGAGGCGACAGTGCTAACCACCACACCACCGTGCCGCCCAAAGAGTAGATATTTATAACAAAAAGACAGGAGGAAAACTTTGTTTTCCTTCAAATAATTAGAAGCGTATTCACATAACAAAACATAATAATGCATAGTCCAACAAAGACAAACTAGTCAGACCTTTTTTGAAAAAGTCAAAGATATGTTTTACTCCAAAAGGTGTTCCATTGTTCATTTTCTGGCAACAGTTCAAGTTTTATGGCCGCAATTGATTTCAGTTCATTCAGAAACAGCAAACGACCAGTCAATACTTTCAGTTAATTAAAAAAGCAAAAAAGGTGAGCAGTCAGGCAATGTATATACACACACACACACACACGCACGCACACACACACGCACACACAGTAAGTTTTCGTGTAGCTGACTACTTTTGACTTTGACTTTTGAGATCTCTGTTATTTTATTTGATTTTTTTTGCTTGACTAGATCTAAGCTGAGTGAAAAACTATACTATGCTTTCTTACTGCAGTTGCGAAGCCATTTCACCCCAACAGCTGTCACTAATGACTCTAGAAGGCATCACTTTTTGACTTTTCTGTAATGTCAGTTCATAGTGACCTGGTGGCTTGCAGCAGCAGACACTGGACAATTAGAATGCAAAGGGGAGGGTGAGCTGGGTGGTTGTGGAGGCTTACTCTATACTTTAGTTTGTTATGATTTTTTAAATTTCAGAATGTCTTAATTAATATAACAACCTCATGACCCAACATCTGTTTTGCACCTCAATAATGCTCCTGTGGCAGACAACATTTATGTAACAATATCACCAGTCGACAGTGTCTCCATACAAGCGCTGAGTGGGTGCACTGAAGAAATCAATGCCAACATTTTTTTAATTAACCAAGACAAAACACATACAATTGCTGTTGGAGCCAAAGAAGAACAAATAAAAATCAGTGCTAAGCTTGAATCTAACATTAATGACCACAAACCAGATCAGACGTCTTGGTGTAGAAAGAAACTGGAATATAAAATGCTCCCTCTGCAAAGTTTGTGCACACATCTGTCTTTGTGTGTGGGTGACAGAGGAAAAAAGTGATGAAGAGAGAGAGACTTGTGTAATCTTTAAGACTGCAACCACCCTGTTAGTTAATAGGCATTAAGGTGCCTTCCCTTCCAACTGCCAACACATCAATTTATAATGTGATGCCTGCATGCACACCCAACAAAAATGATAAGCTCCCACCGCCCCTTTAGTATGCAAAGATTGGATAATGCCTAGATGTTTGAAGGACAAGTGGACAATCCATGCCGAGAATGAATTTGAATGCTCACAGTTTTGGTGTATCTGTCTTCCCTTTAAAGCAAAACTAGGTAACTTTTATATGTATGCTTGACTAAATCTCTCAAGGGGACTGAAATACATTTCAAACTCTTTGACCAAGCAAACTCTCTTATCCTTTTATGTCATTTCAGCCTTGTTTCCACCAAGCAGTCAGGTTCTGTTCAGTTTGTTACACATTACAGTGGTTATTTTGCATTTCCATTGTCAAAAGTTGTGGATGCTACCAATAGAACTGCTCCATTTGGTCTAGTTTTTTCGTTACCCCTCTGTTGAGGTACCTAGCACAATGATCCGATACTAAATATCCCATTAAATGCAACAGAGACTCTAAACACTCCAGCTTGTTCTTTTTGTCTTTAAAATGTTGGCATGCGGTCCTGTTCCATGGACAATCACTGAGATACATACGTTCTCTGTATTGTTGGCGAAGAGGAAATACAGTGGGAGCTGGATGGAGCAGTGACGTGGCCATTGTAATCAGGTATGTACGTAAAACAGATCTAGGGTTTAGGTACATGTCTGTGTGAGTTAAAGGGGAACTATTATGCTCTTCCTCTTTTCCGACCTATAAATGTTGTAACAATGTCGGATACTCATGTTAAACGATGCCAAAGCGTCAAATAATGAGGTTTATGCATTTGGACGTGAGCCCTGCAAGCTGTTTTGGATGGCTCTGCACGCTGTGTTTTACCGTCTTTTTTTAACAGAGTAGTCCCATTGACGTTAATGTGTGCCGGACTTACTTATATGGGCATGCCCAGGAATACGCCGCAGAGGTAAGCAAGTAATGACAACAACAAGCTACGGCTAACGGCTAACGGCTAACGTTACTTACCATTCAGAGACGTCTTGAAGTAACCTCTGTACTTGAGAAACTTCAGGCTGTCCAGTCTCTACCTCCAGATCGGATTTGGGATCCAACACATACAGCTGTATTTCAAAAGTTGTTATTTTCAAAAGTGAAATTCTCTCAACTCCCGCACCGGCAAAATAAAGAGGTGGGGCTCAGCAGTGCTCGGCAGCCCTTTGGAAGTACTCGGGAGTGTGTCCAATCACAGCAGAGTGGGCTCGGGGCCGGGGGGGTGGAGTAAATTACACAGACTGTTTTCGTGGGATGCGGGAAATATAAGGAAGCGATGCAGTGAGAGACACAGCGTCCCAAAGATCTACAAAGCTTTCTGTGCAGGTAATCGTGTGTAGCTGCTCTACAGGAGTCCAATAATCAAATACAAAGGCCCGAAAATGAGTATAATAGGTCCTCTTTAACGTACGGTTCTAAGAGTATACCAAAAGTGTTCATTGGAAATTTGGCAGCTTGTCTCAAAACCAATGTGCTGTTCTGACACAACATATCCTTGTACAACAGTTCATATGATATCCTACAAAATGCGCACACTACAGCTTGTATGATGTCCTACAAATTTGCACCCCATAGATGACAATATGTCCTTAAGGTAAACTTACGTACTTAACTTAAAGTTACTGTGATTAGGTTTAGGAATGTGGTTGAGTGTCTTTAGGTTTAGGCAAGTAAAGTTGCCACAGTTAGTTCCAGGAAAAGTAACATAGTGAGGATGTATCTTAGAATGAGTAAAAGTACAAGTGGGTTTGAACTCTGGTCTCTAGGGGAAAGTCCTGTGTTTTGTGACTGATCTAACTGCAACTTGCCATTCTTTTGAACCCCTTGGGGTCACTTCGATCTCTACTCCTGTTAGAGCATTGGTCACGTGAACGCAGCCTACCAGAAAACGTAGATTATGCACAAAATACTGGCTCATCATTATGTGGGATATGGACGAACTTTGGTACATTACTTTTTGTGGGAAAACCTACAAACAGTACATGAGAACAGCCTGTCTGACAATAATACACCTCTGGGGCCAACAGCCAATATTTCAGGAGTTCCAGTGCAGCAAGCAGATATCTGGGCGGTGACTCATTTTCTTTGTGCCAGTCATTTTAGCCAAAAGTTAAAATATTGTTTAATTGTTGTCAGATGATAGCCCATAGGTTCTGAGACTGTATTGTGGCCAGTGTGCTCCACTTTTTCTACTCTCCACACGGACTGTTTACCTGCTGCTCAAACATAATTGGTCAATTCTGCTACACACGCAGATATCTGTAGAGATAAGCTGTCTGCTAACTGTTCCCAGAATCTGAATTAAACACAGAGATGCTGCATTTAGTTACTAGGCACCAGAGTTGCAACTAAATTCGGGATATCAAATTTGCCCAGACTTTGACCACTACAGACTTTGAGAAGCAATAGTCACTGCATGAAAAGAGGGATTTCTGTCAGTATGCGGCACTGTAAATTGCCGTGGAATTTCAGGTTTACGGCTGCGCGCGGCAATTTACAGGCAACACAGAAAACTGCCGGAAACTGTCGTAAATTGTCGTGGGCCTTGCTTGGCTGTTGTCCCCCCTTCCCCTAATTCTAGGGGAGGCTTTAACATGTAAATGAACATGCTGTGAGCTATAGAAATGCAAACCAGGGGAGCAGGGGGAGTTTCACTCCCCACACAGAGGTGACATTTCTCTAAAAGGTATTAGCTTCATTCATCTCTGGTATAAATAGATGAGGCTTGGTATAGTCTAATTATAGACTCTTAAATTTTAGCTTGAATTGATTTATTTCATGAAAGTATGCTAGATTAATTACTGTGTATGGTCATTAGCAATGGTCAATGTTCAATAAAAAAGATACACAAAACACTTTATTTCAACAATTAGTTTTAACCAGGCTTTGCCACAAAGGTCAAATGTGCACTCCATGCAAACAACGTCACAGTCTCCTGGAGCTCAACCACTGTGTGTAGTGGCATGACTACAGTGACCTCTTCCGTAAACAATGATCATGTGATTGGAGGAGCCCGACGAGCCGTCTAGCCCTCGTCCAATCACGTGCGAGCTCGGCATGATTCAAACGGAAGACCTCGCAAAACGAGCATATCACCAGTCCCGTTTTTACTCCTGTATATTCAGACAGTCTCCTCCATGTCGCGTGTTTTTCACTGCTTTGCTGTTTCGTGAACTACAATGTCTGGACGGCGTCTCTCCTTCAACACCCGGAAACTCCTCAGCATGGACGAAGACACAGCTGAACGCTGTCAGTGGGCTGTCTGCCAGCTTGATGTGTTTGCTGCCGATATGACTCAGCAGTTCACCGCAGTAAACTCGTGTGGAGGAGACTAACTAACAAGAGGAGACGGTGCACAATCCCCAAACGGCGGTAAGAATATATTCAGTGACTGCTAGCTAAGCTAACAGTAAAAGAACAAATGAAGAAGCAGAGCCAGTCTAAGTTTGGTTATTAAAGTGTATTTTTTGGTCTTGTAATTTACAGGAAGCAGTGCGCCGTCTCCACAACTCGGAGACAAATTGTATTCACTACGAACCGGAGCGAGGGTAAGTTTAAAGAATATGCTTTCATTGTGCTGTATGAGGAAACGATCAGACACGTTATTGACCGATCTTAACCGTCCATTTTGTTTTTCACAGACTGACCTCTCCTCATAACAAGGCCGTGAACTGCTATTTACTGAGAGCTCTGTCTGTAAGTCCGGATTCACTTGATGCGGATAATGACGCCATTGTGTGTAAGTGACTTTTACTGTTTATTTTTTACTTTTTACTGTGACTTTTAGATCAGGCTCGTTGTTGGTCAGTGTGACTATTTTTCAGGTGCATTAATAGATGTGTTGTGTCAATATGCAGTGCACTGCGCAGTACTTATTGTCTTTACTGATTGTTTTTACAGCTGCTGGAAGCGAGACGGAGTGTCCTGGCAGAGGACGAGGTGGACGTATGGAATGATGTCTATGATGTCTGATGAGGAAGACGGCACACTTGACGGGGTGTCTGGGTGGATTGTGCGACCTCCGGAACTGACTGAACTCTGTGCAACGCTGCAGTCAGATTGGAGGCGAACCCGAACTACAGGGCAGCACCACAGACGTCTGCAGGATGGAGCTCATGCAGACAGATCGCCGTCAGATGCCTACAGCTCCGAGGCGGCGAATAATAGACAGTTGATGGCGCTGTATGATTTTGATTTGTTGTTGAAATCTCCTATTTGTACTTGTACATAGTTGTGTGTTATAAATAAAGCTCTTTCTTTGAATAAACATGTTCCTCGCAAATGTTCCTTTACTCAATAAATTCATTCATGTCCTTGATGGTAATAATAGTGTAGCCCATAGGATAACAATGACATGAATATACAACATAATAATAATGTTATTTTAATTTTTAATAATAATTATACATTTATTATAATTATTATAAGTATTATTTTTTAAATTATTTTTATATTTTATTATTGTAGGGGAGGGGTTTACATTTATAATGACCCAGAGTGACCAATAGCGACAGATCTGCCGACCAATCACGAGTGATTTTTCTTGTTTCAAAGTAGTGGTTTCATCCAATCCTGGAGTGAGGAGTTTCAAGCCAGACGCGGCTCCGCTGCTATTCATATGCTAATTAGAGCCATTAGCACCTCCCGGGAGGTCTCCACATACGTCATGGGTCCGTATTCGACAATTTGCGGGACCCGTAAACGCCGCGTTCGCAGCCTGTAAATTGTCGGAAACTGCCGAAAATGAGTGAGATTTCCGGGCGTTTACGGGGACGAAAATCCCACTTTTCATCCAGTGAGTTGTTCACTGTTTTTTTACTTAACCCTTAAACTGACAAATTAATATTTTTATATTACTTAATGAAAATATGGCTATGTGTACTGTAAAAAGTGTCACTCATGCTGACAAACCAACAGAGAATTCTCACCAACTCTGCAGTTCTCCTCAGTTCTAACATCTTTCAGGTCTTGTTTTGGTTCAATGTCACTTTCCTCAACCTACTGTACCAACATGTTCTCAACCCAACTCTCTTGGTCAGTGGATTTTCACGTCTAGATATGACATGCTAGGTACCCTCCTACATCTTTTGTTGACATTCCGGGATGATTTGTCAATTTAAGTTTGTTACATGCATTGTGTCTTTTCAAAATATACGTCAGTTTTCGCAGGAAGTGTACAGCTTCTGCTCCTGAGATGCATTCAGTCTTTTTATGCCTCTGCGCTTGCGATAGCCATGACCGGGCGCATTATGTTTTTGGGTTGTCCGTCCATCCATACGTCTGTCCCACTGTCCCATCCTTGTGAACACAGTATCTCAAGAACGCCTCAAGGGAATGTCTTTAAAATTGGCACAAATGTCCACCAGGACCCATTGATGAACTGGTTAGATTTAGTGATCATAGGTCAAAGGTCAAGCCTATGTGACCTCATCTGTCTCATTCTTGTGAACGTGATATCTGAAGAATATCTTGAGGAAATTTCTTTGAATTTGGCACAAATGTTCACTTGGACTCAAAGATGAACTGATTAGATTTTGGTGGTCAAAGGTGAAGGTCAGTTCATCATAAGGTTCTGCATTAAACACTTTTCTGGCCATTATTCAACATCATATCTCAGGAACAGAAGGGAAGACATTTGTTCAGATACTGAATTTGTGGCACTTTTCTTGGGTGTCCACCTTGAAACTGTGCTGATTTCTGTGCTGTCAGGGGACAGTGGGTATGAAACGTCCATGTTTTCACAGACATGGATGTAAACTGTGAGAGAAACTTGACTGGTGTCTGGAGGCATACAATTTCGGGGTGGTAATTCTAGTTTAATATAAACTTACAACAGCGGTAAAACACCTCATATTTACTTCCTTGTGCAATAAAAGCATGTGGTTATGTTTAGATAAATACATCATGGTTTGGCCCAACATTCACACGGGTAGCAAACAGTGGCCTCCCAGGTGAAAGTCTAGGGTTTGTTGGATGGGGTGAGGGATGATGAAGGGATAGGCGAAGCCATAGCGAGGAATATTAAAATGCTAATTTTCTCTGCTTGTATGCATCACCACAAATCATCACGGTCGACCAGCAAATGGAGGACAATGGGTGGCAGCAGGGTCACTTTTTAAGAGTCTCAATGATGAAGCAAAGAGAAATGTAGTCATTTATGACTTTTGTGTTTAACAGCGTTGACCGAACACCTCCTGAGGGTGGGAGGTCACAGTTGTGTTGTGCCCTATCTCCTCAGCAGCACCCTAGTGTGGCAGGAATGTGTCCTGGGACTCTCATTATGCGAATGGGCCAGACAGAAGGAGCTCATTACTGTCATGAGGAGGAAGACAACTCTGGGCTCCTATAAATAGCTGTTTAAAAATAGCCTTAGGTTCTAGTTATGACAAGGAGTCTCAAGGAGGCATTTGCTATAATGCAGCTTGATCAGCTTAAAGGCTGACAAGCAGACACCTACTGTCATCTGCCTCCACATGAACCGACCAACACACCCAAAGCCATGCATTCAATATGCTTTGAAGTTGTCAAGATAAACAGTGTTCCAAGCAGGGATTCACCCACTTCAGTCCAAGAAAATGTGTAGGCCTGATGAAAAATGTGAGTTCTGACATTTCACCGGTTTGTGGGAGTTATTTGTAGTTTGAATTCCTGCTTTTACTCAACAATGTATGACATCAGCTAAAGCCTTGCCAAAAATAATCATTTAAATAGGGGTGAGTAATGTTGTCAGTTTCTAAGCAACACACACACACACACACGAACACACACACACACCTGCGTCATTTCCTATACACAGAGGGTCGAGAGCATCCAATTCAGCGCTCCCTGCCAGTTGCGCACAGAGCGGACTCCGTCGAAACCCGACAGACTCTAGAGTTTGTTCTGTAGACAGAATACATATTTAAAAGGACGCGTGTTATTATAAGGGAGCATTTTATGACTTACAAGGATAAACAGAGCCCTTACGGATTTTTATCTGCTGGGTTTTTATCACACTGGACACTATTTGAATGAAGCTCGTCCCGGTGAATGCAGCGGTAAATCTTTTGTTGTGCGTGGAGTAAAAAGACAACAGGACAGAAAGAATATGTATGATCTGTTTTGTGCGAGAAGAATGCGAGCATTTACTGGGGAAATGTTTTGTTTCGGGCTGACACACCGTGTGCGGCGCACATCAGCGCCGTTACGCGCGCAGATCACCTGTTGAAGTTGCCCGATGCGCGGTGAGCTGTTTCACGTTTTGCTTTCAAACGGCAGGATCGTCTTGAACAGCGCCTTAACAAATGATCGATCCATCCTCCGGTCTGTATGATGCACTGATTCCCCGTTATGTTGTAGGATGAGCGCTGACCTGGAGCGCGTTTCGCTCAACACATCGGTGAACTCAGCCGGCTCGGGCGGCCGTGCGCTTTCGGCAAACGTCCGGAGGCTCCACAACACTCTCAACCTGCTGCTCAGCGACCTGGAGAGAGAGCAGTTTATCCACTGTCTCAATGTGTACCACGCCAAGCGCAACGTCTTCGACCTGGTCCAAACTCTCAAAGTGATTCTTAACACGCCCGGCAAACGACAGCTGCTGCCCATGCTGCGCCTGGTCATCCCGAGGTCCGACCAGCTGCTGTTTGACCAGTACACCTCCGAGGGACTCTACCTGAAGACAGAGCTGCTTCCCAGCAACGGTAGCGCGGAGGGCTTTGGAGATGAGGGCGACTCGACTCTGCAGAAATATGTCAGCTCCATCCATGAACAGCCCCTCACCTCCGGCTGTCCGGACGGTTACAGTGCCGCCGCGGAGTTGTCGGCGTCCATGACCCAGCCGTTTTTCGAGGGTCACTTCGGTGAAGTGCGCAAAGTCACCCTGACGCGCTCCAGAAGCCACGAGGGTCTGGGTTTCAGCATCCGCGGGGGGTCGGAGCACGGCGTGGGGATCTATGTGTCCCTAGTGGAGCCGGGCTCATCGGCCGAGAGAGAAGGACTGAGGGTGGGAGACCAGATAGTGACCGTGAATGACATGATGTTTGACAATGTCACTCACATAGACGCGGTTAAGGTAAGATTTTAGCGTGTGTGCGCGTGCGTAAACCATCTCATAATCACTTAACCAACCTCAGGTTAATCTCCCTGAGAAAAAGAATCCAATGACAAAGTGTGTGAGCCTGTGAGTGTGGGCTGTATTTTTGCAGACCGTGTGTGTGCGTGTGTGTGTGTGTGTGTTCCAGATGTAGCATAAACACTGCATGCTTCAGGCAGAGAGAACATGCATTAAGCACTGGGCCATGCAGGCTGCCCTAAAAAACAACAGTAGCTTGTGACAGTGCTGTTTCCTCCGCAGGCCCTCAGGTCCCGTTGGAGGCTGCCTCCAGTCCAAATACTTCCTTTTTATAAATTCTTCTACACCACTTCATTGTGGCTTTATGCTCTGTGCTGCTGGCACAGCGAACCAAGATGAAACCAAATGTTGATAAGCAGATGGAATGAAGAGGCCTTTCTCTTTTTGAAAAGAAGAAAGAAACAGCAAAATGTTTCAAGGAGTTTTGTTGATGTTTTCATGTCACAGACACCAGGGGTCCTTGATAAGGTTTTACTCCTATGGAACAACACAAAAAGGTTTATTTGTTCATGAATTTGAATGAACTACAGTTTTTGTGGAGATAGTAAAGGTTACAGTACAACAGTATCACAAGCCAGCCAGCCTACATTCTGTAATGAAGTCTCAAATGATGTTAGGGGGCCAAACATATACGCTAATTTAAGGAACAGTCAATTAAACATATTTTTACACCAGTGGTGATGGCAGTTCAGATAGTTTTGCTTTGTCCAGGTTTGAGATAACTGTATCTGGCCTTGTTTGCACCTGGTGTTAACATGTGTCTTTGGTGATCAGATCACAAGTGGACACCTCTAAGTACAGGTGCATATGCACCCAGTGTGTCCTCAGTGTGTCCTATAATCCTGACAACCTCTGAATGTGGTCTGAGACACATTGTTTAAGCAACGTGTACCTACCTGTTTTCATTCCCTCACATCACTCAGTGTGTGATATTGATGCCAAAGACTTTTCAGCTTTCAGCTGGCTCCAGTGTGAATCCAACCTGGTAATATTTGATGCTGAGAGCAACTTACGCGGTATAAAGTGTGAGAAAAGGCCATGTAGGATGGGAGGGAAACAAGACTTAAACCCAGGAGACTGCAGTTCCTGTCCTGTTTCAAACCAAAAGTCAGTGTTATTTTAATGTAATGTTACGTAACTTACGTTCAGGTCGTTGCATACTCATGTCGTGAAGTATTTGCATCACATTACGTAATACATGTACTTACCAAAACACAAGCCACAGTGTATAAATAATGGCCATAGCTACTGTGGTTTTTGGACTCCCATTTTGAAACTCAAGTATGGCACTTGAGCCGTCGCCATCTTGTTTTCTGGAGCCAGAAGTGACCATTTTTGGTCAAGAGGTTGGCGAGGAGTGGATTTGACTCAGAAGCCGGGAACACAATATGCAGACAGCCTGTCACTCAAAGCGGCCCTCCCTAATTCTGTGTAACTTCAAGCCCTAATAAAATGTAAATGGGTGAGTTATAAAATAAAGTTTTTTTGCCAAACCTAACTACGACCATTCCTGAGGGGTGTGATAAAGCATTGGCATTATGATGTGGGAATGAAAACACATTGTGTGTACGCTAATGTGTCCTGGGTCACAATAAAGGTGACACCTACTCAGCTGACATCCTTGCTTATCTCACTCAATGCAAATTAAACAAGCTTTCTGTTGCTGTCAGGACACAGGTTAGACACAGCGCTGAAGGACTGACTCCGGAGCCGCTCTTCTACCACCAAGGGTTAGGGTGCATATTTGCATATAGAGTGGGGAAAGTGAGATCTGATCACAATTAGCCACATGAGACACACATAGGGGTGCATTCTAATGCCATGTGTGAACAGACAGACTTAGATCTGTCTACTTGTGATCAGATCACCCAAGACACATTAATAGTGGGTGCACACAGACTCTCTGTGATTTCTGCCTCCATCTTAAAACATAATGGTGAATGGAATTTCATTTGCACTGCATATAGCACAGAAAAATGACATATAATTAGTGCAACATCATATCCACAAACTATAGAAGCCCGTGTCTGCCAGAGGGATGAAAAAATACACAATATCCTGTAGGCCATTATAATGAGAAACTTTCTTATAATAATGATGTGGTTTCTTAAATTTATGTGAAATACATCACTTGAGAAAAAAATTCTGCTGTTTTTCTGAATTGACAAGATTATTATCTCAGAATTCTGGCAGCATATAGATTTGCTCTGTGCCTCCTTGCCCCATTTGTTCTCTTTCTCTAGCCCTTTTCAGACAGAGATTGCTCTAAAGAGCTGCCACAAACTCCCTTCTTCATGCCACCTTTGCATTTATGCACAGAACCAAACAACAGTAGTATCATGCTACTCCAGTGTGTGATCATAGACAGTGTGCTGGCATCGGGGATATAAAAGAGGTGTGATGGTCATGACATGTAACACAGCAGTGTCAGCCTTTAGTGTGACATATAACGTGCGTCACCCAAAAAATGGCATAACATGGCATCATTTACTGTCCCTGTTATATGGCAGCTGATCTCGTCCTCCGCTCGGAGGGTAAGGAGCTCCTGGACATAACTGTTTTCCCAATAGGTGGACATTTTCGGCCGTTGTTCTTCTTTGAGTCAGCTGCTAATGGCTAACAGCTACTATTTAAGTATCTCGCAATGGGTCGCACGCATAACACATTGTCAAAACATCACACGCATGCCGCCAATGATCCCGTCCTGCCGGCTATCCAGCTTATACAGACAACGTTTCTGTGCTGTTACCTCATCCATTCCTGACTCAGAGGCAAGACAACAGCGAGGCGGCATAACAATGTGAAACTCCCACCATGAGACTACTACTGCAGGAATGTAAGCTTGGCGCCTGGGAAAAAGTCACGCACAGTGACAGGGCTACCAGTTAGCATCACACAGCTAACATTACCCCATGATTAACAACAGAGTTGAGCCATTGTGGTGTCTGTGTGAGCTTGTTGTCAATGGCCTGGCCAGAGAGAGCAGGAGGAGAGCAGCTCACAGAGATGGCGCCACAGCACTATGTGAAACAGCAGCAACAGCTGATTGTCAGCTATCAGTTGTTGCACCCCCACCACCACAAAAAGATTAGAAAAAAGGGGGGGGGGGTTATAAATATCGCAACATGCATCAAAATTTTTTATAGAAGCTGCCATGAAATCAGGCCATAACAGTCCCGAAAACAGCCAGTCAAATCCTGGAGGGACTGCCATTTTATAAGGGATATTTTAGGAGCTGACTTGAGTGAGTGCCAGCAACTGTCATATAAAGATTTACTTTAAGAGACAAACACATTAATCAGAAAACCTCCTGCCATATCCTCTTGTCACATGCAAACAAAATTGATTCTTTTGCTTAATACAGATATGATGTGAAAGAGGGGAAAAGCATGAGGGGGAAAAAATACTTAACAGATTAGATGAGGCCAAGGTGTCAAGGCAGCAACGTAAAAGTGTTCCTCGGTTGTTGTCAACATGTTTAAAAATATCCCTCATGATGTACTATTTTATTGTCCAATACAATAATGTTGTATTTTCTGCTGGTATTTGGACTGTCTGTCTGCTGAGCCTTTTTTTATGACCTTGCAAGCTTTTCTCACTGAGTCAGACTCTAATAGACTCTACCTACAGCAATTTCCAAACAGAAGCAACACTTTTTCTGGCGGCTGAATGACTCGGGCCTTGGGTGACGTCTTATTTAAAAGCAAATAAAGTGGCTTTTTCACCTGCCGATGCAAGGCTTTATTGAATCAGTCCAGCATGAGGGGAAAAACAAGCCGAACAGCTCCTTTTCCCTGACAGCGCTGGAGATGTGTTACACCTTATTTTGTTCACCCCATCAGACTAACAGGCACTCCTGGATATTTGTTGCATACAGAGTCAGTTGCTGTTTTGTTTGTCAGAAGTGAAAGTCCCAGAATAGCTGTCAGGTTTTTAATAGAAGGGCAGATATTGCACAGATCTTTTGGTTAGGTAAAGGTTAACATGAGAGTGAATTAAAAGTATGGATTTAATCCATCTGTGTATTAAGTACAGAGCTGCAGCCAGGATGGGGTGAGCTGAGCTTAGCATAAAGATGGGAAGAAGGTGTAGACCCTGGCTGTAGCCAAAGACCAAAAATACAATCTACCATTACTAAAGCTCGCTTATTAAATGCTGTATCTGGTGTGTTTAATCTGTCCATAAAGTTGAGTGTAAAAATGCCAGTTTGTGGTATTGTGGAATTACGTGCAGGAACTATTTCCTGAGGAGCATCAGCTGAGCGCAGTGTCTGTAAGTTTGTTATCTCAGTGAGGATTTCATTTTGGTCCCATCTTGCCTCATTTGGGTTGTAGGAGAAAGAATAGGAGCCACCATTACTGGCATCCATAGGTGAAGTGCTGCTGGAGCTCACTGGAATGATGCTCCATCACCTTTTTTTTACAAAGGGAGGAAATAGAATATTAGCAGTTCGTACGTATACGTATACATTTATGCATACACAAATATGTGTACTTTTTTTTTTTACTTACGTATGTCATGCAAGTGAGCCAATAAAAAACTTAGGCTTTAAAAATAATAGATGTAGCTACTGTGATGTCATTCACTGATTTGTAGACTCCTGTTTTGAAGTCTCAGGTTCGGCACTTTGGCAGTTGCCATCTTGTCTTTTTGGAGCCAGAAGTGACCATATTTGGATGAGAAGGTGTAGCTGTGGAACAGCAAGCAATAAAACAAGCAGCAAGCAATAAAACATTCCACCTTAACAGTCTATCGCTAACTATAGGAAATATCCACCATTCTTTTGATGGTTTCTTTATTTTTGATCCATTTGCAAGGAAGCATTAAAAAGCCAGCTTGTTAAACTGGGCCAGCTTGTGTTGCATCCATAATGCCTGCAGGAAATGAAAGCTTGCTTAGCTACATTTTCATAGTCAGGCCTATAATGAGCTTGACCTCTGCCTGCACCTCAATATTTCCTCACAGTAGATGTTTCAAATATGGCTTGATTTGCTTGGCACAAGCAACCTTCTACATCCATGGTGTCGCCTAAGGCTCTGATTACAAAGAAAGCGTTTTGTAGGTTGCAAATCACTGCCTTTGTTTTTTTTTAATTGAACGCTACTAGTAAAAAAATAAACTAACAGTAATCAGTGACAGGCAGAGGGTACTTGCTGTAGCTGTGGTTGAGGGTGAGAATTGTCAGCAAATAGTTTTCTGGGCACAGGGAAACAGAGATCTGTGTGGGTACATGGGACCCTAAAAAAGAGCGTGGATAACGAAGAGTACCACCAGTTGGTCCAGGAGCTTTGCTTTGATAATGGCCATTTCCAGGCATATTTTAGGATGACTTGAGGGCAGTTTAACAACCTGCTATCATTGGGCCTAGCATAACAAAAATGAGTACTAACTACAGGGAGTTCATTGGTCCTGCCGAGCGATTGAGCACCACCAGTTTCTCCTCTATTATTTACCATCTGTAAACTTGTTGTTGTGACCACCACAGAAGGCCTGCCTCTTAAATCATTCAATTGGACAATGGGGAAAAAGCAGAGATGACGTGGGGCACTTTTTCGCTCTGAGTTGAAGTTTTTTCAACCCGAGGAGTTCAGAGCGTGCCGGCAAAAATGCCCGGCGCCAAGAGTGCAGAAGCACCAGGCGCACAGCAACGCAAAAACAGTAAGCAAAAAGCTTCATTCTCATCAAAAACAACGAAAAGCCACCTCCAGTTGCTAAAACAATTTCTGTGTAATTGGGGCCTTTCACTACTCAGCTTGATGTTTGGCTGACTGCCATCTAATATTCTCAACATGATGAAACTATTTATAGTCAATTGATTGTGTGGTTATAGTTATAGCTGCCTACTGTATATAAACTTGCCACCGTACCATGGTTACACAATCTTTAATGAGCCACAGCTTAATTGTGTACATGTTTGCATGAGCGTGTGTCATACATGCGCTCTGGTACTTAAACAAAAAGCCCATTACCCCTGGTGGCATCTCACCTGTAAACCTGAACAATGGCTGTAATTAATGAAAATATTTTTTTATTCCTTTTTAAGCACTGTCTGCAGATTTTGCCAAGGAACATGTTCAGGAGACCTTGCCATATAACAGTGTGTAGTCATCAAAATGTTGTTTAAACAACTCTTATGTGTCACATCCAAAGTATTTAGCCATGTTAAAGCTGTGCTCTTAACAGTTGCTCCAACTTCATCTCTGGAAAAAAAAAAGTCAAACAAAATCCTCAAGCGTTTGCTCTGTAAAAATATATATTTTTTAAATCTTAATTCAAGAAAGATATCCTGCTTTGATTGCCATTATAGACATGTAGATACTTGTCACGTCACAGCAGTTATACATCAAAAGTGCAAAGAAACTAATCTTAAAAACACAAATACTAATGCAAGAGTTAAAAAAAAAAGTTGTAAAATATACTCTTTAAACATGGGGTTGTATTAGTTTTATTTAATTTGTTTACACTACAAGAAAACATGGAATGAAATTTTGTTGATTTATCATCAGAAGCCAGCAAAGTCTGATCATTAATATGTGCTACACAGCACCGTCACATCCATCTTGTTAAGGATGGGCAAATTGTGCTACAATATTGTTATTTTTCTCAGCCTTTATTGTAACCAATTTCACACCAGTGTTCTCGGGTCTGAATAGCTGTCACATTCTGTTATGCACTGGAACTGCCAACTTTAACTGTCAGTGAAATTGTGTTCAGTACATGCCATTGCAGTAATGGTGGTGCGGCTACAGAGCAAAACGCATTAATCACCTGGTGGATTAGTCCATAGCTGGAGGTGCTGCAGCAGAATTGCTGGGCAGGTGAGTAAACTGTTGTTTGTTGAGAGACAGTTCCATCACAAAACTCATCCTAAAACCCCAAATTTGGTGTTATTACATTTCTGTTTGAATACAGATTAAAAACTCAGATACAACATGTTGATTGAGAATGAAGATTCATTCTTGACCTCAGCAATGGCAGTTGGACAAAACTTTCTCATCACAAGGTCCACCTATTTGGTATTTTTGTAGTTTTTAGCCACACATGAAGGCCTTACTCAGTGGATGAAGTCTGCTCAGTAGTCATGAGATGGTTTAGTTGTCATTACGTGACTGTATGGAATTTTGTACACGTTCTAGTGGGAGATTATACATGATGAGGAGATTTCAACCCCTTTCACTGTTAAAGGATGGTGTCTAGAGATGATTTCTTGCAGGCTGTCTGTGCTGAATGAAGTTGAAGTGTTGACATGGAGCTTACGTAGGCCAACCTTTGTTTCTAGCATAGACTGTATATGAAGTAAGACGATGCATCTCTACTACTCCTGCTGTACAAAAATAAAGCCAAAATATCCCAGATGCAGCCGCTGCCATCTTGTGCTGGTGATGTCATTTGGAGCCAGAGTTTGTGTAGTAGTCTCAGCTGTATTGAGTTCCGGCCCACACACCCGTCCAGCAAACTGTGAGCAGCACCATTGATCACAAGCACACGACTAGCACACGTAACTGTCAGTCACAACGTTAGACCCCTTTATATAGCATCACATAACTTGTTAGAACCAAACATCAGAAAAACGAACACTTGCACAAACATCAGTGTGATAAGAACTACCTCAAATAACTAAAAATAAAAATTAACTTGATATTAACTTGTTTTTAATTTGGCACATGTCCCATCCACTAACATAGAGGGGGCGGGGTTTATGACCTATACTGCAGCCAGCAACCAGGGAGCAATCCAGATGTTTTGGCTTCACTTTTAAAGACAAAGAGCTGTCATGTCAGCCATCAATTATACATACTACATTTCTACTCACAATCGAAAGGCTTTTTACAACATGACATTTAACCAATAATGGCATCCTTTGCAGATGAGCTGTTATGTTAGCTAGCTCAGTGGTTCTAGGTGAGCTAGCAGTAGATGCATGCTTCCTTCCTTGGCGGTTGTAGTTGCGGGGAGCGAAAATAGTCCCTACATGAAACTGCTCACAGCAAGGTCTGTGCCAGCCAGGTCTTAATGATTTGTGGAAAAAGACATTGCTGTTGAGTTTTTAAAATAGATTTCTGTGGCACTTTGAGCACCACAAGCTGAGTGCCATCTAGTTCCATTATATTGGAGAGAAGGCAGACATCTCTACAGCCGATATCTCCAACACTCAGCAACTCACACCAAAACAACCTAGACTGATAAAAGCACCACAGGTAAGAGGAAAAATATGTATTTTTAAATTTTGGATAACACTGTCCCTAGTATGTTCTTCTGAAAGATATCAATCTTCTCGTCTCGCTCTTGGAAATAAAGCAAACACTTATTTCTAAAATGTAGAAATATTCCTTTAAAGTAAAGGATCACATTGTTTAGTGTGATTTGCTTATTCAGAAAGACAGTTAAAAGCCTGATTTAATTATTTCATAAAACATCTCTTTCTTCTTCTCCGTTGACAAATGAGGATAATATTGTCCAGTTTTGCTGCAACCAAAAGAATCTATGTTTACTGCTTATCCATAATTATAGTTCCCCTGGGACAAACGTGCCGTTTCATTATTAGACTCCATTAATATTCAGAGGCATGGGAACATGTGAAGCTCCCAGCTCCTGCCAAAGGCCGAGGCTCTCCCCCCTTTGCTGCAGAGCCACATCCCGCTCTCATCAAGAGCTGACTAATTCATTACATCTTTTAATGAAGATGCTAACATTTAAGGCCTGCTGCACCAAGGCGCTTGCCTTCGTCTGAAGCGTGACTTCAAAGCTGTTTACCAGCAGGGTGGTAAAGGCCAGGAAGGTAACTGCATACACAGAGGACCTCATTTGTGAAGATAAGTGTATTTAATCTAGAATTAGTCCGACAACTCTGTAAGAACGGTGTTGAGGAGAAATACTTGTGGGAAATAGATGAATTGACTTTCCCTGAACACGGTAGGATTTTAGGCATGATTACAAGTGACCTATTAGAATAGTTTCAAATGACTTGAACGCAAAGATTAGAGAGGTATAGTTTGAGAGGAAAATTCACTTTGTTTTTTTACCCAATTGTTTTTAATTGATGAGGTCAGGGTATAGAGTGTTGCAGGGATGATGTGGAAGTTAGCGTCGCTCTGTTTCCCCCATCAGAAAGCCTATGGAATTTTTAAAATGGGCTTTGGATTATTGCAGAACATAGGCTCTGTGGTAAACAAAAGTTTATAATAAACGTTGTGTTCAGCAAGATAATCTTCAAAATAAACAGTTTTTATGATTTTTGAAGCATAAATGCAATTGTCAGAAAGAAAAAGCTAACGTCAGGCTACAAATGAACTACACCACGGTCGCATGACTTCAATGGCACCACCACAACAAGGTTGTAAAGCCTTATTTGGCATGATGACACTCTGTAGTCTCATTTAGCCACTTGTTAGCACATATTTCATATAGTGTTTCCCATACACTGATTTATTTGATCTATTTTCATTGTAGAGTTGCCCTTTGCAGATTCGCTCAGCCCCTTCTTGCCTCGGTCTCTGTTTTATCAGACCACAGATGAAACAATAATTAGCTAGCTAGCGTATCCCACGCTCCCTCTGCCTCACTTCCTGCCACCACTTTGCCTGAAGGAGAGTGTTCAGCAGCTCCGGAGATGGACCTTGTGTCAAAGGCTGTAGCAACCTGAAATCCGGGATCAGATCCCTGATGCCTGGGTTTGTGCTGGCTGTATTTTAATTACTACAGCTGCTGACTAAAGGGCCGCGCCACTTCACCCCTTCGAAATGACACACTGTGATTTGAGGCTTTAGCTAACTTGAATAAGTCGCAGCCATAATCCTTTGGCTCTGGTTAGCAGAAGGCTAAACTATCAGCAACATTTTAGCTCCATCTCAGAGAAGCTTTGCCAATATTGACATGTTTTGGTTTGTAAGCCTTCCTTTTTTTCCTTGCTTTGTGGTGTAGACAGCTGTTTCCAATGCTGAAATATCAACTTTCTCTAAAGAATTTTCACTGAAGGGATGTACACGTACACATTTGCATTAGTAGAACAGCCAATAGGAACGCACTCTTTCTGAAATGACTTGAGATTGGAGAAAAATTCTCCTGTCTTGGGCTAGAATTTGAAAAAAGGAGCCAAGATGAGGCAAAGAAGTCTGATGTTCTCTCAGACCACTTGAATTAAAATACGCCCAAAGGTTATTGTGGATTTTTTTCCAAATGATGGCAAAATGAAACTGCCTACGCCAGCTTCAATGGATACCTTTGGGACTTAAAATAAAGCTTTTGCTCGTACGCCCAGTTCCATTATGACTGAGATTTGTAAATCAGAATCAGGCATACGTGTGACTGCACATATCTGCCAAAATAATATTTCTGTCATAACACAATTTTAGTTGTGAATCTACACACAGTTTCATGCATTTGGCCCCAGGGCTGGTGAAAAACTCATTCTTCCTCCTCCTCCTCCTCCATTCATTCAGGAGGAAGCAGAGCAGGCGGGAGCTCGCTCACAGCCCAGGAGCAAACAGATCTCCAAAGTTGATGCTATTTATACACCTGCAGGCACCACTGCAAAGACCTGAATCTATATCTAGAACCCTTGCAACGAGCCAAAGTTAATATAAATGCCTGCTGGTGTATAAATAACACCAGATTTGGAGGTACATTTGCTCCTGAGCTGTGAGTGAGCTCCTGCCTCTGCTTCCTCCTGAATGGATGGAGGAGGCAGGAGCTCACTCACAGCTCAGGAGAAAACAGACCTCCAAACTTGATGCTATTATTACACCAGTAGGCACCAGAGCAAAGACCTGTATCTATATCTAGAACCCTTGCAAAGAGCCAAAGTTAATATAAATACCTGAAAGAAAACTGAGTGGCAAAGTGACATAAAAGGCATAATACCAAATTTCATTACAGTGAGAAGTACTTCTATCTTAGTAATGCTTAATGGAACCGTTTGATCAGACTTTTAAAACTGAATACAAGCCAGCAACAGAGAGCTGAGGAGCAAAGCTACCTTGACCTGCTCATATAAATAGCGGCATTACTTTCATGTGAAAACGAGAACCATTTCTGTTGTGACTGCAGGGCTGAAGTCACAGATTGAACAGGGGAGGAATGTCATTTTCTATTTCCATATCTATCACCTGCACTCACCCATCAGTATGCACTGTCCTCACTGGGATCAGGACTGTGATCCATGCAACTTATACACATTTTTCTTACACTACCATTACTCCAAGGTGCTACTTGTAGCATGTTTTAACACAAAAATCAATCTCATCTCCTATGAATTATATCCCTGTGCAGCCCTGCAACGTATCCTTGTACAAAGGTTTGTGCAATGTCCTACAAAAATGCACACACGATAGAACTTACGATATCCTGCAAGTTTGTATCCAGCAAATAACGGTTCGTTCTTAATGTAAAGTTCTGTGCTTAACCTAAAGTTACTGTGGTTAGGTTTAGAAAAAAAAAAAAAAAACAGCGTACCTTAAAATAACTCCAAGTCCAGACAGTTCCAAACACCAGTTTCCTTGAGGAAAGTGCTGTGTTTTGTGACGCATCCACAACCCCTGCTTTACTGCAGCCCTTTTGCAAATGGTCTAATAGTCCAGTACAGAGGCTTTCCTGATGAAATAAAAAGAAGACACCAGCCAGAGGGATTATTTACAACCTTGCAACCACAAAGTTGTTTTATATAATGGCTTAAAACAGATCTACAGTATGAAGCATTAATAGGGCCATTATAGAGTGCTCCAGGAATGAGTTAGCATTTTACCACTCAGGCTTCCCTTATCTCAAAGTCAATAGGTTTTTTGAATGGGTTTTTGGTTGGGTGCCTGAAATAAGGACTGTGGTTAACATAAGCTTAAGAAACTTTAACATTTTGTTTGACAACATAAAATACACAAGTAAATAATCCACTCATGAGTTTTGAAGCTTTTATGTGTCTTTAAAAAATACAGTTGCTAACAAGTGGCAAAATGAGACTACAGAGTGTCATTTCACTGAGCCTCTCCAAACACGGCTTTACAGTCTTGATATGGTGGTGACGTTAGATCATGCAACGGTATTGTAGATTGTTTATAACCTAAAACGTCATCCCTGGGGCACTCTAGAGGTGAAACTTATAAGCAATGACAAACAAAAAGAGTGAGCTGTAGTTGAAAGCTCTAAAAAGCTAGTAACCAGCCTTAGTATGCTTCAGTCAAAGTGTTTGTTAGATCGTCTAAATGCATCTGAAATAGACGTTTTCAAAGGTCACAGATGTTGAGCGTGATCCGAAATGAACCTGTGGAAAACCCACCTGAGCCCAATGGGCAGAAATAGATCTGATCTCAAAGGAGCCAGAGGATAACTAGACTTGATTCTAACAGAGGGAAAACACCAACACTGGCAGCAGCATTATGCACTATTAATTAACAAGCAGACATGTTGGAAAAGAGCAACAATGATGAATGATGATAAAAATAAATGAATACTGAAAAGACTAATTAATTGAAAAAAGTCCCAATTTCACCTCCTGCCCCAACAATTAAACAATCTGGAGCCAACAGGGGTACCACCAGACTAATTTACCAATAACAAATTAACTGTCCATCAATCAAATTTAAGGAATAAGTGCCATTTAACAAAATACATGTTTAACATAGACCATGATTTCCTAAAATATTTTTTCCTGCAGTGATCAGAGCTGATACTGGCAATGCTCAGACATATTGACACAGTGACCTGAGACCTGTGGTAGTAAAATGATAGAGTTTAGTACCCTACCGATTAGACCCATACAAGCTCAGGGCCCAGGTAGGGATCTCAGGAAGCTGTTTCAACAGCAGTTCTTCAAGCACAGATACAAGACAGTTTGTGTGTCATTTGTGTCAATGTTTTCAGGGTCAGTCAGTCAATCAATTAATCCATCAATCATTTATAAATGATCACCCAAAGTACATGTCGAATAAATTTTTGTTTCTGTCATGTAAGATAGTTCTTAAAACACGGATGTATGTTCAAGTGTTAAGTTTGGTTTTAATTTGGTATTTCATGCCATGAAAACAGGGTGTGACATCATGATTAACAGCTGTGTGTGGCAATTAGTGTGCTCGCGATCAGTGGTGCTGCTTGTGATTGGTCAGACAGGTCTATAGGCAGGAACTTGACAGCACATAAGATCTCTACTGCCCAGACCCTGGCTCCAAATGACATCAGCAGTGCAGGATGGCAGCAGCCGTATCTGGGATATTTTGGCTTCATTTTTGTACAGTGGGAGGAAGTGGAGACACGTCTTCCACCTTTACATAATGGTTTTAGTGCATATGCCCCCAACCCTCTACATGTGCCATGAAATTATGTTCCCTACAGTTGTTCAGATCCATGCTCTTGCCTTCTTCAAACAGTCATTGGCCAGGTGTGCAGAGATGAAAAAGTAGGCCGATCTTAAACTTCTATCAAGTCAAAGACCTTGAAACTACAAAGACACCAAGTTTTTAGAGAGAGGTCAGGGAGCAAAAAGGATGCAGCTGGGAGGAAGCAAGGACAGCAAGCTTTTATCCTTGCTTTTGAGTGTAGCCATTCACAGCAAGTGTTAACACTTTTTGGCATTACGACCTAATTCGTTGAGGTCTTTAGTCTACACTGTAGTGTCTGCTGGAGTACACTACTTTATCTCTGGTCACTGTGGTCATGGATCTGTCTCAGGCTTTGTTACCAATGTGTCACTGTCAATGTCCACTCTGTATCTCTTTGTCTGAGCTGTCACCTTGACTTTACTGGCGTCACTTGTGTAAACTCCTCTTGTTTGCCTCTCAGACCTCTGGCTCTCTTCCTCGCTCCATTTCTTCTTTGTCTTTCCCTTCTAGCCTTCTCTCGGTCCCCAGTGAAAGTTGTGTACACTTTTAGAAACTCTGACAGAATATTAAACCCAGAGACTCTCCACAGAGGAATGTGTATCAACAAAATCCGCCTCGCCACATGAAACTCAAAATGGGAATAGATATTCGTGGGGCATTTCAGTGATGTTTGCTGTACAGAGGGAGCATCAATCTGCTTATTTATTTCTGTGTGTGAAATTAGGAGTCTGAGTGCTGAGGCTCACTGTGTGCTGTGTCTCCAGTTAAAGATGGGGAATAAATTATGAGTAAAGTAAAACTGCATCGAGGAGAAGTACTGGGGGTATTGCAGATGGACTTCATATACACAGGGAGATTTATAATGCTAGAAAACACAGAAAATAAAAGTGGTTTGTTTGTTGAGGGAAGCTATCTTAAAGAAACCAAGTGAGAATTTGTCTTGTCTGAAGTTGGGCTTCTCATTCACATACATTGATTAATGTAGAACTTCTATGAAGCTGTCGCAGTGTTTTAATAAATCATGGTACACACAGTCAGTAGTGGGGTGTTAGTAAATACAGTACAGACCTTCATAATAGAAGCCAGGCCAGTAAATCATGTTTGAAACTGGGGAAGCCAGATCTCAAGAACGCTTTGAGGGCACTTCCTCAAATGTGGCAAAAATGTCCATTTGGACTTATTAATGAACTGATTACATTCTGGTGGTCAGAGGTCAAGCTTACTGTGATCTTGTGTCCATCTCATTTTTGAGAACACAATGTTTCAAGATTTCTTTGAAAGAATTGTATTCAAATTTGGATCAAACATCCACTTAAACTTAAGGATGAGCTGATTTGAATTTGGTGGTCAAAGGTCACTGTGACCTCACAAAACATGTTTTTAGCCTCAAGAACTAACTCAAGAATTGTGACAAAATTTCACACAATGGCCAAAAAAATAAGATGATGACTTGATGACATTTTATATCCAAAAGGTCAAAGGTCAGCTTCATTGTGACATCATAATGTTCTGCATAAAACACTTTTCTGGCCATTATTTAATGTCATAACTCAGGAACAGAAGGGGAGACATTTGGTCAGATACTGAATTGGTGACACTAATCTTGAAACAGTGCTAAATGTAAAGTTCTTCTGTGCTGCCGGGGGAAGATGTGTATGAAGCATCCATGTTTTAGAATTTGTCATTTTTTGCAGCAACATTTGAAGCATTTTCAGCTGTCATGGCTACATGTGACTCTGGACAGACATAATTGTAAACTGTCACTGAAACTTCGCATGGCAAGGCAGTAATTCTAGTTTTTATTTTATTCATCCAAAATGTCTCTTATGCTCCTCTGGTTCCCACACCTCAAAATGCACACTTGCATAACCAGCTCTGCAACAGCTGTATTTGTTGTCTGGTGGCATGTGCAGTCACAAAGTCCTAAATGTGAACATGGTATTTTTGTGTTGTGTGCATTTGTTAAAGTGACAAAATTATTGTAACAAAGTCATGGCATCGTCACTATACAGTAGGCTTTATAACACCTACAGTAGTCAATGATTCAGTATAATAAGCTGCCTGAATCAACTGCACTTCATTTGCAATTAGCATCAAACATACATGGTTCTTTTTGTGCAGTGTGCAGGGAATTTTTCCTTCAATGCTCTGCTGACCACATCACTCCACCTCAACAGCATGTGCACTGTCTTGTGAGACTTGTTGTCATTATTTTGAAAAGAAGCTTGTCAGAGCAGCTCTGCTTCTAAACAGGTACAATGCAACAAAAACAGCCGTGCTTAATGACTTTTGCTATGTATGTCATACTAATCCTGTTGTGGTAATCAGGTTGTCTGGCAGATAATACAATGGTAGAGATGTCGCTGGGATTTCATCCTCATTAAATGTCTCCCTAAAGCTCCAACAAGTAGGCAGGCGTCTCTTGGATGCTGTCCTTGAGACGTACAGCCATGGGGACATTTTCGAAGAAATACTGAGGGAGGTGAGACAGGGGAATTATGGCTTTTAATGAAATAACAGACATCATGCAGTTACTGTCTTCCATATGAAATATGATGAAGGTCAATTAGCTACAGAGAATGTCCAGGACAACCTGACCTAAAATTGTATTATCTGTAGAGCAGCTATAATCAATATTTTTATTATAACAATGTATCAAATGACAGTGAGAGAACAATGCGACAATGTGAAAAAGGTCACTTGTTGTGATGGACCTACAGAGATTAATCAGCTGAATCTGCAGCTCCCCTCGACTCTACAGGGCTTAACAGCAAGCCAACCCATTCGCTAGAATGAATTACATGTGGTTAACATTAGGCACAAAAAAACATTTGGTTATGATTACAAAAAGATCATGTTGTGGCCTAAGATATCTTGTTTTGGGGGCATATATCCCTACTGGAAAAGCAGTGATGTCTTGGTAAAATAAAAACAACTGCTTTTTGTGGCACTATTCCCGCTGGAAAAACAGTGATGGTTTGTTAAAAAATATTCACTTTTGGGGGCTGAACAGCCACTGGAAAACAGCCTTGGGTTGCTAAAAAACACCCATGTTTGGAAGCTAAAAAGCCACTAGAAAAACAACCAGGGGTCACTATAAAGCACCCATGTCTGGGGGCTACCAAGCTATTGAAAAAACAGTGACGGGTCGCTAAAAGACAAGGCTGCTGGGAAAACAGCCACCGTTTGCTGAAAAACACCCATGTTTGGAGGCAAAAAAAAAAGTAGCTGGGAACACAGCGATAACTTGTTAAATCACAACCAGTTTTGTTGTCGGTCTTGAACAGTGACCTGCTGTTTGACAAGCACTTCACATTAGTGTCGCTTCATCCACCCTTCCCTCCACCACCACATTACAAAGTCAGCTCATATACTATGCCACTTTAGAAACCCTGACATGATACGTATGAAACAAACAAAGTGATTTACAAAAACTTACAATGCTAACATTTTCTTTTGGCGGCTGGGCTGGTTTCAGCTCATTGTTTAGCTGTCCGGCCTATAACTTCACTGTGCTGGTTCACTCTCACCACTCTTGTAGTGTTTCAGCCACAGAAAAAAGGCTCTAAAATACCCACTGTGAACTACCTGCTCAGCACTACACAGCCAGTGCTGGACCTAGCACATTTGATGCCTTAGACAAGCTTCCCCTGGTGCCCCCTGGGGGGACTTTGGTACCCCTGTCTGTGTGGCGCCCTAGGCAGCTGCTCATGCCACCTGTGGGAAGATCTGCCACATCAGATAGACACAGAGAGAAACTAGCTAGTGAACACAGTGGAGCATTAACCAACTCAAAATACACTTAAAATAAAAAAATATTTGGATATTATCATATTTGCAGTGTGGTTTAAGGGATGACAAAGTTGGTCGGTCAGTCCAAAACAGTGGTCTACACTGAATCAACAAAAGAGCTTTCCACTGGGACTCTACTCTTTGTGGGTTAAGGTCTAAAGAATTGTATGTGGTTTAAAAAAGTGGTGTAAGCCTTCAAAAGCCTTCATGGGTCAAATCCTAATCAGACTATACATTTGTAAAAAAGCATATTCTGTGCCTTTATTGATGCCATATTTTGTCTTCAGCTTGTAAAATCAAGCAAATAAAAATAAATATATTTTACATCAGTCAGCTGTTTGTCTAACCTTGGCTGCTGTTTGATTTTAGTCTCAAACAATGAGTGCTTCATTTTACCTGTGTGTGGAGAAAAACATTACATAATCACAACCAAATGACTCCACTAGCACATCAGGCCCTCAACAAGCTCCAAAAAAGCAGCTCTTCCTCAGATTACTCCATGCCGGATGGAGGAGGAGGAGGAAGTATTTCAGTAGGTGAAGTTATCCTTTGCTGTCAGTTTGATAAGGCCAACATGATGCGGCCGCTCGTTATTAGAACAAACCTTGTTGACTGCTCGGCTCCCTTGGCTGCTTTCCCTATCAAAACTGCTGCATGCTGCTGTTGTCAAGTGTCCTTGAACGCAGCTCTCCATTTTTCAAAGCCCATATTCTAGATAACAGCCATCAGTGTGTGGGAGAAGCCGATGGGAATCAGCTCCCTGATGTGGAGGAGCGGCCTGACGTGTAGTGTAGCTACTGTAGTTCAGAGAACACAACTGTCATAATTTTGAGTGTGTGTGTGTGTGTGTCCCACAACACATATACCTAAGTATTTGTTTGTGCATGTAATTATCATACCCTGGCCTCAGACACCCGGGTAAGCCCTTGTCCTGTTCATTTTCTGTTAATGTACATCATTCACACTCTAAACAAGCACTGCTTACCTCTAGTATCAACACATAAGCACAAGTGGACAACATGTTTTGTGATGGTTATGTAATATAGTGATAAGACAATCCAAAAGTTCTGAGAGCACAAATGAACAAGACAAAAAGAGAGTCCCATTCTCATTCCCAGGTCATCAAATACCAATGCTTTGTCACGCCCCCTCACATAATGGTGCACTAGGCATCCTTAAGCATCTGTCTGTGACACATAGCTGTCTCCTGGGAGAGAAAAGTTGTAAGATGTGATTAATGTTGTCACAGTAGTGGTTAGGTTTAGGCAACAAAGCTACTTGGTTAGGTTTAAAAAGAAAAACATGTTTTGTGTTAAAATAAGTACGTTACTTACATAATACATAATGTTACGTTAAAACAAAGTTGACTTTTGGTTTTATATGGAATGTGTTTAAGTAATAGCAGTGTCGTGATATACCGGTATTGACGGTTTATCGTGATATTTCAAAAGGAAATATTGATACCATGTTAATCAGTGTCGGCCTGCGGAATAGGGAATATAGGCAAATGCTAAAGGTGCTGTCAACCATAGGAGGCACCACAAATGAGAGAAGAAAAAAAATCTAAATGGTTATGTTTGACAATTTTTTTATAAATACTATTACTACTGTTATTTTGAAATATTACAGTATTAGATATGGCAATAATATCGTTGTCATGATCTCTTTTCGCCATGATAGTGGTGCAGCGCAAATCTGATATTGTCCCAGCCCTACCACATTAGTTCCATAGGTTAGGTTTACAATGCTGAACTTTGGGTTCACACGGGACACAAACAGCAATCCCATGGGTGAATGTTTGTGTTTGTTTGACCCATCCACCTCCTCTCTCATTCAGCCTATTCAGAGTTTCTCACTCTTTATACTATATCACTTGCTGTCAGTGTCAAGCATTGCTGTGGATCAGTTAGTTAGTTGAAAGCCTGACAGTTCTCACGGAGACGCCAAAGGGTGCCTCTGGCGTCAGCACCCCACGCTGAGGGGGGAGTGATAAGGCAACAGTATATGATGACCTGGGAAGTAGAACCAGTTAAAAAGAGAGAAAGTAGTCATCAAAATAGAAAGAGAAACAAACCTTAATATACCTTTCATTCATCACAATTTCACACAAGCTGAGATACTTAGTAAATACTCTGCTCAAAGCACCATGAAAATACATTTGAAAAACTCAACAGCAATGTCTCTTTGCAGAAATCATGACCTGGTTACTCAAAATAATCCAACACATTTTCACTACAGCCTTTTCACATATAGATGTTTGGTCATGGACTTTCCAAGTCGACATATGACATGCAGGGTACCCTGGGTGCGTTGGTTGTGGACGTTCTAGGACGCCGTGTCAACTTCAGCCTGTTACATGCATTATCTGTTTTCAAAATACACTTGCATTTTCACAGGAAATGTATAGTTTGCACACAGTCTCTTTCAAAGTAAATGCACTACGTTGGTACAACACTGCGAATTGATGTTTTTTTCCTTCAACAACAAATATGCATGGTTATATTTTGCCAGCACGCACATGGTTGGGTTTAGGCAACAAAAGCATGTGGTTGGGTTTTGATAAAAAGAACAGGGTTTGTCTTTACAATGTTATGGGAAGCGAACACCAGCCTCCCAGGTGAAAATAGTTGTTGTTGAACCCATCCATCACCCCCCCCCCCCCACTGGCCCTAGTCGGACTTCTGCCCCTTTAACTTTTGTTGTTGTCTCGCTGCGTTTGCCCCTGACACCGTCAGGCGCCATTAAACAATAATGGTGACCAGCTCCTTATCACACTGGCCCCCTTTACACCTTGCATTAACATGCGTTTTTTGCGATCGGATAGCAATCCGATTGCTCGTGACCACATGAAAGTACAGGTGTAAATACACTCGAAATGTACTGAGGATGTATTGTTATCCGATCAGCCAAACCACTTCTGAAGGTGGTCAGAGACGCATCGTGACCACATCTAACAAGTGTAAATGCAAATGCGTCTCCAATCCACATGCAACAACTCCGTGGATGAAAACAAGTAAGTGAGGTGTGCCAGCTGGACACTGGAAGAAGGAGGAAGAAGATAACAACAACAACACTCACCGGGTAGCGAATACAGAGAAAAAGAAAACACCGTGGTGAAGATAGTTTGACGTTGGATATTCACAGATATTCACATTTTCATTTTGGGTTCAACACTGATGTCATAGGCAGAAAACAATGAGCAACACAGGGTAGGACTATTAACCCAATAGCTTTCACATAACTGGACCCAGACACCACACACAAATGTAAAATGGTTTGTTGAAGTTTGTTTAAAAAATTCTTATAAAATAAAAAGTGTGTTTTTGTGAGTGTGTGTGTGTGTGTGTGGGCGGGGGGTTAATAGCCCTACTCTGCGTTGCGCATTGTTTTCTGCCTATGATATGGAGGTGGAAATCAGTGTTGAACCCAAAAAGAATATGTGACTATCTGTTGAATATCCAGCATCGAACTATCTTCACAACGGTAAAGAAATGCAGAGGACGGAGCCATGGTGAGACGATGTGTCTGCTCTCCGTTTGGTCTGACAAAAGTGTCCGTACAATAATGCAACTTCATGGGTGGCTAACATCTTGTTGTTGTTGTTATTGTGGTGCACATGATATGACGTTGTAGTTTGCCACTAGGATGTAATGTCAGCGGGACGGAGCATGATCGGATAGCAAACGGATCTGGATGTGGACACCAGAGATATTATATTATTATATTATATTATATTATATTATATTATATATATTATATTAATACCAGGTATAAATGTATGTGGTCATACGCTATCCAATTGCTATCCGTTTCCAAAAACGCATGCTAATGCAAGGTGTAAAGGGGGCCACTGACTTCAAACAACAGTTTATTTTCTCAGTGTCTGATGCTGGAAGTCACTGACCACTGACTACTTTGGATTGAGACTGGATTGGATAATCCACAGACTTTGTTGTGAGCACTTTTATGAAGGAACCATTTTCTCTCTACAAATCTACACCAGCCATCTGTATCACTGCGAAGAAGTAAGCATGTATCTATAGCTAGCTCACCCAGCACCACTGAGCTTGCTAATGTTACAGCTCAGTCAAGGAGGATGCCATTAATCTTCACATCTTGCGATGTCATAATCAGTAGTTCCACCTCTCCATCTGAGTGGTGATATGGTTGGCAGGTGTAGTTCGGTAGGAAAAAATATTTCCTACGTGAAACAGCTAACAACATAGTCAGTGGATTTTTTTGAGTAATGATTTCTGGAAAGAGATATTGTTGATGAACTTTTCAAATGTATTTTTTGATGCTTTGAGCAGCATGGGCCGAGTGCCAACTAGCTCTGTTATATTGGAGAGAAGGCAGATATCTCCAACACTTAGCAACTTACACCAAACCAGTCTGATAAATAATACTACAGGTAAGAGGTAAAATATGCATTTTTTTTTTACTTTAGAGTCCCTTTAACATTGCTCTTTGTAAACTTGTTAGTTTTGGAGCTAATTCCAGTTTATCGGGTCATAGATCCAATTTGTGTGGTCCATGACCATAATCAGGTCTGTTGAATATGGTAACAAGTTATAAACTTGTTTACAACTTACCATATAAACCTTTTTTTTTCTTTAGCTGATGCCAGCACTGTATCAGTTAGTGTTACATGTGCACTATCATCCTGTTTTCAAGTCTTAACTGGGCTTTGATCCCTTTGCACAGTATCCAGGTGTGCTGACTGTCAACATAGAGCATTAATGCAGTATATTTCTGGCTATCCCAATAGTTCAACATTTACCATAGCCGATTAATCGATTAGTTGTCAACAATCAAATTAATTGCTCAACTTATTTGATGAACAATTAATCGGTTTGAGTATTTTTTTTTTAAGTCAAAATTCTCTGATTAGAACTTATGAAATGTGAATATTTTCTGCGTTCTTTACTCCTCTATGCCAGTTAACTTAATGTCTCTGAGTTTTGGACAAAAAAAGACATTTGAGGATGTCATTTTAGGCTTTGGGAAACACTGATCAACATATTTCAACACTTAGGACATTTTATAGGCCAAACAACTAATCAAGCAATCGAGAAAATAATCGACAGACAAATCCACATTAAAAATAACAGTTAGTTGCAGCCCTAGTACAGGTAAGAGGTTAAATGTGTTTTTGATTTGGGGGTTAGCTCTCCCTTTAGGAATATGTTCACATATTATATGCAGATGTACAGTACACATACTTGCATGTGTCCTTGTTTGTGGACATGCAAGTATTACCATATATGCATTAGGGGTGTAACGATCCATCGATCTGGATCGATACATCGATTTAATGATCAACAATCCAATCACATGGATGCAAAGAGGAAACATCGATCATATCTCATCTTTAGCATAGGCTTATCTTGAAGGTTTGTGTCACTGTCAGACAGCGGCAGGCAGATGGTTAGCAGCCAAATTTACTCGGAATAAATCAGCATAGTGGAAATATTATGGATTTCGGAGAAAAGAAGGATCAACAGACAGCACATGGCGCATGTAAACAATGACGTTACGAGACAGAACACAACGTGACGTTACCTGCCTGGACGAGTATCTCACTCCGCTAGCTTCTGGCTTTAGCAACATTAGCCGCTCTGTTTTAACAATGTTCGTCTGAAAAACCGTGCATGCAGGCTGAAATTCAACCGAGCTGTTCTGTCGGGAGATGCAGTGACTTAAACCAGCGGTGAGTAAGATAAATATTACTGCTGCGTGTCATTTGTTAAGCTATGAGAAGAGGAAAAATGTCCGCTAGCCGCTAGGCTAATTAATGCAATGGAAACATGCCAAAGCTAATAATGGGTGATTAGCAACAAACAACTGACAGGTCTCTGACCCTTGACAGTTATTACTGAGCTGAATGTTACACTTTTGTTTAATGGTCCTGTTGTTAATCTGTTTTATGGCTGTTGGGAGAAGTTTTCCTTCAGGGCCTTAAGCCAGATACTCCTAAAGTTTTATTAAAAAGATGATGTTTTTTTTTCTTCCAGAAAGGCTTCTCTGTCAGAAAGCCCTTTGTGTCAGTGGAGTCAGTTTAAAGTGCACTTTACTGAACTTATCATTTATGTGTTTATGTGTTTTATGGCCAAAAATAAAAAAGAAAGGGGTGTCAGCTTCTTCTGTAACAAACTGTGTTAAATGGGCATTTAATATCGCCTAATATCGACCGCAGACCCCTGAATTGTATCGAATCGAAATCGTATCATGGCACACTTTGTTATATCGGAAAATATTGTATCATTGTTCATAGTATCGATATGATATCGTATCGTAATGAAACTAGTGATTTACACTCCTAATATGCATGCATGTGTGTATTCCTGCATTTGTTAGACAGGGAGAGAGAGGGCAATCAGGTGCAGTAACTGTGATAGATGAACAAGTAAAGCAGAGCAGCTGGCACAGGGGATTTGAGGTGACAGTCAATTTAACTCAATATATTTCCTGCACACACACACACACACACACACACACACACACACACACACACACAAACATATACAATTACATAACCTTTGTTTACCTATATATATGAGAGTCAATATGTTTATGGTCAGATGGTGTAAAGGTGTCAGCTGAGAGAGCTTATGTTACTCAGTATACTGTTTGCTTCTCTATGTGCTGCCAAACAGTACATAGTCTGCTTCTCTACGCACACACCAGCCTATTATGTGAAGCTAATGCACCATGGGACACATCACTGCATGAGTCACAAGCAGAGGGAGGATGAGAGAACAAGAGAGAGAGAGAGAGAGAACAGTGCTTGGAACACAACAACAAATGTTTTCAGCACAATTTGCATCTGTGTGATTACTGGCATTTTATAGTCATATTAGTATGATGTATATGTGTATACTTCTATCATTCTTCATTTTTGCTTCAATGAACAAATAAACAACACATCTGATTTGAAACAACAACGCCAAAACCAACCAACCTTGATTAAATTGTGAGAGAAAAATATCCATATGTTGGATAATGAACTAAAGCATGTGAAGAAAAGTTTATGGGGTTTCATGTACTGTTTGTTGCAAGTGGATGTCACATGACTGCTGGATGTGGGAGCACAGAAGCACACTCTCTAGAAGCAGACACAGGTGTGCTAATTAGGCAGTTGACACAGGTGCAGTGATTGTCCTGAGTTCATTCACAAGGTGTGGTTGAATAGTCTGCTCACGATAGTTCCTCATGCCGGGTTCAGACTACACAATATCAGCCTGATTATAGCCCCTCACTGCCCTCATATGGTGTCGCCTCTAATTTTCTTTTGTCTTCCACAACTTCCCCTTACAGCCGTCACTTTGACCAATGGGAACGCAGAGCGATCTGCTGCCATAGACAACTGTATGGCGACACCCCAGCCTTTTGATATTTCCTCAGGAGATGTTACCATGACAGAGTAAAAAAGGAAAAATGATGGTGTGAAACAGTAGAGGCGCCTAATAGGGCTGGGCAATATGGCCAAAAAAAAAAAAATCTCAGATTTTTTCACAACAAATCTGATTTACGACTTAAATCGATTTTTTCCCCCCTACTTAAAATCAATTTGCAGATGACAAAGAAATTGTTCAAGTGCAGTCAGAAAAAAGGCCAAAAAGAGATGGCAGGCCTTGACTGCCATTGTAAGCAGTGAAAGTGTAACTTTTCAGTGAGCTTTCTCTAGTTTCAAACTGACTGTGACACAATGCAAAACATAAAATGTGTTGGGGATTGACCCTTTAAAACTGGCGCGTGAACTAATTGACCGCTACAGGGCTCCAGTCAGTGAACACACAGTCATGGATCAGATTCAAGCTCTTTACTAGCAGCTGGAGGAACAGTACACGGTGCAGCACAGGAGTGCATAAACACTACATAAACAGCAAAGAAACAAATATACATGTCAGAGTTATTACAAATCTACATACAAACTGTGACAGTAGCCACTATTAACAGTGCATCCACGCATCTAATCGCATAAAATGCAAAGATAACCAAGCCATTTCGCCAAGTGAACACCTTAGCAGCAATACCAAACTCACATCGTCAGTGACTTCTGCACCGGAGACGATCGCACTGTAGAATGTGAAAAAACGGAAGTAACCTGCGATGCGAGACAGGATTTCAAAATAAGAGGCTCTAACCGGAGATGCCCATAAACATACAAAATAAGAGTTCCGAGACCAAAATATCTGTAAACGTGAAGAATTCACAACAAAATGTATGTGACCCTGTTTTGATTGGGCACCATATCTCTTGCAATGTACATCGCGACTGCATCCGTGATCGCTTTCCACCGGGTCCCTTTCTTATCATACGGGATACAGTTTGTAAATGTTTCCAAGACGGCGGTGCTGGGGCTGCCGCGGTCTTGTTCATTTCGTAGGGACCAACACCTCTCCCACTCGGCAGCATGCCTCTGTTTGAGGTGCTGCAGTTCATTGGTAGTACTGCTACCTTTGGTTGCAATAGCCTTCAAACACACTTTGCAGTGGGGTGCTGTTTGTTCTGTGTCTGACGCCACAAAACCGAACTAATTCCTAATAACTGAAGACACACTCGCTGCCGTGTTGTCTGTGTATCAAGCGTGCGGGGGGAGGGGGGAGCCCACTCTGAACTACGGGAGCCCAGCGGGGAGCGACGGTGGTGGATGTTGAAGAGAAACTCGATTTTCATTAAAACAAATCGACCTAAACTAGAATCTAAGCAACCTGGTGAATGCTGCCATTAGCATCAAGCTAGCAAAGAATGTTGTTTCTTCATAATGAAGAAGGACATATAAGAATAAAATTCACAAATAGTGGTTGGGCTTTACTCACCAGAAATGCAGAGGGTACCAGCTTCATTTGAAACAGACTGCATTAGAATCTGGCCTTTATTTATTATTCCCTCTGTATCTTTCAATTTTTACTTTTAATCTGCTTCTTTTTGCTCTGTTATATTTAATGCATCAGGCTGTCACTTCACACTCAACACTTCCTGTATCCATTTAAAATTAAAACGAAAATCATTTTCTAAAAAGGCTTTTATTGTGAAACATTTACAGGGACTTGTAGAGGATTCAGTGACTTGCATGTTTGCATGCAGTACTTCAAATGTAGTTCTTGACATCTGATGGCGCTTTTTACATTACTATAATAACATTTTGGCTGAGACATTTCAGCCATAGTGACTGAAATGATAGTAAAAATAATAAAAATAGGACAAGAATAATCCAATAACATCATGCACGTTGTGAAAGACAACCAGCGATAATTGGTCATGGACCATCATGTAGTCTGTCATGTCTGTCAGCCAAGTCATGGTGAGATTTTATAACTCCACAATCGGCTTATTTGACATAGCGACTGTGGGAACAGACAAAAATGTTGTTTAGTCTGAACCTGGCAAAACTTAGTGAAAGACCCTTTAGTTTACAAGTGCTTCCCTCCTTATCTCCTTTAGCACAAGGAACACTAGGGCTGGGTGATAAAAAGATAATTATATTGATAAATGTTAGATATAATTAAACCACCAATATGCTGGTGGAGGGGGGTATTAATGCACCTTTAGCACGAGTTACCACCTGCTACTATACAGAAGAAGTAGTAGTGTTTGCAGATGTAGAGGAACAAGAAGACAAGACCAGCCATCAAGCAAAGTGTATGTTAATGTTGCAACGTTCAACATGCTTATGATTTTTTTTTAAGCACGATTGTTTTGACAATGGATAACAACACTAGGTTACCTCATGTTTTATTTGGCCATATGAAGTTTGCTACAGTAGCTGTATGGGTACTTGACTCATCTAATGCTAATAATAAGTTATAATAGGTTAATTAGTTAGTAAGTTAACGTTACGTTAGCTAACATGACTGACTTTTGGCTTTATCAGAATGAAATGACATAATGTGACTAAACATAACGGGAATAAAACAGTAATACATTTCCTTGTCCATGACCATGATTTTTTCCTGAGTCACAGCAGGTAATGGCAGCGGTAGCTGCTGTGATTTGTTTTGATTGAATGACAGACATTAAATATTGTGCTTTTAAAAATGACCACAGTTTAGACCACAGTTTTTTATATTTCGTTTACATTGTCTGCTGAACACTTACAAAATGCATTGAACTGACCAGAATTAAGGTTTCTTTTTCTATTTATTGTTTTATTCAGTGATATTATTTTAAGTATAATTGTTTTGAATCTACCTCAAGTTTGTGAGTTGTTTTGCTGTTTAGCAAATGTGCTCATGTTCTGACAGTAATAATGGTTTAAAGGTTCAGTGTGTAGGATTTAGGGGAATATAGTGGCAGAAACGAAATAGAATATAAAAAGTATGTTTTCTTTAGTGTACAATCACCTGGAAAAGAGAATCACTGTGCTTTCATTACCTTAGAATAAGCCATTTCTATCTATGAAGGGAATGGGTCCTATAATATGGAGATCACCATGTTTCCACAGTAGCTCAGAAAAGACAAACTAAACATTCATTCGTGTCGCGTCATATCCCCTTTGTGTCGAGCAGCATCGGAAGAACGCATATTCTGAAACTGCTTTATTCTATTTGTTCACCAGTTTAAATAACCTGGTTTATTTGTTTTGAAGAGGGAGAGACCTCTGTGGATAATTCATCTCCCTGAAAGATCCTCCTGAAAGTCTGGGTCTGAAGTTATGAGAGGAAAAAGGTGATCACACATTAACAGGTGTTGGGCTAATGGCCCATCTCCGACATGCCAAACAGCATTGGAGAAATAGAGATTTGTAATGTGAAACTGCATTATTCAGTGTTTTTAGGAGTTTAAATCACCTGGTCCATTTGTTTTGGAAAGGAAGAGACCTCTGCAAATAATTTTGGCTCATGGTAAAAACCTCCTGAACAATCAGCGCTGAAGGAATTCTAGCCAGGAGAAGATTCAGCTGGTTGCAATCTGTAATCTTCACCACTAGATGTCACTAAATCCCCTTAAATCTTAAACTAAACCTTTAATCCACAATAAACTATACACTGTAAGCAACTGCTGTTATTTACAGCCAACCTCCAACATTAAAACACTATATTTGTGAGAAATGGTTAGGTACTGTAGTTAGCAATGCATTGTGGGCTGCTCCACTTGAAGTAATAGGACGGAGGCCCTAAACAGTGCTGTTGTTTTAAACGACAGGACACTACAGAATTTTTTGGAAACTGGGCATGAAGACTTTGGAGCGTGGTCAGAAGTTTGATAAAACGTTAGTCTTTTTGTTTTACAGTAATAGGTTGTAAAGTCATTTTACAGTATGAATATTGTAAAATTAGAGTATATTGCTAGTGTCTGTGCTGCCACCTTCTTACTGTTTACAGTGAAATCATTTACAGTGTGTGGTTTCTTCAACTTCCACAGAAGCAAAAATCAACCTTTACACTTGAAACAAATAATGATTTGACATTTATTGTGACAGTGGTCAATATCAGCTGATCATGATAACATTTTTGGCCATATTGCCCAGCTTATGGTACACTGGAGATCATCCTTTATGAAAGGAAAGGAGGTAGTGCCATCCTACAATTCCTTGTGGTAGCAACATTTAAAGTGTGCACAATTCAGCTTTTCTTTGGGGACTTAACTATTTTGTCACATCACACATCCACAGCCTGTATCAGCCACAGTAATTTTAAAGCACAATCAGTTCACCATGAATGATGTTTATTGAGTTGTGTGGTGGTTCTCAAACTATTATATGCATATTCTTTGTTCTGAATGTATATACAATATTTTTTCAACAACATAATTGCTTCTTATGAGTTTAGTCTGTTATTATGTTTTATATGTCCTTTATGTTTGCTATTTACTGTTTCTCTTTAATGGAGCCTCTCTGTGAAAATATTCCACATGATTGTTCATGTATAACCAGAGGGACAATAAACATTGAATCTAGGTTACAATCAGCATATAAACCATAACACAGAAGCAAGGGATGTTTTCAGCCAAATGATGTTTTTAATTCATCATGTTTGAAACTTAAGAATGATGATATGCACAGTAGTAGATTTGTAGGCATATGACTGTCTCTCATAAATGCAACATTTTTTTTTCATACAGTCATTTTAACTGGGATTCATGTCAATAAATATGAGTGGGCAGGAGAGTGAACATGAGCAACCATTCACAATGTGACAACCATTTTCGGTAAACTTTTGCCTACATTCATTTTTTTTTTTAATTTTAAAAAGATTTTGACAAAGGTCACAACATTAGATATGAATGCAGGACCCAGTTTGGATGATATTTTACTTTTGGGGTGCATATTGCTTTACAAATTAGCGATGACTCAAATCACAAAGCAGATGCCGTGCAGTGAACTCTCCAGATCATTTGGACTATTCTGGACCATATGTTCACCCCCAGACAGAGCAGAGGATAAACTGGCAGTGACTTCAGCATAAGCGATGCTTAGAGGCTGAAGTAATGATTCAGTCTCACTGAAGGGTCCTCAGAGAGGCCCCTGTAGACTGAGTGACCAGCACTGACATCTGCACTGTCCTCTTGTCCCATACATCACCTCTCTCTCCTCCAGCTTAAAAATAAACCCATCCACCACTTTTAACATAGCAACAATTCCCTCCCTCTCTCTCTCTTCATCCACCCACCCATGCTGCCCCACGCAGCACCCGCTGAGAGCTCCTCTTCCACCTACTCCATCCCGGCTCGAGCACCGCGGGGATGCATATATAGCCCAAATCGCACTTGAGTGTCACTCGTCTCTGCCAGTTACGGCGCTGATCTTTGCCTCTCTCTGGCTCTGGATGACTCTGAGCCTGCAGAAATGTTGAGCCCAGAATAGAAAGCAGCTACTTCTGCCTCAACCTCTAATTCACTGTTGTGATACAACGCTGAATAAAGTCAATGGACCCGCCGGAGGAGACTCTCTTTGTCATACAGCATTTTCAGTCCGTCATTTGTTAGTGAAGCTCTAGTTGCAGATTACCATCGCTCCCTCTAGTTTATCTGGGTCGCTCTTTTTATTGGAGTTTGTTGAGTAGCCTGATACTTTAGATTTTCATCAGGGCTGTAATTGGGCAGAGGAGACATTTTAATGCCCTGTAGGTCCTTCAGTGCTGTGTTTTTACTTTACATTTGCTGTCAGAGGTAATAAATGGGGGGCCAAATTAAATTGGTGGTTTGAAGTGCCCGTCTTGGAGGACACATAACCCAGGAGGGAGCTGAAGCAAACACTTTGTGATGCCTGTGGACTTAAAACAGGATGTAATAATGACTAATAATCAGCACCATTATGTCCTTCTGTTAATTGTCATGTTGGCCACTGCATTGTTAAATTGCGTAAGTGGTGCTAAAGAAGGTGTTTGATAGTTACATGAGGGTCCACACCTCTCTGAGAACAGCCACTGTATACTGCCTTTTAAGCAATAGTCCATGGCATGATCTTAGCAATAAATGTCCATTTTATGACTCTCTGAAGGTTCTTAGACCTGTGCCAATGTAAAAGAAGCTGCTGTAGACAGACATTTCCAAAGTTGGTTTAGGATCAATTCAACATATCGATTAAATAAAAAAAAAAAAAAAAAAAAAGTACAATTCATAGGACATAATGGAACTGTGAAATGAACATCCCGATAAGCAATTTAAAGCTTGAAAATAGGGGCCCAGACATAAAGGAAATTGTATTCTAAAATGTGTTTATGAACACATTTCCTTAAGATGTAGATTTAAGAGGAGAAAGTGCATATAATGTACAGTAAAAGAAAATAATCTAACGAAAAACCTACAGACTAAACTAACCTGATGTTAACTACTAAATGGTTCCGAGACACATTTCCCAGCCATTCAGGGTGTTCATGCTTTAACATATTTTTTGTGGTAATTGCTGCTTAAGGCTCTTTTTGAAAACAGACACAGATAATGACATTTTACATTGTTTTCAATCTCATTCCACACCTGTGGACCTCTGCAAACCACACTAAAGCTTGTACATCGAAGTTTACGTTTTTTGCCCTTTATAAGATGTATGAGAGGAAAACTCAATTGGAATAAGGTCACAGAATCTGTTGTCAAGTTTGAATACAACATTACAGATTAATCAAGCATTGTGAAAGATATTCCATTCAGTGAGCTTCAGAAGACCATATCTATAAAAAAGAGGGTCAGTAGGAACATTTTCCTCAGACCAGGATATGACACGTATAACTTTTTTTGCAGAATCTATAGTTTCATAAGTTAACTAGGAAAGGTATTATACCATATAACATTAAGCTGACGTATTTGGACAATTTCTTTGTCAATTTATCAACATGACACCTGAAGCTTAAAAATTCATCAAAATGTATCCCAAGGGAATTTGGTGGAATTTAGTGTCTCAATAAATGACCGTTTATTCTGATACAAACATGTTCAACATTTTTTCAAGTTCTACTGGAACGAAAAATATATGAAGCTCGTCTTGCTAATATTAAAGGAGAATTTTTTTGCATTTAAACCATTCATCCAGCTTCATCGGTTCCTCATTCAGAATGTTTTGCAGCTCATTTCGATTTTTATGAGACAAAAATAAATTTGTATCATCAGCAAATAATACTTTGTGTAGAATGCTAATATTTGGAATTTACAAAATCATTAATATACAGTATGAAGAGGAGCAGCCATAAGGTGGATTCCTGGGGGACACCATATTTGATGATTTTACTATGAGATTTGTGACCATTTACATAAACATATTGCTCCCTCCCATACATGTCACTTCTGAACCAACTGTGTGCTGTTTGACAAAGTTAGCAACTTTCCAAAACCAACAATCAGTGTATCACTTAACGCCAGGGGTGGACTGGCAACAAAAAACAGCCCGGGAATTTGTTGTCAAGCAGCCCCAATTTAAATCACCAAATTTAAACAGACGCAATATGTTTGTCAATTAACTAATTATTATAAAGACAAAACAAAACAAAAAACCCATATCTGGTCATTTGTATTGTGTGTATTAGGCTGATGTGTTTAACAATGAAACTAATTTTCCATGGTTGTCTTCCCTGTGTTTGTGTGCACAGACAGCCAAAATTCAAAGTTGAATTAGACACTGACATGAGGGAAACACTGATTTGAAATTCAGGGCCATTACCAATACAAATACTTGTACCAATACTGATTAGATGCCGATTTTGACTTTTAAAATAACAATTCGGCTAATAGCCGATACCAGTGTTTTTATATGATTGTTTATTTTGTTTCTTTTGTTATGTATTCCCTCTTTTGTGTCAGCAAAACAAAGAAATCTGCACTATGAAAAAATGACTTCACTGTTTGAAAGTCATTAAGCCCGTTATTACACAGCTTTTGAATGAGCACAAATGCAATTACACAAATTTATGAGACAACCTTTAATACAACCTTTGACATAAATAACTTTTACAAGATAACATACAGCACATCATGAGAACATTAAAATTTACCTTCTCATTTTTACTGAACAGAGCTTGAACGCATCATATTGTTACTTAATACAACCTCTGTCAGCTGTTAGTTCTGGCCACCGGCTGCAGAGAGCTAATGCTACTCAGCTCTCCTCTTGCTGATTTTAACACAGATTTGTTGTTTACAATGTAGAATTATCCGGAAACAACAGAGTGCGTTCTCTGATGCAACGATAGTAAGTTTACTGCATAAACTTATTTCGTCCCGAAGGTGTCCCATAGAAGAAATCTGTTCGTCCCAAACATGTTGTCTATGGTCAACAGCAGGACCAGTCATCAGCTGCTACTTGCCCTCTCCTCACACAGCAGTGAGATCTGCTAAACAGTCAGTTTTTTTCTTTTCTTTCTTTTTCTTTTTCTTTTTTCTTTCCTGTGCAATATTGATGTGACACAACAGAAAAACATCGGCTGCTTCCATCAGTGAATGTCATCTTCTTTACTGATAGGCCAATGGCAGTCAACAAAGCGAATATTGGCTAATACCGATGTTCAGCTGATAAACTGGTGCATCCCTTGCTGACTCCTAATTTTCCTGTATTTCAAAATTATTTATCTTACTGCAAACCAGTCAACAGTGTTTAAATACAGAACTAAAAGAACCAGTATACTCTTTCCACGGGAAAACACTATATTCACACTACATATTCACACAAAGCACATTGTATTGAGTAAGTATTTAACAAATCCTTTTTATTGCTGGGCTGGCCATCAAATATTAAATCCCTTATCGGGGGTAACAACGCAGTGCCTGCAAGTGCCTGGTTGCCACGGGGAGCCAATGAGTCACTCGCATCCCTGTGGTAACATCAGCTGATGCTACAACAGTAATCCACCCATATACTGACATTAAAGCATTCAAAAAGCCCAGATTGAGCTGAAGGGGAGAGCAACTGACAGACTTGGCAAAGTTAGTGGAAGGAAACACATGTGACTATGTACAGTTTTCAAAATACGGTGGTAAAGTTCTAGTGTGTAAGATTTATGGGGATTTCATGGCATCTAGAGGTGAGGATTGGAGACGAGCTGAAACTTATCCCAGTTTGAATTCTGTCAGTGTTCACTGTTTAGGAGGTTTTTACTGGGAAAGAAATCAACTGCAGAGGTCTCTTTCTCTCCAAAACAAACTGACCAGGTGATTAAAACCAGTTAACACTGGATAAAGCTGTTTCACATTATACTGTACATCAGTGTTTCTTCTACACTGTTTCGCAAGTTGGAGATGGGCCGCTAGCTTAGCACCTGCTAATCTGTGCTCACCTTTTTCTCTGATAACTTGAGACCCAGAAATTTAAATCAGAGAACAACTGAATAAAGCAGATTTACATTTTTGAAAAATATGTTTTTTCTGCCCTCACGTTATGGAGGGGCTGCATACTGTGGAGACTGACGCTAAAGCACGAATGGCCAGTGATTGGTTGCGACCAGTCCTCATAAGGCCAGCCTGGGAAAATTCCCAAATTTCTCAGTGACCAGTCCATGCCTGCAAATTGCTGTATAAAGTTTATGCAGCAATTTGCCAAGCGTAGGTGAAAAAGAAAGCATGATTTGATCTTCGCTCTCAATCTGTCTTTTTTAATGCTTCACACAACTACTCTAGTCACTTTATGTGTGTAGAAACAAATGCAACACTATGAGTGCCCACAACTTCTCACGCCTCCTCGGAGTGTGACCATTGGGAACTGGTTTTGCCATTCAATGTGGTTTAGGAACCAATTAATGAAAACTAATTTGTTTGAAGCCTGCCGAAGCCTTTAAGTCTGTAACAGTAGATCATTGAGAACCTTTTAACAGTAAGTTAGCTGTAGTGAACTGTAGATTTACCATTGGGTAGGCATTTGACTCTCCTGGTTAAATCATCAGTGCAAAAAATCTGCAGCTGTGTTCAAGGTTTGTTATTAAAAGTCAGTGGAACCGCACCGTGTACATGGACACGTCAAAAAAAAAAAAAAAAAAAAAAAAAAAATCACCTGCAGCTTTCACGGTGCGTTTGGCAAGAAACAATCATTAACAGCAATTCCACTTTGTACAAACCTGATGAAATATTTAGCACCTTAAATAAGCTTACTTTGGGAATCTAGGTAAGTTATGGTTGAATTACAAATATTGGATAGTATTTAGTTTTAAGCTCTGATTCAGACCCCAGACTGGCCTTTCTCATAGCCTTGCCATAGCAACAGAGGCAAGGCTCATCGCAGTAAGAGCATAACTAATAGAATCATTCATGGCCACAAGGGGGCAGATAAACTCAAAACAAGATGATAGACATACAGCCCTCAGAGTTATAATTGCTTTTGTGTTAGCAACTAAAGCTGCAGGTATGCTTCATCAGAATAGTTGAATAGCTTCTGAACCTTGACAATCAGAATCTGACATTCACACCCAATTTATGTTGTGATTGGCCAGGTGTGTGGGCATGAGAAAGAAAGCAGGGTTTGGCCTTCTTTCTCTAGCTCTTATTTCATGCTTCACACAACACGATGAATGCCTTCAAGGAGAGTCTGAAATTGTGTGCTCTTATCTCCATATTTAATGACATCACGGTTCCCCCTTTCTCTGCCTTGTCACCCTCCCCTCCAGTGTGGCCAATTGTAATAGAGCTTTGTTTCTCTGCCTGAACCCAAGCGGCAACCAAACGACTGAAAAATGAAGTGAATGTGTTAAGTGCCACAACTGCAGTTCCTCTAATGGCCACTTGAGGCTGGTTCCAAGAGTGAGTCAATTCTTATAGACCCCCCCGCAGATATAAACATGTTTACAGCCTGGAACAAACTGTTTTGGTCTCTATGGCTAATTTCAACATTCATGGCAACTGTGCGGGGGTGAATTTTATATAACTCAACCATTTCAGTTTTATTAAGGTTGAAAGTTATGCATAATTAAAGGAGTGGCCGCTGTCTGTGGATTGTGTCATTAGTTTCTCAGTCAGACTACCCCACCCCTTGCTCCTCCACAGCTCAACCCTCTTGTCCAAACATGGTCACTTCTGGTTCCAAAAAATCAAGATGGCAACGGCCAAAGTGCTGAATTCGAGGCTTCAAAATTTTATACAGTCTGTTCCCAAACCTGTAATCTCTCAACATTACCCCAGGCTTGAATCAGGGTCAGGTTCTCGACAATTTCCTGGTGTTATAGTGTTCTATTTTCATATGAAATAATAACTGGTTAATTTTCATTGTCACTGTGCTTGGAACTCTCCTGCTCCATCTTAGAGTACTGAGAGTGTGATACTGTAAAAAGGAACAGTAAATTCTAACAGTGCCCTAAATGTATAAAGGGTCCAGTTTGTACTGTAGTGTGCACTGGCAACACGCTCTCATCCCAACTTGTCAAAGTTGTCAGCGCCATTCAAGACTACATATTAAATGCGAGGTATCCTCCTGTGTTTTTTGTTGACATTCTGGGATAGCATGTCACTTTACGCCTGTTAAAGGTATTGTGCCATTTTAAATACACTTCCATTTTCACAGGAAATGTAAAAATGTTTTACAGTTAGATGCTAATAGTCTTTTTTTAAAATACACTTACAATGTCAGTAAAACATATTGTATTTATGTTTTCTCGTGCAATAAAAGCACAAGGTTATACTTTTTAAAAAACATCATGGTTTGGCTGTATGTTCATACTGCAAGTGAACCAGGTGAAAGTCCAGGGTTTGTTGGAGCCATCCACTACCCCTCCCTCCCGTCCAACACAAAATTTCCAGCTTCTTATTTTACATTGTAACAGGCAGCGTTTTAAACTGATGCCATCCTTTAATGTATCATACGGCTGCAACAGGTTCAGTCCGGCCACTTTACAAACTTGTGCTGCCAGGTGGTGTACCATACTGCCATGAAAGGTGACTTTTGTTGTTGGTGTCTCACGCTAAAATCACTGACCAAGTGGCGGTATTTCACGACTTTGATGACAGAAAGAGAACTGGCTGGCTCTGGCAGTCAGAGTAGCTTTTTATGAACACTCCCCATGTCACATATATCTGTTACCGCAATGAAAGGACTTTAGTTAACTTAGCCTGTAGTAAATCTTAATGCTTAGGGCCACAACTGCTGCCATGGTTTGGGGTTAGGTTTGGGCCATGTGGGGTCGGGCCTGATTTTTTGGGCCTGAACAAAGCTCTAGTTTGGAATACACTTGATTTATGATGTCATCAGAAAACTATAAATAAATCAAAACGAATTTTAAGTTTTTCCTACATAAACAACCAAAAGCTTACACATATTTGCTTGACTAAACCCAACTGTATGTCCAAGTCATGTTAGTGACAATAACTTATGTGTTAATTAATAAGTAATTTGCATTGCATTGTTCTTGCTCATTTCAAATGGTGCCTGAGCACTGTATGAGCAGGTGGAAAGTGTCATCTGTCTTCCATACCCAAATGATCTGTGGTTTGAAACCTTTCCAACAACACTTTGCTAACCTTCTTTGCCTCTTATTCCATTTATATTCCTAAGCATTCTTCTGTTGGGCTGCTTAGACAGATTTGTGAACAGTCAGAGAAGTATATGAGGCTCCTGCAGATTCTACTATATCTCACACACTGCTCTGAGATGATAAAGCCAACAGTTAAACTATCTATAATTACTTCCTCTTAGAGACTGATCACCTGTCACGGCAGCTCTCCATCATCCCTCCTCATACCTCTCCAAACACAACCAACTGAGCTGTCACACAAAATGGGGAACTTTTCATGTCCCATCAAAAAGCTGTTGTGCCACAGTAATGGTGACATATCTGGGAGAGCTGTGGGATGGGGATCATCCATCATCGCACATAAAGTCAGGGCAGATGTGTAGACCAGACCCAGTTTCAAACAAAGAGGAGTACTAAAATATCCTCCTGAATATCACCCAGATATCCTGCATGTACATGTAGGAGGTAGTGTTGCTTTGCTTAAAGTTAGTCAAGTAGAAATTCTATTTTGCAAAAATCTGTTAAAAACATGTTATTCAGATAAACAAAGTTAAGGTTTCTGAGGTAGCTACAAGCTTAGGATATTATTTGTACTCTCATGCAATGCCGTTGGGACATAAATGGTTCTTGAGAAGAATGTAAAGTGTACTAAAAGGAACACTATGGTGAGTTACAACCAGTTCTTGCTTTGATAGTCTAGGCCATTGTCTCTTTTAGTGATGGTAACACTCTATTAACCAAAGTAACACAGTGGCATCGCTAAAACTAGCAGCCCGTTCACTACATGAAATGTTGGCATTGTTCCTTTCTCCATGAATACATTACATTTGCACATTTCATATGTATCAGGTTAGCATTTCTAAAGTGATTTAGTATATGAGCTGACATTGTCATCAGGACGTGGAGGGGATGGTGGATGGGCAAACAACGAAATCGGTTGTGATTTAGCAAGTCATTGTAGTGTTTCCAGGGGCTTTTTAGGCAATAACAGTGGGTATTTTTAGCAGTCTGTCACTGAGCTCCACAGGGATAGGGCTCCCAAAACTGGGTATTTTAAGACATAACATGATCTTTTGAAGAATGGTGCAAGAATGAGTTCTTAAAACCAGAAATGACTCAGCATTTGCACACTTCTGATTCCCTTGTCAAACACGTTCTTGGTGGATGCTGGACTCCAGGGTTGTCCCTTGTCACTGATCCTGTTTGTATTATTCAGAGACAGGATCTCAAGGTGCAGCCAGGGGTAGGAAGGGGTCCAGTTGGGGGACCTTTGAATTGCTTTTTGCAGATGATGTGGTTTTGTTGGCTTCATCACACCGTGACCTCCAGTAGGCAATGGAGCAGTTGCCAGCCAAGTGTGAAGCGGCTGGGATGAGAGTCAGCACCTCATAGTCTGAGGTCATGGTTCTCTGCTGGAAATCTGTTGATTTCCCCCTCTGGTTTGGGAGAGGGTTACTGCCTCAAGTGAGGGAGTTCAAGTATCCTGGGGTCTTGTTCACGAGTGAGAGTAGAATGAAGTGTGAGATGGAATGGTGGTTTGGTGCAGTGGCTGCAGTGATGCGGGTGCTGCACTGGACTGTCGTGGTGAAGAGGGAACTGAGCCAACCCTACCCTCACCTATGGTCATGAGCTTTGGACAGTGACCAAAAGAATGAGATCACAGATACAAGCGACCAAAATGAGTTTCCTCCGTGGGGTGGCTGGGCTCAGCCTTAGAGATAGGGTGAGGAGCATAGACATCTGGAGGAAACTGGAGGGCCAAGAAGGGTCAGTTGAGGTTGTTTAGGCATCTGATTAGGATACCCCCTGGGCACTTTCCGTCAGAGGTGTTCCAGGCATTCTCCCACTGGTAGGAAGCCCTCGGGTCGACCCAGAATACGCTGGGATTACATATCTTGTCTGACCTGGGAAGGCCTTGGGGTTCCCCATGGAGGAGCTGGAAACCACTGTTGGGTAGAGGAATGTTTGGATTGCTTTGCTTGGTCTGCTGCCTCCACAACATGGCTCGGATAAGAGGATGGAAATGGATGCATGGATGGATGGATGGTTCCCTCGTCTTGAAGTCAATGGGTGTTTTTTTTACTGGGTTTTTGGTTAAATTCCTGAAAAAAGGTCCATGGTTAACACAAGCTTGACAGATTTTCTTGTTTTTTTTCTACAGCATAAAATATGTCAGTAAATACCCCACTCATGCATTTTTAAGCTTTAATGTGTTTTTTAAAAAGCAGTTGCTAACAAGTGGCTAAACGAGATTACAGATCCAGTCAACTGGCCCACCAATGATCCCACTATTTTCTTAGCGAAAAGTCTAGAGTGCATTATGAACAAATACAAAAAAGTGCAGTTTTTCCATGCTTTTGTCCCGTTCAGTCTCCGTTTAAATGGTGTTTGTGGGACTGCAGTGTCTTTAGGCTGGAGGCTGGAGAAGCTCTGCGTGCCAACAGTCTACTTAGTGTACTGGAACCATCTGCTGGGACTGCATTGTTTCTCCCTGTGGATGGGAGAGGCTGAGGATTGAGTGGAGGGATTGCAGGGTAGAGTCAGCGCCAGAGGCTCTTTAGCTGAGTCAGATAACATTTGAGGTCAGACACACTGCAAAATTCATTCAATCAATTCCATAAGCCATTGATTTACAAAACACCAGATTATTGATTTTCTGCTATGGCACACACGAAATATCAGAATCCTTAATATGCCAGAGGTTAAAAAGTCTAAAATTTGGCTAAGACAAGTTACCCGACAAGCCTTTGGGTTAATACGAAATAATGAAAAATGTACATAATGATGTCAGCAGAAGTGAGTGTGCTTCTTTCTCTTCTTGTGTCGTGGTAAAAAAGCCTTGCTGCAGCCTCGGACAGCCTAAAGCTGAGCAACTGCTTGATGGTTAAGGGGAGTAAATAAGGCTTTGCAGTAATCAAGATGAGAGGACATAAAAGCAAGTATGAATCTCCCTGTGTCAAATAGAGTCAGGGACAATCTCATCTCTGCAGTATGTTTTAATTTGAGAAAACAGGACTCAATTAAAACTTTATGTCTTCAGCCAATTTATTCCCTCTTGGCAGCTGACCAGTATGACCACTCACTAAAGTTAGGGACTGTGAGCCTCGAAGTATGAACACAGTCATCTGCTGTTCACATATCTGCAAACCATGGATATATTACATTAGTACGTTAGTTTGGAGCAGATACATTGAACCCATAAAAATAGAACAAATAGAAAAGACATTTCAGTGTTTGCCATGGTCATTGGACTGGTACAAAAGAAAATGGTGATTGTTGTTAGTTGATATAGTGACAACACACATTTGTTGGGCTGTAAAGTGTGTCACACCTACTAGTAGAACTCCATTTTTGCCTAATCTTACACCAATTTTCCATATTAAATAGAAAAAAACAACCACACACCAATCCAAGTTAATGTCTTTCACCGATGATGAATGTTTCTTAATTGCCACTAAAGTCACTAAAAGTCACTAAAATTGTCTTAGTTAATCTTATAGAGTGCCCCAGGAATGAGTCCTAAAACCCAGAAATAAGTTCCCATTTTTCCAGTCGTGGTTTTCCTTGTCATGAAGTCAATAGGTTTTTTGAATGGGTTTTTGGTTAGATGTCTGAAACAAGATCTATGGTTGAAACCTGTGCTGTAAGGGCAACATTGAAACATCTGACCACGGTGTTGTTTGTTTATAGCCCAACGATGGCTTTTTACCTCTGGCGATTGCATATAGGCTTCAAAAATCATAAAAGCAATGTTCATTTGTAAAGATTACCTTGCTCAACAAAACCTGTAAGTATCATAAACATTTGTTTGCCACAGAGCTTATTCTCTGCAGTATCCCATTGGCTTTTTGATGAGGCAACCAGTGCGATACTAACTTCTGTGTCAGCCTACAGAAGAATGTCAAGAATGTCATCCCTGGAGTACTCTATTTGTCTAGTTAGTTAGTCCACTGCCCCAACAATCACCAACTACAGTTTGGTTGAAATTAAACTTTAATTCACAGAGTAAGATGTGAAAATATGCTGATCAGCCTACTGTTCATCTCTCTGCCTCTCAGCTGCTGGCTGAGCAGTGGCTCTCACCCTTTCTTCTGAGCTACAGTAACACTATATCATATTTCAACATCAATGTATCCTCATACAATGGTTAGTATGATGTCCTATGAAAATGCACACACAACAGTTCCTATGTTATTCTATGAATTAGTGGCCCATGAATGACATTACATCCTTAATGTAAAGTTACGTAACTAGTGTCAAGTTACAATGTTGAGGTTTACGCAAGTAAAGTTACTTTGGTTAGGTTCAGAAAAAGAAACATGGTGAGGATGTACATTAAAGTGACTCAGACACCCTCCAAGTTTTCTTAGGGAAAGTCGCAGAGGAAAGTCATGTGTTTTGTGAGCCATACACTGCCCCAATCTGCCTCCTACATAGATCGCTTGGGACCACTTACTTCTTTACTCCCATCAGCACATTGGTCATGTGATTGCTGCCTTCCAAAGTAAGTGGGTTATGCACTAATTACTGGATCATCATTACGGGGATGTATACAAATTTTGGTGCATGTTTTTTCGTAGGAAAAGTAAGCCACAACCCTTGAGGCAGGAAAACTAAGGCAATGTGGAAGTGCCAAAAAACAGCAGTTCATTGAATGGCCACTTGAGGATGGCTCCAAAACAGTCAATCAGAGTCAATAGAGAGTCAATCCCCATGTTGAAATGCCCAATTTTACAGCAGAAATAAACATGTGTACAGCCTGGTTTAAGTCTCTATAACTAATTTGCAACATTCATGACAAGTGTCATCAGCATTCTGCTGATAGTGTCCTCAGCTTCTTAGTCCGATTCACCTCTCACTCATCCACAGCTCCAGCCTCTCATCAAAATATGGTCACTACTGGTTCCAAAAATACAATATGGCGATATCTGAAATGCTGAACCTAAGACCTGTGGTTAGGTCTAGGCACAAAAACCACTTGGTTATGGTTAGGAAAACATCATGTTTTGGCCTAGAATGCCTGCTTTTGGTGGCACAATCCCTGCTGGAAATGCAGCTTGGTCTCTTTAAAAAACAGCGAACTGTCGTGGCACAGCAATGAGCTGCTAAAAAACATTGATGTTTGGTGCCTAAAAAGCCACAGAAAATGCAGCAATGCTCGCTAAAAAAACGATGTGATATGTAAGTAAATGTAACTATGGCTTGCAGAAATGTACAGTTCTAACATTTTCCTCTGACTGGGCTGGGTTTAGGGAGATGGAAGGTAATACTCACTAGCTTTCCCCAACCACACCCCAGCTGCTTCTTTTCACAAGTTGAATGAGACTTCTAGCTCTGCTCTGAAAACACATTTTCTGAGAACCCCCATGCAGCTAAAGTAGAATGCAATATTATGACAGAAAATCATTTTCGTATTCGTAAGTATAATCCTTTTTACATTCATATAAAGAATATAAGTTTATGCAAATGCTGCAGTTTTGTAAACCAAAGAACATAATTTGCCAACTCTCCTTTAAATACGGGTCATTCAGTTTAAATTTGGTCTTATTGATTATTTTGTACAGTAGGTGTCACATTTTCACAAGATGGATATTTCAATTTAGACCAAATCTTTTCTGTTGATTAGACTGCATCTCCTCCGCTATGGGTTTACAAGACTGGGCCCAGCTTGCTCAGACAAACTGAAGTGAAACCTGTTTTCTGGGAGACTGCGTTGATATACAGCTAGTGTTATTGAAAAGGCTGGCAGGGTGAATTATACCCTGTCAGAGCCTGCACAAATTTCAGCCTTGGGCTCAGCCAACAATGAAGCAAGCCAATTCATCATGTCTGTGCAGGGGACAGTGCAGGGCAGGTTACTGTAGCTGGAGTGGGGTTAATGAACAGTGCGTAGCCTCACACCTGACGAGGACACAAATGATGGAGCTGTTAAAATACTGCTGCTTAAATAGCTGTGTTAAGGTGTCTGTCCCAGTTTATGTTCCGCTCTGTATCAGCTGCTGTCACATTATCGCACCATCAACATGGCAGCTTCGTTTCTGCATCTGTTTTAGTTAACAAATGTTTTTTGGAAGCAAAGTTGCTCCAGAGGCATAATTAGTCTAATTTCTGGCATAAATCTTATAGCCAGAGCCAAAGCACCATACATTTTTAAAAGCACATTAGCTAACTGGCAAACTGAAGGGCACAGAGGACATTTGGTTTTATATTTCAATCTACCAAGCAAGAGCTCTGGTTGAAGCAGTAATTAAAACTTACATTGTATGTAGTACATGTGACCAGGACCTTTAAAGAGAGGCAGGTGTCCAAAGTTAAAAAGGAGCACATGGAACAATACTTTGAAACACCATATTCCAATATAATTTACAGTATAACCTGTTGAATTATAGCAAGCCATATTCAAACAAAACCTAACATGAACCTACAACAAACCGCATCATTCTATATCATTGACCCTAACCAGATGCAATTAGAGAAAAACACTGATATGAAAAAAGATAAGAAGAAATTATGAATGTGTTATAATGTAATTTTTTCTAATAATAATCAGAGATTGACATCTATTATTTGGTGATATTTTAATATTGGCGCTCCCTTTTTAAGATATAAAACAGTACAGTAGGATAACTTCAAATTTTATCACCATTTTTTCATCATTGGATTGAATTGTCATATAATGTGCAATATAATGTTGTTTAAAGGAGCAGCAGGATTTAGTGACATTTAGTCATGAGGACTGCAGATTACAACCAACTAAAACTATTTCCGTGTGCTAAGCATGAACTCCTGGTCAAAATTCTTTCAGTGTTCATTGTTTAGGAGGTTTTCACCAAGAGCCGAATTATCCACAGAGGTCTCCTGCTCTTCAAAACAAACAGGCCCAATGATTTAAACTGGTGAAATCACTGATTAAAGCAGGCGGATCATTGGACCGCAGTAAGGCCCAGCACTCAGGACCATTATTAAACTCATGTTGCATACCTGATGCACAATCTGAAGGTGATGCTGTGTATTGCTGATACTATAAACATTTAGTGATACTCAATCATACAAATAAAACTAATCATCTAAAACATTGCAGCTGTGGTTTTGTCTGTGGCATTCCTGGTTGCAACTGCAAACTTTAACATAACTGAGGGCGCATCATGTTTTTTTTATTTTTTTATTTTATATACTTTATTAATTCCGCAGGGGATTAATTCAGGGTTTTCACTCTGTTCTTGTTTCACATATACACACACAGGTCCGAAATACACACATTCACAAACAGGGCCTATACATGCATTAAATGCAGAGATGTCAGAGTGAAGGGGCTGCCCATGGACAGGCGCCCCGAGCGGTTCGGTGTCTTGCTCAAGGGCACTCTCGGCAGTGCCCAGGAGGTGAACTGGCACCTCTCCAGCTACCAGTCCACACTCCATATTTTTGGTCCGGGCGGGGACTTGAACTGGCGACCCTTCGGTTCCCAAGCCAAGTCCCTATGGGCTGAGCTACTGCCACCCCATGCACCTTACCTGCAGCAGGTCATCATGTCATGGAAACTGTCTGACAGCAGGTCTTTTTAATTTATAGCTTACAAAAAACAAAAAAAACTAGGACTGTCAAGCGATTAAAAACATAATCTAATTAATTACATGCTCTGTAATTAATTCATCTAAATTAATCACTTACATCAACTTTTGCTGTGAAAGTATTTAAAAAATCTCAAATTCAAATGAATTTTAGCACGTGTCGTGGTAAAGCTGCTGGACTTTGGATACAAGTGTCGCCCTGGCAGCCGTGGGTTCAATTTCAGCCTGCAGCCCTTTGCTGCATGTCATCCCCCCCTCTCTCGTCCCCTTTTACACTCACTACTGTCCTTTCAATTAACGGCAAATAGCTCTACCATCAAAACCGGTCTGCACTTACAGGTAGACTTACACAGTTTGTGTCTGAATGCCTGGTCGAGTGTGACTTGACGAGGCTGACTGCTAGTGCTAGAATCAGAGGCTGTGCTATGTGTGCACATGATGAGTGTAAGTATATTCACTCTGACTCGAGTGGCTAAATGTTTCACTATGTTCACCTGCTAATGTCTGCCTACTGTGGCGAAGATACACAGCCATACAGACTTACAGAGTGAATGAACAGCTGAATCACATTACAGAGAATACTAAGGTGTACTAAGCAGGAATTGTAGGCCACGGCTTGTAAACAGTGTCGCCAGTGAAAGTGGAAGTGAAAGCCAACCTCCAGATTTGCTATATTTGCATTTTTATTGGCGCTGTATTCGTAGCTTCCTCTTCGATGCGTGTTGCTTATGGTTTGGCAGCTGGTCACTACCTTTTTATAAAGTCAGAGTTTATAAAGCCAATCTCACCCCTGTGCTGTGCCCAGGAACATCCTGAGCACAGCAAAATAAGAAGAAATTAAGAAAATATAGACAGAGGGCAGAGTTTCTGCAGATAAATACACCATCACACACATCTAGTGAGTTATAAATGACTGAGAGGAATTACTTCGTGAGTCTATACTTTGTTTTTATAGGAAAATTCTGCATAGCTTACCTTTAAGAAAACATATGGTGATAACATTCCCATGCCGCTTATTGTCAGCTTTTATCGAGGGGCCATAGAAAAGAATCCTGGCTGGAAACATAACCAGTTAACATGGTTTGTGTTTGGACCAGGAACCCATCGACTGAGCATCAGTGATACCGGTGAATTGAGGTGCCTGTGCTGAGCCCAAAGAATATTAAAAACACAATACCCATCCCAGCAACAGCCTGTTCACCCTGCTGCTGTCGGGCAAGTAATACAGAAGTATCCTCTGCTGTATCACCAGACTACAGAGCAGCTTCTCTCCTCAGGCTGTGAGACTCCTCAACTCACCCTCTGTACCCCCACACAAAACATAGTTTTGTTCTTGTTTGTTTTTATTTTCTTGTGTAGCATAAAGGAACTGCAGCTTGCATTTTGTTGTGCAACCCTGCATTGTAGAATGACAATAATTGAACTTTGAAGTGTACAGTGGGCTAACCAGAGCTTTTTCCGCTGAAAACTGCTGCTGCGGGAAGAAAGGTTGATGAGAGCGATGAAACTGAACGAAAACAATGCTGCAGCATCCTTCACATTACAAATAGTCATTATACTGTGTAATGACACATTACACAGAGCCACTGCTTATGCAAAAATATTGATATTGAAGTGCAGCCTTAAGGCTATTTTTGAGTGGGGAAAGTGCTGCTTCAAATGCTAAGCCGATTTCACACTTTGCCACCCACCTCCTCCATGGTTGAGCCATGACAGATTTAGAGGTTTGGAATCACCAGAGGCCCCATGATACGATATGATCACGACACTTAAGTCACAATACAATATTTGGTGGAATATTTGCATGTGGGGAAGCCAGCACTGTTTTAAAAAAAAGCCCTGCAGGAGAAAATGCCACAAAAGAAAAAAAAGAAAAAGTTGTTTGTCACTGTGTGATTCGACTTTTACTGATAAATGACAAATCATGATTTCATAATCAGATCCCTAGAGGTGAAGCCTGACTATACAGTTGCATGCAATAGTGTGGGCACCCCTGGTCAAAATTTCATTCACTGTGAATAGCTAAGCAAATAAAAGATGACCTGGTTTCCAAAAAGCATGAAGGTAAAGATGAAACATTTCTTCAATATTTTAAGCAAGACTATCTTTTATTTCAATCTTTTACAGTTTCAAAATAACAAAAAAGGAAAAGGGCCTGAAGCAAAAGTTTGAGCATGACCAGTACTTAATAGCGCACTCTTTGGCAAGTTTCAGCGCTTCCCAACGCTTTTTGTAACCAGCTAAGAGTCTTTCAGTTCATGTTGTGGGGATTTTCACCCATTCTTCCTGCAAAAGGCTTCTAGATCTGTGAGATTCTTGGGCCATCTTGCATGTGCTGCTCTTTTGAGGTCTATCCACAGATTTTTAATGATGTTTAGGTCAGGGAACTGTGAGGGCCATGGCAAAACCTTCAGGTTGCTCCTCTTGAAGTAGTCCATTGTGGCTATGAGTTGTGTTTAGGATCATTGTCCTGTTGTAGAAGCCATCCTCTCTTCATCTTCAGCTTTCTTACAGATGGTGTGATGTTTGCTTCCAGAATTTGGGGAATTTAACTGAATCCATTCTTCCCTCTACCCGTGAAATGTTCCCTGTGCCACTGGCTGCAACACAAGCCCAAAGCATGATTGATCCACAGCTGGACAGTTAATTCTGCAGCCTTTCTTCCCGAAACATACAATTGCTCATGGCATTCAGAGAGTTATATGTTAACTTCATCAGTCCACAGGACTTGTTTCCAATAAGGCATCAGGCTTGTTTAGATGTTCCTTTCTAAAAGAATTTTGTGGTGAGGACACAGGAAAGATTTTCTTCTGATGACTCTTCCATAAAGATTATATTTGTGCAGATGTCACTGCACAGTAGAACAGTGCACCACCACTCCAGTGTCTAAAAAAAATTTCCTGCAGGTCTTTTTCAGTTAAGCGGGGATTTTGATTTGCCTCTCTATCAGTCCTACAAGCAGCTCTCTCAGGAAGTTTTCATAGTTCTCCAGACCTCAACTTGACCTCCACAGTTCCTATTCCTATATCCTTTTCTTAATTACATTATGAACTGAGGAAACAGCTACCTGAAACACTTTGCTATCTTCTTATAGTCTTCTCCTGCTTTGTGGGCATCAATTTTTTTAGCTTTCAGAGTGCTAGGCAGCTGTTTAGAGGAGCCCATGGCTGCTGATTGTTGGGACAAGGTTTTAGGAATTAGAATATTTATAAAGCTTTGAAATTTGTGTCACATGACCTTTCCTAACGATGATTGTGAACAAGCCATAGCCCTAACAAGATAATTAAGGTCTGATGCCCCGTTTACACGTACACGGGTATTTTTAGAAACGGAGACATAAACCTTCGTTTGCACCCTTCGTTTACACGCAAACGGAGAACTCGCCTCTGAAAACGATGCTTTTTAAAAACTCCGGCCAGAGTGGAGATCTTGGAAAACTCCGGTTGCACGTTTGCATGTAAACTGAGCAAAATGGAGAAAACGCAGGCAGCAGACGTCACAGTATGCGACAGAACTAAAGTGCGACCTATGTTTACATGTTGCTATGGTGATCATAGATGCCTTCAGAGTAGCAGCCGCATTTATGTTGGTGCAAGCCCTCGTCATACGTTTGCATTTGCAAATACAGGTGCTCTATTATATCGAGGAGCAGAGACGGATGAGTGCTCGGAGGTCAGCAATTTTGCAGCAACAACTTACACAGTAAAAGTACTTCATATTATTTGTACATGTTGTCCAAGAAGTACTCTGTCCAATAGTACATTTGTCTTTGACTACTTATTGAAAATATGATTTTTATTAAAGATCACAGTGGGGTGAATGCAGCATATTTATAGTTGATATGAGAAACTTTGACATAGGATTACTGCGAAAGTACACAGTAAAAGTACTTGATAGTAATAGGACATTTTGTCCAAGAAGTACTCTGTCCAATAGTACAGGTGTCTTTGACTACTTATTGAAAATATGATTTTTATTAAAGATCACAGTGGGGTGAATAAAGCATATTTATAGTTGATATGGGAGACTTTGACATAGGATTACTGCAAAAGAACACAGTAAAAGTACTTGATAGTAAATGGACATGTTGTCCAAGAAGTACTCTGTCCAATAGTACAGGTGTCTTTGACTACTGATATGAGAAAAGTTGTTTTATTTTCTTATTACATTCACTTCACGAGAGGCTCCCCTTGTCAGCTTCAGCCGTGTCAATGCATTTACCGTAAGCATTAGAATACGTGCGCACTCCAAATTGAGTGCCGGCTGGCTTGACCACGGAAACGTAACTGCCGGCTGGCTTGACAGCAGTGAATTGCTGCGTCCCTACATCGAGGATCAGATGACCGTCATGCGGTCTCCTGTCAGTGTCATAAAAAAAGTTGCCTGCACCCTGTATTACCTGTCCGACGAGAGTAGAGTGCGTAAGACGGCATACATACACGGGTTGGTGTAAACGCAAAGTTTTCTGACAACGGACACGTGTGCACGCAATTATTTTTGAAAACGGAGAGGGTGAAATGTCCGTTTATGAAAATAGCCGGCTACGTGTAAACGTAGTGTGAGACCCCGATAAAAGTTGTCTGAGAGCTCAAATGTCTTGGGGTGCCCAAACTTTTGCATGGTGCTCCTTTCCTTTTTTTCACTCCAAAATTGTACAAAACAAAACTAATACTCCAATCTTGCTTGAAATGTTGAAAAGCATGTTTCATCTTTAACGTCATGCCTTTTGGAGATCAGTTCATCTTCTTCTTACTTTACTATTTAAAAACAAAAAGGAAATTGACCAGGGACACCCAAACATTTGCATGCCACTGTGTACTTTAGCTCTGGAGGAGCTCACTGGACCCATTAAAACCGAAAATGATTTGCTGGCTGTATGTGGCTCTAGCATTCTTATGATGATCACAGATTACAGAGGCTTGTGTGAAGTGGAACAGATTGATACATTAGTGAAGTCAATGTCACTGTCACATGCTGCCAGAGTTAAAAGATGTGGCAAATAAACTCTGACTGGCTGTGTCAGAAAACAGATCAACACTGGGCACAAGAGTTTGGTGAGACGGAGTCTGGGTTTTTCTGAGTTGCGTTCACAAGTTGTTTATTTGCTGTAGATTATTTCAACCGTTCATGGAAACAACAAAGCAGACGTGCCTTATTGCCCAATCCAAATCTTCATAAAAACGTGACATTTTTAGTGTGAAAGTTGTGAACTCGCAGGTAGTTGTGTTTTCCAGTAGCCAATGGGATTTGGAAATGCTAACATGCAGATAGTGGAAGAAACAGAGAATGCCAGCCGAAATCATCCACGGAATGGCAGGCTTAAAGCCACAGTCTACATCAGTGAGTCAGACCACTCATATGACTAATGTAATTAACAACTGGTGCATTGTGGAGACATTGTTGACCAGAGACAGATGGGTGGGTTCTT